>OW240919.1:61775370-61873911 GCA_933207985.1 Pelobates cultripes
TACCTTTCAGGCCTGAACCACTGCTGGTTGATATTTCACATTGTTGTATAGTGTGTTGTCTATAACACCTCCCAAGTCCTTCTAATGTGTTGTTATCCCTAATTTGCTTCCATTAAGGGTATTGGTTGCTTGTGCATTCTTTACGCTGAAGTGCATAACTTTGCATTTTTCTACATTACATTTCATCTTCCATTTGAGTGCCCAGTCTATATAGTGCCCCCCATCTATCCAAGTCCCTCTGCAGCAAAATAATATCTTGTTCACATTGTATTACTTTACAGAGTTTTGTGTCATCTGCAAACACTAAAACATGACTTTCAATGCTTTTTTTCAAGATCATTTATCAACATGTTAAATAGAAGGGGTCCCAGAACAAAACCCAGAGGAACACCACTTGCCACCTTTGTCTAGCTTGAACATGTACCATTAATGACAACTCTCTGTACTCTATTTTTAAGCCAATGTTCTACCCAAGAACAAGAATTTTCATCTTGACTGATTTCTTTGAGTTTGAACACTAATCTATTGTGTGGAACTGTATCAAATGCCTTGGCATAATCCAAATAGACCACATCCACTGCAACACCCTGATCTATACTTCTACTTACTTCTTTGTAGAATGCAATCAAGTTAGTTTGACATGACCTGTGCTTCATAAAACCATGCTGATTTTTGCTCATAACCACATTCTTCTCAAGGAATCCTTGAATATTATCCATTAATAACCTTTAAAATATTTTCCCAGCCACAGAAGTTAAGCTCACAGGTCTATAATTCACAGGCAAGGATTTTAAACCCTTTTTAATTATAGGAACCACATCTGCCTTCCTACAATCCTCTGGAACACTTCTTTAAAGAAAAGAATCTTGAAAAATTAAAAACAGAGGTTCACTTATTTCTACACTTAGTTCCTTAAGTACTCGTGGATGTATACCATCAGGTCCCAGAGCTTTGATTATATTAACTTTCTTTAGTTGCAGCAGCACCTTGTCTTGAGTTAGCCAATCACAATTTTCTGCACATTTTTGCATCAATCATTTGCATATCTATTGCCATAGGTTCTTCCTTAATATATACAGAGGAGAAATAGTCATTTAAAATTTCTGACTTTTCCTGGTCTTCATTCATTAACTAACACCCCCATCCCAGTTTTTAGTGTATCTACACTTTCATTTCTTTCTTTTTTTTATTAGAATTTATGTACTTAAAAAATGCTTTGTCGTTGGTTTTGCTCTCTTTGACTATCATTTTTTCATTTTGAAGTTTAGCAAATTTAATCGACTTTTGGCACACATTATTGGCTTCCTTATATCTTTTATAGGATAACACTGTTTATCCGATTTAAAGACTTTGAATGCCCTTTTATTATTTTTAATTTCTTGATTTACTTTCCCACTAAGCCACATTGATTTCAAGTTGTTTCTTTTATATTTATTACCCAGTTGTACATACTGAGAAATGTACTTTTCTAATATTTGTTTGAAGATATTACATTTATCCTCAGTGTTCTTTTCACTAAAGAGTTTATGCCAATCAATATATTGTAAAACTCCCCTTAACTTATTACAGGAATAGTATTGAGGAGGATACAGTATAAGAGCCCCATATTAGTGTTTTATAAAGAAGAAAAGGTTAAAGAAAAATGAAATCAAAATTTGTACAAATACAAATGTACACAGGGTGTGCTTACAACTGCAATAATTGAAACTTTTGTAGAATCAAATTGTTGTCCGCTTTCATGAACTACACTACAGCCTATACAAGAATATATGTATAAGAGAATTCTAAGTATGGGTGAAAGTTCAGAGAAAATTCAATAGCTTGCCTATCGGTTAGTCCCTGTTTGGTCTCAAATTTTTTTTTCACACTTGTGACTTTACAGAGAGATCCTATGCCATTTGCTTATCAGACTTATTACACTCATAAAGACAATCAAGATCCTACATGCTGGCATGTTCACACTTCACAGGTGATAGAGCAACCCTGGGTGATCTTTTTGGCCATCTTTAGGCCTCGTCAGTGAGGTGTAGCTGGTACCCCTCTAGACGCAGTGAACACGGGGTCTACATTTGGATTAACCTTTTAACTTAGGGAGAGACTAAGTAAATTAATTGCAACAAAGACAGAGTCTCTGAGAACTCTGAGAACGGGCAAAAGATCAGATAAACCTCAAAAATTAACCCTTCAGTTACTCCCCATCAGCCTATGCAAGGATCACTAAATGCTATGATGTCCTGAGCGCCGGTTCTGTTTTCCTTTTTCATGTACAATCATCATATACTTATTAATTGGCAATAAAAAGTATTTAAGTTAATAATTGGCAGTTTTTAAGAATAAAACGTAATTGTACAGAGTCTGAGCAATATGAAGAACAAACAAAAGTGTTAATTAATCAATTAACAGAAAAAGGGTATAACCAAGATTCCGTAAATTAACATAAAAAATGAAGTAGGACAAGAATTAAGAACTAATATTTTAAAATATAAGACAAAGGAACAAAAAGAAAATGATAAGACTGTACCGGTTATTTTTAATTACAGTTCTCATAGTAATCAGCTACAAAAAATTATGAAGAAGAATTGGCACATCTTAGAACAAGATCAAGAAATACATCAATATTTGGGAGCACAACCTAAAATGATTTTTAGAGGGGCGAAAAATATTAAGCAAGTTTTGACCTCAAGTTTTTTAGATAAAGAAAAAAACTCCCAAACCATATCTATGTTCAAGAAAGAAAAAGTTTTTTACTACTGTGGAACATGTAGAGGCTGTACTTTAAGAAAAAAATAAGTATAAAAAGGTTACCAATTTTATTTCTTTTCAGAATAAAAAAATACATGAGATAAAATCCTTTGTAACATGTAATTCAAAAAATGTAATTTACATGATAGTTTGTCCCTGTGGTTTACAGTATATCGGGAAGACATCTAGAACATTGAAGATAAGGATTAGGGAGCATATTTATAATTTAAATAGAAAATTTACCCTGCACAATGTTTCTAAACATTTTTTGGAAGTACATGGAGGAAATATTAGTGGATTCGAATTTATAGGAATAGAGACTGTGAAAACTCATTGGAGAGGAGGAGATATAGAAAGCCTCCTTAGTAAAAATGAGATGAAGTGGATCTTTAATATGGAATCATTGTCCCCTTATGGTTTAAATATAGACTTTGAGATCAATTCATGTATATAGTTTTACGTGTTTTAAAGGGTATTTTTTTTATATAATACATTTTTTATATAATTTTAAACATAATTTTAATTTAATTTATGTGTAATGGAATGTTTTCCCCACTGTCTATAGGACTTTTTCTAATAATATATTCTTCCTTTCTTTTTAAATAGGTGAGCAGTACCTCTTTTTATGATTATTTTATGAATTCCATTGATAATATTTGTTAATGTGGGCTTTTCCTCTTTTATAGATTAATATATTGAGTGTATGTAAATGTTAAAAGCAAATAATGGATAAAAGAATGGCAATGTTTATGTTAAGAGACTTTCCAAAATGGCACCGATAACACTTCCGGTTTCGGCGCCCGGAAGACGTCATGACGTAGGGAGCCGTTTGGGCAAGGAATAATGATGTAAACGGTAACGTCATTACGCAACGTAACCGGCAGACGCCTAATGATGACGAAATCGGAAGTTATACAGGACGCCGAAAAAGGGCGCTAAAATTTGAAGACATAAAAGAAAAAAATTGGAGATGAGAAACAGACCACTTGAGAAAGGCTGTCAGTGCCGAAACGCGTCGTGGTATATATAAAGGACACTTGACCAGTTTTATTTTTATGTAGTATTTTAATAATAAAACCAGTTTGGATTTGATTCTGCATCCTGGAGTGATTTTAAAAAGTATTTCCAGCGTGGATCCATTAAGAGTGGTACAGGACGTCCAGAATTGAGATTTCTCATCTCCATACAAGCCCTAAGTCTGAGTCAGCTTTTAAAGTGACTCAGCAATATGTGAGTTTAACCAGTCACATAAAAACATTTGCACATATTTAAAACAATATTACACTATGTTCTTGTGTTTTATGTTTTTTTAGATATTTCAACTAAACAAAGTTCTGGTAAAATATTGTATTGGCATGTTTTGAGTGCTCTCACCACAATTCTATATTTTGCACTTTATTGATATTTGGTGTGTTGGAGTGGTTCACACTAGGTGATAGTAGCATCTAAATTATACTTTGTTTAAAAAGTATTTGGTGAATCAATTAAACCCATTAATCACATGGAGAAATACTAAGAAAAGTGTAAAAATAAATGCAGACAATCTATCTATGTTGGTTTTCTGAATTAATGAACGTCATTATGTTGTGATGAAAGTATGACAATTAAGTATGTGAATAGTAAAAGGCTGAAATGAAGGAACTTTGAAAAAGAAATAACCAGATAAAAGGAGCTATGTTTATCTTTTTGGTGCATGACAATCCCTCTGCCTTGAAGACCAATCCAAATGATCACCTTGGTTGTGGCTCTTTCTATTGTTTGTGGGAAATGCATTGACAGCAAATTACTATTACTGCTATCACCAGTACCCAACGCATGGAGAAGGTTCTTGATGCATATGCTGTCATTGTGGGGCTATGCGAGGTCATATAATGAGTCCCATATTGACATTACATTAGATGTCCTCTAAGTAATGTTAATATATGTCTATAAAACCAGGCCTGGTAAAAAGAAACCAGGAGCCTGCAAGCCAATAGTGAGAGTTGATAAAATGTAATAGTCAAAAGGGGAGGGTTAGAATAGTGAGCAAAATATTGAAGGCTACCTGGAACTTTAAAAATGGAATTAAGACATGTCTGATAATGATAAATATGAGAGCATACACAAATCTGCAGTATGACGTTATTACTTTCGATATGCATATGATATTAGGACAGTCTTGCTGTCTTTTCCTCATTCTTTGCGTGTCACATATCACAGCATGCTCCTTTTGTTTGACGTGGAATCTGAAGGATGTGTCAGTAAATCAGCATTGCTCTGCGTGCTATTAATGCAGCCGCTTGATATATAAACCTCGTTGCCTGTATTCCGGCTGCCCTGCTGACTGATGACTTATTAAATCCTTGTCTCTTCCTGATTTTTTTGTAGACAGCTGAAAATGATACTTGCAATAACCTCTCACTTATACTGCGCAAGAAATATTGTATTTTATTTCTGCTAAACGTTTCGCTAAGACCTTGCAAAAGGACTGCTCTGTACACAGTATCAAGTGGGAAATGAAAGACTGTGATTTGTATACTGCATTCCACTAAAATGCGGACAGCTGGAAGAATAACAGGACTCTCCCTAGACAAAATATGAGTGTAGGTTGTTACTCCCATTAGTAATGTATGGCTGGTATTACAAAATTGACAGGGCTAAGAGGAGTATGAAAACCAGCTTCAACTTTGATTAAATGGTATCAAGCTTGAGCATCAATCCAATACTGGCTGAGTTTTAGTCCAGGGAACATGAGTGTACATGAGCTAATTTATGATCCACACACTAAGGAGAAAAGAATGTCGTCTTCAGGAGCTGTTAGGGCCAGCGATGACTCGATGATTTCTCTGTTTTCCTTCTCCCTTGCATGGATGTGGAAGGTAATCATTCACTAGGCAAATGACTGCCATTCTTTCTTTCACCTATGTGCTTTGGGATGGAGGATAAAGTATATAACGTGTGCTACAGTGCCCCAAAATGATATATATATATTTTTTATCAGATAGAGCAAATGAGCACCCAGCTGCATAAAGAGTAAAGAAATACTGCCTGAAATATCTGAAGATGGGAACAGACTACAAAAAAATAAGCAATAACTGCTAAATCAAATATCAAAATAGTATCAAAGGGAAGAAGCATAAACAAAGTCAGGAACAGAATCATAGGTCAGAGCAGCACAGTCAGTAGTAGAATAGGAAATGGTCAGTAGCCAGTAATTCAATAATCTTGGACACACAGAAACTAGCTATGAAACTAATAAGCACTGAGCCTGTGGTACAGTTTAGACTTTTGCACTGTGGAAAAATTTGCTTTGTCCAAATTGATTGGTACAAACAAAAAACACAAAAAAAATGTTGGATGATTCAGGAGTAATCCATGTGGCATTTCGATTCAGATAATTTTTCATCTATCATTTCGGGGAAAACAATTTAGATGAATCAAAAGGGCATGAAAATTGATTAATGTACTTCAAAAAGATAAAAAGAAAAATGATATATTTTGTAGGACACTGGTAGGGATATTTTCATGCTATTTGGTTCACAAATCAAGTGAGAAGAAGTAACCAACAGACGGAAAAAAAGGAGGAGCAGTAAAATAAATGATATATTATTATATACTATATACATTTGTTTATTTTATGTTTCTCAATTCTGTTCCAACATTTAGTGGGTGTTCTCTAACCATTGCTCATTTGGTTTGTTTCGTGATGCGTCCTTACTCAAATTTCAGATGCTATATAGGTCAACCACTCAAATTGTCATTCTAAAGACTGTTCAAAGTAATTGACATAAATAGTATGAAAGGGACACTGCTGTTAGTGACACAAAATGATGCGGGTTGAAAGACTCTTTATAGTGCTCACAATACTGATAAGATTTCTTTGCTGAAAATGAAGGTGGCCAAAAAAGTTACTGGAAACATGGGCATCACTAGAGACAGACATAGCATTTTTGGAACTTGAGCCAAAATAAATCAGATTGGTTTGTTGAAACTTTGAAGTAGGTTAAAATGTTTATATATACTAAAGCCCTGGCTTACTAGCACCCGACAATCAAGGGACATTTAAGCTTGAGTGCAAGATATGTTTTCATTATATATATATATACACACAGCTGGGCTCAAAAGTTTGCATATCCTGATAGGAATTGTGACATTTTTGCATTGATTTTGAAAATATGCCTGAACATGGGGAAAAAATATTTTATTGAAGGATAGTGATCATATGAAGCCATTTATTATCACATAGTTGTTTGGCAGTCAGTACTGTTCAATCACTTATTAAGAAGTTGAAAATTTGGGGATCTCTTGATACCAAGCCAAGGTCAGGTAGACCAAGAAAGATTTCAGCGACAATTGCCAGAAGAATTGTTCTGGATACAAAGAAAAAACATAAGTGCTATGTTCGGAGAGGTGTCAACAAGGCCTATAAGGAAAAGAATACCATCCCTACTGTGAAGCATGGTGGTGGCTTAATGATGTTTTGGAGGGTGTGAGCTCTACAGGCATGGGGAATCTTGTGAAAATTGATGACAAGATGAATGCAGACAACCCAGGGCATACTTGAAAACAAGAGAAATCTCAATGCATCTTTCCTGGTAAAATATTTTATAAATAAATAATAATAATTTGCATTCTTCTACATGAAGGCTGCACATGGAATGCTCCCTGACTTTCCAGCATAACAATGACCCTAAGCACAAGGCCAAGTTGACCCTTCAATGGTTACAGCAGAAAAAGGTGAAGGTTCTAGAGTAGCCATCACAGTCTCCTGACATTAATACCATCAAGCTACTCTGGGGAGATCTCAAATGTGCATGACCTGGAGGCATTTTGCCAAGAGGCAGCAACTATTACAAAAAACTGCACGCTGTCATTGATGTTAAAGGGGGCAATACACAGTATTAAGAGCTAGGGGTATGCAGACTTTTGAACAGGGGTCATTTCATTTTTTTCTTTGTCATGTTTTGTTTTATGATTGTGCCATTCTGCTTTAACTTAGTTGAATATGAATCCCATAAGAAATAAATGAATAAAAAAAATTATTTTTCCTTAAGAATATAAGTACTGTGGGAATTCATTCTATGATCATGTTTTCTATCTCTCCATCTCTTTAAAAAAAAATAAAAAAATAGTATAAGCAGTTTTCCCCTGAGCATGAAAATTGTTTTTATAATCGCCTATCAGGGGATTATCTTTTGAATTTAAACCAGCAATTACACCCTGAACACAACACGAGCTTGATTAAAACACATTTTGTAAACTGAAGGAATAAAACATGTCTTGCCTGATAATTTCAAAATAGTAAACTTTATATGAAGTTGTATTTGTGACAGGGAAAGGGGAGTTTATATGGTTCAGATTTTTCATAATTACAAACATCCAGAATGCACATCCAGGAGCTTCACCATCAAATATAGATAGAGCTCTGTGACTTCAAACCTCTTACTGGAAAGATATCACAGTAATCTGTAATACTTTCTGGGCTACATTTGCTCTTGCTTATTAGCACTCTCCCTCCGCTGCATTGTTGCCAATAAAAGTTCTGCTTTTCCATCCCAGAATCTCAACATGGCCAAGGAAAATTTTGGTCATCTTGCTTGCATTGTGGCCTGAACATGCCTTTCACTATCCCCACTACCTCTCTGCCAACTAACAAGCCAGCTCTCACTGCTTCTTATAAAGCCTTTCATACTCTGGACACCCTTGGTGAGCTTCTTAACTGAACACCAGCATCTGGGAAAACATATCTTATGGGTCCAAGATCTGGTACTTGGGACTGATTAGATGGTGGCAGGACAGGCTAATTAAACACTTTTTACTTTTCTTCATGTCTACAAACCCTTCCATCGACTTTGATTACCTAACAAAGTTTATGTGCTCTGATTTCATAAAACCCTTTGTCTTACTCCTCTTCAGGCTCTGGGTCAGCATTTTACTCTGTGACCACAGTAATTCTAGTCCATAATCAGATCATGGAAAAGTGGAGGATTCTTGGAGTGTGGGTCTGCAGACAGGTGGATTAGAAAAAACTCCTGAAATTTAGATTGTGATAGAGCATAAGCAGACCCCAGGAATGTGTATACATTCAATGTGAAACTGACCAGAGGCTGCTAACCATGTTATTTTCTGAACAAGTCTCATGATTGTGAGAGACTGAGACCTGCTTTTGTTCACGTATGAACTGTATGAACTGCAGACTGACTGTCTGTGAGGCATCTAACAGCTTGTCCTTCCTGTGACAGATTCATCTGTATTGCTGGTTCGTCTGTTTCCCTTTGTTCGCTGAATTGCCTGTTCATATAACCCCGTTCGTGTAATTTGCAAACTACCGATTGAAACTAACGAACGAACGACCACCCAGGAGAGGAGTGTGCTGCTGGTTAACCTCTTGGCCCCAATTAGAACGTTGTGGTTAACCGCAGACACCTCTCCATTCCATTCGTACGGGTGGTCGTCGTTCGCATGTCGACCACGAGGCAGCGGCCATTTTGGGACATACGAACACATAGCGGTGTTCGGTACAAACTGTATGGAACTAAAAACGGACACTTAAACTACCGAACACCGCTGGAAGCTGCTGCCTACCTTCCATTTCGACAAGGCATGCGAACGTCGGTCGTTCGGGAGTTTTTATTCATTCGTATGGACTTTCACCCAGACGGCCATCCCATGGAGTCATTTGTATACCGAAGGACTGGTGAAAGACTTTGACTCCATGGCGATTCGACTAGATACATCAGATCTGAGCGCTATTCGGTGAAAACAGGCACTCAGATCCAGGCTGTCTGGGGATACGTTACACGAACCATATGCATTCGGTATTTCTGCAGTTATGTATTTTAATGTATTTTTATTATTGTAAAGTAAAATGGCGATTGTCTCTACCTTGGGAGATAATTAGGTTTCTTCCTAATTATCTCCGAGGTAGAGAAGACGGAATTATGGGCAAGATGGGAAGGGCTATTATTGAAGCCACTGCGATTGGCTACTGTATAACATATTTTACAGTCTTCCACAAGGTCCCCTCGGGGAGTGTCCACCTTGTGGAGACCTGCATAAATACCGGGCAGGTAGCCCCCATTAAACAGATCTTCATTTGACCCTCAACACGGAGCTTGGTCTCGTTTGTGGGGGGAATTATTACTGGGACAGCGCTTTCGTTATTTTTAGCTGTGGAAGGCGTTCGACTATTTTGCTGATGGGGAGTTGCCGTGTTCGTGGACTTCATTCGGGAGTTTGGCGGTCGGCTGGATTTAAACTGCCTTTCTGGAGAAAGGGATTATTGACTAAATGGTGGCTTCATTTACCCGACGGTACGTGTCGTAACACTTCCCATTTATAGCCCCAGACAAGGGCTGCCACAACAATAGGTAAAATATTGGTAATATTTCGAACAGAGCCGAGGATTTGAGAAAATTCTCCAATTGCGATACCTCAGTAGGTCAGCATAACTGAACTCACTCATTACCAAAACTTGCTGCATAGCCTAACGAATCAGCCAAATCAGTCCAAACCACTGGGGAACTGTCCGAAAAAGGAGGAATCAACAATGATTTCCCAGTCAGCGAATAAATAAATGTTTCCAACATATGTAAGTCAGCCCTGGCATGTACATCAAGGGAAATTGTTGTGCCGTCATCTGGGAGACCGTGTAACAAGTAGAGTAACCTTGAAATAAAGAACCGTCCTTGGGGAATGAACCTCATCGCGAAATTAGGTGAACCTATCAATGACTGTATTTCCTTCTTAGTACAAGAACCTTGTGTACGACAAGCATTGTACATACTCCACTATTCTGCCAACTTTTACCAAAGGTAAACTAGCAACCAATGTTTCAGAATTAAGCAGTATCACTAAATAGGTGATGCAATGACTCGGGCCTTCTGTTTTTTCTAACGCTACCGGGATACCCAAGATATCAAATACCTGTAGTGACATTTGCAAACCAGTGGGAGTAATAGATTGTTTTTCCAAAATAAGGAAATTGTCCAAATAATGAATCACCATAGGACATCTGCATGAATTCAATAAGAGCCAGCACAAAGTTTCCGCAAAAACATCAACAAGTTTTGGACTGCTCTTGGAACCAAAAGTTTATTGGTAAAATAGAACATATTGTTCCACTTAATTCTGTGCAGATGCCAAAGTGATTCATGTATAGGAAGAAGTTTAAAAGCGTTAGAAATATTAGTTTTATTCATCCAAACATTGGGACCTAGGTAGAGTATGGCTTTGATGGCATCGTCTAGTGTAGCATATCGTAGGGAAAAGTCAGCAGATGGTATAAGGGAATTAAGACTAGGTGTTGTGGATGAATGAGGAGACAAAAAAAAACCTGGTTTGGGCACATGATTCTAGTATGTGCTCCAAAACATCTGGATCATACGTGTAGTAATCTTCAAGCACTATACCCGCAACCCCTAGCATTAAAGTTGTTAAAAACGCACTTTTCCAAGAAAAATAATCGGTCGACCCAGCTTCTCTTTTAAGTCTTTTTGGGGTGGTTTATAAGTGTACTGTGCTGCCGCCTGACTAGTGGATGATAAACTAACATCATTAGGGCATAAGTTGGTGGCATGCGTGGCTGAAGCACAATTTGCACAACCTGAAGTGTGTGCTAAACAACTCTGTATCAAATTAGCTTCAGTCCGTATTGACAATAAACTGTGTCAGGAATGTTTCAGCCTTCGCAGAAAATTACCTAAAATAGTCAATATTGGCATACCCACCGTACTTGTGCCCAAGGTATTTTGTGCAAATACAAACCCAGCTCATGCCTGTGGTGCTGGTGAACAGTGCAAACCACATATCTGAACAGGCCAAAGGCCAAAACGAACTCCGGAATACTCACCTTTTGTTCAGCCTAGGATCTCTAGCATTCATGACTACTGAGAGGTCACCAAATTGTATTATTTTCTACAATATATTGGGTAGCTATTAGTAAAGACACTAAATTAACGTCCTTACCTTCCAAAATATATTTCCGTAAGTTCGGTGGCACCCGGTGGGCTGAGTAATAATGTGGGAAGGAGGATAAGAAACTTGTACATTCACTGGTTGGCTCTGTTCAGGAGGGGCAACAGGAATACTGTTAGTGTTTTCGGTATGGCTGGTCAAGTTATAAGTCTCCAAAGACTCTAAACAATTATTAATGGTGTTAATGGATGCCGTAATAGTTCAGACAGGCTATTCTGAATAGCATCTTCCCCACTGGGTCCTGGCCTGTTATTGTCATTTTGGGCTTTGAGTAAACTGAACAATTCCGCTTTTCTAGCGGTGGCAGGGTAAGGAACATTTTTTCTTTTTAACTCCGCAGTGATTTTAGGAATAGTCCATGACTTATAACTTGAAGCTGGACTTGGAGGATCGTTAAGTCTGCTAGGAGAACTGGTCCTAGCAGGAGTGCTTGGCAGGGACAACTCATCACCCTGGATTGAAACTCTAGAAATACTATGAAAGAGGAAAATTGAAATGAGTCATCCAAATATGAACAACTTGTAACTGGCAGCCTAGTAAAAAAGCCACTATAAATAAACTGAGGTAGAGGCAATCTGCCTACACAAATTTCAATACAGATAAAAAAAGTCTCCACAGTGCAGCAATATCCCCACACTGTAGTTCCAACAGTGTATAATAGCCAAACAGGAAACTCGAATTTGAAGTGCCCCCCCTGGTGCTACACCTTTAATTTCAGAAGGACAAAGTACAACAAACATTTCGGGCAAAGGCCCTTTATCAATTCTAATGTCCTTAAGTAAGAACAAGGTACACACCAACATATATACAATTTACAATGCTTACAATAATATCTGTGCCGCCCCCCACAGTAAGAGGTAAATTGAAATCAGCTGTGCAGAGTCTTCCGGTGTCTAGCCAGCATCCCTGTGTCTCCATTTACTTCCCGGTTCGTGGGAATGGGCGTGGTGACATCAGACGTAGTAAAAAAGCCAAGTGGTGAAATTATATTACACTAAATGGGGACTGTGAGGCCCTGCTAGATTGCCCAGTGGCATGAGAGGCTCTATCTATGATTTGGCCCGAGTGGGAAAAGGGAGTCTAAAGAGTATATGGCGGGGTGATGACCTCTCGATGACATTATAACAGTCAAGATAGAATGGACCTGACAGGCGTGAATTTTAACTATGCAACCTGCGCAGGACAACTATGTAATTTGCAACAGAGTACGGAAGCAGGCCTCGCAGGACCGCTAGCAGTGAGGAGAGAAGAAGAAACCTAACTTGGGCTAGGCCGATCCTAACGAGCCAGTTCCTTCTAAGGTACCCTAAATATTATGTAAAAAGTAAAACACCCCTCCCTCTTTTTTTAATTTTTTTATACCTGAAATCCTGTTGCTTTAATCTCTAAACAAAATACCGAACTGCGGGACACTGTATAACCTATACAAATAAAATAACCGTTAGTACAGAACCAGAGTGTTCTATTGTAGGGTAAGAAATCCTATGACATAAAGCAATATACCTGAAGAATAAGGAACAATCACAGAAACATAGAAACATAGAAACATAGAATGTGACGGCAGATAAGAACCATTCGGCCTATCTAGTTTGCCCAATTTTTAAAAAAATACTTTCATTAGTCCCTGGCCTTATCTTATAGTTAAGAAAGCCTTATGCATATCCCATGCATGCTTAAACTCCTTTACTGTGTTAACTTCTACCACTTACGTGGGAAGCCTATTCCATGCATCCACTACCTTTTTCAATCCACTTCCTAGACTTCAGGATAAAGCAGGAAATTGCACCTAAAAAAATACGTAAACCAGCAATTACAAATTGAAACCACCAAATAGGTTTCTACCAATATAAAAGAAAACCTTGTATACCAACCTTAGTTAATTAGGGAAACGGCCGAATTGGCATGAAACAGGAGGGAATTAAGGGATACGACTTGGCCTACAGATGTGGTTGTACCGTGGTGATGAAGTGTGTGCGTTCTGGGAGGTTTTCCAGACTTAAAGTTGGCGGTAAGGTAAGGTAACTACCGGCCCGGGCAGTGAGGGAATCCAACTTCAAAAATGCTATCGGATACCAGCAGGGCTGAGCTAACCAACCAACACAGGAGCTGATCCAGGTGTTTGCACAGCAAACAGCAACTATATGACACACCTCCCACTTCACGATGTTGCTACAGGTAAGGGGAGGGTTTAGTGGAGTTTTTATAGGGAATTAAATCCCTCCCACAGTTCCAGGTTTCCCACCACATACACACATATGCAAAAGTGAGTTCAACTTTATATACATATATATGTTTATATGTTTACATATATGACACCAATCACAGTGCTCTAATGCTTAAGTTATACCCCATAAAAGCCTTTTCTGGTACATGTATCTTAGCCTGACAACATGTTTAACAATATCTGAATGGCAAAGAAAAGAAGGGATTATTCATTGCACAGCGACCTGGCACTACAAGTTTGGGAAGGGGGAGCATGACTGCTGCCCAAGGATTGTGGGCTGGTATTAAAGGTTAAAACAATGTTGCAGAAAATGGAGGAGTTTTATGTGGAACATTCCCACCCTCCCTCCCTGTTTTTTTGGTGTGTTTGTGTGGTCTCTCTTTGTTATTTCTTTATTATCACAGCTGGCGGGTCCCCTGGACAGTGCAGTCGAAGGAAGGAGTATGATGCAGTGGCACCTTGGGGAGACTACAGTCAGCACAGGGTGGATGGATAGTCATGGCTGTGTTGGGCTCTTGGAGAGTATAATGGAGAACTGTGTGTTGGGCTTTCACTGAACAGCTGACAAGTTTAACAATGTTATGTTATGGTTTAATAAAGCTATGACCGTTGCCCTTATCTAATTAAAAGGTGTCCAGTGTGTTATTGGGGGAACGGTGGTGTTGGATATGGGTCAGCAGTCATGTGAAAAAACCTCGAGAGCTCACTATTTAGGGTATAAAACATCTAGCAAGATGCATGTGCAAGAGTTATGAAACTGGAAATAATAAATTAGTAGGATGTGAAAAACCTGCTTGATTGATGTGATTGATTTTGAAAACCAAGAGGTTTAGCTTTAAAGCTTCATGCTCAGTAACCTGCATCTGGGTTGATCTTTGATATAAAAAGAAATTGCTGGCTAAGAACAGGCTGGCAAATGTAAGTCCAAAAGACAAATCAAACCAAACAGCACTGTTATATTGCAGTTCCACAGCATATAGTTATCAAAAACGAATCTGACAAGTAGAGTACACAAAGTTTTGTTTTTTTAACCAAATACACAGAGTACCTATTGTAGGGGCAGGCAACCTTCAGCACTCCAGATGTTGTGGACTATATTTTTGTCAGCCTTATGACTGTAAGAGCATTAATGGAGATGTACTCCACAGCAACTGGAGTGTCAAATGTTGCCTAACCATGGTCTATAGAGAGAGCTTAAACAGGATCTTATCCTTACAACCCTAAGTATGTTCACTAGGGTTCCAATATCAACCATTGTTTTTCTGCACACATATCACTGTTTCATGCCCATGGGAAGCACATGGAAGTGATTCATTGCAGAAGGCAGAATTCATATTATTCTCCAATGATTGATCACATTATTACTCTCTTGGAGCAATTGTTTTCTACATACTGTCAATAACTGGGTACAGTACTTGTTACTCCAATCAATGCGTATACATTATATGTATTTCCAGCTAGGTGACATTAGTTTTTTGTATTTTGCCATTCAAAAACACACCATATGGGTACATTGCAAATTAAATCTTGGAATACCATAATTACCTACATATGGTGATTCTCTAAAGTTCCTGGTTAAATGAATAGCCTCATTTGTCTTCAGTTTTTAGGTAAATTACCATGGAGTCACCATCATTACATCAACTTCAAATCCAGAATATTTTCTATATGTAAGGATTCTGTTTTATTCAACCAATGATTCAAACAATTAAGAAAAGATTGACTACAATGATTATAAGACTCTGTAATTTCTTGCTATAATACCCTTTTTCTCAAATCCAAGCTTATTCACAATGTTGTGATAAACCTGCTGGTTTAAATTAAAAGTAAAAAGGCAACTGCATATGTTCCTAATTAAGATACTTGAGGATAATGACCTGTATTTGTGCTTTATGCTAAGTGTTTAAAGTGGGATCATAAATATGTTTAACTGCTAGCAGTCTGCGAAGGAAACCTTAATTGCTCTGTTAAAATACTAACAAGGTTATGTTTTTATTCTTTATTTTCTACGAATTATGGAAATCATTGTGACTCGTTAAGGTTCTGCCTGGAATAAAACAGTTTTTTTGTTTTTTTTTTGCTTAACTCTTTAGTGGTTTTTAGTGGCAGTAAATAAAAAAATGATAGGAAAAAAAACATAAGAAATAAGTGTTCTGTCGCTGATCTAAATTAATTAAATTTTGTTCAATCTATGCTTACAGCAGACTGTATCAGAAACTGCTTAAAGGGAAACTATAGTGCCAGGAAAAAATAACTAATTTTCTTTGCACTATAGCTTCCCCCTTTGTCAACGCCCCCACCTAATGGTTCAGAAGGAGTTAATAATCTGTCACTTACCTGGGTCCAGCGCCGATGTCCCTCGGCGCCGACCAAGCTCCGCCCACGCTCCTAGACAGCCACTAGAGGGACAGCAGGTAATTATTGCAGTTTATAAAAGCTGCAATAATTACAGTTAGGGTTAATGGTTATGGGAGTTCTCAACCAGACAACTTTAATGGGCTGAAGTGGTATGGTGCCTATAGTGTCCCTTTAACAAGACCCATTAGGAAACTCACAGGACTGAAAGCGTAGGGTTCCTTTCAAAACTTTATGTTTGTTGTGGGGGCTGGGCATAAATGAACAGAATACATAGTAGGGGTTCCCAATTGGTAGTTGGTTGGCAAAGCAGATGGTTTTGAATGACAAAGCATCATGACAGCTGCACTTTTTCAACATCCTTCTATCTACTGTTTGGGCACTCCTGGTATATTTATTTCAGATTCTCGCCCCCCAAGGCTTCTGACAAATATATGCATTATTATTTGCAACCTCATCTTTTTTATTTATTTTTTTACTTGGTTAAATATTCTGTTTCATTTCTGAGAAATTATCGGTTAAGTATTGTGTTACATTTCAGTATAGTAATTACTAGAGTCTTGTTACTCAATGTAATGGAATCAGTGTGAACTATCTCACAATGCCCCTTTTGCATTTTACTTTAAAATTATCATTAATATGCCTAATTGTGATAGATAAAAAGAAAGAGTGCTTAGGTCAAAAATATACTTATATGCACCACGTTAGGGCTGGGCAACTTCGACACTCGAGATGTTGAAGACTACTCTCTTTGCCAGCATCATGTCTGTAAGAGCATTGTTGGAGATGAAGTGTGCAACATCTGGAATCCTGAAGGTTGCCTACACCTGCACTATATAAAGGAAATTAACTGAGGGTTTAATCACTACTATGTGAAATGGAGCTTGGACAATACAACTTTTGGACTAAAATTGGAAATAGAAAAAGGAGTTCAACTTTCATAATTATTTAACTCCGCAGAAAATTCTATAACATTCCCAGCTTAGTAAATATTCTTTCAATCACCCATCCTTCCATTTCTTTCCATTTTCTTTTCTGGACTCTCTGTATATGAAACACTGAGATCGGAATGTATCAAGTAATACGCATCAAATCCTTAATTAAACTGCTTTCCATTTTGTTAAAGATGCACAATAAAAGAAGTTGCAAAAAAATAGGACAACTGCAGGCAAGCAGAGTTAACATGTTGAACAAAATGCAACCAAAGTGCTTTGTTTGTCAAGAAACAGATCAATAGGCACATACATTTCATCAACACCGCTTTTGTCATTTCACGCGCCACGCGTTGACACAGGGGTAATTGTCTGAAAGAATTTGTACATTTGTACATTTTTATATTTTATATGAAGCTATTTTATATTTTTCTCAATGCAAACTCTTTCCTTCTTTCTGTCTGTCTATTTTTTGTGTCTGTCCATTTTAAATTATTGTGTAACTCATAACAAAAGCTAAATTAAAAGAATTTGAAGATGTAACGTAGCATGAATGCTCAGGCTGAAGAACGACAAGTTTGCAATTTCTGTCCATGACAGGGGAACCTATAGCTTATGTAATGCTCTTTCATTTTCTCTATCTCTTTTGAAAGATATAGGGAGCAGATTTACTAGAGACTAAAAGCTGCTCTACAATGTGATGTAGTGTATAACTACTGCCAAGATGAGGAGATCATATTGAAATCCATTAACGTGGATATATAGCCATAAGAACATAGGACAATTTTGATATTCTGCATCTATGTTATGCACATAGACAAAACATAGTTCAGAATAATGGGAAGAAAAATGATAATGTTTCAAATTATAGAATATTTTATGTTATTAGAGTAGGAACAAAGAAACAACCCTATCTTACTAATGCTACATTGGAAGAAGTAATTATTTTTCCAATTATAGCATTTATAGTAGATTAATGGAAGTCCAATAAAAGGCACAGCTTGCATTTGTGTGAGAAGTAATTATTTAATGTTGACCGAAAAACAAAATGCCACCTTAGGGTGTAGTTCGGCCATAAAGATATATACTATGTTATTGCACCATATGACACACTGTTCTTTGCCAGAATTGACATGGTGTTTGGTACACAGATTAGAAGTCACATACATGCAGTATATTGCTGCATTGTCTTAAATAATAATTGACAATAATTATACTATGATGTAAGTGATTGCTAGAAAATACTAAGAACAAATAGTTCTGATACTTCCAAAATGTGTTGTAGGAAAACAAGTTTTGTGGTGTTTGTGGCTCGAATTACCAGGTATTGGGTGCACAAAAATGCACTTGTTCAAATGCAATAACCTATCTTTTTATTGTTGTGGGTGAGGAATCAAATGGTTAAAAATAATGTATTAAAAAAGAAAAGTCACATTCCTATGGTAGAGTGAACAATAGTCAACTATACCATTCCTCATCCTATGTGTATGGATTACAGAGAATGATTAACCAATTATTAATCAACTATGTTTTTTTTTTTCAGCTACTAAGCTGTATGGTCCAAGTATACTATTGAAAATGTATGGTGGGCTCCTGTTTTTACCTCCTTGAATTCTACAGGGAGTGCAGAATTATTAGGCAAATGAGTATTTTGACCACATCATCCTCTTTATGCATGTTGTCTTACTCCAAGCTGTATAGGCTCGAAAGCCTACTACCAATTAAGCATATTAGGTGATGTGCATCTCTGTAATGAGAAGGGGTGTGGTCTAATGACATCAACACCCTATATCAGGTGTGCATAATTATTAGGCAACTTCCTTTCCTTTGGCAAAATGGGTCAAAAGAAGGACTTGACAGGCTCAGAAAAGTCAAAAATAGTGAGATATCTTGCAGAGGGATGCAGCACTCTTAAAATTGCAAAGCTTCTGAAGCGTGATCATCGAACAATCAAGCGTTTCATTCAAAATAGTCAACAGGGTCGCAAGAAGCGTGTGGAAAAACCAAGGCACAAAATAACTGCCCATGAACTGAGAAAAGTCAAGCGTGCAGCTGCCACGATGCCACTTGCCACCAGTTTGGCCATATTTCAGAGCTGCAACATCACTGGAGTGCCCAAAAGCACAAGGTGTGCAATACTCAGAGACATGGCCAAGGTAAGAAAGGCTGAAAGACGACCACCACTGAACAAGACACACAAGCTGAAACGTCAAGACTGGGCCAAGAAATATCTCAAGACTGATTTTTCTAAGGTTTTATTGACTGATGAAATGAGAGTGAGTCTTGATGGGCCAGATGGATGGGCCCGTGGCTGGATTGGTAAAGGGCAGAGAGCTCCAGTCCGACTCAGACGCCAGCAAGGTGGAGGTGGAGTACTGGTTTGGGCTGGTATCATCAAAGATGAGCTTGTGGGGCCTTTTCGGGTTGAGGATGGAGTCAAGCTCAACTCCCAGTCCTACTGCCAGTTCCTGGAAGACACCTTCTTCAAGCAGTGGTACAGGAAGAAGTCTGCATCCTTCAAGAAAAACATGATTTTCATGCAGGACAATGCTCCATCACACGCGTCCAAGTACTCCACAGCGTGGCTGGCAAGAAAGGGTATAAAAGAAGAAAATCTAATGACATGGCCTCCTTGTTCACCTGATCTGAACCCCATTGAGAACCTGTGGTCCATCATCAAATGTGAGATTTACAAGGAGGGAAAACAGTACACCTCTCTGAACAGTGTCTGGGAGGCTGTGGTTGCTGCTGCACGCAATGTTGATGGTGAACAGATCAAAACACTGACAGAATCCATGGATGGCAGGCTTTTGAGTGTCCTTGCAAAGAAAGGTGGCTATATTGGTCACTGATTTGTTTTTGAATATCAGAAATGTATATTTGTGAATGTTGAGATGTTATATTGGTTTCACTGGTAATAATAAATAATTGAAATGGGTATATATTTGTTTTTTGTTAAGTTGCCTAATAATTATGCACAGTAATAGTCACCTGCACACACAGATATCCCCCTAACATAGCTATAACTAAAACAAACTAAAAACTACTTCCAAAAATATTCAGCTTTGATATTAATGAGTTTTTTGGGTTCATTGAGAACATGGTTGTTGTTCAATAATAAAATTAATCCTCAAAAATACAACTTGCCTAATAATTCTGCACTCCCTGTATTTTACTCACTATCCACTACTTTGCACTGCTGATCTCTATGCATTGTTCATTTGTTTGCATTATTTTATTTTCTTGCCATACAGATGAAAAATGATTTAAGCACTGGGAAGGAGTGTTGGCGGAAGTGGTAAATAGTCTGAATTTTCATCAGCAAAACACATATATTAATGTATCTGTTTTATGGTCTAATGTGCGTAGAATGTGATACTCTCACCAATTATACGTAATTGTACAACACTCAAAGCGAGTCAGGTTAACATGCTTTGCGGGAAAATAAAAAAATAGCCAATGTATTAATTTCTGGGCAATACACTCTGATCAATCACTCTCATTAACTCAACACATTTTCATAATTACACGCTACGGGGAAGAGGAGAGGAAGCGGATTCCTCAGGGTAAACTCTTCCCGTCTAAATATAAATCAATTTCAATAAACATAATTAATCTTATCTTTGCAGCATTAATACATTAAACTAGTGCAGCAAAATATGGCTTAGGAAGCAAAACTTAAAATTATATACTTAGTACTATTAAACATATGCATACATTTAAACATAATTATTGTTTTTTCAGGGTAGCATATAGAAATATCTGTCTCAGCAATTAGGAGTGTTTGAAGACTAGTATAACATATTATACATTGTATATGAAAGAAAAAATAAAATACCATTTTAAATTGACGGATTAAGAAAAGATGGGGAGAAAATAATCTCAAATAACACACCCCAGTAAACTCATTAATTTCTAATGGACTGTCAGTTCCTTGTTAAGTTTCAAAGGGCTACATTTTCCCTACAGCCCAATCCACTCCTGGTAACATCCCTCCCCCTTACAGGAGAGGAGGGTGTCAAAGATTATGGACTGAGTGGAGGACTTAATTGGTATGAAGTGAGGCATACCACCATTGGCTGTCTGTCACCAGCAGATGGCCAATGGCGGTTTGACCACTTCAAAACACTAAAGTAGTCATGGTGCTTGGATTCACTCTTACATAATGACCTTCTTAGAAAAAAAAGCTTCTTTTCATACAAAAGCATTGAAAAGCTCATCTGTATTGGTGACATTTAAAATGTTTGTTTTTACATAGGGAGATAAAATACTAATATTCTAGTCCTAGGATTAGTGTGCCCTTAAGAAAGTGGAAACATTATGTTGCATTGAAAAGGATGATGACAAAATAATATGAGGTTTAAGGGGTTTAGGGTAACATAGCGTTTATGGTGGTTGTTTATGGTGGTAGCATTAAATAGTTTTATGGTCAAGGGGTGTTTTTGCCTTGCTGAGAGGGATAGAGGTCACAGTTCGTGACACATTAAAAGCAGATAATCTTTTTCCCTTAATCCTCAGTAACCCTAATTCCCCTATCCTTAACTCTAAGATTCTTAAACTGTACGTTCTCATAGGCTGACTTTAAGGAGTACGTACTCTATCCTGTATGTCCTTTGTCATGATTCAATAACCCTGTGTTAATGGGATATTTTTGGATTCCAAATATAAATGCGCTATTCCTGATATATAGGCATATAGGCAGGGCTCAGTCAGAGATCCACTGTATGCTTTCACAGAGGAAGCCCAATAGACTATGTCTGTTTTTCTGCTGTGCCCTCCCTCTGTGAATCCCAGCTGTCATATTATTGCCGCAGGTTGCCATGGCAACACTCAGAGGATACACTCTCCCGAGCCTGGGAAGAAGACTTGACAAAGCTCCGGATAGGTGCCGAAATTCTGTCTTTACTTTTATACTCCTAATAAAAGACTGCCTTCTGAAAGAAGCTATTGGATGTGACCAGACTTTCACATTTGTTCCCATTGGACTTTCTTGGGAGCCTGGCCCTCCCTCTTGGGAGAGCTCTGGTGGGATATTCCCAATATAAAGGTGTGTACATTACTCTCTTAATTTGGGAATTGGGCTTGAGAAGAAGAGTCTGAGACCCCAGCAGGAGCAAGCAATGTCCACCCTTCCTGGCCAGAGGAAAGAAGCAGGAAGGGGGAGAAATATAAAATAAATAAAATAATAAATTGCTCCTTTAATCCCCCTCTACAGCACCTATCTCATACACATGCACTGCCTACACTACACACACACTGCATTCCTTACACACACACAAACACACACACACATCATCCACTATACAAACAAAAACACAGCATCCACTACACACACTACTACATATACAGGGAGTGCAGAATTATTAGGCAAGTTGTATTTTTGAGGATTAATTTTATTATTGAACAACAACCATGTTCTCAATGAACCCAAAAAACTCATTAATATCAAAGCTGAATATTTTTGGAAGTAGTTTTTAGTTTGTTTTTAGTTTTAGCTATGTTAGGGGGATATCTGTGTGTGCAGGTGACTATTACTGTGCATAATTATTAGGCAACTTAACAAAAAACAAATATATACCCATTTCAATTATTTATTATTACCAGTGAAACCAATATAACATCTCAACATTCACAAATATACATTTCTGACATTCAAAAACAAAACAAAAACAAATCAGTGACCAATATAGCCACCTTTCTTTGCAAGGACACTCAAAAGCCTGCCATCCATGGATTCTGTCAGTGTTTTGATCTGTTCACCATCAACATTGCGTGCAGCAGCAACCACAGCCTCCCAGACACTGTTCAGAGAGGTGTACTGTTTTCCCTCCTTGTAAATCTCACATTTGATGATGGACCACAGGTTCTCAATGGGGTTCAGATCAGGTGAACAAGGAGGCCATGTCATTAGATTTTCTTCTTTTATACCCTTTCTTGCCAGCCACGCTGTGGAGTACTTGGACGCGTGTGATGGAGCATTGTCCTGCATGAAAATCATGTTTTTCTTGAAGGATGCAGACTTCTTCCTGTACCACTGCTTGAAGAAGGTGTCTTCCAGGAACTGGCAGTAGGACTGGGAGTTGAGCTTGACTCCATCCTCAACCCGAAAAGGCCCCACAAGCTCATCTTTGATGATACCAGCCCAAACCAGTACTCCACCTCCACCTTGCTGGCGTCTGAGTCGGACTGGAGCTCTCTGCCCTTTACCAATCCAGCCACGGGCCCATCCATCTGGCCCATCAAGACTCACTCTCATTTCATCAGTCAATAAAACCTTAGAAAAATCAGTCTTGAGATATTTCTTGGCCCAGTCTTGACGTTTCAGCTTGTGTGTCTTGTTCAGTGGTGGTCGTCTTTCAGCCTTTCTTACCTTGGCCATGTCTCTGAGTATTGCACACCTTGTGCTTTTGGGCACTCCAGTGATGTTGCAGCTCTGAAATATGGCCAAACTGGTGGCAAGTGGCATCGTGGCAGCTGCACGCTTGACTTTTCTCAGTTCATGGGCAGTTATTTTGCGCCTTGGTTTTTCCACACGCTTCTTGCGACCCTGTTGACTATTTTGAATGAAACGCTTGATTGTTCGATGATCACGCTTCAGAAGCTTTGCAATTTTAAGAGTGCTGCATCCCTCTGCAAGATATCTCACTATTTTTGACTTTTCTGAGCCTGTCAAGTCCTTCTTTTGACCCATTTTGCCAAAGGAAAGGAAGTTGCCTAATAATTATGCACACCTGATATAGGGTGTTGATGTCATTAGACCACACCCCTTCTCATTACAGAGATGCACATCACCTAATATGCTTAATTGGTAGTAGGCTTTCGAGCCTATACAGCTTGGAGTAAGACAACATGCATAAAGAGGATGATGTGGTCAAAATACTCATTTGCCTAATAATTCTGCACTCCCTGTACACTGTATTCACGATATACACTGCATCCTCTGTAGGGATGTGCATGGGCAACAAATTTGGTTCGATTCGGTTCAGAAATTCGGGTAAGTAAAAAATGAGTCTGCTTCAGCAATTCGGACCAAGGGCATTTGATTCAGTTCGGCACTTCGGCAATTCGGAACTTCGGCAATACGGACCCTAATCCCTAACCCGTAAACCCTAACCATAACCCCTAATCCTAAACCCTAACCACTAACACTACTCCTAACCCTAGCCCACTTCGGAACTTTGGCAATTCGGCATGTCGGAAATTTGGCACTTCTGCAATTCGGAAATTCAAACATTCGTAAGCATCCTGATGTCCAAATTGCACAAAATTTTACATTTCACGAAAATGTACACTCAGAGCGAAACAAATTGCACATCTAATCTTCTGTACACACACTGCATTCTCCCTGACACACACAGACACAGAATACACTCTGCACATGCAGTACATCCCCTACACAAACTGAATTCTCTATGCACACACACTACATTCTCTAAACACACACATTACATCCCCTACAAACTTCATCACCTACCACAGCTCTAAGTGCCTGCAAGATTGTGGTGGAATGGGTTGGCAGCCCTGTAAACAGACTCAGGCCCACTCTTATGGGCAGACTCACGTGGGCCCCAGGTGTCCTTGCCTTAAGCTATGTAAGGGGCTCTAAACTCTGATTTCAGCCCTGCATATAAGTAATGCAAAGGAAGGTAGACTAAGATGGCCTGTTGGGTTACATGAAGTCTGAATGACAAGTGTGAGTCATTATAGAAGGACCATACTTCAGGAAGTTGCTGAACAAGTGGGTGACTGGGAGAATTTACAGTTAGTATAAATGGAGTCCATAACTATACACATACCATTCCATAAATGTAGATATTGGCCTTATTGCTCTGCAGCTAAAAGACAAGATTTTAATTGGAACTTGCAGCCCAAACTACACCTGCAGACTTGATAATAATAAAGATAATGGTCCCATATGTAAGACATCATTGTTACTTATCCCATAAATTTGTGTAAGAGAGGGGTTTATAGCATTAGACCAAATCCCATAGACTAGAATGAAAGACTTCTAATTGCTAGGAGCTCCTGATAGAGCATCTCCTGGTCAGGTTGTTTGCAATGTTCAAAAAATTCCTGAATATTCGTAGGCACACAACTCTTTAGCAAAGACACTAGCACTATAAAAAGCTATTAAAAGCTGAATTCACTGAACTGAATGCATAGTTCTTCTATAATTCTTTAGAATCAAGGGTGAGTTGATAGTTCTGTATATGATATTCAGAATTCTGTGCTCTCAACCTGAACTCGAATCTACTACCTGCGATAAACATGTCAATAGATTTATTATCACATTCTCTCATAAGCTATAAAAGAAAAATTTGAGATATAAAACAAGGATGTATCTTTTTAACCTATAACAGAAACCAAGGAAGACAGCCATAAACCACCAAATAATCACTAGTACTTAAAATGAAAAATAACTGCCACTAATTTTGGCTGATATATTAACTAATCAATATGTACAGTAATTGACAATGAAAACATGTTTTTATATAATTTAGGCAACTAATTTACATGCATTTAGATAATCTATACATGGTTTAATTTTGACTGGATTGCTCCCTCAGATTTAACATTCCAGAAGTATTTCCCAGTCATATATTTTGGACTCATTAGCAGGTAATCCGTCTGCTATCCCTGGATCTTTATTGCACACGTTCAGTTGAGTGAAACTAATATCTTTTTTAGTTGATGTTGTTCACTTAAAATCAACAAGACTTTAGAAAAGGTATAGATTAGCAATAAAGGTTTATCCTGTAATAATTACTCTAAGCTCAGTCCTGGAATCACAAATCAAACCTGGATCGTTAAGGGCAGGTTAAAAACGAAATGACAAAGGGTTTCAGAAAGATTAATATTGTGATAAATCAATGATCCTCTGTCTCTTTGCTTCCTCAGAGTATTTTTTATTAAAGGAAATCTCTTGCAGTAAAAAATGGAATTTATGTAAAGCTATATACACACTTTTTGAGAAGAAAAGCACATTTGTCAAGATACTTTTTTCTTATTTCCTTCTTAAACAGGGATAAAAGTCATGATTTTTATGGAGGATACATTTTAGGATTGGAGGGTTATGTGATCTAACAAGAAATGACACTTTTTTCATTATAGAGTTGATTAAAGTGAATTGGATTGAGCCAGTAGTAAGTAGAATTACAGACAGATAATGGGAACCTAAGGCATACCTCTCAGCTGTCCGGAATTGGACAGGACAATCCTAGTTTTGGACTCCTTTGCTACCATCCTGGTTTGGTTTTCTGGTGTTCTGCTGATAGTTTGACCAACACGCCTCTGTATGGCTCTGCCCATTGTTATAATAATAAAAGCTACATTGCAATGTTGAGGGTTTAGGATGTATGGTGCACGGTATTGGTAGAAGCCCAGTAATGTAATAAGCTAGATTTGCTTGCTGGACAAATATTAAACTTTTTAGTTAGAGGTGCCACAAGAACTACAAAGTAGGGGCAGACTAACACAGGGTGGAAGATCAGAGAAGAAATAACAGTGAGCTGTGAAGTGATCCTTCGAACAGTGGATACTTTCATGAAACAGGAGTCTTTAGCAGGAGGAACAGTTACAGGGCAATAGGGAAGCTTAACAAGGAATAAGCACTTGAGATAGAGTTTGTAAGTAAGCATAGCGATAAGGCAATTATGGACTTTACCGTGAGTTGAGTATTTGTAAGGAAAGTCATTTTGAATGCAGCAATGGTTGGAAGGATGACCCAAGAGTTTTGTCATGACTTGTAAGCTGAGGTCTGATACTTGTGTTGTAACAAGGCACAAGAACAATCCGTCAGAGTAATCAGGTAACGATGGACAAGATCAGAAGCCATGAAGGGGCAGCATGCAAAGAGATCCGGAGTCAACAGCCAACAATGGAGGACAAGGACAATTTGCAAGAGTATTCAGGAACGTGAACTGAGGTCTAATGTCAATATTGAGAGATGTAACTGAGGCTATAAAAGAACAAGGTTACACACAGCAAGGCAAGCCAAGGGACTCAATAACTGAGCAATTAAGCAAGGCAAAATCAAGGTATAAATAGGCAATATGAGAATGCAAAAACCTGACACAAGCAAGTATTCAAACTGCACATCAGTCAGCAAAAAACAGAAGGTTAAGATAATATCTTACTTGAAGTATTTCAGACAGGTTCTGACAATAGATCTGTGGACATGAATGAGATACGATTAACATGGATGAGGTAAGTTTGGGCTGTGAAGGGTACATGTTCTGAATGAAAGTTAAATTGTTTGATAGGGTTATTGCATAAGACTTGGGGAGAGGAATGATAGCAAGAAGCGTTAAAGTAACACTATACAGAGTTCTGTAGACAGTGAGGTAGTTGTGATACAGACAGTAAGTCATAGTCATAGATTGCATGTGTGGAAGTAGTGGGGAGTTGTGTGTAGTGCTCATTTTCTTACACCTCCTTTACATCCCAATAATGGGACATGAGAAATAGTTTGTGAAAATAGGCCACAGCTTTTTTAATAAACTATTTCACCAAACGATATTACCAATACTTTGTATCAAATATATAAAAAGTTTTTAATAATTTGAACATCAAACAACATAACTTAACAATATAACTTAACAATGTTCCATAAACCTACTTGTCCTTGTGTCACGTATTCATCCGCACATAAAAATGTGGTTAATGGCATTTACCGTCCTGACAGGAAAAATTGTGCTGAGCAACATTACCGTCCTTACAAGAAAAGTTGTGCCGAGCAACATTACCCTCCTGACAGGAAAAGTTGTGCCGAGCAGCAATCATGTACATGGAAACATGGTAATTGTTTTGGGGTCAAAGGCCAGTTACGGCCAATCAGATCCACAGGAGGGTTTGTGCTGAGCAGCAATCATGCACATGGAAACCTGGTAATTGCTTTTGGGGTCACAGGCTGGTTACGGCCAATCGGATCCACAGGAGGGGTATTTAAACCCAATTCTCCTTTTGCTCATTGCCCTGTCGTGGTTTCATCCTGATGGTAAAATGCACTGTTTCTGATTTTGATTTTCTGGTATTTGACTTTGGCTTCAATTTGACTTTTGGCTTTCCCTCATCGTTGTGTCTTATTCTGTGTTCCTGACCTCGGCAAGTATTTTGACTATTCTTGGATATGTTAAGTCCGGCCATTCTAAGGTCCGGTTATACGTTATCCTTAGTCTTGGTGTGACACACTTCTGCGTGCTGGATCAACTTGTAATCTTCATTACATTACGACTTGGCCATAGATCCTGCAGAATTGTGTCAACACATAGCAGCTTGCGAGAGATAGCTAGAGGAGAATGATCACCATATGGATCAATTTGCCCAGGCTTTTCGCATGCTCCTTATTAGGATGGCTCATTTACAACCTGAGGCTTCTTCGATTATGTCACCGCTGCCTAATGTACCTCCACCTATATTATATAAGATACCTATGATCTCCTTATCTCCTCCCTGCATTTTTCTAGTAATACCCAGGAATGTAGTGGATTTCTCAATCAGATTAAGTACCACTTTGAGGCCTCACCTGCTTCATTTCATTCAGATAGAGCTAAGATTGGGTATCTGATGAATCAACTTAACTTGGGCTAATCCATTATGGGAAAGTAATAGGAGTATTGCTCATTGTTACCAGGAATTACTTACGGAATTCAAACTGACGTTTGAACCATTAGGCAGGGAGGAAGACGCCTCCACTGCCTTAATGCATATCAAACAAGGGAACCGGTCTATCTCAGATTATGCCATAGAATTTCGTACTTTGGCATCTGAGGTAGACTGGACTAATAACGGATTAATTTCTGCTTTTAAAAATAATTATCCAAGAATATTCTCGACGAAATTGCTGCCAAAGGCCTACCTAAGGTTGCCTAGCTAAACCTACCTAGACCTACCTAAATTGCTAGAAATAGAACTAGACGTTTGACTATGTAACTAGCACCTCGATTCTCCAAACCTGTTGTCTCTGGCCTTCCGACGCTGTCTGAACCCAAACCTATGCAGTTAGGGGTTACTGGACTGTCTGAGGCAGTGAACAGTACAGGGGGAAAAGGGGGTCATTGCTTATATTGTGGCAAAAAAGGACACATGAGAGATGCTTGTCCTATACGTTCAGAAAACTTCCGCACCTAAGAACCTTAAGGGGACAGGTCTTAGGTGTAATGGATATGTTCTCAATCAATTCCCGAAGCAGATTCTCCTTGACATTTCCGCCTTTTGCAATGAGAAGAACTTTTCATGCAAAGCCCTGATTGACTCAGGTGCGGCTGGTAACTTTATTGATTTATATTTTGTTAAGAAACACACTATACCAGTTAAGGAGAAATCATCACCTTTAGCGGTTTAGGTTATTGATGGGTGACCCCTATGTCAACCATTGATTACCCATGAGACTTTGCCTATTTGCATTACAATATGAGCTTTACATAAGGAAGACATTACCTTCCAGATAATCGCTTCCCCTTCTTGTCCCATCATTATTAGGTTTCCCTTTGCTCATCAAGCATGACCCTCATATTGACTGGACTAAAGGGGAAATACTGGAATGGGATAAAGACTGTCACGAAAAATGCATGCTTCACATAACTAAAAAAGTAGGTATTGTTGCTTTACCCGCTGCTACATCTCTGACCCCTGAAATTCCCATACAGTATTGGGAGGCGTTTAGTAAAAGCCAGACTGATGTTCTTCCTCCACACAGGTCATACGATTGCTCCATTGATCTGTTGCCCGGGGCTATGCCTCCTAAAGGGGCAGTATATGCCCTATCCCCATAAAAAAGTAAGATCATGGATGAGTACATCAAAGAATCGTTAAAAAAAGGCCATATATGTAAATCATCCTCGCCTACTGGAGCAGGATTCTTTTTTGTAGCTAAAAAAGATGGAGAGTTACATCCTTGCATTGACTACAGGGCATTAAACAAGATTATTATAAAGAATGCCTAACCCATTCACCTTATATCTGAATTGTTTGATAAACTCCAGGGTGCTAAGATCTTTACCAAACTTGACCTTAGGAGTGCATACAATTTGGTGAGGATTAGGGAGGATCATGAATGGAAGGCGGCAGTTAACACTAGGAGTGGGCACTATGAATACCTTGTCATGCCCTTCGGATTATGCAATGCTCCAGCCATGTTCAGGATTTTATTATTTATTTGTTCTAGTTATTAATTTGTTCTAGTTTACCTGGATGATATCCTTATTTATTGCCCAGACCTCCAGGCTCATCATGAACATGTTAAACAAGTATTACAAACATTGCTTGATAATGGACTTTATTGTAAACGTACATATTTGATCAGCATGGGGTATATTATTTCTGCCTCTGGTTTCCAAATTGATCCTCACAAACTAGAGACCTTTCTACATTGGCTATTACCCAGTGGGTTACAAGCCATCCAAAGGTTTATTGGTTTCTCCAATGATTATAGGAGATTAATCAAATGTTTCTCTTCGGTAATAGTCCCCATCACCAATATGACATGCTAGGGGGCTAATTGTACTACATGGCCTAATGAAGGTAAAGAGGCTTTTGAGCTTCTTAAACAAGTGTTCACATCTGCTGACATATTAAGACATCCTGACACTAGTAAATCTTTCCTACTTGAGGTTGATGCCGCCGAGACAGGGGTCAGGGCTGTTCTTTCTCAAAGAGAGAGTCAGGATGCCCCATTGCATTCATGTGAATACTTCTCCAGAAAGTTGTCTCCTGTCGAGCATAACTATGACATTGGTAATAGAGAACTGTTAGCCATAATACTGGCGCTTAAGGAATGGTGACATCTTTTGGAGGGTTCCAAGGATCCCATTCTGATTATTACTGATCACAAGAACCTGGCATATATTGGGAATGCCAAACGACTGTCTTCTAGACAAGCTAGATGGTCATTATTTTTGTCTCGCTTTAACTTCATTATCATCTACAGACCCTGTTCTAAGAACGTTAAAGCTGACACCTTGTCTAGGCAATTTGACATTAAATCGGATCGAGAACAAGAGGATCTATTGAGTGTATTATTGCATCCACTGTCCTTTCTTTATCGTCCCCTTTGCTCCCTGCTATCATGTCGGCTCAGCCCCAGGCACCTTGCAACAAACCTCAAGATAAATTGTTTATTCCATTGCCTGAAAGGAAAGAGGTGCTGAAGGTATTCCATTACATTGTGACCACTGGGCATCCGGGTATTAATAAAACCATATCTGCCATTTCCAGGTCATTTTGGTGGGAGTCACTCAGGAGGGATATTAAAGATTATGTAGAAGCCCGCTATGTCTGTGTAGTGTAGTCTGTCTGTCGAAGGTTCCTCATAAACTTCTGTGTGGATTGTTACAGCCATTTCCTATACCCAGTATCCCATGGTCTCATCTATCGATGGATTTCATTGTTGAACTGCCTAGTTTAAATGGGTATACAACCATCCTCATGGTAGTTGACTGTTTTTCCAAAATGGCACACTTTACTCCACTTAAAAAATTGCCATCGTCTCAGGATCTGGTGCACATATTTATATGCAATATTGTCAAGCTACATGGTATTCCTTAAAATATTGTGTCTGACAGGGGTTCCCAGTTTGTGTCACGGTTCTGGAGGGCATTCAATAAACAGTTGGGCATTTAATTGTCATTTTCCTCTGCTTACCATCCCCAAACTAATGGTACGGCTAAAAGAGCTAACCAATCACTTGATCTGTATTGACATTGCTTCGTGAATAGTACACAGTTTAACTGGGCTGATTTATTGCCCTGGGCCAAATTTGCAAGGAATAACGCTACCCATGACTCATCTGGGAATAGTCTGTTTTTTGTCAATACAGGTTGTCATCCTGCTGTTCTACCTGCTGTGTTTTCTGATGCAGCTATTCCTACTCTGGATGATCACCTTACCTCTATTCATGATACCTGGACTAAGGTTCAATTTGCTCTTAAAACAGCGGCTGCTCTCTTTAAGTTTAATGTGGATAAATGGCGGAGTGTCAATCCAGTTTACCAGGTGGGTGATCGGGTTTGGTTATCCTCACGCAACATCAGGTTGAAGGTTCCCAGCATGAAGTTTGCTCCGAGGTTCCTCTGACCTTTTTGCTTGGTTAGGAGAGTCAACCCTGTTTCTTAATCTCTGGCCCTTCCAATGTCCTTACGTATACCTAATACCTTTCAAGTGTCCTTGCTCAAACTGCTTGTTTGCAATCAGTACACAAGTCCAGCTGTTCCCCCTCCTCCTTCGTTTTTTTCTGGATAGGGGGAGTACGAAGTTTCCTCCATCATCGATTCCAGGTTTTCTCGTGGTTTCGGCTTCTGATATCCATGCTGGCAGTAAAATTTGTTCTTTTCAAGCCAAGTTTCTTCTCAAACCTGGTCCTGCCCGCCCAGTGGGTGGTCTTCAGGTGGAGGGTAATGTCACGTATTCATGACTTTTGGCTTTCCCTCATCATTGTGTCTGATTCAGTGTTCCTGACCTCGACAAGTATTTTGACTATTCTTGGATACGTTAAGTCCGGCCATTCTAAGGTCCGGTTATACGTTATCCTTAGTCCTAGGTGTGACACAGTTCTGCGTGCTGGATCATCTTGTAATCCTGACACCTTGCCAATCAATCATCCGTAACCTTGGAACTCACCTGGGCACTTGCCCTCCCCCTCGTCCCAACCAACACTGGCCACAAAACCTGGCCTTCATTCAACACCATGCTAAATACTAGCCGACCTTTGGCTCAGTGGGCACCTCTGTAATAAACCATACCTTAACTTCACCAAGGATAGGGGAGGGATTGGCCCCACATTCCTTCACACCTGTTGGACTGCCCCAGTCCAACCCATAATTAGCAAGGACAACCACCCGCCTGCTGTTACGAAAGGCAAGTGAGAAAACAGTGAAACATAAATAAAGCAACAACCTAACTAAAGGGAGGGAGGGAAAGGAACAATTCCTAGTTGATTATAAAATGGCAGGGAGGGAAGTACAGAACATGTCTCCTATTTATACCCCCATCCTGCAAATCACTTACTGCTGACCACACCCAGCCCCACCCCATCACTCTTTCCTAAACCACACCCAGCCCCACCCCATCACTCTTTCCTAAGCCTGAAAGCAGGGGATGGAAAGTAATCCTAAAAAAAAAAAAAAAAACATGCCCTAAAAAAGTGCCAGTGAAAAGGGGTCAGTTTGACCCTTAGTTAATTTGATCTGATATAGAGACAAGAGGCTCACATGTCATAGGTTCCCATTTCTTTTCCTTTTTAAAGTTTCCTGTTCCTGTGTTTATTTATGACTATTTTGCTGGACAACTAGTTTTAGTTATATTTTACAATTTATATTTTAAATAGTATTTTATATTTTGATAAGCACTTTATATACACATTATGCCTTATTTGTTAGGTATGATGAATATGTGTATGTTATCTTTATATGTTATATATAACTAATGTTTATTATTTATTTCCATTATTATTTTTTGGATTTTTCCCATTATAATCATGTCTGCTCGAGGTGTACATATGTGGACTAATTGCCCATTTCCAAGATGGCCACTTTGGCCTTAGGATGCATGAACACTGTCAGAATATGGGAAAAGAAGAAGAACGTCCTGCTGATTTATTCTCAGCGAAACCGGAAGTGACGCGACGGACGGATTCCATTATGACACTCGTAACCGGAAGTGACATAACGCAGATCGTGATTGACTTACTATGCCCTATATTTGATGGTTACCTACTATTTATATATTCTGTGAGGGCAGATTATGATGGGGATGATAGATTTTATTTTATATCTGTATACGTATTTCTTTGGTTAATTGTATTTCCGAACCGGATGTGTAGCCATATTGGAGGTGGCAGAACACATCCGGTCCGGACCATATAAGGTAAAATAATTGTAATTAGTTTTTTATGTGCAATAAATTAAGCAATTAAGCTTGGAACACAGTTCCCTATATAAACAATAGTATATTCATTTGAGCTGTGAACAGCACCTGAGGAAGACCACTGTTAGTTGGTTGAAACGCGTTGTGCAATATTTTTTATCATTTTTTATTTTCAAATAAATATTTTATTCTGATACTCCTGGTTCCTGGCTTTTGATTCCTGCTCCATTATAGAAGACCACCAACATCAAAGGAGAACCTGCCTGATGAGTAAAGAATATGCGTATGTCCCATATAAGTGACATAATAGCTATATAAGTCCCGAGCCTACTTTAAACGGCTCTTTAAAGTGTGAGTGTTTCCAACTCAGAACTTTCATTTTAATTGTGTGTAATATACAGATTTCACTATGTTCTGTTTTATGTTTATACCCTCTGTATAGGTATTTCAATATTCGATACATTTATTGTATATAAGGAGGAGATACCTGCTATTTATTGGTCAGGTAAACCACCCACTGGTGTGTGTGTGTGCGCTGTTACCTTTTTTTGTGTTTTATTGTATCTGTTCTAAGTATACATAGTGGTGATATACTTGGGTATAGCTGCACCAGTCACCTACCTTTATCCTTAAGCGCCACTTCTATCTTTACTTGCTATAGGTTCCCATACGTCTTAGCAGAGTTACAGTGATATTAGAAAGCACAAAAAGAATATTAAAATCACATAATACATAAGAACACAAAGTACATAAAAAACACATGATATAAACTCATATGCTTTATTGTCTTACAAACTGTTTTTCACATTCCATGAAAAAAAAAGTACATTTATGTGACTGTCACTGAACCTAACTCTCTATGCACACATTAAAATAAGGATGGGTAATTGTTAGGATTATTGCCATCCTAGATGGAGACTAAGCTGTTTCTGTATGTTTTAAAATGATTAAAAATAGAATGTTCCGTCTCCCTATTGCTCACTACTGTATGATATTTTGGTACTTTCTAAATTATTTATATTAATAATAATGACATTAATATCCCACAGACATTCCTTTTAACTGTCATGGGAGGTTTCATATTGTAATGTGCAGTCAGCACTAATAGAGATGCAATAAATGACCCCCTGGTATCCAAACACCATGGAGGACAATGGAGGATACAATGTTATGTTGTTGCAAGATTCAGTTTAATGTGTGTAGGAAGGGAGGAGTGTTTTTCTCCCCCTCCGCTCGCAGCACGGCGTCACTGAATCTTCTTTCTTTAATGGCAATATAACCCTCTAGAACATCAGAGCCATGGAAATGAATCACCGTTCTACCAGGAATTTGCACAGTGTTCGGCTGTGGAAGGTAACCTTGACTTCAAAGTAAAGCTTGGTCTGAACCAGTCCGCTCTGGCAGAATCTGTAGCAGCCAAGATGAGGTTACTTTTGTCTTCGGAAGAAAGTCCCTTACTATTGATTCTAGAGTTTCTTTGAACAAACTTCTGAAAAAAGGGAAGTTTCATTCGAAAAATAATGCAGACTTACTTTGAAATTCATAAGGACAAAGTTTCCTTGTGAGAATAAATATCGAAAATGTAGTATAAAGGAATCTATAGGGAAATACAGATGGCTGTGTAATAGATAAAGACGTAGAGATTGCAATTTATATAAAAATTTAAATATGCTACTTAATGTATATATAAATAAAATATATATATATATATATATATATATTTATATGCACAAGTGTGTGTGTGAAAGTTTCACGAGGACTGCTCTATAACTATGAACAGATGAAAACTTACACATGGAAGATTACTTACTGAAGGCTACATATATAGCCTCAAAATTGTATGATGTAGTTGCCATTCAGGGCAATTCAAAGTTCTAATGAACTTTTAGATCTGAATGCATTTCCTACATTTAATTATCTGTGATTTGTCCTAAGCAAATAAAAAATAAGAATCTATACTAACCACAAATGTAATTTTATTCAAACTCAACAGAATAACCCCCAAATTAACCCCTTAAGCACCAATGAGGGACTATGTCATCATTACAATCTATTCTTTAAAGAAGTTTGTTCCAAAATGGAATGACGCACTCAATTAGTTACTTCAGATAACTGACATTTAGAAGGGCTATCAATTCTTGCGTACAGTCTTTACGGACCAGACTCTGATGATTTTAAAAATGTAAAACAAAACATGGAACAATGGATTAAAGATGCACTCATAACTTCTACTGCTTTGCTTAGTGATTACGTGGCCTGACTGTAAGCAACTCTCGCACTACTTAACTTGATGTGTGCATGTTTTTTCTTAAGGGTCCTCACATAATCTAATGTAAATGTTTGCTACCAAATAATTGGGGATAGCCCATAATACTACGCTTTCTGAAAGTAAAGTCAAAACACTGCTTCCTTGCAACTGTGCAAAAAAGGCCAAACCTTCGAAAGTCACCCAAATGAAACACCAACCTTACAGTAGCAACTTCCAAACTATTTCCTTATGTCCAACCTAATGATATTAATTATTAACATTACTATTGCTCCCCCTGCCTCCCCTCCCCAGTAAATAAAGGGTTACAACCCTTTATTTACTTACCTGATCACAGCATTGATGTCCCTCAGCGCTGGGTCAGATCTCTTCTTCCTCATCCATTCCGCGTTGTGTGGACTCTAATGCATATGCGAAGCAAATGCCGCGCACATTAGACCTCCCGATAGGAATGCATTGAATCAATACTTTCTTATGGGGAAAAATCTGATGCTGGATGTCCTCATGCAGAGCGTGAGGACATCCAGCATCAGATATTGGAACAACAGACCTCTTTAAACCAGGAAGCCCTCTAGTGGCTGTCTGGTGGACAGACACTAGAGGCTGACTTAGTGGTGCAATGTAAAGGGCACTAAGGGCAATAGGGACACTGTACCCAGACCACTTCAATGAGCTGAAGTGGTCTGAGTGCCTACAGTGTCCCTTTAACATCTCTTACAACACTTTAAAGTTATAGAATTGGCAAAATTGAAAACAATTAGTTGACATAAAAAATATTAACAGAGACAAGAGGTGTAGAAGGCTAAAATGCTAAAATTAGCTTACAGTCTATGAGGAAATGGTATAAACAAACACATGAAATAACAGCATGTCAGAGGGGAGGAGGGACTGATAGATAAGATGCCTGTGTTGAAATAAGCTTGCAAAAGTGGTGTGTGGAAGAACCAGATAGTGGAAGGACGGAGGGTGAGCTAATCTATGGAGGGGAAGGAACTGATGAAGGCAACTGTAATTAGAGGAGCCGTACTAGGTATGTCCGACAAAAACGGACCTCGGACATACCTAGTACGTCCACGGAATCCCTACTTACTTATCTGATCGACGCCGTTGCCCTCCGTCTGGGGAGGAAGGGGGGGAGAGAGGGACAGTCTGACAGCCCAGACAGTCGACCCTCAACAAATTAGGACCCCGCAGGCCATGTGACCGCTCTGAAAGACCTGTCACATGGCCAAATAGGCGTCTATAGTGCTGTTGCAGGGGGACTGCCGAACTGACAGTCCCCCTGCTGATGAAAAAAATGTTGTATATATTTATATTATATATAACGTCAAAATATACACATATGTCATTATAAAACTACACTTAGAGTAAAATTACACATATATATAATATATGTAATAACTATATATATATATTTGTCATTATAAAAAATAATTAATTAAATATAAATAAAAAATTTTTTTTAAATTATATATATATATATATAATGTTATTCTAACTGTATTTTGATATATAATATATATTTATAAATAAATAAAAATAATATGAAATACACATATGTGCATATACATAATTACATAAATAATTTCATAAATATACACGTAGACTTCAAATATATCAATATGTATATATATATATATATATATATATATATTTAAATTCTACATGCATATTTATGTAATATTTTTACATAATTAAGTAATTTTATTGATTGCAATTTGGGGGACCTGCCTGACAACCCAGGCCGAAAGTCTAGAGAATTTAATTTGCTAGCACTATATTTAACCCTGTAACTTTCAAAGACACCCTAAAACCTGTACATGAGGGGTACTGTTTTACTTCGGAGACTTCGCTGGACACAATTAAACACAAATATGTGTTTCAAAACAGTAAAACATATCACATAGATGATATTGTCAGTGAAAGTGACTTTTTTTTTTTGCATTTTTCACACACAAACAGCACTTTCACTGATGTTATCATTGTTGAGATATGTTTTACTGTTTTGAAACTCTAATATTTCCATACATATATTTCCATTTCCATACAAATGGACAGTATTGGTTAGTCACTTAAACAAGGGCATTTGGGTGTTTGTGGGCAACATGCAGGTGTTTCTAGAAAGCAACTTCTATAAGAATACAGTAGAATGTGAAAATAAAGTTTGTATTTTATTTATTTTTTTTCAACTTTTTGGAGATTTTCATATATCCGATACTTGTCACACAATGTTTGTATTTTTAACACCAATCTTTATACAGTGCATACAGTTACACCACAAATCTGTACAATGTAGTCAACTGCAGACACCTGTCGTAGTAATTCAAAGTTCTTAGAGATACCCTCTCAGAGTTGCTGCTCTAATGCATGCATAAAGTTTGACCTTCAAAGGCTTCTGCTGAGAATGGGAATGGTGTAAATGGAAAAGGGTGGAATAGGGACAGGTCAACATTTGATTGTAGGGTTTAATAGACCTTAATATTGCATTGCTTTAAAATTAAGAGTAAAAGGGGAGTGCTTCAGTAAATACACAAATGTCTATTTAAAGTAAACTGTGCATTTTCAGAGGTAATCTTAATGACAGTAAAATTATATACACTTGTAACACATGCAGCTTAAAAGGGTAACAATATGTTTTTTCCATTACAGCACATTGATAGTATCTATTCAATGCATTTACAGGTTATAACATTGTTCACAGTAGAGTGGCAGCATAGGAAAGCCATACTTGCTGAGATGTTCAGAGTATCAATTTGCTCTGCTCCTTTCCACTAACCATATGAAACAAAACAGACGTCCCTTATAAATTTGTCTTAAACACAGGCCTGAGGCACCAGAGCGGGAAAGGGAAAATTTAATGCACTTGGTTGCTCTTATTAAAGAGAAGAAAAAAAAAAAACTGTCTATGTCTCCAGCAGATTTACTGATCCATAAAGATAATACAGATCCAAAAGTATCAATGCATCTTGCAGATTGCTCCATTTACAAATCATTATGTTGCTGTATTTGTGTATTCAGAGACACAAGCAATTGCTCTAGGTGTTTCAAAGAAATCTATTTTGATAAAAAGCGAATGAATGTACATTGCCTATTATCCCTCTGTGTGATAGTTAGGAAGACAGCGCATTGTAAATGTGAGAGATCAAGGCTCATCATTCTGTCTGTCTCTGGTCCATGTTTGAGTACTGTACTCATTGTACAGAGTTGGGAATTTGCTTTGTCTTTTTAAAGTTACACACTGCAACATTTTTAAAGTAATTACGTAGCCACACTTCCATATTACGTTGATCAGACTTAGTAGTTTCATAGGTCAAGTACAACATGAACTTCCTGAAATATTTATTTGTATGACTTAGAGGATCTCTACACCCGTTGCCATGCTTTTACCTTCTCTTACATGGTAGTGTGATGAGTAATGGACATGGATGCTTGGCTTACAACTGATGGACCCACAATTCTACACATTGTGGTCAGTATATACAGTCAGGTCCATAAATATTGGGACATCAACACAATTCTATACACCACCACAATGAATTTGAATTGAAATGAACAAGATGTGCTTTAACTGCAGACTTTCAGCTTTAATTTAAGGGTATTTACATCCAAATAAGGTGAACGGTGTAGGAATTACAACAGTTTTTATATGTGCCTCCCACTTTTTAAGGGACCAAAAGTAATGGGACAGATTAACAGTCATAAATCAAACTTTCACTTTTTAATACATGGTTGCAAATCCCTTGCAGTCAATTACAGCCTGAAGTCTGGAACACATAGACATCACCAGACGTTGGGTTTCATCCCTGGTGATGCTCTGCCAGGCCTCTACTGCAACTTTCTTCAGTTCCTACTTGTTCTTGGGGCATTTTCCCTTCAGTTTTGTCTTCATCAAGTGAAATGCATGCTCAATCGGATTCAGATTGACTTGGTCATTGCATAACATTCCACTTCTTTCCCTTAAAAAACTCTTTGGTTGCTTTTGCAGTTTGCTTTGGGTCATTGTCCATCTGCACTGTGAAGCACTGTCCAATGAGTTCTGAAGCATTTGGATTAATATGAGCAGATAATATTGTCCCAAACACTTCAGAATTCATCCTGCTGCTTTTGTCAGCCATCACATCATCAATAAATACAAGAGAACTAGTTCCATTGGCAGCCACACATGCCCACGCCATGAAACTACCACCACCATGCTTCACTGATGAGGTGGTATGATTTGAATCAGTTAGTTCCTTTCCTTCTCCATACTCGTCTCTTCCGATCACTCTGGTACAAAATGATCTTGGTCTCATCTGTCCATAGGATGTAGTTCCAGAACTGTGAAGGCTTTTTTAGATGTGGTTTGGCAAACTCTAATCTTGCCTTCCTGTTTTTGAGACTCACCAATGGTTTACATCTTGTGGTGAACCCTCTGTATTCACTCTGGTGAAGTCTTCTCTTGATTGTTGACATTGACACACATACACCTACCTCCTGGAGAGTGTTCTTGATCTGGCCAACTGTTGTGAAGGGTGTTTTCTTCACCAGGGAAAGAATTCTTCGGTCATCCAACATAGTTGTTTTCCGTGGTCTTCCGGGTCTTTTGGTGTTGTTGAGCTCACCGGTGCATTCTTTCTTTTTAAGGATGTTCCAGTTGATTTGGCCACACCTAATGTTTTTGCTATCTCTCTGATGGGTTTGTTTTGTTTTTTCAGCCTAATGATGGCTTGCTTCACTGATAGTGACAGCTCTTTGGATCACATATTGAGAGTTGACAGCAACAGATTCCAAATGCAAATAGCACACTTGAAATGAACTCTGGACCTTTTATCTGCTCCTTGTAAATGGGATAATGAGGGAATAACACACACCTGGCCATGGAACAGCTGAGCAGCCAATTGTCCCATTACTTTTGGTCCCTTGAAAAGTGGGAGGCACATATACAAACTGTTGTAATTCCTACACCGTTCACCTGATTTGGATGTAAATGCCCTCAAATTAAAGCTGAAAGTCTGCAGTTAAAGCACATCTTGTTCATTTCAATTCAAATTCATTGTGGTGGTGTATAGAATTGTGTCGATGTCCCAATATTTATGGACCTGACTGTATATAGATAGATATATATAGAATGTCATTCTAAGTGTATTTTGTTACATATATATATATATATATATATATATATATATATATATATATTTATTTATTATTGTAATTATATGTATATATATCTTCATTCTAAGTGTATTTTAATACTAATATATGTACTTATATTAATATTAAAATACACTACGCTCTTTGAGAGTGACACATGGCCCCCGGGGGCCTGATTTGCCAGGGGAGGGCTGCCTGGGCTGTCAGGCAGTCCTCCTGAAGAGGATCGCAGTAGAGGTAAGTCCACTGGAGCTCCTGGGGTAGAAAGCCATTGCGGCGTTCTATGCCACCACAACGACTTTAAAGCCCATTGTAATGGGGACGGCATAGAATGGCGTTAAGGGGTTAAACACAATATAAACAGAGTAGTTTGGTGTAGCAAAAAATACTCTTAGTTTTGATCATGATACACATATCCTCTATTTTTGACTTCTAACTAATTATGTCATTGTATCTTATTTCCCTCTGTTGAATCTATAATCATGTTTCATTTCATGACTTTTATTTTGGAAAAAATTTAAACAAAGGCCATCAAAGCTGGAAGCCTAATTTAAAGCTTGAGAAAGTTGTTTATTTGTGTCAACTTGATCGAACCCGGTTGTTCTCCTCTGACCTCTCTAATTAAGAAGGCTTTTTCACATAGGAAAGATCCGCTTTCTGGATGTTTTGATCACATCATTCTTACATTTCTTGAGACTTTAGTTCATAAAAATCCATGGAGGTCAGTAGTGTTTCAGTTACTTGAATGACTGAAAAAAGTACTGTTAGAATCTGGATGACTAAAAATAAACACAATTAGAATGCCTAAATAACAATACACATTCCCATTTCTATTATTACTAAATAGAAACCTCTAAAAAGGAATGTTTGATTTTGATATTATGTTATATCCAGAGGATTTGCTAGGGAGGATTGACTCTGGCGGGAGCCCTGAGGAGGGTCCCGAAAGCCCCAGGCCTAATTTTGGAAGCCTTTCATTGTTATTCCTGACTCCCGATTGAAACTGTGAGAAAAATAACACCCTCAATAAAATAATTTGTGACAGCGTCCACATTTAGAGTTAATTCTACAGCACAGTGTGGGGTTATTGCTGTAATTTTGAAGTTAAAGGACCACTATAGTGCCAGGAAAACATACTCGTTTTCCTGGCACTATAGTGCCCTGAGGGTGCCCCCACCCTCAGGATCCCCCTCCCGCCGGGCTCTAGGGGGAGGAAGGGGTTAAACTTACCTCTTTCTCCAGCACCGGGCGGGGAACTCTCCTCCTCCTCTCCTCCTCCATAGCGACGTCATCGGCTGAATGCGCTTTCGCGGTAGGAGCCGCGCGCACATTCAGCCAGTCCATAGGAAAGCATTCACAATGCTTTCCTATGGACACGGAAGCGCCTCTAGCAGCTGTCAATGAGACAGCCACTAGAAGCTGGATTAACCCATTTATAAACATAGCAGTTTCTCTGAAACTGCTATGTTTATAGAAGAAAGGGTTAATCCTAGCTGGACCTGGCAACCAAACCACTTCATTAAGCTGAAGTGGTCTGGGTGTCTATAGTGGTCCTTAATGCTGTGGGTGCAGTGTTACTACAGCAAATGTTGGTTTAACTCAGAAGAATGGAGTTTGTAAAAATAAGTTTTTATAATTCACTGAATTAATTCAGTGATTTATTGCAATAATGTGATTTATAACAAATGCTATTGTTTAAGATTGTACATAGAGTATGGCATAGGTGGGACCTAAGTCAATATACATGGGAGGGGCCATACAGTTTACCATTGAGGCTTCCAATGCAGCTGGTTTTATCCCATTTGAGATGGGGAAATTCATTTTTTTTTATCTAGATAATTTTTTATGTCTTTAGTTTGTATTTTGATTGCAAAAATGACCTTAAGTTGATTGTAGTCAATACAAAATATGTTATTTTTACAGAGAAAAAGTGAGAAAAAGAGTTTTGCAAAGATTTTTTATTTTGCAAAGAAATATCAGCTATCACACCCAAAACAGCAAAACAAATTGTAAAACCCCTGACACACACACAACAAAAAGACTTGGGTTTTTCCATACAGACAACAAGTTCCAGTTCTCCTGCATGTCTTTTTGATTTCCTAATGCACTTTTATAAAAGTAAGCAATGAATAAAATGTTTGAACCTTCCTTTACATCAATTCCAATGGATTTCTGTATCTGTAACATCTGCTTCTTTGAAAATGTATTTGCAAACTGCGCCTGTACATTGTAACACAAATGCCACAAACATGTTGATAAGTTGATTATCTGAGCAGAGAACAAGCTTGGCCCTTTCAGCGGATGTGTTCTCTGTCAGCTTTTAAGTGTCTCCTCAAACGGGCTCACACCGTTGGAACAAATGGAATTTTACAGAGCTCGTAAAAGCAACTGACGGTATATAAACATTACAGGGATGATACAAGTGTTTATGACATAATAGCCAGAAAATTACATTAGGAGGTAATAAGATTAGGATTTTATTTAACCATGCGTAAATAAAATTTTCACAGTACATTACAACACTCTTCAGTTCTCAGCTTATTAACCCATTAAGAACAATCACAGGGACAACCGTTTGACTGTACAGAACAGAATAATATTGTATTGTTGGGATAAATAGATTGTTTTTAAATGATAAATTACACTGGAATGAATAAAAAGCTTCAAAGAATATAAAGGTGTTTTTAAAATTGTGTGGATGACAAAAATATAAAATGTAATCTGTTCATTATGCTTGCAAAATCCCTTGAAACATAATAGACTCAAATCATATTTACCCATATGGAGGAGGAGAGGAGGAGGAGAGGAGGAGGAGAGTTCCCCGCCCGGCGTTGGAGAAAGAGGTAAGTTTAACCCCTTCCTCCCACTAGAGCTGGGCGGGAGGGGGACCCTGAGGGTGGGGCACCCTGAGGGCACTATATTGCCAGGAAAAAGAGTATGTTTTCCTGGCACTATAGTGGTCCTTTAACTTCAAAATTACAGCAATAACCCCACACTGTGCTGTAGAATTAACTCTAAATGTGGACGCTGTCCTATTGACGCATGCGTGTTCTCACTGTGATTTTCACAGTGAGAATCATGCAAGCGCCTCTAGCGGCTGTCAATGAGACAGCCACTAGAGGATTTGAGGGCTGGATTAACCCATTTATAAACATAGCAGTCTCTCTGAAAAAAAAAAAATGGGTTAACCCTAGCTGGACCAGGCACCCAGACCACTTCATTAAGCTGAAGTGGTCTGGGTGCCTAGAGTGGTCCTTTAAATCATGATGTTTCTACACAGATCAATATGAACAATAAATACATGAAATAGTTTTCTCAGAACAGTTAGTGTACCCAGGGTCCAGACATTTGGGTATATTATCCAGATGAAGCTGAAAACAATCATAAGGAATAATGCTGTGGAAGGAAATAAATGCAATCATGATTGTTCCATCTTATTTTTTATTATTTGTGTTTTAACTACCAAGAATCACTATGATTGTACTATTCAGATAAAAATTTAAGAAAAAGCACGCTGTAATTATCTCTTGAAGATAGCACATTAAAAGAACACAGCTCCATTTAAATGTGTGGTCAGTAAGTTTGTTAAAATAGTTAAAATCCATGATTATATTTTCACAGTTACAAACTTTCCTGACAAATAGTATGATATGTATAATAGTATGAATCATGTTGTAACATCCAGTTTCAGTGGTCCCAAGCATAATTTTCTAAAAGTTAAATTAGAGGTCTCTCACATTATCTTTTATTAATTGGGGTATTGAAATGGAATTATTTCAAATCTTTGGAAAAGGATTAAAATCCTACAGGACCCTGATTTTAGGAAAGTGATGGGTTTACAGATTATTATAGTATTCCTGCTCATATACAGAAGAGAAGCTTAGACAAGAAAAGAAAAAAACACTAAATATATTGATGCTTTTTTTTTTTTTTAAAAAAGCACTTATCTGTCTCTTTTTATTACACTTAATAAACTGAGTTTACTAAAAGCTTATCCCATTGTTCTGGAAAGCAAAACAGACCACTTCAGGCAGTGATATGTTAAATTGTACACGATGATCTTGTGAAAATACCAGAGCTACAACTTTAAACCCTGTTTTGCATCTTGATGCATTGTATCTTATTAATAATTAACAGGTTGCTGGATGGAGGTGTAATATCTGCTCCAGTCACAGTCAATAAAACTTCAACCACTGAGCAAGAGGCCCCCAGTGTGCTGCTAATAAAACCTCCACCATAACTCAAACCCACTACGCTGAGGTTTTAGGAGCAAGCGGCAGGAAGGAATCTTGTGGTGTGAGCTTCAGAAAACCAGCTTTAAAAGAACAATTCCCAGCTGGCAAATTAGTGGCCACAAAAGTAAGAGAGTGTTTGTATCACTCACTAACCCTGTGCTCTGAATATTCAGAGGTAACATAAAAGCAAGACTTTGTATATCAGAGACAGGAGGCATCTGGCAGCTGATTTATGCAATTTGCTCATCTTTCTAATGGAAGCTGCTTAAACTATAGCATCTTAAAACACAGTTTGCCTTTTATGTTATTGGTCAGCTATGAACCATGTACATTTGACATTACCACTTTATATTTTAACAGGACCTGGGGAATGGCCCTCATGTGACCCACAAGCTCTTACTATTATACCAGTCCTTTTGTGACATTTGTGGCTTACAAAAGGACACAGCTGGATTGTTGTTTTGAACTTTGTAATTCGTTACTGGTTTGAAAGACAGGGTACATAAGACAGCAAGGTACTAGATTTTCATAAAGCGAGGTTGTTATCATTTGTGCAGTGCTGACCTCTATATAAACCATGATGTGCAGCACTGACCTCTATATACACAACATGTAGATGTGTAAATGTCAACTTGTTCAGGCAATGCGAAACTGTCTCCACTATAATGACAACAAGCATGTAAGGTAAGAAGGTTGATACATCTTTGATGGATACATCTTTCAGTGCCAGAAACGTACCTGGTTATTTGGTGAGAAATACAATCTTGATACCAGTCTAGTTTTGTAAAAACTAAACATGAAAAAACATGAGCTATAGTAAACCTTACATTTTAATTATGTTGACCTTCAAATGTCTTAAGTATCTGTGTGTGTGTGTATAGTTTTTTTTACTTGCAGTGAAACAAAATATTTGAACACATGCAATGCAAGACATCACATAAGGTGCACTTACTAACCATGGACTGCCAAGAAGATGACTTCATCTTTACATACCCAGATTGCAGAAATTAAACAATCCTCAGTCCATATTGAGCTGAAGTAGAGTTTATTAAGCCATAAAACTGACCTGTCAATAGTTTGACCTCTGGGAGGGATTTTTCTGAGGTTGAAAAATTACTAGGTCAACTTTATGATTGAATAGACTCTTCTTCCAGATCCATTTGGACTGAATCGTCTTTCATTTGTTTTATACAAGAAGTGAAGAGATAAGCAAGATCATAATTTGTCACACTAGCATACATCTCACTCATTCTTGTTATATTGCCGTCAATATTTTCTGCTATGTTTCAAAGTTCATTTATATTATATTATATTATTTCATTTTTGTTTAGTTTAAAAGCCACTCCAGGCCCCTAATGCACTACAGCTTGATGAAGCATTTGTCAAGAGTATCTGTTTTGCAAAGACTTCTTCTCATTGAGCTGCATTGAAAAGTCTGTGAATGGACAGTCACAGAAAGTCTGGGTGGGTTAGAAGGGGCAGGCTTTCAAAGGCTTCAGCCAAAAGACCTGCAGCTTTTACAAGCTGTTTTTAGATATATCCACAATAAAAAATCCACAATTAATCTAATATATATATCTTGTATAGTGTATTATTTGGCCCCCAGCAGCACCCCCATTTATGCATGTTAAGGTGAGTGCAGCCAACCCCCTCTTGATATATATATATATATATATTTGGGAGTCAAGCCAACTCCTTGGTTTTGCACCCTTCCCTGTCACAGTTGCCTCATCCCAGGGCCCTATTTAGCCTTGTACTGCAGAGAGCCCCAGATGGAATTTCTTTCCCCAAGTAGGTTAATCTCATAAGAGCAGACATTAGGTTGTTAGTGTAGGACCTGCCAAAGATGGGGTCATTGACGTTGTGGCAGGCTTATGCAATGTATGATCATCTAATGTAACTAAACCCCATTATTTTTGCCTAGATTAGGTGTTTTTAAAAAAACAAATAAAATCTTTCAACATTGAAGTTGCTGTTTAGTGGATAGGTGAGTGCGCTGGATCCTGTATATTATATATATATATATATATATATATACATATATATATATATATACACGTGGGTCCAGCACTCACTCTCACAGTCTTGTGTTTGCCTGGGTGGCATATGTGGCAATAACACATCCAGACACAATAACAAATCATACAACATTAAGGGATCATATTTGTGCACATCTGCGAATGTGGTGTACATGATGCAGCGTACAGTGTGTGAAAAAGGTTGCTACATTGGAGAAACTGGCCTTAAGCTGCATCTCAGAATGAATCTACACAGACACTCAATCAAGGAAAATGGATATTGTACCCCTGTTGGTCATCACTTCACCCAGACTGGTCACTCCATCTAAAACCTCAGGATTAAAGTTCTTAAAGGTAATTTCAAAGACTCGCATGAACGAAAGACATTTGATATAAAATTGATCACACATTTCAACACCAGTATTGAAGGACTTAATGTAGACTCTGGCTTTCTCACACACTACCAAAACTTTTTATAAACACACATCTTAATGTCTTATATAGTTCTTTTTCTATATTCTCGTTTCACCTTTTTTGGATCAGTGTTTATACATGCTGTTTTCTTGTTTATTCTCTTTTTTCTTTTTAACTAGCTTATTGATTCTCCTTGGTTTATTTACTTTTTCTGGCTATTCTCAGCCAACCTGAACCTTTCACTTTCAGGCACATCTTCTGCTATTTATGACACCACACTCATCCCTCCTAACCCCCCCTTCTCTAACTTCAATTGTTTTAAGTGTTAAACTCTATCAGATTGATCAGTATTGCTTCAGACCTGAGGAAGAGAGGAAAACTCTCGAAAGCTTGTCTTTGAAATATTATGTTAGACCAATAAAAAAGGTATCATTGCAATACTGCAATACTCTGGTATTTTGGGATCTTGTCTACTGGACTAATACGGCTAATCCAATCTACACTACCATATAGATTGGATTTATTTATTTAAGAAATTAACGTGTTGTAAATTTCAGATGAGGGCAGGCGATCAAACATCAATGTTAAAAGAAAAAGAGAGAAGAATAACAAAAAACCAACAAACTGTATCAGAACAGTTAAAGGGATTTTATAGTGTTAGGAACACAAATCTGTATTCCTAACACTATAGTGCCCTCTGGTCCCCTCTTCCTTGGTGCCCTTCATCCCCACCATAGCAGACAAAGGTTAAAATAAAACTTTATTTACTCAGCCAATTCCCGCGCCGATGTCCCTTGGCGCTGGGTTACACTCCACCTCCTCTGGCACAGGAGACCTTTGGTGTATGCGCAGCAAGTGCTGCAAGCTCATTAGGCCCTCACCGTAGGAAAGCAATGCCTCACTGCTTTCCTATGAGGATTTTACTGACACTGTATTTCACTTAATGTCAACTTATTTTCATTATTCTGTTTCTTTATTGGTGCATTTCTTTACTTCAATATCTTGTTATTATTCCGAATTCAGCTTCATTTTGTCTTTTACTGGCCTGTGTGTTATCACCTCCATTACAATTATTATTATATAACTTTCTTAGTTAAGTCTGTCTCATCTTATAAATACATGTAATTAAAATGATTAACTAACATCTATCGAACTACTTACATGACTTTAATGACTGGACTTTGTCAAACAAAAAAATAATTCTTATCTTCTGCCCACAGAGCGGGAGGTTTGGCAGGTGCATTTGCATTTGTGCCAAGATAATGAAGATTACCTACATGTGGCTTTGGCAAAAGTAGCATTTATTTGGAAATACATAAAACAGCAGTTTTGTCAGTAGCAAGCAGTTAGAAAAAACAATCACAATTGATAAGTGCATAGTTGCTGCTGTTTGCAAATGGACATTTCCAACAAAAAAGGGACTATTCCCAATTTAGAGGTCCTGCAGGCTACCCTTTCATGAGTTAGAATTGAGGTAAAATACTACTGACTGGTCTTTACAAAATATGTACAAATGTGGCATCATCTTATTGGCTGCAGTAATTCCAGCATGATGTTGAGCTAGTTTTGTGTTGTCTTTGTGAATGTACATCACTGTTTCCAGATATGATATATTATCATTGTAATATCTGCTTTTTATGAGTGGGTGGTGTCTGCTTTTTACTGACCAACTGAGAAAGGTATGTATATCATGAGTGTGTGTGCATTCATGTATGAGAAAAGTATATGTGTATATGTGTGTATATACCCAGCCTTAATCCTGCAAACAATCTCAATGACACCCCATTTCTTCAGAAATACTAATAACCAGAAGGATGAAAACGACTGTCTAAAATAGTTCCTTGTCAAAGAAGGGCTTATCAAAGAGTTAGCAGATACTTTAGGAGACCAGCAATCCTCTGGCAGTGACCTTCTTAAGTGATAAAAGACAATTTAGGAATCTTGTAGCAGTGACTTGGTTACTAGAATCCCTGGAGGCATAAAAGGAAATTCAGGGATCCTGAAGAACACTGACACTAAACATAGTGACAGAAGACTAGCACCGAGAAAAAGGTTAGATGAGTGCCAAATAGGTTAAATTGCGAGTAGGGAGGACAGATGTGGGCAGAAGATGTTACATCTATGCAAAATGCATATCATAGAAAGCATTGTGATAAATTAAATTTCTTTTTTTTTTTTGGATGATGCAAATGCAGGATGTTAGCAAATTCTACTTACAGTTTTACTCCATTCACTCGCCTTCTTCTGCAAAGAGTATAGATTGCAGAAAACAAATAACTTTTTATTTTGAACATAAATCGCACACATGAGGAATGCAGTTGTGAAAAAAAATAGTCCAAATGTAATTTGCAAATGAATGGAAGCCATTACTTGTTTTCACTTAATCAAACAACAAAAGCATATAGGTTGTAGATGTACATGGCTTCTGTAAGATTATTTTTTTTTTTTTTTAAACTAAGCTTTGCAAAGGTTTATGACAAATGTGCAAGTCTTACATCCATCTTGTAATGGACAGGACATGTGGGGAGATTTTAAATATTTCATGTTTGAAGAGGATTGCCATTGCCACCAAAGAGTCGAGTCTAGGGATTTTCTGCTAACAAGGATTGTTCAGGTGAATTAGTTAAAATTTTCTAATACTGCCTAAAAATGTCAATTACTTGTGGACTTCCAAGATGTGAAAGGATATCTTATATTTAATCCCCTGAAACAATAGTAAATGTTAGAAACTGTAAACATCATAATCGGCTTGAATTAAAAAATAATTTATTATCTGATAAAAAATTTTGTTGTTATGGGCAAATGCAAATATTACAAGTTTTAGAATGAAATGTTTTATTCCTTAAACTGTGTACTTTGCCTTTAAGAGATATTGCAAGCTGATAAGGTGTTAGAAATGGAACATATTGTTTTTCATAACTGTTTCTTTAACCCCTTAAGGACCGAGGACGGTTCAGGACCGTCATCGGCATTTTTGCGTTGCCGACCGATGACGGTCCTGAACCGTCCTAACGGTCAGAGCTACTTACCTGATCGCCGTCGTTCCCCCGGCGGCGATCAGCGTGGCTCCGGTTGTGGGGAGACTGCCTGCAGCCCAAACAGTCTCCCCACACTGGATTAGGACACCTGTGGCCATGTGATCGCTTAACACAGCGATCACATGGTCACAATAGGTGTCCATGTGTCTGCCTGCAGGGGGACTTCCTGTGCTGACAGGCAGTCTCCCTGCTAGTGTAAAATCTGAAAAAAAAATAAAGTTAATGTTAATAAAAAATAAATAAATAATTATATATGTGTATATATGATATATAGACATATATTATATCTATATAATATATGTCTATATATCATATATATATTTAATGTCATACTAAGTGTATTTTTATATTAATATGTACTTATATTAATATAAAAATACACTTATAATTAAATTACACACATATATATATAATATATATACTAACTATATATATTGTATATATATATTATTATAAAATATAAATAATAAGTAATTTAAATTAAATAATTTTTTTTTAAATAATAATAAAAAATTTCAAAAAAATTATATAGCTATATGAAATTTTATTCTAACTGTATTTTAAAATTAAATATATATATATATATATATTTATATCAAAATACACTTAGAATGAATTTGTATATATATATCTATGTATATAAAAATAAATAAAAATAATAAGAAATATACATACGTCCATATACAAAATTACATAAATAATTATATAAATATACACGTAGACTTCAAATATATAAATATGCATATATATTTAAATTCTACGTGCGTATTTATGTAATATTTTTACATAATTCAGTAATTTTATTGATTGCAATTTGAGGGACCTGCCTGCCAACCCAGGCCGAAATTCCAGAGAATTTAATTTGCTAGCACTGTATTTTACCCTGTAACGTTCTACGACACCCTAAAACCTGTACATGGGGGGTACTGTTTTACTCGGGAGACTTCGCTGAACACAAATATTAGTGATTCAAAACAGTAAAACATATCACAGCGATGATATTGTCAGTGAAAGTGACTTTTTTTGCATTTTTCACACACAAACAGCACTTTTACTGATGATATAATTGTTGTGATACGTTTTCCAGTTTTTAAACACTAATATTTGTGTTCAGCGATGTCTCCCGAGTAAAACAGTACCCCCCATGTACAGGTTTTATAGCATTTTTGAAAGTTACAAGGTCAAATATATGGGTCAAATATTTTTACATTGAAAATGGCCAGGTTGGTTACGTTGCCTTTGAGAGCGTATGGTAGCCCAGGAATGAGAATTACCCCCATGATGGCATACCATTTGCAAAAGAAGACAACCCAAGGTATTGCAAATGGGGTATGTCCAGTCTTTTTTAGTAACCACTTGGTCACAAACACTGGCCAAAATTAGCGTTCAATTTAGTTTTTTTACTTTTTTCACACACAAACAAATATGAATGCTTACTTTGGCCAGTGTTTTCGACTAAGTGGCTACTAAAAAAGACTGGACATACCCCATATTGAATACCCTGGGTTGTCTACTTTAAAAAAAATATGTACATGTGGGGTGTTATTCAGAGATTTATGACAGATAATAGTGTTACAATGTCACTATTGATAAATTTTAAAAATGTATGTTTTGAAACCGCAATATCCTACTTGTACCTATAGCCCTATAACATGCAAAAAAAAGCAAAAAAGCACGTAAACACTAGGTATTTTTAAACTCAGGACAAAATTTTGAATCTATTTAGCAGTTTTTTTCATTCGCTTTTGTAGATGAGTAAAAGATTTTTCAAGTAAAAGTCAAAAAACATGTATTTTTTTCAATTTTTCATCAGATTTTTGTATTTTTTTTAAATTAAAATACATGAGATTATATAAATAATGGTATGTAAAGAAAGCCCCTTTTGTCCTGAAAAAACAATATATAATTTGTATGGGAACAGTAAATGAGAGAGCGGAAAATTACAGCCAAACACAAACACCACAAAAGTGTAAAAATATGCCTGGTCGCAAATGTACAACATCGCAAAAACAGTCCAGTCCTTAAGGGGTTAAGCAATAACCTCAGTGCATAATATGTTTGCGCCATTTAGTCCCAGACAAATTACAATAACAATAATGCATAAACAAGCTTCAAGGCTATGCTACGACTCTTTCAGTACACAATATACTGTGGTAACCTTAAGTAGATAAGGATGTCCAGACTTTAAGATGCCATCTTGAACTAAGTCAGGAAAATTTCCATGATGGATACACCCTTTAGTTATGGCCTTGTATTTTTGCCAAATTAAGGGAGGTCCTAAAATGAATAAAGTAAAGGAAATGTAACTTTTTCATATATGAACTACGGTAACCCTAAAATGGAGACACCTAAGGTATAAATGTGTGTACTTTTAAATGTTAAGACACAGAGGAGAGACTTGGAGACAGATGCTGCTCCATCTTAAAATGACAGAGAGGCTGACATGATGACATGTTCAGAAGGGTATGTTAACCTATTAATGATATTTGAAGCATTTAGTTTAATCTTATAAACTCTGCTATAATGGATTTTATATGTCTATATTTATATTTTTATATAATAAATATCTAAAAGACAAAACTATTGCTTCCAAGACAATCCTTATTTTATATTGTATTCTCAATTATTTATATATTTTAAATAGAGGATCTCTTACACTAACTTTATAAAATTATGGCTAAGATATCTGTATGGTTAGCCCTACTAAGTTCTATGCTTTAAGACATTATAGTGGTAAATAAGGGAACCAGCCGCGGTTACAGAGTTACCTGTATTCATGAATGAGTTTAGTATTTCCGTTGCTTTAAATAGTGAGTCACCTCTGAGAGGCTGGGGAACAGGAAGATGATTGAAGGTGTTGAGGTGGGATGACTTGCTAGGCTTGCCACAGGTCCCACTAACACTGTTGGCTTTTTAGCCCCACTTCAATGTTACTATTTTAGTTAGTTTAAAAAATTTACTATTGTGATGTAATGTTGAGATTCATCTATAGAATGTCTCATTAACAAAGGACTCCACACTCATAAATTAAAGGCTTAGCAGCTATTTGTGTGGTAGTGCCACCGATCTATATACACCGGAAGAACAAGCATATCCTTTGACAATGATAAAAAATAATAGGTAGATAAACATAGAACGTAGGTATAGGGATTTAGTAACAGATAAACTCACACAGAGGAAGAAAATACATATATACAGACACACATTGTTAATCTTATGGAGTAAATCTCTCTCTGTAATTTGAGAACAAGGCTAGGATAATATTTCCATCTCAGGACAAATGTAGCAGAATGTTTTATTATCCATATTGCTCAAAGAGCTATTTCCACATGGGGATCTGATCCCTGTGCATTATCTTTATTTTTATATCCCAGGAAGAAATAAGCAGACAATTTCTGTCGGGATCTGCAGAAGGAATGATCAGAGCTGACAGCCCACGTTTGCATATAATCCTTAAATGTTTCAGTGTCAGGCCTCTGATACCAAAACATTATTATATTTTGTGGGAAAAAAAATCTCCTTTTTTTACCCATGTAAACCAATTTCAGAAAGAGATACCCATATATCAAACTCCTCTAGTGTCTGAAGAAAATCAGATTACCAAGGCTGCACATGAAAAAAAAAATCTCATAATATTTCACTTTCTTCAAAGGTCTGAAAAGCAAATAATACCCTTAAAGCAGCAGAGTTCTCTTTTATAAATCCATAAAAAATCAATTCAAGGCTTATTCTAAAGTGAGGATATACTAGTCAATATTCAACTAACTCGGTAATGGCAAACGTAATCTCCAAAAGTGCAAAAGTAGAATTTTGCTTTTACGTTGTTAAGAAAGATAAACATACAAAATATCTAAATTCTTAAACATATAACCTCACCTTTGAACCAAAATTAATTCACAGAAATTTACTGGTGCTGTACATATTTTATTAAATATGATGGCCCTTAAATTTGCAATCCCCCCTGATGGTGACATAACTGCTTGAGGTACGGAGGCAGAGAATGGCAGGTTAAGATGAGTTTATATACCTGAACCTGTTGCTCCGGTGTGGTCCTCATCAGTGCTTACATGAGAGACAGTACCATTGAGGTCTATGGGGAATCCCACGAGACCGATCTGCCTGTCAAGAAAAGTCCAGCAGAGGAGAAATACAGAGGCAAAGTAGTCCAAACATTGTCTCTGCATATCTCTTGACTGAGTTGAAATTTCAGTGATTCACTGTCTTAATGAGCATTTCATATAGATTCTATAAATTTCATAAAGATCTATAATATTTCATGGGGGTGGGAGGTGATTGTGCCTTTAACATTCAAACATAATAAGCTTAACAGTTATATATTTAAGAAAAAAAAGATCTTTATTATCAAAAACAGGTAAACCTCAGCTGCCTTCCAAAGTTACCTTTTCAAATCTCTTTTGGGGGAATATTCAACACCTTTAAAACTGTCTGTTATGTTTTATCTTTTTTTTACCCATTTTTTTTTCTTTGTTCTAAAGCATCTTTTTTATGTTATTTATTATTATTATTGTTATGTTTTTTATGTTATTGTTGTAAAACTCTGGGTACTATTTTATCTCATGTCTTATCTTTCTGAGGACCATCAAGCGCATTTAAGCACTCCTTCTTCTGGTAAGTTATTGTAATTTAGCTCTTAAAAGAAACAGATGGTTTAAGATGTACTACTTATAAATAATACATTCCCTAAATAGTTTTTTTTCATATTTAAAAATTACAGTAACATTTTAAACCTATGTATGAGTCTATATCAAGCTTGCTGGTTTCCACTGTATTTCTACTATAAACTGGCTGTAACATCAGCTTTCAGTCAGGTCACTTAACAGATGCAACCTAAATGCCTTAATATAGTAAAGGCTTTATATGAAGACTACCATTTCACAAGAGTACCACTAAGCTGGAGACAATAAAGAGAACAACCAACACGACATATTGACAGAGATAGTAAAATATTCTATTTTGTGTTATGCTGTAATGTGACGGTGGCACATTAGGTAGCACTAACTCATGTTCATCAATTGCTCAGACCTGTTGGACATGTGATGAGGGAGAAGTCTAGGTTAAGCAGATCTGATGGGACTGTGCTGTTTTGATAAATGGTGCAGGTCATCCCCACAGAGATATTTGACTCCCTTCTTTGAATCTGAAAATATACTTCTCCCTCATACACCTAACACCAGCTACAATTTCCAAATATAAAAAAACTGATCCTGGGAAACCTGTATAACCTCTGACATTCATGTCGTGAACCAATGTGGCATTCCAAATGTGAAACAAATACAGACAAACTGACATTTCAGAATTAAAGATGTATTGCACAAAGGTTCATAAAATGTTAAAACACTTTTATCGGACTGAGAGTTAAGATATGTATAGAGTGAACCGGAGGAAGAGCCTTATATATGGGAGGAAATCATGCATTGAGTTGAATGATGGTAAGTAATTGTGCACAGCATAGTTTATATTGACAAGGTGACTTACATTCATATGATAACCAATATTAATAGAGACACAATACCATTTACAGAGTGTTTTAAAAACATAGAGGGATACAATACCCAGGGACCCGACATGTAGATTGGATAACTGCTAATCATATAGTGATCCAAGACAATAGAAACTAACATCAATTAATTTAGCGAAGTGCAAGGGATGTCATATAGCAAAATGAAACTTTAGGTGACTAATGTTCACAAAGCAATCGCACTATTGTTGAAAAACATACCCAGTGTTTACTAGAGTGAAGAAATTGCGTTTGTATGTTATATTGTCTGATGATTGAGAAATATTGTCTGATGTCTCAGTGCTAACTCTAGTGGACAGTGTATTTTGCCATTATAGGTGACTACATCTGAGTGAGGCGAATACCCTAGACCAGGTGTGTCCAACTTGCGGCCTGCAGGCTGCCCTGAACCACTTGTAATACAGCCCCATGGACGGACTAACAGTCTTCTGGGCCCATGGGCAAAATGATATCCTGGTCCCTTCAAAGACCAAATATTAACTATTAAAAGGGACACTATAGTCACAGGAACAACTATACAACTACAGCTTAATGTAGTTGTTCTGGTGTCCACAGCCAATCATTGGGAGCTCTTTAATGTAATCAGAGCCTTTTCAGAGAAAAGGCAGTGTTTACATTACTGCCTAGGAACACCTTTAGTGGGAGGCACTGATTTTCAACATCTCCACGCTCTGCATGTAGATTTGAACACTTCCCATAGAGTTTCATTGATTCACTGCAACTCTATGAGGAGATGCTGATTAGTGCTTTGGCTGCACATGAACAATAGCCTCCCAATGCTTTCCTATAGGAAATAATTTGGATTCGTTGATATTATCAAATTTGGATGGAGCCAGCTGGAACAAGATTGGTGTGTCACTGGAATAAAGGGGAGTAAAAACACCTTTTACTCCTCTGACGGGGGACTAGCCACCGAAACTATGCTTTCAAAACTAAAGTGTCAGAAATATACATTAATATTTCTGACACTTTAGTGTTCCTTTACATAAATATTAAATATAACTTTTAAAAAAAATACTGTCAGGGTTATTCTCAAAAGTGTGAATTGCTGGGAAAAGTTAATTTTGAATTAGAGGCCTAAATAGTTGTATTAAAAAAATTCTCCAAGTCAATTTTGTTGCTCAATTTGATTATTTAGGCATTCAGTTTGAAATTCGGTTTCAATTTCTGTCAATTCTTGCTTTAGCGAATAACCCTCTTTGTATTCCTTATGTCAAAGTAGGAGTATATGGGTGTTTGTGTAATACTTTTGTGTGTAAATCCTACAATATAATTTGTATAGTGCCAAAGTATATAATGCAGATGTGCATGTAGCGTAAATACATTGCTCTATGAGAGACTAGAGCAGATGTTTGTAAAGGCAGGAGTGTATATTATGGAATGTTTATGTGTGAATGAAAGGTGTATTTAAGTTGAATGTGGAAAGTCTGTGTATGAATGCCAAGATAGATTTATTTGGATTGTCAATGTGTGAATGCAGTATGCCTGAGCAGTGTGTATGTGAATGTGGGAGTGTATTTGTATGTGTGCGGAGTGTGAGCGTGTGTAAATGAGGGGATGAATCAGACATCAGTGTGTGTGTTTTTGTGAATGAGGGGTGTATTTAAAAGCTGTGTCATAGCACGTGTGAATGAGAGGTGTATTTGAAACCTGAATCAGTGTGAAATCAGTTTTAGCATGTGTGTAATTAGGTACATTTATATGCTGCATGTGTTTTTGTTATTTTGTGGCTCTCCATCTTCTTCTGAGTTTCAGTCTCTCTCGATCTTCACCAATCTGTATGCATGTCTTTTGGTCGCCTGACGCTGGACGTCCTCACACTATGCATGAGGACATCCAGCGTCATGTAAAACCCGATAGAAAAGTATTATACATGCTTCCCTATGGGGAAAGTACTAATGCAAGTGCAGCCATTGCCGCACATACACCCTAGGTCTCTGGAGTGGAGGCGGAGCCTGTTCCAGCATCAAAGGACATAGGCACTCAAATCAGGAAATCACAGGGTTGGGGGGTGGGGGGACATGATACATTTATATATTCATAAGCATAGGGAACACATTTAAACAGCAAAAGAAGTAACATATAGGGGACTGTACAAAAACAAAATATGTAAGCAGGCAAGCAATCAATATTAGGTAATGACATCTTAATTAAACTAATAATCAAAAAAAATTCCACTATAAATGGAAAACTCATGAGTTCCCAAGTAATGATAAAAACAAACGCATCACAAAAAATAGACAAAAACATTAAGAAAGAAAAACAAAAAGAAAACCAATAAAAAAATAATCAAAAACAAACTCCTGAGGTATCTGACCACATCTTCCCCACATCTCTACAATCCCTTATGTGTCTCTGCCCTGTCTCAGTCTTCATCCCACATATTTATCTGCCCTTTACACCCCTAGCCTGCTTACCTGTACCAGCCTTATTTTTGTTTCCTCCCTCCAGCTTGGGATGGATCTGCTGTGGCTGCTGCTTTTCACCCTTAGTGCTCCATGTGAGAGGGGAGCAGGGGGTGTGATGTCACTTCTTGCCCCCTCCCATCCTCACCCGGAGCACTGTGTACTAGCGGCAGGGGGAAAGGGGAGACCTGGCAGTGAAAGAAGGTATGCTGCTAGGTCTCACAATTAATGGGGAAATGTATTTGCAGGGAGATATGTTTTAGGGGCCCTCTGTTTCATCCTGGGTCCCTGCAACCTTCCTTCTGACTGTGGAGATCTCAGATCTCCACTTCAGAAAGGTGCATGCAGCCAGGACCCAGACTGCTTCGGGCCCTCTGCCCATGACCTGTGTAGCAGATGGCACCAGGCGACCCTAAAAAAAATACTGTATAAAGCTGCATCCGTGTATCTGCTGTATTTTCTGTGTATTGAAAAAGAATTGTATTCCTCTGATTGTTCGGTAGTTTCATTCCCTTAGTTTATTCGAATGAAACTACCGAACAACCAGACCTCCCTGTGTGAAGTGTGTCCTCAATTACCCGTTGCAACATTGTTGCGAACGGGTAATTGAACAGTAAGTAGCCGTCCTTTGTTCTCGGGGGTGGCCGCCATTCGACAAACGAACACGTGGCGGCGGCCATTTTAAAACTCCCGAACAGCGGTGTTTTGCCGTCGAGTGTTTGGAACTAAAATCGGACACTCGAGTAGGCGAACACCGCTGAGACCTCCACAGCCCTGGTCCGTTCGGTTCCAAACTACCGAACGGCCCCTCGTTCGGTAAATAGAGAATACCGAACGAGGGGATTCAGGCGAACCCCCCCTAGCCTCTATAGCTAGAGGCTTTCGTGTATTTTATTCCCTTATGCCAGGACCGACCGCAAGGCCCATTCACATGGAACCGAATTCGGCTAGCTCTGTTCGTGCGGTCGGTCATTTTATTCCCTCCATACTTTTCCCGAACCCCTGGTCCGATCTGGGTGATTTTTGGATATGTTGTTCACCCAGATCAGGGCTACCCGGGGATGTATGATTTAAAGGGGTACCCCTACGTTTAGGGGTACATCCAGAAATGGGGGGAATTGGTGTGCTGGCTAAGGGGATTATGATGCTGGCTGAGGGGAGGGGATGTGTGGGAGGTTACCAGGACAGGATTGGCTACTGTAATAATTACTGTAAATCCCTCCCTTGCATGGGAGCATGCTTTATAAGGAGACTGTGATTAAAGGCTTGTCAGTTATGCTCCTGAAACTGTGTGTCGTCCAGTTATTGGGATTGCTGTTGGGATATTGCTGTATTTTGCCTGCTGGAAACCCTGCCTTTGGATTTACTATTTACTTGTTCCTGAGTCTCACTTGGATTATAAGCGGAGATAACCTGGGTACTATTGCATCTCCGCTACAACCTATCTTACCATGTGGTCAGTCTGCCCCTGTGAGACCCATTTGCAATCTGGGCTGCCGGGTGCAAGGGAGCCCATTACTTACTATGCTCTTTCTGCACAGCTCCCTCATGCACCATGCAGTGAGCCGGCAGCTTGGATATGATGTAATCCTGGCATCGGCATCACTACTGAGCATGCAAGGGACCTGTGCAGGAAGAGCACAGTGATCCTATTACAGCAGTAACCACTGGCCACATACATTTACTAAATGTGTGTGTATGAATGTCATTTATGTGTGTATATGCTAGTAATTATGTGTGTATGTGATTGTGTGTGTGAGAATGTATGTGTGTGGGTCTATTATTGTAAAAACAGAGGGGAAGAGTCTGTGCTTAATAACAGAGAAGAAAGCAGCAACCCTAAAAAGGGAATCCCTCAAGACCCTTGGTAAGATGGGAAGAAAAAAGAGGAGTTAAGGGCTGCACTATTGTACAGAGAACAGTACCATAAAATAGAAACCAATTGGTTGAGGTATATAATCAGCAAGTGATAAAACCTGGGTATAATAGTCTCTATTGCAATTATTGGTTACCTTTTTATAGAACCAATCTTTTACTTATTTTATGGTATTTCACATACACTTTTACTATTATTATTCCTGGCATGTTTTATTTTTATTTTTATTATATTTATTTTTATTTGTATCCCGTTCCAAGAAATCCATAGGTGAGGATAATTCCACCAGCGCTGTGGCAATAGAGCAGTATTTTCTGCTCTACTCTTGTGAGTATATTTTATTTTATTTATTTTATTGTTCTTACTGAGAGCACTATTTGCTGTTTCATATACCTTGTGGAATACGACGGAACCCAAGCCGGACGGACGGACCTACCCTTCCAGTACATCCTTTAGTGGGGATTATACCACCAAGTGCCTTTCACCCCAGAGCCAGTCGTAGCTCCACCAAATAAATCCATAGGTGGGAATAATTCCACCAGCGCTGTGGCAATAGAGCAGTGTTTTCTGCTCTATTCTTGTGAGTATATTTTATTTTATTTTATTTATTTTACTGTTCCTACTGAGAGCACTATTTGCTGTTTCTTACACCTTCTGGAATACGACAGAACCCAAGCCAGATGGACAGACCTACCCTTCCAGTACATCTTGTAGTGGGGATTATACTACTAAGTGCCCTTTACCCCAGAGCTGGCCCTAGCTCCACCAAATGTGAGTGTACAATCCTCCTTTTTACTTATTTTTACCCTTGGAGCTACAATATTTCACCATTGGCAGTTTTTTGTGTTTTCTTTTATCTCCACATATACGGATTATCTACAACCCGGACGGATGAACTCCTGAGGATTGTATACATACCCTATCCATATATCAGTGAGACTGTTTTTATTGATTTTATTCAACATTTTTCTTATCATTTGATTTTTATTGAACATCTGGATGGACTCTGTTTTATTCATTATTTTTTATATAATTGCAATAGAGACTATTATACCCAGGTTTTATCACTTGCTGATTATATACCTCAGCCAATTGGTTTCTATTTTATGGTACTGTTCTCTGTACAATAGCGCAGCCCTTAACTCCTCTTTTTTCTTCGGGTCTATTATTGTGTTTGTATATGTTTGTGATTATGTGTGATTATGTATATGTGTGTGTATGTCTGTGCTTGTGTGTCTGTGGTTGTATGTGTACATGTATGTGTGTTATATTGTTCAGTATACATTATGGAATTGTGTATATCTATGAATTTGGTTTATGTATGGGGGCTGCTTGTGTAATTGTGTGTGTGGATGATATGTCACATTGTGTTTGGTATGTGTATGTGTGGGACTGCTTGTTATTGCAAGTGAGAGGTTGCTTGTGGAGTTGTGTGCATGTATGTGGATTGTCAGTGTTGTGGTGCTTGTGTGGACTGTGTGTGGGCTTTTTGTGTTATTTCTATGAGGGAGAGGCTTCTTCTGCAACTCTGTGTATATCTAGCAGTGTAGGTGGCTTCCCTGGAGTCCAGTGGGGACAGGGCTGGCCCGGTACAGGTCAAGGGCACAAGCTGCAATAGCTGCTGTGGGCTGCTCTACTCCAGTGCGGATTTCTGTTCACAAGTCCTGGGAGGAAGTGGACTGAGATCACTTCCTCTAATTGCTGCCATGCGTCACCACCTGCAAACACCATTCAGTTTTCAATAGGGACACCTGATTGGTGTCATGGGTGATGGTACAGAGACCGGGACCCCTGTGTGCCTGATGATGATCAGAGTCAACATCGTGGAAATGAAACAATCAGGGCCTGGTGCAGGGTAGCCACACGACCCCTGGTGTTGAGCACCAGGGTTAGTGTGGCCACATACCAGGGCCCTGAGGCAGTTTCTGTGGATCCCAGGAACTAGAAGATAATATGCAGACCTCCCTGATCTGAATAGGTAGGCTCTGCAGCAGATATGTATCCAGTACTAGAAACAAGGCAAGACTAGAACAGGCACCAAACAAGATAAGACAAGTCTAGACTAGACGAACCCAGAACCGGAGCAGGACAGAAAGCAGAACCCAGAACATGTACACAAGGCATGAGGGAAACATGAACAGGGCAGGGCAGGACTGTACATGAACTGGGAATACAAGACAAAATAAAGCAAGACAAGAGATACAAGGCAAAACAAGAGGAGACATAACTAAGTACTATATATGTAAAAAAATTTGAGATTTAGACATAAATAAATGGCCAAGATGTATGCAGCCCACCAGATATGCATGACTAAATAAACAATAATAAAACACACACATCACTTACCTGCAAAGGAATGAGCAGAGGAATGAAACCACTGCCTGCAGGGCCAAACTGATACAAAAAGGATTAATGGCAAAGGAACAGGTGTGGCAACAAAAAACAAACATTTAAAGGAATCCAAGAGACTGGGAATTCCAGGAACAGAATACAGGAATGAACCCCGAAAACCCAGCATAAAGAAATCCAGACATGGAATAGAGAACCAGAAAAACCAAGAAAAACTAAACAAGAATTGTAAAAAGAGTACTGGATACCAAAAACGACACAGCCAAAAATGATCCGCAGCAGGAACAGGACATGACAATTGGCCACAGCCTGTTTAGCTTTGGCAGCCTTGAGTGCTGTTCAAAGTTGCTGACCCTACCCTAGAAGGTTGTCCCTTCAACTCCCTCTCCCTACTACCAAAATGATGGTTATAGTTGGATACAAATAAAGTTTGTTTGTTGCTGTGCTGAGACACTTGTTTTTCTTTTCTGTTGGTGTTCCAGCCAGCGGCATGCAATATGTTTATGGAAGTAGCACAGCACCAATGCAGTCAACTCTCCCACTCCTGAAAAGCTTCCTACCCTTGGATTAAAATGAGTGATCCCTCTGCACCAGTAGGAGACTACTGGAAAGGGTAACAGATGCCACACCTATAAGGAAAGTATGCCTTGACCAGAGGTCACTGGTCTCGACTGCAAGTCCCTTAAGAGGCCTACAAACATTTTTTCATGGCTTGACCCCTCTGGACTTTATGCTAGCTCAGGGGTAATGTACCAACTAGGCTTCAAGTAGATGGAAGTGTCATGTTTAGAGTGCCTTCTGGTCAGCAAACTCTTCACATACAAATTATCCCTGTTGTTTTCATGTATTCTTTAATGTTTTATTATCTTTTATTTCCCAGTGAAAATTTTAAAATAGGAACAGGACTCCACTTGAAACTAAGAATGAAAATTTCAAAATTTTAACCAAAATTCAAAAAACAAAAATCAGCATAATTCTCACATACAACAAGTACAGTAGCCTGGCAAAGACCAAGCACCCCAAGTGGAAAACTTTAGTTCTGGTTAATAATACAGGGCTTAGACAAGACTTTTAAGTAAAATTACTTCAGTCACCAGTGCCCATTTTCTGTCATTTGAAATAGTCCTCTAAATGGATTTCCTGCAGATTTTACTATTCCACAATTATTCGGTTATAGACATAATATCCTCATATCTCCAAACATAACAACTAGTGATGTCCCGAACTGTTCGCCGAACAGACCCTCCCACCTTCTGGACAACATCCATTGTGAAGCTGCATTCTTAGTGAGCTGTCCAGGAGGTGGGTGGGTCTGGGAGGGAGGGTCTGCTGCTGATTGGCTGGAATGTGTCTGCTGACTGTGAGGTATAGGGTCAAAGTTTACTCAATGATGAATCCGTGGCGAACCGTTCGTGGCGAACCGTTCGTAGCGAACTGTTCGTGGCGAACTGTTCGCGAACCGTTCGGCGAACAGTTAGGGACATCACTAATAACAACCAATCAGCTCGCTGACAAACATCAGACACAAAGCAGACAGGTATCACAATGTTTCGTAGATGTACTAAACTGTAAGTGTCCTAGGTATGGTTAAATCAACTAAAACAGATGACTTTACTTAATAACTGACTTGAAGATTTTTCGCTGTGACAGCTATTCAACCTCTGCAACTCTGTCATTAGCAGATAGACCACATATTCTTCACTGATAGTTTACATTGGCATATCTGAAATGTCATAGTCAATAGTATGTCAAAGAGAGCACATTTCAAATGCTGACTTGATGTTATTGATAGGTTATATTGTATTGAATGTCCTATTTATTTCATCACAGATCAGCAAGACCAGTGAACCACTGTGGTTTATTTTGGCTTCTTTTTAGTAATTTGCTGACGTGTCCTGAAAAGCAACATTTTGACATGTGGTCAATTTACATTATATACAATATTCTATCTGCAATAAATATGATGCAAAAGTCTAAATAGGCAATTAAAAGATTCTCTACACATAGAATCCATTACTAAGATTTTATCTTTGTATATTCCTATAGTGGTTGAAATAATTTTTCATGCCTTAGGGGGCTAACAAGCCTGCATTCCATCAAGACCTAGCATAACTGTGACACTGATTCTATGTATCAGTATGTATCAGTATTAACTGAGGGAATTTCTTGAGTTTTACACTATAATAAAAATATACCACTATCTTTACGAAAAACAATTATACCATAATCGTTAATCACATCATTCTACCTGGGGAGTAAGATTATGTTTTCTTTGATTTGAAATAGTTTATTTCATAATTACATTAATATTGTTTATTCTTATAAAAGAGAGCTAATTGAATGAAGTATCACATTTGTTTTGAAATTGGCGATATTCCTCTACCCCATGATTATTTAACCTTTTATTCTATCTCATAAACATGGATCAATGCTTCATTTTGTCTTTTGTTGGAACATGCTGAAAGCTGTTGGATTGCTAATCTAAACATGACTGAGATAATTGCCTACAATATTGTATTACAAAGGAGAAGAGGATTTACGCTAATTCTTATTCTTTAATAGAAATGAAGCGGTACAGAAATTACGTGCAATGTCATTTTCTGGAACACAGGTTTATAAAAAGCAACTAAACAAAAATGGTAGGTACAGATCAACAACAGTAGGGCTATTTGAAAGCAATAAGGTCAAATTACATCTGTTCATTGTTCATTACACCAGTGGTTCAGCATTTTGCAGCTAGTATACAGATGCTTAGGTATGGGGTAAACACTTAACATATGATACTGTTACCAACAAATCTGAATCTTATAAAACAATTCCACTTCATCAGAGAAAAGTCCAACATAAAGGGTGCCGCATGTACCTAAATGAAGAGTTTTTAAGGAGCATGGACAATGCAGAGATTGAAGGTGGTAAGGCACAATACTAATCTCATGCATTGCAGGCCTTAGAGGATGTGATCTAAGATCACTTCCTCCCAGCATTTGTGAACAGGAATTAGCCTAGAACCCACAGTAACTAAGGCAGCTCCTGCCCTTGATCTGTACCTGGCCAGCCTATTTACACTACTATAGAGCTGGATAAAAGGCAAACAGCCAACACAAACAAAAACACACACAGTCCCAACAAACACAAAACAACTGACAACTCACATACAAGCACACAACCACACAAACAGCCCCTCACATGCAACACCACAAGCAACCCCACACATACACACACCAACAAACTGTCAAAGTCTAATACCCTAACACGTAAGTTATGGAGTCATTTCCCTATACAGAAAAAAAGAAACGTATTACCGGGCATTAGAATGGCCGGACTTAATGTATATAGTTGTACAACAAATTTTGAGAATAGTCAGACAGACCCAGGTCAGGAATGGAGACTGAAGAATAAACGTAGTACAAAGCCAAGGGTCAAGGATACTAGAAGTATGGACAATTGAGATACCAGAAAAATCAAAGCAATAGAAGGGCACTCTCAGGCTACAAAGACCATGACAGGGCAAGGAAGTGATTTCAGTGGGGGTTATAAATAGGCCTAGGTGTGGACTGAGAGCTAGAGAGCCAATTAGAGTAATTAATGCACAAGTATAATAGGAGTCCTTAGCCCCCTTTAAGGTGCAAAAGAGGCAGACAAGGCGCAGGCCCTCAAGCTTGTATTTGAGTGCATCCATGATGACCAGTAAATGTTGTGACATTGCCGGAGAGGAGAGCTACTAAGATAGCAGGATTAGAGCTGCCACACAATGTGAAATATCATCCAGACACACAATTCTACAAGCAGCCCCCATACACTGCCTACATTCATAGGTATCATGCAAAATACCACAAACTACTCATGAACATATACAATATAACAGCCCACATACACTCCAACACATTACAAAGCAATTGCAGCACCGTGTACAGCAACATTCACACCTTAATTTTAAAAAAATAGGATCGTCACATCAAGGTATTTCAAGATTTTTTTTGGCACAGTACTACTAAAATGTTGCCAACTCCTGACATACTACAACTCACAGAGCCGATTCTAGGTTGGTGCCGATCACCCAGGTGCTCTGTAGATAGGTGTTCAGTGCCATGCTCCGCCCCCATGGAGACCACATCCTTTCTCATTAGGCCTCACCCATTACAATTGGCAGTGGGTAGCAGAGGGTTGGGGACTAATGAGAGGAGTGGATCTTCTGGAGAAGGCAGAGCCTGGAACTGTATACCCCACCTATCCACAGGGCACCTATTCAGTCAGCACCCACCCAGGATCGTCTCTGGCCGCCCATACTAATTCCCCAGTTTCGTACTATTCAATGTTGAGATATATAGAATAAAGAGAACGTTCTCTGAAAATAGATGCTGACTAACCTCCTCAACTCTGCATTATCTTGTTTATTCATTAAAAGCCACCATCAGTTAACATGAGATCTGTAAATTGTTAGCAAATTTAGAAACAAAAGTCCTGAGTTGGAGATTTTTATTCCAACATAGGCCTTGGTTTAATATTATTGGACAATATTAGGCCTCTATTTAATATTATATAAGCTTTTCAAATTATTTAATATTTTTGGATATTAACAATTTAATATTGTAAAATATATTTTGTAATATTTTGATAATGTTTGTTGTATTCACATTTTTTATATATGACATATTTTTGGTATTTTAATATTTAAAAGTAATTTTAAAGATTTATCCAAAAATAATAAATAGTTTGAGAAGCTTATCCAACAATACTGGTTAATGAAAAAACACTAAATGTGTTAACACTTCTCTTAAGGAGCTTTGATGTAATTTTAATGATCATGATTCATAAAACAATAACACATTCAATCAACTTTTAAAAGAACACATACTTTCTATTAATATTAAGATATCTAGAGAATTGTTAGCAGCAAGCATGACTCTATGACCTTTGCATTTATTTGCATCAAGTTTTTGATGTCATCATTCATATTCACAATTCTTAATAGACCACGGTGTATGTGTCTGATTTATGAATTTCCAAGTTTTACGCTGAGTTGTAAAATTCCCTATGACTCTGCAGTTGTCAAAATGATATGAAGAGGGTTGATGGAAGACTAAGAAATAATGTGAAATAATATTGTTTTACTGAAAAGATAATAGACATCATGAATTGACTTGTGATAGAACTCAAGACAAATGCATTGAATTATTAAATGGGATGTATCTGGAGATATCCCAAAGAAAAAAAACAAATTAAAGCAATCTTGCAATTTCATATTGGACAGATTAGACGGACACATTTTTTAGATGCCAGAACAGACTTGTCAGCCATAGATACACACACAATGTCTGTGGCGGGTTGGAAACAAAAAATACTTTGAAAGTGTGTATTAAAAGGGAACTGTTACTTCATATGACTATTAACCCGTTAACGCCGTTACGGCGTGCTATGCCGTCCCGGCTTTGATGGGCTTAAACGCCGTTAGGCGTTTAAGCCCACCCACGTTTCCCCGATGCCTCCCAAGTTGCATTTTGCGGTGGGGGGGGGCCTGCCTGGCATCCCAGGCAGCCCTCCTGGGGCCAATCAGTGGCGATCTGAAGTTTGTGATCGCAGTGATCACTGTTACAATGTGTCAGCCAATGATTTTAAATCACTAGCTGACACATTGTCTCTGCCCCTCTTCTCACCTCACTTCGATCTGAGAGAGAGAGGCAGAGAGCTCGTTGTTGGTGGTTCCTGTAAAAGAAAGAATTATAAAATTTTAGTAAAATTTTTAAATATATATATATATATAAATATATATATATGTTTTAACCCTTTCAGTGCTGATCACTGCAATAACACTGTGATCAGCCTGCTTAGGGCTGTTAGTACATTTGTACTATTCTAAAAAAAAAATTGTTTACATTTTTTTTGATCCATTGTCAGCCGCAGCAACCCAATCTCCCTTAACCCTTTCCCCGCTGCCGTGATCACTGCACTGTACAGTATTGCGACTGTACGGTACTGTACAAGAGATCACTGTGATCGGAGGGCTCTCTGAACAGGTTGACTTTTTTGGGGGGGGTTATTTTATAAAAAAAATATACAAAAATAAATAAAATGAACCCTTTCAGTGCTGATTGTAGCAGTCTAAACTGCGATCAGCACATTTATTTAAATTTTCGTGGGTTTTTGAGGGTGGGTAGTGGGTATTAGGCAGGCAGGAATTTAGTAATTTCCCCCCTAGTTTTTTTTATTAATTATTGATTAGTCCCCCCTAGAATGGCACGTCGCTACTTGGCGGAGGAGGCGTACGCCATTCTAGCAGGCAGTGATAGTGACACTCTGCAATGGCGACCCCTGGCATCACTGTTATGGTGGATGCTTGGGAGCCAATTAAATATTTCGAGCTGTTCATGTCAGAAGACATTTTTCAGCTAATGGTTGAGCAAACCAATTTATTTGCCAACCAATATCTGACTGCTAATCCGGGGTCACATTACAATCTGCGAAATATGTGGCACCCCACGGATCTGGCAGAAATGCGCAAATTTTGGGCCCTAACTCTAGTTATGGGTATTGTCAAAAAGACGAGTATCAGGTTCTACTGGTACAAGCACCCCATCCTGGCTACCCCTCATTTCCCAGGGGTTATGAAGAGGGATCGCTATGAGCAGCTGCTGCGTTTCCTCCACTTCAACGATAACGCACTGTGCCCCCCAAGAAACGACCCATTGTTTGACAGGCTATAAAAAAATTCGGCCCCTAATCCAACTCCTATCAGACAAATTCTCCCAAAATTATGCCCCTGAAGAAAATATTTGTGTAGATGAGTCCCTAATGAAGTTTACTTTTTAAGCAGTATATCCCTTCTAAACGGTCCCGATACGGTTTCAAATTTCACAAATTGGGGAATCCAAATCTGGATATTGTAACGGATCACCTGGCACCCCGACTGGGTACCTCTGTTGATGGATGCTCCTAGCGCTTCCTGAGGGCTCCAAGCACTCCAGTCGACACCATAACCACCGTAGACTCCTCCAGAGAGCAAGGCAGGAACAAGCTCTTTCAAGAGCTTAGTAGTGATTTAGCAAGGGAGTATGACAAGCATAGCAATCCCTTGTAGCAGATTCCCCCAATAAGAGACGGCACTCCAAATTAAGGGTGAAGTAGAACTGACTGTACTGGCCCATACAGCCTCTTTTATTCACATTCTACAAACATAGTACTGCCCACAGGGTTTTGAAGAACAACCAATAAACACGTACAATACACTCAGACACTCCCACACAAAATACTCCCCTCTGCCTGTGATACAATTACCTTACACAATGGTTTAATATAATTATCATAGGCAGGAAAATACACAGTTTTACACAATATTCATAACTTTAAAAGTATGCATCACATTCACATAAAACTTACATTTTCAGAATCAGCATACTCCAAATACAAATTGGTCGAGTGGGTCAAAAGTTAGATCAACATCCTTTGTGACCAAATGAAGCATGGCTTTTCTGCCCAAAACCAATTCCACAGAGTCTTCTATCCTGGAGATAATTGGGAAGTAATCCCATTATCTCCAAGGACAGAGGCAAAACTCCATTAGCCACATGGTAGCAAAATACAATAAAATACATACAAATATATAACTGTGCAGCTATTGCATAAAACAGGTACATTCTGAGCGCACATTTTTCTGAGCGCACATTATTACTGAATGGTGCTCAGATCACATACATACAGTTCAATTGCCATGGATACAAAGTCTTTCACGTAGTCTTTCATTATACGAATGGGCTCCATGACATAGCTATCTGGGGTAACACTGCACACATAGGGAAAGTACCGAATGACCCGGCTTTCGGGTCTTTGCAGGGGAAAATCAAGCATTTCAACATGGGGCCATAGTCACAGGGAAGGAGGCTGGCAATCAGTCTTCTCCAGTGCCCAGTGGTGAGGCTGGTTCCGCCACATTATGTAACGGAGCTCCAGTACTCCGACCGAGTACCTCCGCCAAGTCTGCTTCCTTGTAGCTATCAGGCACCCTGAAACACTTCAGACCCAGACGCCAAGACTTGACTGGGATCACTTAAGGCCTTTTCCACCCTGGACCAAACACCAGACGACACATGGTGAAGGTTAAACAGAAACTGTTTAATGAATACAGCATACATAGTTTTAGCCCCCAACAGCCTCATTTACATACAATAGGTTACATAGATTACTATAGTACAAGGAAGGGTGGGGTCAGACAATAGCAAGGGCTGATGGGAGATTGAGGAGGGACAGAACAGCTAGTTTAAGTAGGACCTGGTAGAAGAAAATTGCAATCTACGTAACCCAGATGCCGGGTTTGCTGGAAAAGTGGAGTCCGAGAGGACTTCAGTTATTATTGCCCCTCCTGTCCCTCCCTACCTGCCCTCTGCATAACAGACTGTTTCAAAGTCTACCATACAGAGCTGAACTACTAAATCACTCTGTATGGTAGTTTGGCAGTTTGCTTGATTTCCCTGGATTCCCTGACCTCGGCTTGTCCTGACCATGCTTTGTGAGCTGCCCACTGGCTTGTTTTACCGACTACTCTGACTTCTGGATTCCCCTGACCTTGGCCTGTCCCTGTTTTACGCTAGCCATTCAAAGTAGCTACACCAAACAACTCAAAATACTACATTTGTAGTGCTTGTTAAAATATGACTTTACAAAGTAAAACTCTAATCACAGGGTTAATACTTTAAAAAAAAAAAAACTTCTCAAACTTTTCACACAGTGACTCTCTGTGTGAGATCAAAGATCTCTCTCTCTCTCTCTCTCTCTCACCTTCAGAACAAAGTGTATGTGGGGGTACTGTTCTATTTGTAGAAAACCTGCAAAAATTGTAAATGGGGTTACTGTTATATTCAGGAGACAATTTTAAATAAAAATATAGATTTTTTTATTGCACTAATATTAAGATTATGACATTTTGAAATTTTCTGCTACATGGGCACTGCATGTCTGTTAAAGTGGCTAGACCAAACAACTCAAACTATGCCATTTGGAAGTTCCTGGGCTGCCTGCTTTTAGAAATACTATGCCATCATGGGTGTAATTTTCTCTCATGGGCTGCCATTCTTTCTCAAAGGTGACACATTGTCAAAAGTGACACATTTTGAAACTTACAAGCTGAAAAGGGAATCTAATATATTTGGCCCTGTGAGTTACCGAAACAAATTGAAATAATGGTACGTGGGGGTACTGTTATATTCGTGAAACAATGTGTAATCAAAATACTAAGGCTCTATTGCAGTAACCCATATCAGGAATATGAAATAACCTGTGGAAATTGAGTTAATGTGTTTGAAAAGGCACAAATAAAACTATAACCGCAATAGGGGCCCTGCTTTTCTGATAAACTGGTTAGGCCAAAAATATTGATACACACCTTTTAGAATTCTCTGGGTTGCCTACTTTTTAAAATTTTAAGCAATAATAGTGGAAAGGTTATTACCCAGGCTGCCATACGCTCTCAAAGGTGACATAGGCCCAGAAAATCACTTTGCCAAACGTCCAACTTTGAAATGGACAACTAATATAATTGTCCCTGTGACTTCCCCCACAAAACTGGTATATGGGGTTACTGTTATATTCAGGAGACAATGTTGAAACGAAATACTAAGGCTTTATTGCACTAACCCATATCAGGAATATGAAATATCCTGTTGAAATTGATTTAATGTGTTTGAAAAAGCACAAATAAAACTATAACCGCAATAGGGGCCCTGCTTTTCTGAAAAACTGGTTAGGCCAAACATATCGATACACACCATTTAGAATTCTCTGGGCTGCCTACTTTTGAAAATGGTATGCCATAATAGTAGAAATGTTATTACGCAGGCTGCCATATGCTCTCAAAGGTGACATAGGAGTGGAAAATCCCTTTGCCAAATTTTAGTGTGTAAAAAATGTATAAGACGTATATTAGACCCTATAACTTTCCAAAACCCCATAAAACATGTAACACCAAATTTGGCAACTGTTTGTGATTAAGTGGCTATTACAAAAGACTGGACATAACCCATTTTGAATACCCTGACATGTCTACTTTTCCAAATGGTATGCCATGATGGGGGTAATTTTCATCTCTGGGCTGCCAAAGGCAACATAGGCCCAGCAAACCAATCTACCAAATTTCTATGTGTAAAAATATAAATGGACAAGCCCTATATTAGACCCTTTAACTTTCCAAAACACCATAAAACATATATATGTGGGGTACCGTTGTATTCATGAGACTTCACTGACCAGAAATGTGAGTACTTCAAAGCCATGAAATGTACAAGAACGATAATATTAACACTGGAATTACAGTTTTTATGTGAAAAATGCAAAAAAATAAATAAATCTGAACACCAACTTTGGCTACTGTTTGTGACTAAGTGGCTATTACAAAAGACTATACATACCCCCTTTTGAATACCCTGGGTTGTCTACTTTTTCAAATGGTATTTCCATAATGGGAGTAATTTTCATTTCTGGGCTGCCATCCTATCTCAAAGGCAACATAGGCCCAGCAAACCAATCTAAAAACATTCTATGTGTAAATAAAATTAATGGACAAGCCATATTTTGGACCCTGTAACTTTTGAAAAACCCATAAAACCTGTACATGGGGGTACGGTTTTACTCGTGAGACATTGCTGAATACAAATATGTGTGTTTTATTGCAGTAAAAGTGAACAGTATTATGACATTCACAGTAAAAATGACATGCAAAACTTTCAAAATAACCAAATTTTGTAATTTTTCTATGTTTCTTTGATTTTTTTCACAAAAAAAGTTAGTTCCATATATAAAGTTTAATATGAAATGAAAGCTCTGATTCTCCTGAACAAAATGATATATAATAAGTGTGGTGTACGTAAAAGGAAAGAGGTAAATTATTGTTGAACAGACATATAGTCAAATCCTGTGGTTTGTTTACATTTTTTTTTGGATCACAACTTGTACATTTGGCTCCGTCCTTAAGGGGTTAATATTATGTTTGCTTATTGTTATATATAAAAATCACCCACTCTTTCTCCTACAAATAGGCACCTCCATCTCCGTTTCTAGAGTTTATGGTGCAAATTTTGTCTCAAATTTTATTTGCCCAGGCCCCCAATCCTAACCCTCCTTTGGAATCTGAAGTCCAAAGACTTTTCAGCAAACATGTCCCTTCCCAAATCCCCCCCACACCCTGTAAGAGGTCACCCCAACGTAAATGCCGGGTTTGCTGGAAAAAAGGAGTCCGAAAGGACTCCAGTTATTATTGCCCCTCCTGTCCCTCCCTACCTGCTCTCTGCATAACAGACTGTTTCAAAGTCTACCATACAGAGCTGAACTACTAAATCACTCTGTATGGTACTTTGGCAGTTTGTTTGCTTGATTTCCCTGGATTCCCTGACCTCGGCTTGTCCTGACCATGCTTTGTGAGCTGCCAACTGTTATATTCGTGAAACAATGTATAATCAAAATACCGAGGCTCTATTGCACTAACCCATATCAGGAATATGAAATAACCTGTTGAAATTGATTTAATGTGTTTGAAAAAGCACAAATAAAACTATAACCGCAATAGGGGTCCTGCTTTTCTGAAAAACTGGTTAGGCCAAACATATCGATACACACCATTTAGAATTCTCTGGGCTGCCTACTTTTGAAAATGGTATGCCATATTAGTAGAAATGTTATTACGCAGGCTGCCATACGCTCTCAAAGGTGACATAGGAGTGGAAAATCACTTTGCCAAATTTTAGTGTGTAAAAAATGTATAAGACGTGTATTAGACCCTATAACTTTCCAAAACCCCATAAAACATGTAACACCAAATTTGGCAACTGTTTGTGATTAAGTGGCTATTACAAAAGACTGGACATAACCCATTTTGAATACCCTGACATGTCTTCTTTTCCAAATGGTATGCCATGATGGGGATAATTTTCATCTCTGGGCTGCCAAAGGCAACATAGGCCCAGCAAACCAATCTACCAAATTTCTACGTGTAAAAATATAAATGGACAAGCCCTATATTAGACCCTTTAACTTTCTAAAACACCATAAAACATATATATGTGGGGTACCGTTGTACTCATGAGACATCACTGACCAGAAATGTGAGTGTTTTAGAGCCGTGAAATGTATAAGAACGATAATATCATCACTAAAAGTACAGTTTTTATGTGAAAAAGGCCAAAATAAAATCTGAACACCAACTTTGGCTACTGTTTGTGACTAAGTGGCTATTACAAAAGACTGGACATAACCAATTTTGAATACCCTGACATGTCTACTTTTCCAAATGGCATGACATGATGGGGTTGATTTTCATTTCTGGGCTGCCATATGATCTCAGAGGAAACATAGGCCCAGCAAACCAATCTATTACCGGTACATTTCTATGTGTAAAAACATAAGTGGACTTGCCCTATATTGGACCCTGTAACTTTCCAAAACACCACAAAACATATACATGTGGGGTACCGTTGTACTCATGAGACTTCACTGACCAGAAATGTGAGTACTTCAAAGCCATGAAATGTACAAGAACGATAATATTAACACTGGAATTACAGTTTTTATGTGAAAAATGCAAAAAAAAAAAAATCTGAACACCAACTTTGGCTACTGTTTTTGACTAAGTGGCTATTACAAAAGACTATACATACCCCCTTTTGAATACCCTGGGTTGTCTACTTTTTCAATTGGTATTTCCATAATGGGAGTAATTTTCATTTCTGGGCTGCCATGCAATCTCAAAGGCAACATAGGCCCAGCAAACCAATCTAAAAACATTCTATGTGTAAATAAAATTAATGGACAAGCCATATTTTGGACCCTGTAACTTTTGAAAAACCCATAAAACCTGTACATGGGGGTACGGTTTTACTCGTGAGACATTGCTGAATACAAATGTGTGTTTTATTGCAGTAAAAGTGAACAGTATTATGACATTCACAGTAAAAATGACATGCAGAACTTTCAAAATAACCAAATTTTTTAATTTTTCTATGTTTTTTTTAATTTTTTTCACAAAAAAAAGTTAATTCCATATATAAAGTTTAATATGAAATGAAAGCTCTGATTCTCCTGAACAAAATGATATATAATAAGTGTGGTGTACGTAAAAGGAAAGAGGTAAATTATTGTTGAACAGACATATAGTCAAATTCTGTGGTTTGTATAAATTTTTTTTTGGATCACAACTTGTACATTTGGCTCCGTCCTTAAGGGGTTAATATTATGTTTGCTTATTGTTATATATAAAAATCACCCACTCTTTCTCCTACAAATAGGCACCTCCATCTTAGCTCCCTGTCAATCTGAATTTAAGAAAAATGACAGTTTTCCTTTAAATGCCAGACATGATATTAAAGAACCCCCCTGATATTTGCTATAAGCCTAATGTTACATATGATGTATACTATGCCTATTGGTTTATTACATAATGGTGATATTAGGGTTCATTAACAGTTTGCATAGTGATTGACCTTTTAGGAAATCTGTAGACATTTGCAAGTCTCTTGTTTTGAATGATGTAAATTAAATTGTGATAACATTAATTATTTCATGACAGAGGTTCATATATTGGGAATTTATCACTAAGTGGGCTGTGACTTTAAAAGCAAAAGTATTAAACGTCTCTTTATCTCTTTTTTTATAATTGTTTATTTTTGTGTGCATAAGATTAACAGACCTTTTTACAATGCCACAACAGCATTGGCAAGAAAAATTAATTAGACAAGGCATAGTATTTACATGGCATGCGAGTGTACTGCACAGTTTTTCCATGTAGTGTAGAGTACAGGCATAACAGAATTTTTAACTCAATGTTTTGGCATTCAGGTAGACTGCGCATTTTTATATTGTAGTATGCAAGAGAAACATAAAAAACACACCTAAGGTCTGAGCAGTACGTATCACACTGCTAAAACAGTAAGTAGACATGGGTGCATACAGGGCTCATCGCCTAAGGTTCTAAGGTAGCAATAGGTGGTCTAATGGGTAACAGTGGTTAGGTCTTTGGCCCGTGGGATAGTGGTAGGTGGTTGTGAGTGGATTTGGTACTTAAACCATATCACAGAAACGAGGTCCTAGGTATGTGAGAGAGACTACATGGTGTAAGAACTCCATAACCCCGAGGTTCAAATGGGGGGGAGAGTTATATTGTGTGTCAGGATTACAATATGATCCAGCACGTAGAATTGTGTAACACAGAGGACTGATAGGTAACGTATACCGGAGCTTAGAATGACCCGACTAACGTACCAAAGAATAGTCAGGAATAGCCGAGGTCAAAGGATACAGAAAGAGACACAACGATAAGGAAAAGCTAGGGGTCAGGGATGCCAGAAAACAGGGAAGTAAAAAACAATGCCAAAGTCAAATAACCAGTATTACCAGAATCAATAACGCGCTCTCAGACAAGCACAAGGGAAACCACGACAGGGCACTGAGCAGGATGAGAACTGAGCCTAAATACCCCTCCTCTGGATCTGATAGGGTGTAATCGGCCTTTGACCCCAAAGGCAGTTACCAGGTTTCCATTTGCATAATTGCTGCTCGGCACACCTTTTCCTGTCTGAACAGTAAATTCCATAGGGTGGCCGGTAGAGGGGTGAAGTGGCAAAGCTAATGGTAACAACTTAAAAAGCAGTGGGTTTAAACAGGTTATAATAACATTCAACAGAAAATAAGGACTGTATGATTAGCTTCTGCACTATAAATCTGTGGAGTCTGGAGACTACGTGTCTGCATCCTGGATCTTGCGGATACGGTGCGCTTGCATCCTGGGGCTATGGTTCCTGGTGGAGTGATGGCAGTGATACTGGCAATGTCCCACTGATGTTTGGGCCTGGTTGATGTGTCTGTTGCTGGTGTTAGGCCCAATGATTGCAGGAACTTTGGTGCTTCTGATGGCAAATTTAGCCAGTGGTGATGGCTCACTCTATCCGCAGTTAGCACTCTCGGGTAGCACCATTGGTATGGGATATCAGCTGCTCTCAGAAGTGAGGTCACCTCTTTCAGGGAAGCACGCCATTGCAGTGTTTGGCGACTGAGATCTTGGAAGAAGCTCAGGGAGTGTTTTTTTGTATGGGGTTTGTCCCCTGGTCGCCCGCAGGATGCTCTCTTTGTCGGTGCTAGATTTAAAGCTCAATTCTGACATCTGTAGTTTAGTGTGGTTATTGCGGGGTTGCCCCGGTATGTGGAATAGTCCATCAAGTTACAATCCCTTGTCCTGTTTTGGCGGTAGTATAGCAGAGAACAGCCTTCGGATAAATTGCGGCAGTTCCTCCACGGATATTGTTTCAGGGATCCCCCTTACCTTCAGATTACGTTGGCAAGATGAGTCCTCTAGTTGTCCGACTCGTGCGTTCAGTTGTTCGCACGTGGTGGAGATCTCGAGCACTTGCTTTGTTGTGGAGTCTTGTTTGACTCGCAGGTCATGTACTTCATCCTCCGTGGCCCTTATCTGGCCTGTCAGCGTGCCCAGTTTTTCCTTGAGCACTGCAAGCTCTGATGTGAAGAAGGCTTTGAGATCAGATACCATGCCCGAGAGATCGACCTTGGTGGCCAGTTTGGGTACAGTCTGCCTGTGTGGCCAAGTTTGATTGCTTCATTGTAGTGTCAGCATGGGCACATCGCTGAAGTCCTCATCCACTAAGGCTGAGAGCGAGTCCAGTGCTTTATGAGGTGAGAGGTCCGCCATCTTGGGCCTGCAGGGCTGGGAAAGTAGCTGCTGATATCGCGGTTAAGTCCTGTGCTTTGCCCCCGATTCTTTTTGGAGTTCTTCCCCATGATGTGCTAAGGGTCACAGGCGATGAAGGTCCCAATGAGTGAGGCAATAATCCGCTCTGCAGTGCTGTATTTCCGCGTTTTCGTCGTAGTTCCGGCGCCATGTGTCTTGTCGGCTCCCTGGCTAGCTCTGCCCCCCCTTCTTTATTTCTTTTTAATGGTCTATAGCAGTGGCTCCCAACCCAGTCCTCAAGTACCCCCTAACAGTCCAGGATTCAGGGATTACCCAGTTGTGTCTAAGATGTTTTTAAAAATAAAAAAATAAAAAACAGTTTAGACACAACAGGGTAATCCCTAAATCCTGGACTGGTAGGGAGTAATTGAGGGCTGGGAACCACTGGTCTATATTATTCCACCTAGCCTGCTAGATGAACCCTCATTCCTTTTGCAATTATTCCATGTTACCACTTGAGAGACCAATGCCTATCACACAATGCATTAGTATTTGTAACACTTACAGTATGTACGAACCCAGCTGCGTAATATAACCTCTGCATGTCGTTCCAGAAGAGAAAGGGTGAACATGCTGTGTAAATAGAGAATTATTCCCCTCAGGAGAAGTTTATATTTCACAAAATGGTTTTAGTAAATAAATGTTATATTCATTTTTAGCCTATAATTGTATTACTCGCTTCCTCTCTTCTCAGTCTGTCTTCGGGGCACACGTTCTGAAGATAATTAGTTTCTGCAAACATTACAATATCGCCTGGCTGTGAACTGGGGGTGTGATCTCCAAGCTGTTTTATTCTGAGCCAAGTTCATCGACAAATGACATTGAAGACTTTTCTCCAAATCAGGAAAGAATGTTTGCAAGCAGGGAACATAAAAGAGAGAACCTGAAAAAAAAAACTAGTAAGGGATACTTAAGATTGAGATATGAGTAAGCAAGAACTGAATTCACGGGAAAAGAATACAACATATGTATACAATAAAAATTAATACATTGAATGGGACAGGTAAATCTATACATTGGTAGTATAAAATAAATTGTATAAAAGCAGCATGGGATAGAGACCACGGTTTGGTTTTCTTACCCTGACTATAAGATAATGTTTGGTTAAAAAAAGCAACAACGTTGACATTGTTTTTTTTTTTACTTTCTTTTTTACTCAAATTTAACAATGATATAAAAAAATATATTAAATGAGTAAAAATTTTAGCAATAAGAACATACTTTTCTGACTATTTCAGGGACTTGGAATCACATACTATGAGTCAGATTTCCAAAATAATACTGTACAGTTTTATATCAAAATGTGTTTACCGATAAAATATACTAAATATAGTGTTGTATATTCTGGGAGGGGGGTAGTTGTGACTCTTCATAGAGAGGCTTTGTGCACTGTTCTGACAATCCGCATTGTTTGATACCTCAAGCCAAGCCTACTGTGTCTGTTATTGACAAAGCTATAATCTTCTCAAACTGACAAATCTTTAGAGAAAATTGTCATTTTTATAAAGCAAGCAGCAGTGAATCAGAGAGCAAAAAGAAGGGAAAATGGCTCTAACCAAGACAAAATAAAACAGTCAACAGGAAGAAAAAAAAATCTTCCCGAGAACAGATCAGATAAAAACTATGCAGTAATGGTACGTTATGTCTTAATAGTTTAATAAATGAGCACGGTTACTGTACATGTTTTCTACGGGGAAAATAAGCCCATTTCTTTCTTACAATTCTGAATTGATGCAGACCATAAAACTATTGATTAAAATGTAATGATCATTTGTACAGAACTTGTTTTGTAATTACTTTGTCAACCATGTGGTTTTTTTAGGGTATAAATAAATACATATTATTGCGCTAAATAATGAGGGAGAAATAATGGTTGTGGTTAAAGGCAGTGAAAGGAGAAGAAGATCTTTTCATAGACTATTTATTAAATCAAGAATTGTGGTTAATTAAGAACTCAAGTGCATTGTCTAGGCTAAACAGTCATGCTAGAAAACACATTTGATTTGGAAAACAATACTAGATATTTAACTAATGTATAAATTAATATCTCAATAAGACACTTTGAAAGTAGCCAGCAAAGCCAAAACCGTGGACATACTCCCCAACATTCGGACTAGAGAACTCTAGTCTGAAAAAGAACAGCAAAACCCTATGTTACAAGGCTAACACTTCCTTCAATTATTTTAGCCTTTATATGTACTTATGACAAAATATAATATTTATTTTACTTTACTTGAGCTTTTATTTCTATATGTTTATGATTTTTACATTGTGGAGACTCCTCCCTGGCAGTTTAGTGGCTAATACTCCAGGATGAGTTAGGATCACAATTGCCTGATAGACCAAACGTAATTTTTAGAAAAGGTAAAAGTTTTATGAACTATTTGGCCCCTAGTACTTTTAGGATGCAAAATAAAAAAATAGGTATAAAATACATAATAAGAAGGTTATTATACATGAGGCCACAAAGTTTTTATACATGAGGCCACAGCAAAGTTTGTAGTTTTTTACCATCTAAAACTGTCTTTTAAGAGTTCTCAAAGGAAGATTTTAAGATAAAAGGCAGGGTTTACAGTTCTTCCACACATGTTGTGTACCTCCTCATGTGTGGATGTGGTGCACAGTACGTGGGAAGAATGAGAAGAAAAGCTAAGACCCATTTTTTGGAACATTTGAATAACATTCAAAAGAAAATAACTACACATTCAGTGCCAAATCATTGCAATCAATGCTAGTTTTTTAAGCCAAATAAGTTTTACTATCATCGAGCAGGTATTTTTAGATTAAGTTATGGAGAAGAGAGGGATTCTGGATTCATAAACTCCAAACATTACAGCCCGAAGAGCTTAATGTTGATTTTGATCTAATTTGTTTCTTATGATTTTTTTTCTGGGATTCCTCTCTCTCCGGCTTGGCCTTGATTGTTCTCCACCCTTTTATCGCCCTCTTATTTAATTTTTTAATCAATTTAATTAATATATCTATTAGTACATATTTTTTATATTTCTTTTTTACTTCCCCCTTTTTTTTCTCATATATTCTAGTCGCATATTTATTATGACAATTGCCACTGCGAATATATTAAGCTTTTTTTTTACTGAGTGTTTTTCTTTACGGAGTGTACTTTATGGAGTGATACGTGAAGGTAGCCATAGTGACCTATATTGAAGGACCCGAAAGACGAAAAAAGCATCTGTTTAACTTAAAGTAAATTTATTGTAAAATGTTATATCATTATATTTAAGATTAAAAACTGTCTAATGATCATTTTTAAAGCACAAGATGAAACAAGTGTAGTAATAGAACTTCTACATAATGTAGTAGCAGAACAAACATTGTCTAACATAGTTTAATAATACAATCATGACTAAGATTACTTACCTTGTAATATATAGTGCAGTACACATTTACTTTTAGTGTTCACAATTGAAATAAAACGTAAAGTCTACTAACTGTATGTTTGGAGAGACTGACTTATGTTTTTTGAACTTAAAATAACTTTTGTTATAAATAACAGACTTATACTAATTATTAGTTTTTACGTAATTAATTATTCTATTAATTCCAATGACAAAAAAGATTAACTGCAGTATTATATTTTTTTCCAAGCATTTTTTTTTGTAAGAATATCCATAGCATTATTTACTGTAAAATATACTTTCAACATGGAACATTAAATTTACGGTTCAACCTTAAAGTTACAAAAATAGTGTCTGTCTGCTCTGCTCCTCTCCTCAGATTTAGGTAGCCTTGGACTGTGTGTCATTGATATGATCAGAGCCTTAACAGGTATGTACTTTTTTCACATAGTTTCATGAATGATGAGCTAGTGATACGCTAACAATCAACTGAGCGCCTAGTCCAAGGCTTCCTGATTGAAGACCAAACCATTGCCTTTGCAACTTTAGCGTTAAACCATTTGTAAACAGTTTAACCCTCTAAATTAAGACGATGCCCATAACCTCCTGGCACTACAACAACTGCATTATGAAGCTAAAAAAAATAAGTGAGCACTAAATAAATGAGACATTTCTATTTCTACTTTAAAATACAGAGTTGCTCTGTTTTCTTTTTAAATCATGTGATAGAGTATATCCTTGAAAGGTCCAGGGATGTCGGTTCCTTTCAAATTGCAATTTTGAATGTAATCCTTGCTCCGATGAGCTTGCACTGGATTGAATCTTTAACTTACATTATTTCTTTAAATCATCTCTAAATCTTACGGGTTCCTCACCATTTAGAAACCAAACTCAATTTCCTATGACTTTCAGAAAATCTTTAATATGACGTTTTTGATCCCAGCAAGCTTCTCAGTTTATGTTTAAATGTCTTTGATCTACAATGCTTGCAATTCTAACATCCCCAGCAGATACACAATTAAAACCAAACCTATATCTTGCCTGCACAGAACATCTGTCAGTCAGAAAGATTTCACTGACGGGACGTTAAGAAGTCATTATAAAAATGACGTAATATACAATCTATGCAATTACAGGAGGTTGACTGACAGATGCCCCATGGACATTTTAAACTGACGCTTCACTCTTATAATTACATTTGATGGTTGAAGTTCCACAAGGTTCATTTTTAATGTAGAAATGTTCATGCAGAATTATTACAGCATTGAGTTTTCTTACTCTGTTTAAAAAGTTTAAGAAAGTCATATTTTAAAAATAATTCTGTTGCCATTTTCAGAAATAGCCAGTAGAAATATTACTGTGGAAATCACATTTTTATTTTAACTTTCATGGGATCTCTTTGCTTGAAATAACCCCATAGGCTTTCACAATTTTTTCTTTGTACAGGTAAGAATATGCCTCAACAGATTTTTAATAGGATACATAGGAAAAATACCCTATAGTTTAAGTAGAACCTATTATAGCGCAAACAATAAGAGCCTTAAGGATCACATTTCAAATACACAAAGCGTTTACATAACAATGATAGAGAATTAATTAAAGCCTACAGCAAAGGCATAAAATGAACAGCAAAACACTAAATGTCCCATATCCATGACAAATACTTTAACAATCACTTTGTTAGATATGCTACCTCCCATAATACAAACTGCAAAACTACAGCTACAGTAAATGACAAAAAAGAATTATAGAATTTTAATGTGCAAAAACCTCAAGAGCTGTTCACAGTTCACTGTTCACTTAATTGAGATAAATTCTTTGGATAGTACAGGAAGCAAAGCCATAGGGTTAGATTCCCCTAGCAGAGGAAGGGTTCACTCTGCATACTTAATAACTATACCCCAGTAATTAAGCAGAGTAAGCCCTTACTCTACTCAGAGGGTCCAACCCATAGGGCACCGGAATTAACATAAATGCATTATTTGAAAAAAAGCATTCTAGGGAGTGATATCATTCTAAGATAAACACTACAAAAATTGTGGAGATTTTACTTTTATCTTTCTGTAAAAAAACCTACTACCAGTTAAAGTCATTGTACAGCACCCTACTAGCGGGTATGCAGAAGATACATGCCATTGCAAATAGGAATGTGTCTTCCAGAACAACCATCTGCCACGGATTGCTTAGTCTACTGATTTCACTGACCCAGTTACCCGGTTCTACAGAGGTCAGGGAAAAAAAAAATACAGAGAAATCATGTATAATACAGGGAGAGTGACTTCAGAGACTGGAAATATATTAACAGCAAAATAATATAGAGGGTGTGTTAAATCAAAGCACAGAAGACTGGGATAGCCATGGCCAAGTAGGTTTGCTTGAGAAAACAAATATATTGAATTAGATCTGGTAAGACTATACAACTAGCTTCTACTGGAAATGCCTGAACAAACTATAAAACAAATTGGGGGAAAAAAAATCTAAGCAAATTTAGGAACAGTTAAAAAGCTTAGTTTGCACATACAGGGTATAGCAGACACACTGCAACTAAAAATGTATGATGAACTCATCTGAAAGAGAGTAAGGGAGCATACTGTGAAGTCATGCAACACATGCTCATGAAAGAGAAGATCCTCCGATTCACACCAAGAGCTTGATGGAACATGACCAGGCCCCATGCTGAGGTGTAATAATTCAATAAATCATACATTTAAGAATTCTGGCTAAGACATGCCAGTGACTGTACATGGAAATAAGGAAAAGTCTGGATACTCAACCCCTGGCATTAAGCAGCTTTATTCAGTTAATGAGTAGAATAATGCTCCGGCCTTATCAAACCATTTTCAAGTTGACCACACACAATAAAACAAAAAGTATATATAGAACATGTGACATTAAGAAATTGACAATTTACCTGCATTTTACCTGTTGTCTGGGAGAGCAATACACCCAGTGGGGAAGAAATGCTACACTACAAAGAAACAGAAGTGATGTAGGCAAACGCTGTTACATAATAGAAACAGATGTGCAGCGCACGGAGAATAAGAAAGTCTCCATACGCGTCCAACAAGGCAGCAGGAGAAACAAATCAGAGGAGAAAATATTTAGTACAATGGAAATGAGATCAAAGTTTAAACACAAAGAGCACATATGAGTGATCTCAAATAAAGTCTGCCACTAAAACATAATACGCTATACTAAATATACATATCTCTAAACACAAAATAGAAATCTATCCCATATGAATGGGAAAGTAATGGGCATAAAAATATTGTATTGTATCCATAATACATACATAACAGGAGTATATACATACATATCACAAAAGAAATACATGTATAGTGAAGAGGAAAGATCCCTGAAATGCGTTTTCAAGAAAGTTTTATTACTTGCTACTAAAGGGGATTGTACTAAAATCACATGAGCATTTTTCTAAAGAGATGCAAATCACATACTAGTGAACACAATGCAATGTGAAATAATTAAATGCCAAGTGCAAAATTAAAAATAAAGTGCAGTTAAACAGTTTATAGACTGAGTAAGTTTTATTAGATGTAGGATCACTGACAAGTCAAGTGTCTTATACAAAACTAATAAAATATTAATAAAAGTGATGTGTGCAATAATTACATATGGAATTCATAGAAAAATGTTTATAAAGATACCTTAATAGAACATACTCAATTAAAGTGACAGCGCAAATTAATATGAAATCTTACTTTTAAAAAAGGATAAATCAAAGACATTACATCACACTCATATCATATAAGTTAAGAGTCAAATTCCCTAATTCAAAAGGCATCAGGGAAAATTAGTTTATTTAGTCTATCCCCCCTTCTTCTACTCCATGGGTTACACTCACTAATTTTATATTTCAGTTGGAGGATATTATGCTTCTGTTCATTGACTGAGGATGTCATATCTTAGGATATAGGACTGAGGCCAAATTACATTTGACTATTCCAGGAGTAGGCAACCTATGATACTTTAGATGTTGTGGACTACATCTCCCAGCCATAATGCTGGCAAAGCATCAGGGAGACAGAGATATTAGAGTGCCAAAGGTTGCCTGCCGCTGGATTAGAAAATTGACAGAAGAAAATATATACTGCCCAATGAAAACAGACACGTGGAAAGCTTAGAAAACAGAACTTGATACTGATGAAGTTAAAGTAGTACCTTCAAAATAAAAGTGGAATCAAACTCAGTAAGATTAAAGAACAACACTTTTCAAATATTAAGTGAATTACATAACCCAATAGACATTCCCGTAGTCAATCAATAGTGATTCATTCTTCCCAAGTAAAATTAGTTGCAGTATAAAATCAAATGGATTGAAATCAGAGAGAGGTCACCTAGTTTTACAGATACCACTACTGTGGATAGACTACCAAAGGATGTAATCCCAATCAGAAGGCTTAAAGGGACACTGTAGTCACTATAATCATGTCATCTCTTTGAACTGGTTATAGTGCCTGGAGTGCCCTGGCACTATCCCTCCATTCAGTTGCACCATGTTCGTGCGGTATGCTACAAAATATGAGTCCCTGGCCACCCAGAGTCCAGCCCTTTCTGTATGTAATGCAAAGGCAAAGATTTCACACTTCCTTGTTGTCATACCCATTCATACCATCAGTTGGAGCTCTGACAGTCTAAAAGCAGTCAGCTGACACTCCCAGCCAATCACAGCTGCCCATTGCTGCTCGGGCTAATACTTCCTTATTAGCCAAAGCAGCACAGAGGCGATGGACTGCCAGGGATTCTTGTTTAGCATTAAAATATTAAAAACTGTTTAATGCTGAAAGAACTGATGGTACCAGGGGACTCCAGACACTATAACCAGTTTAATGAGATAAAGCAGACACAGTGCCTACGGTGTCCCTTTAAGCCAAAATATTTATCTAGTTGCCCAATAACTATTAATGGAAAAGAAAGAGAAAACATTTTTAACCTATATCTACAGATGGACAATGTATAAATATTGTACAATGTTGATAACATGAGTGTTACAATGGAGTGGCAAGACTGAGAGAACATCTGATCTAAATCACTGAGTCTCACTTGCAGTTAAATAAAAGGAAATACATTTAAACAGAGGTCAGGTTGCTCAGATTCAGCTGTTAGACTATAATTGTCCATTGTTAAAAGAAAGGAGATGCTTTTCTGGATTCCTGTTGACACATTATTTTGGTTATTGAAGGTTCTACCCAGCAAGCATGCAAGTCTTGCATTAATAAATTTGACCTTTCTTGCCTATAGATTGAAATTCTAAAATTAAGTGCCTGAAACCATTGTATGTTTTGATATGCACTAGGTTATGTTGAAGGAAATATATGTCAGAGCTGATAGGATAGGTAATTAGGTTGTTAGCAACCAGGTATTTTTCATATTGTAAAGTTGAATGGAAAAATCTGTTACTAACAAATCAGTCTATTATATCAGTCTGTCATCTAACTGGGTAACTGGGAGAACTGGGTACCATATGTAACTCTTTTTCACGGCATACTGGCGACACAGTGCAAGGGTCAGTAATAGTGATGTCCTGAACGGTTCGCCACAGACTCATCATTGAGTAAACTTTGACCCTGTACCTCACAGTCAGCAGACACATTCCAGCCAATCAGCAGAAGACCCTCCCTCCCAGACCCTTCCACCTCCTGGACAGCTCACTAAGAATGCAGCTTCACAATGAATGTAAAATGGATGCTGTCCAGGAGGCGGGAGGGTCAGGGAGGGAGGGTCTGCTGCTGATTGGCTGGAATGTGTCTGCTGACTGTGAGGTGCAGGGTCAAAGTTTACTCAATGATGAGTCCGCGGCGAACCGTATGTGGCACCTCAAAAGAGTTTAAACCTCAGCTTAGCATGAGAGATTAAGACACTTTCATGTTTAATTCTTCAACAAATAGTGCCTCTAATCAGTGATTGTTCTCTGGAGGAACACACTCCACTGAGATTTTGATCTCATTTACCCTCAATAACAGCCCCAGTTATGAGATGCAACTCAATAATTTTAAATAATAGAAAATATTATTTTAGAAAATTTTAAATAAAAGAAAATAAAGAGTTACATTTAGATTTTACTAAATAACATTTCAATCAGTTTGTATTTAATGGTTGCATGTATATGTTTAAAGTTGAGTAGCATGTCAATAGTGGCACTAAGATATTGGAATATTTAATTGAACAATATACGCAATAAAATATTTCAAAGTAAAATATAACATATTATATTACATTATATTACATATGCTTTAGACATACCTGTGGTCCTTCATCACTGCAGGTAGTGCTACTTAATCCAAGGCTGTCTGAGATATTATGCCTAGTTTATGTGTTGCCTATTGTACTTAATTCTAATGATGTTTGAATCTTCATATTTCAAGCTGAAATGTAGCAAATCACCCACCAACCACAAAGCACAACAGAAAGGCATGCTCATTTTGATTTGTGATTCCTAATTCTACCCATAACACCAAAACAAGATGTTGTTGGGAAAAAGAAGATTGATGGCAGGAGTGGTAGGGGGGTAAGAGGTAAAATGAGTGGAGATGTGAGAGAGCATGTGGGTGTGAGTGAGGGCTGGGTGAGAGAGGTATAGTTGATGGAGCAAAGAGGATGGTTTAGAGTGTGGGAGATGAGTGAGGATGAGGAGAGGTAGGAAGGAACAAGGAGTAATTTGAAGAGAGATCTCTGGTGTACCAGAAGCCAGTTTAATTTGAACAAGCATTTTGGATTTGTTGAAGTGGAGCAAGAGTACTGTGACAGTATAAGGGAGTTGCAGTAATACAGCCTTGTGATGATGAGGGAGCGGATAAGAAGTTTTGCAATCAAATAAGTTTTCAAGAGAATGTCAGTAGTGGGAAATCTGATGACACTAACATTGCAAGCTGTGGTCACATGATAGATAATGAGAGGTGGAAAGTGGAGAGTGGGGCTTGGAATGGGAGGTAAAAGGGAGGGTGAAAAGAAGAAGAGCACTTCATTCTGTTTTGGTTGGGCTAATTTGAAGAAAATCTAATGACATCAATAGGGCAATGTCAAAGGAATAGATGCAGGAGTAAAGAATCAGGTGTAAAGGAAGTAGAGAGGGTATATCTAGATTTCATCTGCAAAGAAATGGACAGTGAAGCCAAGTGAGAAGATACGGTCAGACAAAGAAGTCATATAGTGAGGGAAAAGGAGATATCTGTGAACTGAACACCAACTGGAAGATGTGGATGTATTGTTGAAGGAAACTTGATATGATCGATCAGAAAAGTAGGATGGGAGACATGTGAAGGCAGTACTAGTAACACCAAGGGTAACCAAGGAGAAGAGAAGAGTTGGATGGTCAACAGTGTTGAAAGTAATAGATATACAATGAAAAATGAGGATGGCAAGAGTTTTGAATGTTGTGCTTGTGGGTGGAATAGACAGGAGCGCTGTTTCAGTTGGGTGGGCAGACTGGAAACCAGAATGAATGACTGGGAGGATTAAACATGTTTAATGTGCCTATTATATTACATACCTCAGTTAGATACTGCCTTGCCTCTAATAGCAGAAGAGTGTCATTTGATTCAATAGACAAATTAAGCTTGCCTAATTACCATAGCATAGGTTAAAAATTTGTGATATACCACATATACTTAAAGAAACAACTGTGCTCTGGGAAGGAGTCAATATCCCTCGTAAATAGTTATTAAAGGACCACTATAGTGCCAGGAAAACATACTCATTTTCCTGGCACTATAGTGCCCTGAGGGTGCCCCCACACTCAGGGTCACCCTTCGGCCGGGCTGGATGGCGAGGAAAGGGGTTAAATTTACCTTTATTCCAGCGCCGGGCGGGGAGCTCTCCTCCTCCTCTCCTCCTCCGATCCTCCACCTGGGCTGAATGCGCATGCGCGGCAAGAGCTGTGCGCGCATTCAGCCGGTCTCATAGGAAAGCATTCATCACTCACTGTGATTTTCACAGTGAGAAGCACGCAAGCACCTCTAGTGGCTGTCAATGAGACAGCCACTAGAGGATTTGGAGGCTGGATTAACCCATTTATAAACATATAAAAAAAATGGGTTAACCCTAGCTGGACCTGGCACCCAGACCACTTCATTAAGCTGAAGTGGTCTGGGTGCCTAGAGTGGTCGTTTAAGGATTTTTAGCTGAAATAACATGGAGTAATATTTATTTAACAATATTGTTTTGTTATGAATCCTCTAAGAACATATGGCACTTCCATATTAAGCATATGTTAATTCTGTGAAATGCTTTCTTCCTTTGAAATGTCTTCAATTCACAACTCCTAACAGTAGCTATAATAGAAGGAAGAGGGTTTAATGGAATAATGGTTACATTAATATGTATGTAGATGAAAAATTAAATTAAATGAATGTTGAGACAAATGAGTGTTAATCTTCAGCTAAATTTAAATGGATTCAAGTGAAAGATTTAGAATAAAATTACTTGTAATGCTTTCGCAATCCTATTTTCTAAGTTATCTTTTACACTAATAGTTAAAAGTTTTAACAAAGAATTGTAGATGCACAAAACATACTCTGCTTGGAATAAAGTTTCTTAAACTTGTTTTATGAAGGACCAAAATAGCTGTCAATGTGCCATAGTTGTAAGAAGAGAGAATTTTATATGTTGATTAAATAGAAAGGAAAGGGTTACTCCAAGCACCATGAACACCTCATTGATTAGACATGGTCAGGGTTCCTGTAGTCTATGTGCAGCGTTTCCTTTTGCAATGCTGCAAATATCTAGTTTAACCCTTTTGCTGATGGATGTGTAACAAGGTATAGCAAGAGCTCCTATTATCAATTCTTTGCATATTGGACACCTGACGTATATGTTAGTGTGTGTGTGTGCGTATGTGTGTATATAAATGTGAGTATGTATCAGGATAATAACTTGAGTGTGTATATTAATGTGAATGTGTGTAAATCTGCTTGTCTTTATAAATGTAAGTGCATGAATTTGTCTACAGTTCAGTGGGCGGTTGCCATTATACATTTCTGCCCCCTGTGCCGGTCAGTTTGAGATCTGTGTGAGGACCAACCGCAGGGCAAGCTACTTGAGCTGTTGTCTGTTCTCAGTATTCTCTTGCATCCTGTTTTCTGTTCTTCCTGGTGCCAGATAACCTAAGTACGCCTCTGTGCTATCCACAACCTGTTTACTAATAATTTAATGGTAAGGTGTTTTTGTTGTAGAACTTACTAATACATTGCTGTACATGTTCAATCACTGCAATCCAACATGTATTATCTTGAAATTAATAAGTTGATTTGTGTTGCATGTATTCTGATGCTCAGTAGATTTGTGCACCTTTGTGTATCTGTTGCTGTCCTGGACATTCTGAATTTACAGACATTGATCCATTAATTGATGATTGATTTTTCCATACGTTTCTATCTCAGCACACATTAATTTAGGACAGGCAGAAATCCACTAAAACTGAACTCCTACATTTTAAAGTAAGGAAAAGCTGTCCACAATACTTAGAATGAGGTAAACACCTTCAATCTGGAATATAAAGATACAAGCTTTTCACCAGTAGATATGTGATGTAAATAATAATGATTTCTGATACCAATAAGTTCCAAGGTCCGTTGTTTTGCTTTATGTGGGACACGTTCATGATAGAATATGGTAAATATCCTAATGTAATCACACTGTACTAAAGACAAATGGTCGTATTTATGTGGGAGGTATTCCCAATAGGAATGGTAAATAGAAAGCACTCTGTAATCACATAGCATTGAGGTCAAAGGGTCTGCTTTATAGATTGACCCTTTCAGAATTAATTCATCTAAGAACTTAAAAAGACAAGCTAAGTGAGAATTTGTATACTTCATGGGTTGGGTCTGGTGCTTAAGGCCATCTTGAATTATAGTGTTTAAGATAAATTGATATGTTTTAGAATGGAGTTGCATCTCCTGCGATTACTGGTTAACAAGCTTTGAACATTTAATGACCCTTTAGTTTCTAATTAATATGTATGATGCAAAGATAATTAGATGCTAAAGGAACATTTTAATGTTAGGAATACAAAGCTGTACTCCTAACACTGAAGTGATACTCTGCCTCCCCCTCCCCCCCACCACCACCACCTTCCTCCCACCACCCATCCACAGGCACTCAAAGGGTTTAATAATTCTTAAATACACTCACCTTATTCTAGAGCCTCGGCACTGGCTTCCAGTCCATCTCCTCCGATGTGCCAATGGCAAACTTAAAGCGCATGACTGGCAAGCATTAGGTCTTCCTATTGGAAAACATTGAATCAATACTTCCCAATGGAGGATTTTAATATGCTGGATGTCCTAATGCACAGTATGAGGGCATCCAGCATCGTTTCATGGAGTCAAACTTCGTGAAACAGCAGGAAACTGTCTGGAAGACAGCCATTAGAGGAAGTCTTAATCCTGCAATATAAACTATGCAGTTTCTCTAAAACTGCAATGTTTTATATTGCAGGGTTAAGGGGACAGGGACACTGCATCTAGACCACTTCAATGAGATGATCTGGATGCCTATAGTGTCTCTTTAATAAATATGTGTCTACTTAGATTAATAAATCATGTGTTTATTATACAACCTAGCTTGCATAGTAGGAAAAGAGACAGCCACCATTCTATCAGGGAAGGACTGAGATGTTGTCCCCCAAAACTAGTGAATAAGATATATCAAGGGCATTAATGAACAGCTTAAAACATAATTAATATTTGTTTGTCTCTGGCAGTGTAATGTATTACTACTAAGCCAGCAGATAAGCTCCTTTTATTATAAAGCATAGATTAAAAATGTGCGTTTTACGCACACGTAAGAACTCTTTACTTATACTAAAGAACTCTTGAGAGCACTGTTTCCCAAGATACAGTACAGTATTTTCCTGTCATCCACAAAGAATTTAAACTTCAAAATGCCTTGATGCACTCTTACAGAAAGAGGGTGTCTTATTATGGTTTTTTGTTAAACCACAAAGATAACCTAACACATTATGCACCTAAAGCCTGCCTCAGGGTGCTCAGTTTGAACTCCACAATCAGAGAAATTTATTTTACCATCTACAAACTATGCAGCTATTTTGTTTTTGAGAAAATGTTACTACCACTTGAAAAATGTATCCCTCTTATTAGTAGCACTCTCCATATATATATCCAGTTGGAATCTTGCATTCCAGTATATTGAGCTACTTGAGCTAGTTGGTGGCAATGGTCAAATTTCAGAAAGCAATTCAACTAACTTGTAATCCAGTGCCAAGACAGGCTGCTCTCTGCACCCTGATCCTCCCACAAAGTCCAATTCGGTCTTTCTCATAGAAGAGACTTGCAAACTTCTCCACCAATCCAATGCTTCTCCTAGAGAACTACTGATTCCAATGCTTCTCATAAACAATCACTAAATTAATTGTTTCTCTATGTGAAGCATTAGCCACATTCGACATCATGCTGTTTGTAACGATGCTAAACACAACGACCTTTAAAATTGAAGATCTTGAAAAAGGAACGGCAATAAAGTGATATGTCACCCTGTTACTTTCCGTCTGACAGCCACGAGAGATGGGTTTTGGCCAAATGACAGCATTACCTTTTCTCAAAAATTACATTCTTTTACACGGAGAAAAGAGAAAATGTTTTTTTTTTTTTTGTGCTTGGAGTGTCCCAATGAGTCTACATGCAAAAGAAAGATACATTTCTATTTGTGACTGATTGTCAATGAAGAAAAATTTAAATTTTTAAATTCACCAATTCCTTATAAGAATATTGAAAATATTTACTTGCATTTATTTGTCGTCTACTATCTGTGTTAGTTTTCGCTTTCTATGTTATAGTGAAAACAGACAAGGGATAGAGGGATATTGCCTGTTTGGGCACTAGAACAAGTGGTCAGAAAAGGTTTTGGTTGCCTTTCTTAACATAAGAATATTTAGATGGGATACAGGAAGAGGCTTTGTAGCATGACTGCTTGTGATTGCCATATACTCATAGAATGCCCATCACTGGATTATTCTACAGTACCTAATGTAATGCAGTCGTATAACAAGGGCACTGCAGCACAAAAGGGCAGTTCTGCTCACAGCTAGACATTTCCTCAAGCTATTTGTTATGAGACGGACAATCTAGATAGACAGAAACCACTGCTAACAGATTACTTTACAAATGCTAAATGGCAACCGCTAAATGAGGTCCTTGCTCTGGTGACATTGTTGAGGTTAAAGCATTTCTCGGAAAGTTGTAAACAATATCGTCCGTCCTGCTTCTCTGCCGCTCACTGGTATAACATTGCCTTCCAGAGAGACTGACTTTTTAACCTGCAATCACGGAATGATCAATATATTTTCAATGCCAAGCAAATCAATGTTTGTAGAGGACATGGGCCAACTCATTAGCATCTTAAACCAGCATTTAATGTTCAAGATGCTTGAAACAAGGAAAAGTGAAAATTGTCCAATGCTTTCTATGCTGCTGAAAACAGCTTGGGCTAGATGGCAGAACTGAGAGCCTCTGAGGATTGATCTCAGCTCCTTGGAATGTTACAAAACTATGTAAACTTATTTAGAAGAAACACTGTGGATTTCAAGCATCATGAGCTATAGTTGAAGGCACAAAGGTATGGAAGGAGGGTATATTTGCTTATTATGCCAATTTGTCTAGGATTATTGTCCATATGGCAATCCTAGTATTCTGTGCAGAGTATTATTATAATTATGGACATTAAGATACCCTACAATATGTACAAAGAAAAATAAGATTGCTGTTTAGGAAGACTAACCACATAGCAATAGTGGGTGGCTATATTTCAGGTTTTCACATCATCATTGTTAAGTGTAGCACTGTCATTTTAAGTGTAGGCATCATGTTTTAAATTAGACATGTTTTTTTTTTTTAAGTGTCAGGGCTAATAATTATGCTGTCACAGTCTATGCATTTATTAGAGGCGAGCTATAGCCATTAACTAAAGCTACCATCAGGTTAAGATTTGGCTTGGTCTTACAAAAAAATATGAATATTACAGTTCACTAAAATGGAACATTCCCTAAACCTACACACCATTTATTCTGAAATAACCTCTATCTATTACCAAAAGGAATGATAAAGGGAGGATATATGTCTTGACATCACATCTGTAATGAGAGCCTGAGTGACATCACAGAAAGGGGCGGTGCCGGAGATGGCTGGGGCAACTAACTGTCATTTTTCAAATGTGAAGATGATGTCTGAAGATGGTGTCTTGCCTGAAAGTTAAGCTCTGCAATAAAGACATGTAGAAATGAGCTCACTGTTTTATATGCATTTCAAGACTGGACATGGTCAATTGACCATGTACACAGGTGCGCTGTGAGGTTGGGATGGTCAAAGTGGTGCAAGAGCATCAGCAGCTGTCCGCACGATGCCTTCGCAGACATTATATATGTTAGTGTCCACTTGGCCAGCTCTCTGATTGTCAGCATTTGTCCATGATGACAAATTTGGAGGGAAATTCTCACATATAAGCCGTTCTGAAGTAATGGCTTGGCACCAAAAAAATAAAACAATTTGAGCTGCCCCTCCTTCCTATTTTATTAATTTATTTATGATGTTTGCTTTTATTGGGGTTTAGGTAACCTGCCTATTCAAAGGGGGATGTGCACTAACTGGTATTTGTAATAAACTTTGAACTCTGGTAAGTCAAGAGTTAAATCTTTGGAAGGTTTAACCCCTTAAGGACCAAACTTCTGGAATAAAAGGGAATCATGACATGTCACACATGTCATGTGTCCTTAAGGGGTGAAGGGGTTAAAGAACGGAGATGTTTGGTTACAAGATATGTCATTTTTAAAGTAAATAAAGTTACTGTTGCAATATGTAAACTAGATAAAAGACCACAGACTTGCCATGCTCATATGTATAAGGTTTTATTCAGTATTGTGTTAGATTCTAATCCCTGCAGTGCACATGACATGGCGTCAGAGGTACTAACCTGTGCATCTGTTTGTTAATCCATGAAGATGTCTAAATTGACTCTACCTGAGGCATTTGGTTTTTCTCAGCCTACGTCATGGCCTATCTTTCTCAGCCTGTGCCAGCAGTTTGCACGTTTCAGGACTGTATCCAAGCTGGATAAGGAGAGTGGTGAAGTACAAGTTAAATTCTCTTTTATTTTTATTGTGGAACCAGTCTACAATACAATTACATTACATGAGGGAGAAAGAATTTGCCTTTGAGATAATTATGAATAAGCTCAGTACCCACTTTGTGCCCAGGAGGAATCTAACTCATGAGAGGGACTGATTTTACAAGCATGCCCAGCATGGTGAGAAAATCAGTGGAATCATTTGTGCACAGCCTTTATGAATTGGCTGAGTTCTTTGAGTTTGGTGCTGCCAAAGAGGAGCAGATCAGAGACAGAATTGTCATAGCAATTGCAGACTCAGAAGTCTCAATGAAACTGCAGCTGGAGTCTGAGTCAACACTTGATGAGGTTATACGAATGTCTTGCCAGAATGAACTGGTGAAGAAACAAAGTGCAGAGATGAGATTGAAAGCATGTTACAAGAAGTGCAGCAGTCCAGGAGAGCTGCAAGTGACAGGGTGTAGGTTAAAACCTACTGCAGGTTAAGAGGTGTTTAGGTACAACAGGCTCGTTGCACGTGATGTAACCTCATTCACGGAACAAACCTGTTACGCCCTGTAAAAAACAAGAGGTGCTAATGCCATGTTTGCGGATAACCGCGATAATATTTTCAGCCAGTTAGGCAATGTTTAAACGTCCCTAAGAAAAAAAACAAAAAAACAAGAGGTGCAAGAAGTACAACTGAATTGGCCATTTTGAGGTTGTTGGCAAATCAGAGTCCATTAAGGAAATGCATCTGGACAGTGACCAAGAGACACAAGAGGTGCCCTTTGTAGATTCTGTGATTTAACAGTTCAGGTCTGATGAAGATTGGCAAGTTACTCTCAAAGTGATGGATGTAAGGATTGTTATTAAGATTGACACTGAAGCAGACATTACCGTTATATCTCTTGCGACATTCATTAAACTGGCACGATGACCACAGCTCGGGGATGTTGCAATAACAGTTCACAGCCCTAGAGGTCGCATTGATTTATCAGGTGATTTCTTGCAAACAGTGAATACAAAAAAAAAAACACTCTGTTGGCATGAGTAATCAGAAGACAATGTGTTATTAACCTTTTGAGCAGAACACAGCCAGCAGTGGTAGAGGTTAATACAGTGAGGGAGTTTAAGCATGCGTGGGATAGGAATAAGACTATCCTCGACTTAAGATAAGGCCAGGGACTAATGAAAGTATTTAGAAATTTGGTCAAACAGTTCTTATCTGCTGTTACATTCTATGTGCGTAGTTCCTAGCAGTTGTGGCCTAGGAGCAGCCCTGTTTCAACTTAATTAAGGCAAACTACAGCCCATTGCCTACTGCTTTCATACACTGACAGTGGCAGAAGCAAGATAGGACCATGTTGAAAAGGAGTGTCTGGCTGGAGTGATACACATCTGGATACTAATCTCCAGAAAGTTTTTAGCTAAATAAAGAGTGGCTGGCCAGAGAGCCAAGCAGTGTGGAGAGCACATTTCACAGAACACAATGGTTGAGTGTTGTTTCAAGACCATATCAATATCTGCCAGTATGCGGGCAAGAAATGTTAAGTCAAATTCATGATGGCCATTTGGGGATCTCTAAGTGTAGAGAAAGAGCAGTCATGGCAGTGTGGTAGACTGAAATCAGCACTGACATTGTAGAATACATATCAAGATATGCCTTTTGCCATAAATGTTGGCCTACACAGAGGAAAGAGCCTCTAATATCTACCTTGCTGCTTGTGGGCCCCTGGCAGAAGATAGCTCCAGATTTGTGCGAACGCAACAGAATGAAATATCTGGTTGTTGTAGAATGTTACTCCAGGTATTTCGAAAATTACACCTTTAGGTGAGGCAACCAGCATGGCTGTCATCACCTGTTTTAAAAGCATATTTGCCAGGTAGGGTATACCTTTGGAGTTGGTGAATGACAATGGGATTCAGTTAACTTCCATGGAGTTCAGATCTTTCAGTAGAGAGTATTATTTCCTTCACTCTACGTCCAGTCCCCATTACTTGCAAGCCAATTGGATGGCTGAGAGAGTGGTTCAAACCACAAAGTTTGTTTTGAAGC
>OW240919.1:61874011-61895405 GCA_933207985.1 Pelobates cultripes
AACCAAAATCTTACTTGGAACTAGTAGCCTACATGGCAACCCCCCCAAAAAAGCCACAGGATGTAACCCTAAACATCTGATGTTAGGACAACATATTAATACTTGCTGTGGGGGCATTCCAGCCTAATTCCACTATTCTTCCAGAGGAAATTCGGAGGAGGGTTGAGGAGGTAAAGTGGAATTACAGATTCTTTTACAATAGAAAACATTCTGCATGCCCATTGCCTGACCAGTACCCAGTCAAAGTGTCTGAGTCAAGTTGGATGACAAAAAGAGATTGAAGACACTGGCTACTGTATTAGGGCATTTTTCAAGGACAAGGACCTACGTGGTCTGCACAGAAGGCAGGATTGTTGCCCACCAGAATAAAAGGCACCAAAAAGTTAGGTGCTAAATATTTGGGACCACAGCTGGTGGAATCCCTGGTCATGAGAAGTGTAAGTTCCTTGAGACAATAATCTGGTGTGGATACGGCGCTGCCTCCAGTGGAGTCACACCAATCTCACATTAAATTTCTTCAAGTGGTAGAGTTGTGAAGATTCCAATGTGCTACCGAGATTAGCAATGTAGTTAGAAGAGTGACTTGATAATCGTATAGTCAATGTGGACTAGGGTAGTCTACCCCAGTGTCCAAGATAGTATAGTCATTATATAGTATAGTTATTTCTTCTTATATTTATTTATTTGTTTTATTGTCTTTAAAAAAAAAGTATTGTTATTAACCCCTTAAGGATGGAGGCAATTGTACTAGTTCTGATGATAAAAACAAAATGTAAACAAAACCTGGAATTTGATTGTATGTCTGAACAACATAATTTATCTATTTCATATAAGGTGCAACCACGTATGTATGTATATATATATATATCTCATTGTGTTCAGGAAAAACATGGCTTTCATTTCAAATCAAATACTTAGATAAGCATAATTTAATATAAATAAAATATAAAACATGTGAGAAATTAAGAAAAAAAATTTTTTTTTAGTTCTGCATGGCATTTTAACTGTGAATGTCATGATACTGTTAGCTTTCACTGCACAAGTAAAACAGCACCCTCCATGGTGTTTTGGAACGTTAGAGGGTCAAATATGTCACATTAAATTTTTCAGTTTATACAAACTGAAATTTGCCAGACAGGTTATGTTGACTTGAGACCATAGGGTAGCCCAGGAATGAGAATTACCACCATGATAGCATACCATTTGCAAACGTAGACAACCCAAGGTATTACACATGGGGTATGTCCAGGCTTTTTTAGCAGCCAATTAGTCACAAACACTGGAAAAATTTAGAATTCATATTTGTTTGTCTGTGAAAAATGCAAAAAACTAATTTGAACGCTAATTTTGGCCAGTGTTTGTGACTAAGTGGCTACTAAAAAAAAACTGGACATACCCAACTTGCAATACCTTGGGTTTTCTACTTTTTTAAATGGTATGCCATCATGGAGGTAATTCTTATTCATACATCAAAAACTGAAATGTAAGCCTTATATTTGACTCTGTTACTTTCGAAAACACCATAAAACCGGTGCATGGGGGTACTGTTAAACTTGGGAGACTTCACTGAATACAAATATTAGTGTTTTAAAACAGTAAAATGTATCACAACAATGATATTGTCAGGGAAAGTGCCTTTTGTGTGTAAAAAATGCAAAAAATGGCCCTTTCACTGACGATATCATCATTGTACACTAATATACACTAATATTTGTATTCAGTAAAGTCTCCCAAGTATAACAATACTCCCCATGTGCAGGTTCTATTGTGACTTAGAAAGTTACAGGGTTAAATATAGGGCTTGCTCACTAAATTCTCTGGACTTTCTGCCTAGATTGTCAGGCAGGTCCCTCAAATGGTAATTAATACAATTACTTAATTATGTAGAAATATCTCATAAATAAATACATAGAATTTAAATATATATATATATATATATATATATATATATATATAATTTTTTAATTATATATTATTATTATATATTATTTTTATTTATGTTTAGCTATATACATATGTACACCAGCCAGAAGGAAGGAGGTCGGGGCCACAGTCCTGGATGAAACACAGAGTATCTACAAGTACAACACGAAGATGGCTCCCAAAGATGAATTGTTAAGGGAATGCCTGAGACTTCAACAGATAGAGGATGCAAAAAAAGAGAAGGTTCCTTAGCAAGACAAACCTCTCCATGGGGTGTACCACCGGCAGATAATGGATGTGGCTCAAAATCCTACCAGTCCCCCCCCGAACACAACCCCGACACCACGGGCCAACCTCCCCGACTCTCCACCTGCCAATGAGCAACCGACATGGTTGCCCAGGGAACCCATACATACAGCCAACACTACGCAAAAACCTCGTCATCCAACTCACGAGGGAGGGAAGAAAAGTACCCCCGGACAAGAGCACCCAATCCACCAACACCCCACAGGTACGAGACATACGATACCACCGGGGATGATCAACTTTGTACCATACCCAGACTACGACCGCTGCCAACCTGGCTCATGGATCATTAACTGACAACTTGCCACTGAGAGACCGCAACCCACTCAGTACGATCCAGATAGGAATAGACCTGAGCCGACAGGTGCACACCCAGATGGACACACCATACCTCTGCGGAGACAATAGCACGCACTCATACGCCTGCTAAGACTTAGCCCAAAACCCTGGCTGACAGGATGTGCAGACTGGATACTGAGATTTTACGAATGGCCAATAACAACCTAGGACAGCTTGGAAATGAAACGGGTTAGGTACACTACCCTGCCCAAAAGCACTATCCCCCAAGTAGGCAACCGTACATGTATATAAATATCACATACTGTACCCCTATCCAACGCATAAAACGAGACAGAAGTGAAGTAGCGGGTGGAAGGGACCTAATTGAACTGCCGTAGACCATTTAGGCCTGGGGAGGTAACGCAATATTCTAATCCCGAAAGGAATATCAGATACGTTGGCGCAACTGGGGATACTGGGCACTCTTGTGGATCAGAAATGCAATCCATCCATGCACCCTAAGAGCATTTACTTAAGGATGACTCTTGATGCATATTCAGCTTGACTTCCTGTATCTTGTTTATATCCTGTTCTATATCTTGTGTCATATCTTGTTTTATTTTGTTTTATTTCAAAAATGTGCAACGTACCAAGACAAGCAACTCTGTTTCCCATACAATGCTTACATTTCTGCCATAAGTCACTGGAAAACAGCACTGAGCAGGACTGGAAAACAGCACTGAGGCACTAATCCTAGCAGCACAGGAACAAGCACTCAGCACCAGATCAATAGAAGCTGGTGTCTACCACACCAGGCAAGTCTCGAGGTGTCTCCTCTGAGACAGTCCAGTACCTAATAGCCAGATGCAAGATGTTAGTAGGAACAGCATACACAGAGAGACACAACCAAGTTGCTGGGATTGTGTACTGAAACATCTGCACAGAATATGGATTGAATGGCCTAAGTCCAGATGGGAGATACCACAAAGGGTAGTTGAGAATGGCAGTGCTAAGATCCTGTGGGACTTCAAGATCCAGACAGAAAAGCAAGTGCTGGCCAACCAACCCAACATTGTAGTGGTAGACAAGGAACGGAAGACTGCAGTCGTTGTGGATGTTGCAATACTCAGTGACTATGACATCAGGAAGAAGGAACATGAGAAGGTAGAGAAATACCTAGGACTGAAAGAAGAACTAGAAAAGATGTGGAAAGTAAAGGCAGTAGTAGTTCCAGTTGTGATGGGAGCACTCGGGTCTGTGACTCCTAGGTTGGGGGAGTGGCTTCAACAGATTCCAGGTGGGACATCTGAGATCGCTGTCCAGAAGAGTGCATTTCTAGGAACAGCTAAGATACTGTGTAGAACCCTCAAACTCCCAGGCCTCTGGTAGAGGACCCGGAAATGAGGAACAGGGGCGGGCTGGGGGGCAATTGCCCCCCAGGCCGCCCTAAATTATTTTAAAAACGGTCGCAGGTGTCTCTCTAACTAAGCGGCTTAGGCAGCCGCCTAAGGCCGCCTAGACTGCCGGTCAGTGTGAGGCCCCTCAAGGCTGCCCGAGAGCGCCCGTGGCCGCTGGTCTGCAGCTACGCAGTGTGCAGAACTGCAGACCATATGTCTCGTGAGATCTGGCCAATTAGAGTGTTGCCACTGTTTACCACGGCAACGCTCTGACTGGGTCTCGTGAGATATGGTCTGCAGCTCTGCACACTGTGGAGCTGCAGACCGGATATCACCACTAGACCACCAGGGAGCCCACTGGATTACCAGGGAGATCACACTGGACCACCAAGGAATGACAGATGGTATGAAGTCCCCCCTCCCTCACACCATCACCACCCCACACATTATTACCCCCCCTCCATGGCCTCAAGTTAAGCTCCGCAATAAAGACATGTTGAAACCAGCTCACCATGTTATATGCATTTCATGACAATATCTCCCTCTCTAACCTATCAGATTGCATTGTGCACACTTGAAGACCAGATAGAGAAGCATCTCTAACCAATTAAATAAAGAAATAGTTGCCAAAAAAACACCAAAAAAAGTAGAAGATAGTTGCAAAACATACATGGAGTCAGGGGGTAAATGAAAGCAAACAGTCATAAGAGACATGGGGAATAGAAAGACACATAAGCAGTCAGAGTGATAAGAAAAAGAGAAAAGTGGGGAAGATAGGGGACAAAGATACACACAAGTGGAGTATAGTAGGAGTGGGAAAAACAAAGGTAGGACAGTGATGTCCAGAGTGATGGCCAGAGGGAGAGAGACACTCTAGTAGGGAAGAGATAAAGGCATCAGAGACCAGAAAGAACAAAAATATGTTCAGATTCACATATACTACATTCACATACTTTGATACAGCCAACAAATCAGAGAGATTTTACTGCTATTGCATGGCATAGGAAATTTTGTGTCACTTTTTTATTTCTTTTTTATTTTATTTATTTTATTTTTTGTGAAGCAGGTGTTTTATTTTTATCAGTTACTTCGGGAATTAATTTGCCATTTTTTTAAGGCAAAGCTGTCATTCACAACATTTTTATATAATTAGCAAACTCCAAATTTTAACAAAACCTGTGCTGTGAGAATATTCAAATCCTATATTTTGTATGGGACTCAGTAGCAAGATCACTGAATTAGTGATGTCGCGAACACAAAATTTTCGGTTCGCGAACGGCGAACGCGAACTTCCGCAAATGTTCGCGAACCGGCGAACCGCGCGAACCGCGCGAACCGCGCGAACCACCATAGACTTCAATGGGCAGGCAAATTTTAAAACACACAGGGACTCTTTCTGGCCACAATAGGGATGGAAAAGTTGTTTCAAGGGGACTAACACCTGGACTGTGGCATGCCGGAGGGGGATCCATGGCAAAACTCCCATAGAAAATTACACAGTTGATGCAGAGCCTGGTTTTAATCCATAAAGGGCAGAAATCACCTAACATTCCTAAGTCACACTGAATATGGATTGACACCTGACATATGACATATTGACACCTTGACATATGGATTGACACCTGTCCTCAGAGCCCCTGATGCACACGGACACACAGCAGAATAGGGACTGGTCCCCCTACATAGGGTCACTTGGCAGATATGGATTGACACCTGTCCTAGGGATCCCTGATACACACTGACACAGAGCAGAATAGGGACTGTTACCCTACATAGGGTCACTTGGCAGATATGGATTGACACCTGTCCTCAGAGACCATGATACACACTGACACAGAGAAGAATAGGGACTGTTCCCCCTACATAGGGTCACTTGGCAGATATGGATTGACACCTGTCCTCAGAGACCATGATACACACTGACACAGAGCAGAATAGAGACTGTTCTCCTACATAGGGTCACTTGGCAGATATGGATTGACACCTGTCCTCAGAGCCCCTGATACACACTGACACAGATCAGAATAGGGAATATTACCCCAACATAGGGTCACTTGGCAGATATGGATTGACACCTGTCCTAAGGATCTCTGATACACACTGATACACACCTACTTGGATGGTATAGACATTTTTAGCAGCTCCTGGCCCTAACACCTGACCCACATAGGAGCCGTAATAGACCGGATTAGGGAGTCCGGACTGACCCTAAAGCCCAGTAAGTGCCATATAGGAACGTGTAAAAACCTCCCCAAGATAGTAGTATGGGCCCCAGAGTGTGAACAGGCCTTCCAACAGCTCAAGACGGCGCTCATTAAATAACCTGTACTTTCTGCTCCTGATCCAACTAAACACTTTCTCATCCATACAGACGCTTCTATGTTTGGATTGGGAGCAGTACTGAGCCAAGTCGGAGCAGATGGTGGCGAGCAACCCGGGGCTTATCTAAGCCGTAAACTTTTGCCCAATGAAGTAGATACACTGCCATTGAAAAGGAGTGCATGGCGGTGGTGTGGGCCCTCAAAAAGCTGCAACCTACTTGTATGGACAACCGTTTACCTTACTCACAGATCACAACAAATTTGTGGCACTGCGCGTGCAATCTAATGTGCCACCAGATAGGAGTGGTGTGTTTAGTACTATTGTTATCAGTTTAATCACTGTTACGTCCCCTATCCGCTGATGTGGAGCAAGACGCAGCAGCAGAAGAGGACTCAGCCGAGGAGGTTATGGAAGAGGATGGAGTAGGAGGACTAGAGGAGGTGGCAGCAGGCCTGCCTGCAAGTCGTGGCGGTGTCACCAACTCCTCTGCAGAGCCACGCATTCCATGCTTGGCAGCCGCCAGCAGGTTTGCCCAATGCGCAGTGTAGGTGATATACCTGCCCTGACCATGCTTTACAGACCAGGTATCAGTGGTCAGATGGATGCTTGCCCCAACACTGTGTGCCAGACATGCCATTATTTCCTTTTGCACAATCGAGTACAGGTTGGGGATTGCCTTTTGTGAAAATAAATTTTGTCCGGGTACCAGTGAGTGAGTGGTGGCACTGGGCACAGTATCCACTGTGAGCCTGACACACCTGCTGGCAGACAACTAACTGCTATTCAATCTATAACAGTGAAAAAAGTTTTTTGTTTTTAAATGCAAGCTATTATGACACAAGATATGAGTGACACTGTAAACTGGCAGAGTACACGCTGTAGGGCTGACACACCTGCTTGAAGATAACTAACTGCTATTCAATCTATAACAGTGAAAAAAGTTTTTTGTTTTTAAATGCAAGCTATTATGACACCAGATATGAGTGGCACTGTGAACTGGCACAGTATCCACTGTGAGCCTGACACACCCGCTTTGAGACAACTAACTGCTATTCAATTTATAATTGATGTTTGTTTCACAGGCAGAAAGTGCCCTAAAACATGGCGGCTTGAACCCTAGTTGGTGGCGGATAAGTCACGCAAGTCAACCGGCATTCAGAGCTAAAATACAGCAGCGTGTGGACCATTTTTAGCCCAAGGCAGCCCATCTCATCAGGCCTTTTTTAATCTAATGTATCGCCCAGTGTCAGTTCCTTCGGGATCCATCCCTCATTCATCTTAATAAAGGTGAGGTAATCTAGACTTTTTTGACCTAGGCGACTTCTCTTCTCAGTGACAATACCTCCTGCTGCACTGAAGGTCCTTTCTGACAGGACACTTGAAGCTGGGCAGGCCAGAAGTTCTATCGCAAATTGGGATAGCTCAGGCCACAGGTCAAGCCTGCATACCCAGTAGTCAAGGGGTTCATCGCTCCTCAGAGTGTCGATATATCTGCAGTTAAGGCGAGGTAGTCTGCTACCTGTCGGTCGAGTCGCTCTCTGAGGGTGGATCCCGAAGGGCTGTGGCGATGCGTAGGACTTAAAAAGGTCCGCATGTCCTCCATCAACAACATGTCTTTAAAGCGTCCTGTCCTTGCCGGCGTGGTCGTGGGAGGAGGAGGAGGATGACTTCCACCTCTCCCCCTGTTAGATTCCCGTTGTGCTGTGACATCACCCTTATACGCTGTGTAAAGCATACTTTTCAATTTATTTTGCAAATGCTGCATCCTTTCATACTTGTTGTAATTCGGTAACATTTCCGCCACTTTCTGCTTATACCGGGGGTCTAGTAGCGTGGACACCCAGTACAGGTCGCTCTCCTTCAGCCTTTTTATACGAGGGTCCCTCAACAGGCACGACAGCATGAAAGACCCCATTTGCACAAGATTGGATGCCGAGCTACTCATTTCCCGTTCCTCCTCCTCAGTGATCTCAATGAAGGTATGTTCTTCCCCCCAGCCACGTACAACACCACGGGTACCAGATAGGTGACAACGAGCACCCTGGGATGCCTGTTGTGGTTGGTCTTCCTCTTCCTCCTCAAAGCCACATTCCTCCTCTGACTCCTCTTCCTCACAATCCTCTTCCAGCGTTGCCGCAGGTCCAGCAAGCGATGCTGATAAGGCTGTTTCTGGAAGTGATGGTGACCACAACTCTTCCTCTTCCTCTTCACGCTCATCTACGGCCTGATCCAGCACTCTTCGCAGGGCACGCTCCAGGAAGAAAACAAATGGTATGATGTCGCTGATGGTGCCTTCGGTGCGACTGACTAAATTTGTCACCTCCTCAAAAGGACACATGAGCCTACTTAAATCCAAGCTATTATGACACCAGTGAGTGGTGGCACTGGTCACCGTATCCACTGTTAGCGTAACACACCCGCTTTAAGGACACTGACTGCTATTCAATCGATAACAGTGAAAAAAGTTTTTTGTTTTTAAATCCAAGCTATTGTGACACCAGATGTAATTGGTGGCACTGGTCACGTATCCACTGTTAGCGTAACACACCCGCTTTAAGGACACTGACTGCTATTCAATCTATAACAGTGAAAAAAGTTTTTTGTTTTTAAATCCAAGCTATTGTGACACCAGATCTAAGTGGTGGCACTGGTCACCGTATCCACTGTTAGCGTAACACACCCGCTTTAAGGACACTGACTGCTATTCAATCTATAACAGTGAAAAAAGTGTTTTGTTTTTAAATCCAAGCTATTATGACACCAGTGAGTGGTGGCACTAGTCACCGTATCCACTGTTAGCGTAACACACCCGCTTTAAGGACACTGACTGCTATTCAATCTATAACAGTCAAAAAAGTTTGTTTTTAAATGCAAGCTATTCTGACACCAGTGAGTGGTGGCACTGGTCACCGTATCCACTGTTAGCATAACACACCCGCTTTAAGGACACTGACTGCTATTTAATCTATAACAGTGAAAAAAGTTTTTTCCTTTTAAATCCAAGCTATTATGACACCAGTGAGTGGTGGCACTGGGCACCGTATCCACTGTTAGCGTAACACACCCGCTTTAAGGACACTGACTGCTATTCAATCTATAACAGTGAAAAAAGTTTTTTGTTTTTAAATCCAAGCTATTGTGACACCAGATATAAGTGGTGGCACTGACTGGGGAAATGGGTACAGTATCCACTGTGAGCCTGACACAGAAGCTGGCAGCAGTGGCAGACAACTGACTGCTATTCAATCTATAACAGCGAAAAAAGTTTTTTGTTTTTAAATCCAAGCTATTGTGACACCAGATATAAGTGGTGGCACTGACTGGGGAAATGGGCACAGTATGCACTGTGAGCCTGACACAGAAGCTGGCAGCAGTGGCAGACAACTAAGTGCAATTACATTACATAGAATTTTTTTTTTTTTAAAAGCATACCCTTATCCCTAACCTAGCTATGCTTTTCCCTATCTTATGAACAGCAGCTACACTTTCCCTCCTCTTACTAAGCATGCAGCTTGAGAATGAATCTAAAATGGATACCTTCCAGGAGGTGGGAGGGTCTGCTAGGGAGGGTGTGCTGCTAATTGGCTGGAATGTGTCTGCTGACTGTGAGGTACAGGGTCAAAGTTTACTCAATGATGACGAATAGGGGGCGGATCGAACCGCGCATATGTTTGCCAGCCGTGGCGAACGCGAACATGCTATGTTCGCCAGGAACCGTTCGCCAGCGAACCGTTCGGTACATCACTACACTGAATTTAATTTGGACTCTAAATGCATCCAGGCAATGGCTGCATATATGCTTGGGCTGACTCATTTTCAATTGTAACTGGCTTTAGTAATCATGAGTATTGCCATTGTGTTTGGAATTTGGTAATTTTCGTTGGACAAAATCCGGTATTTAGTGAGTAACCCTACAATAGTTATATCTAGGTTTTTTTGTGATGTAGGTAATATGCCTACATTGTTGTATTATGGGAAAGGGGAGTAGATAATGCTCCAGATGCCAGATGCCAGATGCAAAGGAATGATCAACTAAACCTAAATACATCTCTGTTGACTGCCAAATGATTAATTGCCATCACATATACTTATTCTCCACCAATTATTAACATAACATTCTAATACTCATTTTGTATAAGTTTGAGATTGCTTATGTTTTTAACTGTCCCCAATACACAGGCAAACGATAAACATTACTATACCTTGCATCATCTAATGCAATATGCCATATTGAGGCACTTAAAGGTTATAAGTGAACACAAAATGCATGATGGATTATTCAGAAATTGTCATGCTATCTACTTCCACGTAAATACAAATTTGTACAACTTTCTTAAAGGACCACTATAGGCACCCAGACCACTTCAGCTTAATGAAGTTGTCTGGGTGCCTGGTCCGTCTAGGATTAACCCTTTCTGCTGTAAACATACATGTTTACCTATGGGTTAATCCAGCCTCTAGTGGCTGTCTCATTGTAAGGGATTACCCCCTTCCTCCCCCTTCAGCGCCAGGGAGAGGGACCCTGAGGGTGGGGGCACCCTCAGGGCACTATAGTGCTAGGAAAACAAGTATGTTTTCCTGGCACTATAAGTGGTCCTTTAAGCACATTAAATTTAAATTGTTTTCAGCCAGTTTGAAATGTTTTCCCTAGTCTGTATACTTTAAATGATATTCCAAGCTCTGGGGACATAATCTATCAACAGTGCAATACTAGGTCACTTTGACATTACTCCATATGTGTACATAATCACATATGAACAAGCATACACACATGTATTTAACATTTAATCATGTTAAAACTTCATGCATGAGTTATATCCTCCAGTAATTCTCCTACATTCCACTATAATGCTAAGCATACATTTCTTTAAATCCTGTAATCTGATTTCCTCAAACGTCTCCGTCCATTTGTATAGCAATGTGGCAGAGTAAACTGAGTCATTGGAGTTTATAAATAGTGGCCTTGCAATTACTGAACTAACCTCCAAGTGTGCCCTCAGGTGTATGCCATCTGGATCAGGTGTTTTATAATCCTTAGTTGATTGAAATTACAAGGGCAGGTTGGAGGTGATGTACATTCTTGTTGGTCTCCAGACTCAAATCCTACATATAGTTTTCAATGGCTCCTCATCACATCTCTATGTCTTTAATCTCATCCAAGGTGGAAGGGCTGTCCCTTGGTGGGGGTTAGAATAAACCATATGCTCCAGAACTGCATTTCCTGCTAAATCAATTAAGAACCTTAATAAAATCCTCTATATCTCCAGACATGGATCAACTACAAATAAATAAAATAAACAAATAAAGCAAATGAAAAAAATACAAAAATCTATCTATCTATCTATCTATCTATCTATCTATCTATCTATCTATCTTTCCCTATGTCCCACCTGGAATCTGCTGCAGTAACTCACTCAACTTGGGGGTCACAACCTTGAGTGCTCTTATCACAACTGGGACAACTACTGCATAAACTTTCCTCATCCTTTCCTCTTTCAGTCCTTGGTAATTGTCCTTCTTCCTGATGTTATGGTCACTGGATATTTCCACATCCACCACTGCAGTCTTTCTTTCCTTGTCTACCACCACTATGTCAGATGTCAGGTTGGTTTGATAGTTATTGCCTACTTGCTTGTCTTTCTGGATTTGAAAGTCCCACAGGATCGTTTGCTGTATCGCTCATCTTAGTCCAAATATATATATAAATATATATATATATATATATATATATATATACAAGGTCTGTCCGGAAAAAGTTCTGCCATTTTTAATATAATGAGAACGGTTTGTGCAACATCAATGTAACCTGGCAGACAAGGAGAGTGGACTGGAATGTGCATGCGTGAACAATGACACCTTCACTGTATTAGTCAATAGGGGTGATAAATACAGTTGAGTGAGCATGTGCACTGTGTGTGGCCGTTGCATTTAAAATGACTGAGCAAGTAGATCAACAAATCTACATCAAGTTTTGCGTTAAACTGGAACATCCCTGCGCGGAAACTATTCAGATGATTCAGAAGGCGTTCGTGGATGGTACAATGAGTGCAAAACAAATAAAAGTGTGGCACAAATGCTTCAAAAAAGGTTGATAATCTGTTGAAAGTGATCCATGTTCTGGAAGGCCTGCAACAAGCAGAAGACCTAAGAATGTTGAATGTTTGATGGGCTGCAATCATCAAAGATCAACGAATTAATAGAGAAAGACCTAAAAGCTGATGGCGATTCCAACAAAAAGATTTTGCAGAGTGTTTTGAACAGTGGAAGAGATGCTGGGAGTACTATGTGAAATGCCAAGGTACCTTGGACTGAGGTTATTTTATATATATATATATATATATATATATATATATATATATATATAATACTTATATATTAAATAATTAGTCTATTTATTTAGACTGTATTAGCAAATCACAGACCCAACATGCCCCATCAACAGTGCATAGCAGACCTCATAGAAAGGATGAATGCTAGTTGGCCTAAAGTGAACCCAGTCAAAACAGAGTTTCTCTTGGTGAGAGGATGCTGGGAAACAAAAAAAATCCCATGATCACCCAACTGGCCTGGAGCTTGGAGGCTCTGAACTCATTAGTTCATCAAAGGTACGAAACCTCTGAGTGCTGATTGACTCTGGACTATCATTTAAAGAGCAGATTTCATCTGTAATAAAATCTACCTACTTTCATCTGAAAAACATAGCGTGGATACACTTTATTCCACCGGATGATATGCTAACATTACTGCAATGTACTTTACTTGGGCCTCCCAGAAAAATAACTCCATCGCCTTCAGACAGTACAAAATGCAGCAGCCAGACTACTGAACAATCAAACAAGCTCCTGCCATATATCACCTGTTCTCCATTCTAAATGGAAAACATATTTTAAAATTGGCCTGCTAACATTCAAAGCCTTAAACAATCAAGACCCACACTACCTGAAAGAGTTCCTGACACCCAATATTCCATCCTGTTCACTTTGATCAGCCAGCAAATCCCTCCTGTCAGTGCCAAGAATAAAGACAGACTCAGGTTCAGGGCCGGATTGGCCCACCGGGATACCGGGAAATTTCCCGGTGGGCCGCGGCACCTGGGGGCCGGCCACGTTCCTGGGCCGGCCCTTTAAATACTGCAGCCGCCCGAGCGCTCTGTTAAGAGCGGTCAGGCGGCTGCAGCTTCTCCCCTCCCCTTCCCTGTAGCGTGGCCGAGCTGAACTCCGGTCCGCGGTGGCCGGCCGGAGTGATAGGAAGGGGCACACTCAGTGTGCACTTCCTGTCAGTCCGGCCGGTTACAGGAAACAGAAACTCTGTTCCGCGTGGAGTTTCTGTTTCCTGTAACCGGCCGGACTGACAGGAAGTGCACACTCAGTGTGCACCTTCCTATCACTCCGGCCGGCCACCGCGGACCGGAGTGCAGCTCGGCCACGCTACAGGGGAGAAGCTGCAGCCGCCCGAGTGCTCTTCACAGAGCGCTCAGGCGGCTGCAGTATTTAAAGGGCCGGCCCTAGATGCCGACGGCCCACCGGGAAATTTCCCGGTATCCCGGTGGGCCAGTCCGGCCCTGCAAGCAAATGTACGGCTCTGGTGCCCCTGACTAACCCCTGGGTCATAGGCTGCCACCTAGGAATGTTTATAAACCTCAGAAACAGCTGATGATCATGATCGGGGCCAGACATGATATCATCAAATGTACAAATTTAACTAGTTTTTGTACAGTTCAATTTGTCCAATGTTTTAGAATTGGAATGTGTTATATGGACCAGAGCACAAGTACTCTAGTGCCTGTTCAGTGCTCCTGCAGGTCCCTAGCAGTAATATAGTGTTTTTGTTTTGCTTTCCTGACCACTTTAGAAGCAGCATGAATGGTAATGTTCATTCATTTTCCAGCACTTGCCTTGACTTCAACATTTCCTTTTAACTTGTTATTACTTAATTACATTTCAGACCATATGGAAACTACAAGCTGGAAATACTTAGATATCTTTTTATGAAGCTTTCTCTGAGTTGTATAGGTCAGGTAGTTCTTTATTTGCTGTCCCTTAGTCAGCTGCTAAAAGGAAACCCTGTAGTTGAGTGTAAACAATTGTTATGCTCTAAACAGTGGTGTATCCTGGTTTCGTGCTGCCCTAACATGACAAAACTCAGGCACCCCGACGCCTTCTAAATACACATACAAACTCACTGACAGACACATATACACTCAGTGTCAGACCCACACACTCACTAACCGACAACTACACACACACTAACAGACAAACACACTCACTAACAGACACACACACTCACTTACAGACACGCATACACTCTCACTAACAGACACGCATACACACTAACAGACGCACACTCACTAACAGACACACACACACTAACAGACCCACACATAGTAACACACTCACTAACAGACAAACACACAAACAACCTAGTCCTCAAGTACCCCCTCACAGTCCAATATTTAGGGATTTTACCCAGTTGTGACTAAGGTGTTTTTAGAAACAACAACAAAAAAAAACATTAGACACAACAGGGTAATCACTAAATCCTGCACTGGTAGGGGACTGGTTTGGGAACCCCTGCTATAGAACAGTCACCGCTAAACTATGATCAAAGTATAAAAAGTCCATTTAGACAATTAAGGCTCTGAGATCTTTCAAAGGTGTGCCAAAACATTTGCGCAAGCCACATTTTATATCAGTTAAATTCAGCAAATAAATAGCTGTGCATTAAAACTTGCAGAAATATGTCAAGTTTACATTTGTTCATTTAGCAAATCAAAAATATGTTATTTGTGCAAGGGTTAAACTAATTTTTACATGTAATTGTATAAGACAGCATTACTGTCTATCACCTTAAAATATGAGGATCTCAAATCAGGGAAAAAACTTTGAATTTTAAGTGGTGCCTGTGACTGCTAATGAATGCACATGAATCATATAATAATTAAAACACTATACTAATATGATATAAAATACATTAATTCTTCTTTCAAAATCAGTGCCTGATGAATGGGCCATTCTATCAGAATGATCTACCTACACAACTGTTCTCTTTAAATACACATGCAAGATGTGGTTATCACCGAAATTACTATTGCTAATGGCAATGACCCTTGTAAGGATATTGTCACTTTCACATATGCACTTCTATCTTTTTCAACAATTGTTATGATTACAAATTACCCCTTTTCTTCTCTGTCTATCTTGAGCTGTTAAATAGCACTTCTCTCCTAATTGGGAATATTGACCAACTCATCGTATCTATAATATATAAATTATCACAGGCTCCTTTCTAGATATCACTTTTCATTTCACTGCCTGCCATAACAAATATGGACATAAAACACGTTTTGGATGTTTTGTGATAGAAATAAAATTAAGATAAGGCGTAAAAGTGTACAAATAGTGTAAAATAAAATTAGGATGAAAAGGCAACTCATGGCTCATCAGGGGTTTCTATTTACATGTTTTTATATCGGTTGCATCTGCTGAAATTGAATGTCTTTACTGCTAATACAGCCCAGGACAAATCTCTGATGTCTGGTCATTGAACTATATAAAATAAGTTTCTATTCAATGTATTATGGAAGTAAATACAAAAGGTATGGTCTAATGCATACCATGTTTCCCCGAAAATAAGACACCCTTGAAAATAGGCCCTATCTTATTTTCGGGGGATGCTCCTAATATAAGCCCTTCCCCGAAATATAAGCCCTAGTCATTCGCTAATCTATGTGCGGGAAAGTTTCCATTAGGATATAATGTCATGAGGTGGTTTATATCACTTTATTAGAAATATTATTTAAGAGATTATTTAAGGTATTGTAATTGATGGCTGAAAGAGGAAGCAATTTTGATTATCAAAATATTGAAATATGAACAAAGAATATATAAGTTTAATAAATAATCTAGAGTTAGCAAATATATGATCCCATCTAATATGACAATGGATAATGTTCCTTCCTCTTTCAGAACACTATGCACTTTAAAATTAAAATAAATTATAGTTACTATTTCGGCTGTATATAAGGTTAAATTACTATGAGGTTAATGTAATGCACTAAATAGAAAGATAACTGTCTATTACAATGTTTACATTATTATATTGATAAGCAATGCACTAAAAGTAATCAGTAGTGACATTATTAATATTTGGCACATTCATTTTAAATTAGAATATTAACACAAGTTTACTTTTAGAATACAGAGTTTATTTTTCCCTTTGGGAGAATGCCAGGGGGAGTATGTAGTTCGAGATACATATGAGTCTGGAATGCATGGCCATCTTTATTTTACCCAGACGTGGAACGCACAGAAGTGCGTCATTGGAGTTCCGACGGACACTCAGAATCATGGCGGGAAAATGAATTAAAGAAAAGTGAGGACGGCTGGCACAAACGCATAACCAACGAATCCAGAGAACGTAAGGAAGGATGCCCACCTACCCACCAAGACCTAGAGAGTAGCCCTATATAAAGAAAACAGTGGGGATGGGTTGTTAGGCTGTGATTTATTTGTTGTTTGTTTTATGCATTATATGGGTCCCCGAGGAGGTTCTCAAGGAGAATGAACCGCGTACGACGACCATATCTTTTAAATAATTGTTAATTGTTATTTTTATATAATAAATATCCCTTTTTTTATGGAAGAATTCTCTGGTTAATGGTTTTTGGTACAAAGAGGACCAGTCCTGGCAGGAGTCCGAGGGAAGAACTCAGCCCCCTACTACTACTGAGGGTGGCACCCTTAAGGCGTTTAAATCAAGTTTACCTGTGAGTGCAACTGATAACTTGTGTTATGTGATTATCATGTTATTATTTGTTTTATAGGTCAATCAGCAAGAACCCTAAATTTTCTGTATACCCATAGACCCTTTAGGTGCCTCCTGAATATAATTAAAGTTTAATTTATAGAGCAGCAGATACGATCTTTTAAAGTAAGTTACATCTGATTGAAAGTGAAACCATTTTGTTTTCATGCAGTAAGCAGTGAGACTGCAGGAGCATGATCTATACACAAAAGCTGCTTCATTAAGATAAAGTTGTTTTGTTCACTATAGTGTCCCTTCATGCTCAATGACAGATGTTTCAGCTATTGTCCGCTATAATTTCATTGGTCTTAGGCAGCTAGATGTGTTAACCTATGGAAGGCCATGGGCTGCAGAATCATTTTGGTCATATTGAAATGTAAAACTTCCCAAAAGGCCTTGAGTATGAATTTATGTTACAACTGCTTTTGCATTGAATGCCAACACAAGACTTTGCATGGGAGCATGAACAGATAAGACAATATGCTAGGTCCAACAAAGACAGTCACATTTATCAAAGAAAATGCAATTTCAATGAGACAAAAAACATAATACAAAAGACATAGCCTGCACACTTCATGAAATATATATTTAGGAAAATATAATCAGTTACACCATCCATGAGCCCTATCTACCTTACTATACATTGACATAGTGTAGGGCAAGACAAACATACAATGGAAACCAAGAAAATAAAAACTACATGGAGTGAAGAAAACCATACCATAAATATCCACAGTGCACGCAAAAGAAATGGAAGCTGTCTTTATGTAGCTGATAGAGGTAGTGATGCTGTGAACGTGGGTTGGTTCTTTACCCTATTATGATCAGGGAAGGTAGATATCAGAAACATATTTTCCACATCTATTGCAAACATGTGTTAGATAATCAGAAAGAGGATGTGCTGCATAATACATATGTTTATTTGCACCCAAATAGTCTATTCAGAATCATTCATACAGTACATGAACTCTAATTCATTATATAAGAAACTGTTTTCAGGCAGCAATTCAGCAGAATCATTCTGCTCTCAGCTCATGTGTATTGGATTCATATATAAGGTAATTCAAAGAGAAATAAAGTCAGTCAAAATTCTCATTCAGACCCCATAGAGTGGTTGATTGCAGTACATTGATCTGTCAGAGTTCTAACAGCAATTATTTTCCCTTTTTTTATCTGTCCCTTTCTCTTTTCAAAAATAAGTTACGCTACTGAAAACATCTAGAGTCATCGTAACCCTTTCATCAATCAAAAGCGGAGTGTATATTCTATTTGTGTTTTTTGAGCACTTATAACAACAGGTATTAGTCAAGCACAAGACCCTCAAGACCCAACATGATTAAGTTACTAAACTCTGACTATTCACAGGAATTGATTCTGTAAGGCTAAAATATGTTTCTGACCTCTCAACAAGAGTATTGTTGCTATAAATGAAAATATTGACCTATGACTGCATAGATATTTTTGTAGGAATCAATATATATATATATATCTCACCATTCTGTTATTTCAAAGATGTCATCATATGGAATAATGCAAGGACAAACTCTGTGTGTTTTGGGGCCCTAATCTCTGAAAAACATAGAACATAAAAGTTCTAGTGCAGCTTAACAATAGCTATTAAACCTATATTACCCTAAAACTACACCTTAAACCCTACATAACCCCTGCACAACCCTAACCGTAGCTATTACTCATTATATTGCCATAACACTAACCCTTAAACCCAACACTGCTGGAATACATAATTTCTGGAGAACTCTAACACTAACCATCATCCCATTCATTTCCCAAACAGTCATACCTACAGTGTCCATTAACCGTTACTCTACCCTAAACCTACTCCCTGATGGTATCATTTTCCTATAATATACAATTCACCTTTACCTTCAAACACAAATGGTTGTGGTTTTTGCTCTCTTCCACATATAAATATGTTTCATTTTTCCTGAACTTAGTGAATGTGTAAGGTATACTCCATACATAACATTTATACAACCTATAGCCTATCCACTACCAAGATGCCCTCATTGCTATTACTATTACTGTTTTTAGCTATTGTCACCCATCTGTTCACTTGACCCAGTCTTGTAGTTCTCCTGAAATCTTTCATTAATAAAATGGTTTATAAGGAAATATTTATTTTAACCATTCTCTGGAAATTATAGTGCAATAATTTGGTGAAGATGGGCTGTGTTGGAAGTCTTGATTGTGTATATACCATCTAACAAAGTGTGATGGAACTCCTGTACTCCGACCTAATACCTTTGCCCAATCCCCTTCCCAGCTGTTGGGGAGGGAGCCTGGAATGCTTCAACCTCTGTCGCCGAGTCTCTCTGAAGCTTTTCCACCTGACCAGCCTGCAGCTCTACTTCCAGGCAGGCATCATCCCCTCTGCCTGTTCTCTGCAGCCCTTCTTCCAGGCAGGTATTGTTCCCTCGGCCTATTCCACTGCAGCCCTTCTTCCAGGTAGGTATTGTCGCTTATGCCTATTCCTCTGCAGCTTTCCTTCCAGGCAGGTATCATCCCCTCTGCCTATTCTGCTGCAGCCCTTCTTTCAGGCCTGTATTGTTCCCTCTGCCTATTCCACTGCAGCTTTCCTTCCAGGCAGGTATCATCCCCTCTGCCTATTCCTCTGCAGCTCTCCTTCCAGTTAGGTATCATCCCCTCTGCCTATTCCACTGAAGCTTTCCTTCCAGGCAGGTATCATCCCCTCTGCCTATTCCTCTGCAGCTTTCCTTCCAGGCAGGTATCGTCCCCTCTGCCTATTCCGCTGCAGCCCTTCTTTCAGGCAGGTATTGTTCCCTCTGCCTATTCCACTGCAGCTTTCCTTCCAGGCAGGTATCATCCCCTCTGCCTATTCCTCTGTAGCTCTCCTTCCAGGCAGGTATCATCCCCTCTGCCTATTCCTCTGCAGCTTTCCTTCCAGGCAGGTATCGTCCCCTCTGCCTATTTCGCTGCAGCTCTCCTTCCCGGCAGATATCATCCCCTCTGCCTATACCACTGCCTGCAGAAACCGTAATATGCAAATCTACCTGGATATGCAAATCACAAACCTTGCTATTCAGGTAGTGCATATTGCTGTTGCTACCAACAGGTAGCGCTGTACAGGCTCCACAGCCACCTGCTTGATAGCAAGCATCAGCAGAACAGAAGAGCACACAAAACATATAACAATAAAACAACAATACACACCCTGCACTGACTTAGACATAGGCTCAGCCCAGAGTCCTACATAAAGTGTTTACATAAAACCCCAGGTGATAGTGACTACCGTCTCACGAAGGATTGACTATTGGCAAAAATATGTCGAATAAAAATTCAAAAGCTTTTGGACTCCATTTCAATACAGAAATGGAAGGCAGGCTACATAAACATCAAATAGTTACATAACACTAGATCAGGGCACCATTTGTACCCACAGCATAATGGTGTAACTGTATGGCTCTATCTACTAAGACAAAATCTAGGAGGCACAAGATATACCTTTCAGGTTCTTATTCAGTCTGACGCTGAATGTTTCCTCCATCCCACCATCCATGTGTTAATTAAGCAACACAACTTAAAGTAACACTCCACTGCCGAAATACAAAATAAATAAATGTCACTGTTTAGTAGATTTACCACAAATGAAAATGTGCATGCTTTTTATTATGCATTCTTTCATTGGGGTTTATCTAAAACCAGTCTGCAAAATTTGCAGTTCTGTTGTCTGCTGCCTGTGTAAACCCTCCCCTTCTAACCCCGCCCATACTGGCTGTGGCTGTCTAATCACAAACTTCAAAATGCAGATCAGTGAGAAGTCTTTGCACGGCAGGTGTTCTGAGCACTTGCTCTTGAGCTAACCAATTAAGAAGTAACAGGACCTGTTATCTGCTTGAAAGCCAAGAGGATGTCACAAGGTTCCTTTATAAAAGTGTAAATTTCTATTGAAATCTGCCCCTTTTGCTAAATAAGGACACACTCTTCACACATAAAGCTTTTCAGCAAGTTGAAGGGCTTTCCAGGTCTGGACCGTCCCTTTAAGATGATTAGGAAATACACAATGACATTAGTTACTGGTTTTCTTTTCCATTTTGTCATCACAAAACATGTGAATAAATGGTTGTATTGTATTTTCAGTTTCTTGGATTCCCACGAAATTAAGAGCATTTGGAATTGTTATTTTGAGACTCTTTTTTTACTGGCCTGTAAGTATTCAGCTTACGTAGTCTGATATGGAATGGCTCTGGAGTTCACCTGTAATCCATGTTCTAAAAGGATGAACAGTTTTCTTTTCTAACTCTGTAGCTGGGAATCTGACGAGTAAAGCAAAACCTCTTGATTCATTTCTTTGGACAATATTAACTCTCAACCTAAGATAAATA
>OW240919.1:61895505-61912936 GCA_933207985.1 Pelobates cultripes
ACACTGCTTCCACTACACACAAACACACTGCATCACCTGCACAAACTGGTAACCCTAAACACTACATACCATAAGCACACATATTAGATCCTCTACAATAACACATAACACACCCCCTACACACTCCACTCCCTGTGAGCGAACTCATGGGTGGGTAGAACATTATGAGTGGGCCTTATGGGCATACTCACCGTCAGGCCCTGGGGCCCAGACCTTGAGCTGTGTAAGGGGCCCCAAAAAAATGGAGCTGCTTCCAATTCTCCCAGAACATATTTTGTGACCACAGTTGCAAACAGCCTCCAGAGATCCTGTTCTACACCAGACCAGTGGAGCCAAACTGCAGCCCATCATCATCCTCATCTGCTTGTAAGTAGGCAATCTAGTATATTATTAGTGACACTAATCTATAATTTACCTCACATTAAGGGACACTATAGCTTAATGAAGTGGTTCTGGTGTCTATAGCTGGTCCCTGCAGGCTTTTTAATGTAAACACACACTGTGTGCAGCACTGGCGTTAGTTCATATGGCAGATCATATGGGTGGGGCATTGTGATGTGACATGTGGGGGCAGCAAATTTTTATTTTGTCTAGGGCGGCAAAAATCCTTGCACCGGCTCTGATCCTGGGCAGGTGCACCAGTCTACTTGACTGGTTTTGCCCCCCAGGCCTAAGGCTGCCAGCCCTCCCCTGGCCGCTGGGGAGGTCTTTTGGCGGCCGCTGGCGGACTTGTCCTGGCGGCCGCTGAGGGAGCTGCGCGAGCTGCGCTGGCTCTGCTCCCCAGCACGCAGCTGAATGAGACCGGCGCCGGAATATGACGTCATATTCCGGCGCCAGTCTCATTCAGCAGCGCGGGAGGGCACTAACACAGGAAGCACCTCTAGTGACCGTCTGAGTGACTGTCACTAGCAGTGTCACTTTGAAGCAATGTAAACACTGCCTTTTGTCTGAAAAGTCAGTGTTTACGTTGAAAAGCCTGTAGGGACATGCTATAGACACCAGTACCACCACATTAAGCTGTGTGTGTGCATCTGCTAGTGAGTGAGCTTGCTTGCATGCGTGTGCCTGCTAGTGAGTGAGCTTGTGTTTTTATGTCAATGAGCTGATGTATATCAGTAAGATTGTTTGTCTATGAGGCTGTGTATCAATGAGCTTGTGTGTGTCACTGAAATGTCAGTGAAATTGCCTGTGTCTGCATGTGCGTATGCTTACTGTATAATTAAACGTTTTACCCTGAAAGGACCAATATTTTATATTAGAAAAAGCAATATATATATATATATATATATATATATATATATTACTCAATCATCTGTCCTGGCAAGACATAGCCTTACATATTACACGCGACAATATATGGCGCAGTGACTTATGGGGCTGGCACAAATTTTTTTTCCAGGGCTGCTTTGTATCCCCAGTCCGGCCCTGCTCAGGTTACAGGGCATTCAGCCACGATGTCCCTACCTTCTGGAGATCTTTACCGGGCGCAATCAGAGAGGCACCATCCTTACAGACTTTTAAAATAAAGCTAAAGACCTACCTCTTCCATTTGTAAAGTGCTTTGAGTCCCACAGGGAGAAAAGCACTATAAAAATCACAAATTATTATTATTAGTATTATATTATATGCTTTAAAAATCTAATTTACTTATGGCTAGTTTTCATCAAAATTATTCAGTTTGGTGAGGTTACAAGTGGCTCTGGGTGTATTATTTATTTAATAAAATGCTTACTATTTAATAGAAATTATATAAAATTCCATATAGTTTGACTGAGCAAATATGTGTGGATATTTTCAGAAATCACTATGTAGGAACAAACATTTCAGACAACTATTGCCCCTGAAAAAAATCAGCACCTCGAGCCACCTCAAAATAATGTTATACTCAGATATGAATATGATAAAGGCAAACACTGTTCTGCTTTCAGTTGTCCACAGTATGCTGTTACAAAGGGCTCTGAATTTGCATTCTTTTAGGAAACACCGTAGGGGAATTCAGCCTCTAAGTGATCTTGTTCAAAAGAATCGCTAAGAAAGAAAAATTATAAAGTTCTCTAACAAAGTTCTCAACATCTACAATTCTCTTGCTTGTTAGCACCAAGTTTAAAATGATTTAGGATAGGCTATTAATATCCGCATGCCGGATAGCAGAACATTTTCAGAATGTATTAGTTTGTGGCATTGCAATATTGTTTCTATGCCAATATTAATCTTGCATTGTTCAAATTTATCACATGCTGTTGCTTTCCTGACATAAACAATAATGAATTTGCAAATATGTTTTCCTTTGGATTCATTGCCGTTGGAGCTTTTTTATTCTGCGCAGCTTTTAAGTTTTAGGAAGTCGAAGTGTTCATGGAGAAAGATAAAATGTAAGCTAGTGTATTAATGGCACCTATGTGCCCCCTGGTAACTAAGAAAATACTACCCTTGAGGTCATAAAATTTCAAAGAAGGTTCTGTTGGGATTTCATTGGAAATTAGATTTTATAGAATCTATACTTTGGACCTCATAAGCTGATCCACACAATCTTCTCAAATAGTTTAAATGGACATCCCACTGCCCAAGTACAAAATAAAATAAAACATCACTATTTAGTAGATATACCTTGTGGCAAAGATGCCTCTGCCACAAGCTCCTGGAGGAGCCTACTGGCTAGGCCGCCTACCCAAGGAATATGGGCCATGTAAAATAACTTTTAAAAGACTTGGTTCATGTGCTTTCCCTTTATTGTTCGGGAATCGAACAAACCAACGGACTGTAGACTGCCTCTCTGCTTGTTAACCCCTATTGACCTGTGCTGACATCATCGTTTCACACTATGAATTCTAAGTGTTCAGCTAGGTGGCCGCCATTCGTATGCACAAACACGTGAGAACTGAGTTGTCCACACGAATGCAGGCTGTGGTGTTTGGTCGTCGAGTGCATGGAATTAAAATCGGAGCCTCTAACTCGCGAACACCGCTGAACTTTGAGGAACGCCTGCTTCGTTTCTATTAATGTCAGTAGTGTGCCATTCGGTAGGATTGTTCGCATGAACTAGGCGAACAATTGCTTCCTAGGAGCCAAAGAATCGGTTCGGTATTTTGTCTGGTTTTGGACTCCCGAAATTGACCGATCGCTACCACTTTTCTTATGGAACTATTTTGTGCAGAAGCGTTCGGTCAAAAGTTGACTTCCATGGAAAATCCGAACCACTGACCCAATCTGAGTGATTTTGACTTAGTGATGGTAACTCAGATCAGGGCTTTCCGGGGATGTGACTCTTTTTGACTCTTTGAGGGGTTTTCATGGATTTTGGGGGTAATTTTGGGATGTTGTGAAATGGTGTGTTTTTCTGTACATGGAGATAATTGAGTTTGTACAGTTCCTGACTCAATTATCTCTCAGGCACAGGGGAGGGGTTTACTGTGTGTATAAATTGAGGGTGCTTGCCTGAGTAAAAGAGAACTACTCCCAGCATTAAGTCTTGGCTAATGTGTGGGGGGAATGCTATACTGGCTATAATTATCTACTATACAGCTATAGTCTCTGTGGGAGAGCTTTGACCACTGGGAGCTGGATGCAGGATCCTGGTCCAGGGTGGGAAGAGACAGAGTGACCCCAGCCAAGCTGTGGCGGCTAAGGGGCTGAATTGCTTATGGTGTCCCAGCGAAAGCTATTAAGCGTGTTTGGCGGAGGTATCCAGTCAGGATACCAAGCGGTCTGCCACATACCTGTAATGACAGCATGCATGCTTCTAATGATGTATTTTTCCATTTGAGTTATATCTAAAAATCTCATGCAACACCTATATTTCTCTTGTCTGTGGCTTCCCCTTCCCCTCCCCTTCTAACACCACCCATTCTTTCAGTGGCTGTCCAATCACAGACTTTCTAGTGCAGTTCAATGAGCAGTATTTGCAAGGCAGGTGATCTGGACAAAACACAATAGAGACTCAGCAGTTATATAGTAAGATTTTTACCCAGTTATGTTAAAACAAATTAAATAATCATTTAATGATTTAAAGGATTACTCCAACCAAAAACTGTTGTTTTAAGAAAATGCTGTTTTTGGTAAGAGTATTTATCCCCCTCCCCCCCAAATTCTCTCCTCACCCTGATCCTCCACTACTGAGGTCACTCTCTCTTGCTGGAGTGGGGGATCTAAGGCTAAGGAGAGGACATTGGTGTAGCAAAGTGGAGGAATAGGTGCTGTCACAAACGTGCTGTGCATGCTTACAACAGACATACACTATGCATACAATTATATTTGCCAGTCCAGTACTCTTGTTCAGGGCTAGCTAATGATGCTACAATGACACACCTGTAGGTGGGGTTATACCTCAAGCAGCAGAGAAGTTATACTCCATATTATTTTATAACAAAACACTGCACATACACCCTCCGGGCACCATCACCACTTCAAATCATCATGGTGCTTGGAAAAACCCTTTAACATGTAAGAGGCAGAGCTTTGAATAGCAAAACAACATAGGGTGAAATGAGCCATAAAATGTACTCTTGGACTAGGTCCCTGGTATTTTTTCCACCTATCAACATCCCTGCTACAAGATGTGATACTTTATAAAATATATTTATTTTTTATATGTATTTTTTTAAAGTACTGACAATGATTTAACAACAGCCTGTATTCCTTCTTTGGCAAATGTACGATCTTGACTTTGTTACTGCATCTTTTCAGCTTTAGCTTAGATTGTGATGTTCTTGTTTATAGTTTGAAACTAAGGCCACTATTTCAGCTACACAAAAACCACCAGATGTCACCTGGAAAACACATTTGTGAAATCGGGGCCCAAACCCTTGTTTATCTATATGTTATATTTCATGTAATCTCTCATGGTATGTCACCTTCTTTGCAACTTCATTGTAGGAAACTAGAGCTTCTGAGTAAAGTAGAAAAAAAAATACCAAGGTTACTCATAAATTTAATGCAAGGAGACAATCGGGCACTAGCGGTTCTTCATCAATATGTAATACATAATAATTTATAGCTCTGCACAACAGAGGTCTATAACCTTACTCTGGCTGACATTTTATATGATCCCTTTATTTCTGATATCACCTAGGAGTGTCTTGTTTGGCAATTGAACTAAACTAAACCATGCAATGTATTGTGAAGAATCCTTCAACTGTTCAGGTATTGTAATTATGTAATTAATCATTGTCCTGCCCTCAGTTAATTGTTTTGAGACAATTACAGTTAAATGTATGCACCAGAAAGCATTTCAAGGACTATATCTGTAACATTAGATAACGTAATTAAAGTTCCAGTAGATACGTCACCAATTTAAAAAAATTGCTCATTTTATCTATTATTTTTACAGTCTGTTAAAGACTTTGAGAGCTCAATTCTCAATAACACGTAAACATCTATGACAGGCTTGCACAACCTGTAGACCCCCCAGATATTTTTTAACACCAACAGCCTGATTCTTTGATTAATTTAAAGGGATTCTCCAGTGCCAGGAAAACATATTTGGCACTGCAGGATCCTCTAGTGCCCCTCTACCTCCCACCCCTCATCCCAAGTTGCTGAAGGGGTTAAAACCCCTTCAGTGGCTTACCAGCTTCCAGCGCCGATGTCCCTTAGCGCTGGCTCAGGCTCCGCCTACGCTTGGGGGAGACCTAAGTAGACAGCCACTAGAGGAGGACTTAACCCTGCAATGTAAATATATTTATGAAAACTGCAATAATTACACTTGCAGGGTTAAGGGTAGTGGGAGTTGGCACCCAGACCACTCCAATGGGCATAAGTGGTCTGGGTGCCTGGAGTGTCCCTTTAATGAAAAAGACAGCCAATGCCTATTTAAAAAAAAAAAAAAATGAAATAGATAGCCAGGGTAACATGGCTGATAGCCATGGGATCACAGGAGTTGTAGTTTAAAACATCTGGGGGTGGAAGGTGGGGGTGGATGTTATAGGGACATGTATCACTTTTAAAACAGCAAGCAAACACTATTCCACCTGGCCAGTGTTCTGTGTAACGCAGCTGTTCTTCTGTGCCTGGTAGCAGAACTGCAGGAACAGTTTTAGAGGGTATAAATAAGTTATGTACATCTCCCAACATTTGAAATGATCAAAGAGGGATACTTTCATTTGAGGGAGGTGTAGAGAGTGGCAGTGCTATTCTGAGTATTTTAAGTGACTTACTAATATAAATGTTTGCAACTAAAAGGTAATGTAGAACAAGAATTATGTTTTTATTTTTATTTTTTTACACAGGCAGATTTCTAAACACATTTATTGCTATGGAGCTTTGTTATACACTTGTACGCACCAACAATATGGAGCTCCTAGAAAATAAGGACATTACAATAGAAAAGTGACTACTTTTCTAGCAACCTATTTCATTACCCTTACTTATACCCTTTATGTCACTAAACCCCACTCCCTCTAGCATGTAAGCTCATTGATCAGGGCCCTCAATCGTTCCAGTGAGTCCATTTGTCTGGTTACAATTATGTGTCTGTTTGGAAATGCTCTGACCCAGTCATCTAGCCACCACTCTTTGGCCCTTGACAGTGTCACTCAGATCTTTTCATTTTTCCTGCCTCCATCACATGAAATGCAAGAACTGACTGTTCACTTGCTGCCTAATATATCTCATCACTTGGCAGTTGCCATTGTAATGATATAATCAATGTTATTCACTTCACCTGTCCGTGGTTTTAATGTTGTGATTGATCAGTGTATATATGTACATATACAGTACATAAATACAAACAAATGGTGAGCCGCGCTTAGTAATTAAAAAGGATTATACAGACAATCAACGGAGGAGGATAATTGTGAGATGTATCTTTAACAAAGAAATGCACAATAGTGTAATACTGTGAGAAATTCCACTGTGAACTGGTACACATTTAAGGAATTTTTTTTTTACTTTTAAATAGTTTTTTTTTTTAAATCACTTTTATTGTTTTAAATAAAGTGCTTTATTATGTAAGTATCCAGCCCTTTGGATTTTTGTTTTTATTCTCACCTGGCTCCCTGTATATCCATCAAATCCATAGGTAGTTCACACTCTGAAAATTGTAAGTAGAATACTTACTTGTATACTATGTTCATTTTATAATTGGATTACACCATATATCTGACATCATATCCCTGGATGGGGATTGTTCCGTCCTGGCGTGCAATATAAGAGCTAATTGAAGCTCTGGAAAGTGTGAGTGTTCTATTGGCACTGACTTTATATCTACTGCATTTCTTAAAGTCTTACACTATTGTACATTTCTTTGTTAAAGATACGTCTCAAAATTATCCTCCTCTGTTGATTTTACGTACTTTATAATCCTTTTTAATTACTAAGCGCGGCTCACCATTTGTTTGTATTTATCTGCTTGCTATACACAAGGTTTGGGAACTCCTTGTAGGTGGACTGCTGCTCTTTGTGAGAAGAGAACACTACACACATTATTTTTTGTACTTTCTTTGACATTTACAGTACAACCACAGATGAACAACAACACTTGACATATTATATTGTGTTATTATATAATTAACAAAAATAGTGCTTCCATATGAATTAAGAGGCTCACTAGCTGACATGTGCTGCTAATCAAATGTCCTTTATTAATTAATCATCAGCAAGCATGGCCACAGTGTAACAGTTAGCATGTTAAGTATTAAAGCGCTGCGGAATTTGACGGCGCTCTATAAATATCATAATAATACTAATAATAATAATTCGGAAAAAAAAACTGAACAAGTATGGTTTGTTTGGAATGGTTGCCAGGAGAGAGCCTCTTCTCTCTAAAAAGAACATGGCAGCATGGCTTAAGTTTGCAAAGTTGAATCTGAACAAACCACAAGACTTCTGGAACAATGTCCTTTCTACAGAAAAGACCAAAGTGTAGATGCTTGGGCATAATGCACAGTACCTCGTTTAGTGAAAACCAAACACAGCATATCATCAAAAAAAATCTCATACCAACTGTCAAGCACGGTGGTAGAGGGATGATGGCTCGGGCTTGTTTTGCAGCCACAGGACCCATGAACCTTGCAGTCATTTAGTCAACCATGAACTCTTCTGTATACCAAAGTATTCTAGTCAAATGTGAGGCCATTTGTCTGACAGCTAATGCTTGTCCTAAACTGGGTCATGCACAGGACAATGATCCCATGCACACCTTCAAATCTACAACAGAATGGCTAAAAGGTGTTGCAATGGCCATGTCAAAGTCCAGACCTCAATCAGATTGAAATGCTGTGGATGGACCTTAAGAGAGCCGTTCATAAACAATGCCAGCAAACCTAAATGAACTGAAGCAACATTGTAAAGAAGAGTGGGCCAAACGTCCTCTACAACGATGTGAGAGACTGGTAAAGTCATATAGAAAATGATTATTTCAAGTTATAGCAGGAAAAAGAAGTGTGGTTTACTTTCTTCCCATGACTGTATATATAGTTCCAGCCTAAGATATATCACACTATATCATTATGCACAGACTGTGCAGTATAGACCAGAAATGTGAAGTTTTTTGCATTTGTAAGTAAAAAAGAGATAGCACTCTTAAAAAAAAAAAAAAAAAAGTTTCTGTGACTTGGTACCAGATTTAATAATTCATGCTTTAAGAAATTGTCTTTGAAAGTCCAAATCTTATTATGAATTAGACAGAAAGCAATAACTTAAAAACATCTAAACTTCAGCCAAAAACCAAACAAATCAGAATGTTTCTTTATTTGAACTTTTAATCTATCAGAATAATATTGTTGCATTTGTATTGACCCACAGTAGGTAAAACATGTTGCAGATCCAAAATCAATATTTTCTTGATAGAATGGAAGGAAGACTGAGACATTAAAGCATAAAGTACTTTTTTTTTATTTTTACAACAAGGTAGATTTTACTGTTCGCAAACAACATCTTACATTCACCTTTTAGATGCACAATTGAGGAACAAATTCCATTTGTGATTTCCAAGCTTCCAAATGGGATCTCTTAACTGTCTGTCGAGTTAGATATCTAAGAATGATGAAGCGTCTGCATAGAGATGTTACCTGTCTTAAGATACAGCTGCTCGAACAAGAAGAGTAGAGAGGAAATTGCAGAGATCAGAGGCAATAGCCGATCAATAGATAAAGCAAATCTAGCAGTGTTTCCTTCTCCCTGATTGATGCTCTGCTTATGCTCACCACAGGGGCAAGCTAAAATGATTAAAAAAAAAAAAATTGAGAGTGTGGTCGTTTACTTCAGAACAATTCAATTGCAACCAGAGTCAAAATTAATTTTTGAGAGACATGTTATGCCATGAAAGGGTTACACTATGTCATAATCTAACAGACAGTTAAGAGATCCCATTTGAAAGCTTGGATTGCAGAAATGTGATTTGTTGTCTTTCTGTACATCTAAAGGTTCTTTGTACAAAATCGATCTATCCCCCAGACAGCAGTACGTATGTCTATCTATCTATCTATCTATCCATCTGCCTATCTATCTATCTATCTATCTATCTATCTACCACTAAAGTTTATGCTATCATGTACATGTACTAACAGGATGATGAAATCATATATTTTTTGCAATCGTATCTAAAATAAACAATGTAGAATAAACACTATATATATAAGTTAAATGATTGTATTACATACTACACGATAAAATATTTTTTCCCATGATAGTGTTAGGAAATATAATAATATAGCATGAGCTCTTACACAAAATGTTTTTCATTTTTTTAATTCATATTACACTTATATGTAATATATGTTTTTAATTTATTTAATAATGTGTCCATAACTGACGTATTAGATACTGTCCTATGTCTTAAAGTAGGCCTTACTTTTTATTACACCTGGAATCTTGAGTCCTTTGCTTAGTAAAGTAAATTAAAGAGGGGACATGTTTTCCTAAACAAATTATTATTTTAGCATACATACCTCTCCTTGTGTTATTGCTTATAGTCAGCGATGGCCATGGGCCGAGGCCGACAGGGGAGGTCACAGGATCTCCCCGGCCGGTCCATGCATGGCCCGTTCTATGAAAGCGTCGGTCCCGCTGTGTTCCATGACGGGCTAGTGGGGAGATCAAAGATTTTCCTCACCGGCCCAAAGGCAATTACATGCGGACGCCAGCTGGGGAATGAGGGAGAAAGGAGAGGAGAGGTTCTTCTTGTGAGATCCAGAGCATTGCCACCGGCTAGAGTTCACTCACCACTAGGATGATCAGGGATAGCAGCATGGTCCCCCCTCCCAGGCTAAAGGTAAGAAGGGAGGAGTGATACAATACCTATTTCTTTTTATTATTATTATAAATTAAAATATATATCTATATTGTCATTAACCTGCCTCCCCAACACACAGTCCCTCCAAACACACACAGCACACACACACATGCACACACATCACCCTCACACAGCACCCTCACAAACACACATACAGCACCCTCACACACACATCACCCTCACTCATACATGCACAGCACCCTCACTCACACACACAGCAGCCTCAATCACATAATGCACACGCACCTTACTCACACACAGTACCCCCACACACAGCACCCTCACTCACACACACAGCAGCCTCATACGCAGCACCCTCACTCACATGCAGCACCCTCACACGCAGACCCCTCACAAAGCACACACATCACCCTCACACACACACACCACCCTCACACACACAGAACCCTAACACACACAGCACCCTCACTCACACACATGCAGCACCCTCACTCACACACAGCACCCCCACACACAGCACCCTCACTCACACACACAGCAGCCTCATACGCAGCACCCTCACACGCAGACCCCTCACAAAGCACACACATCACCCTCACACACACACACCACCCTCACACACACAGAACCCTAACACACACAGCACCCTCACTCACACACATGCAGCACCCTCACTCACACACAGCACCCTCACTCACATACTGCATACCTAACTCACACACAGCACCCCCACACACATGGCACCCTCACACACAGCAGCCTCACATGCAGCACCCTAACTCACACACAGCACCCTCACACACACACTGCACACCTCACACACACATACTGCAAACACAGACACACACAGCATCCTCACACAAACACTCACATACTGCACCCACACACACACACAGTATCCTCACACACACACACACACACACACACTATACTCTTTACCAATACACACTACACCTCTCAAACATACACACTGCACACCTCACACATACACACAGCAGCCCCCAAACACACTGCACCACACACACACACACAAACATATATGTATATATACTACAGAACCCCTCACACACATACTGCACCCCTAAACACATTACATTCCATACACACACTAAATCCCTTACCCTCTACATACACACACTCACTAGATCTCCTATACACACTCTGAGTCCTTCAAACAAACACTACACCCCTACACACACACACACACACTGCACCACCTACACACAAATTACATTTCTGACATACACACTCTGGATCCCCTATGCACACTAGATCCCTTGTAAACAAACACATACTATATTCCCTAAACACACACATTTTCTACAACTCCTGCACACACAACATCATCTACACACACTACAGTCAGTATGTACACAGTCGCTACATCCCCTATACACACTATGCCCCCTATACACTCTCTACAGCACCAAGTCACACATAAATTACATTACTCCGCAAAGACAACATGACTGAAACCCACATATTAACACAAAACCACACCACAATCAACTCACTCTACACACATGCAATCCCATAAGCAGGCTCCAAACACATGCACAGTACTCTTTCCTGGCATTTTTGTCTTCTGGAGACACCAGAGACAAGTTTCAAGCAAACACAATGCAAGCATGTTATTACATTTGCTTTTGCTGTGTAAGACAAATACTGGGCCTTTTTCTCATGCTGGAGCTCTTCAGGAGAGCTTTGCCCATGGTCTGCCCTGGAAGAGAATTGAATCAACATGCTCACCTTGAGATGGGGCGTGCTTGTCATCGGGCATGAGAAAAGGCACCCTATATGGCTCCACCCCCTTTTCAGTGGGCGGTGATTAAAAAATGCCTGGGCTGAATTTTTATCCCAGTCCGGCCCTGCTTATAGTGATCTTTAATGGTAGAGACATCAAGGCCTCTAGAAATCTAAAAAGAAAAACGTTATAAAAGAAAGATAACATTATATTTGGCCAAAAGCTCCCCCCACAGTTGTAGCTCTATCTTGACATCTCTAGCTAGCAAGCAAATTTTGTCTTTACAATATATAAAGAAAGTGTCCATTTACTTTGGTGAACAAAAAAATCAACTCTTTAAATATATGTTTAATGTCAAAATTAACCTTTTATTATATATTTTAGATTATAAGAAATGTTCATTAGTGGCGGAATTATTGTTAAGAAAATTAAAAACTATAGCTCCCCTTTTTGTAAGTTTATAGATGCCTCCAATCAGAATTTAGTTTATGTGGTGTTCCTGCCCCTTCACTTTGAAAGCATTCCACCCTTAACCCAAATCATTATTCTGCACAACTTGGCTCCAACCATCTTCTTTTGAATTTGACCTTCTTCTTCTGGAATTGTGCTTCAGTATAAAGCCCACAAAGATCGATTTTAGTTGTTTTTTTTACTGATAGAAAAATGCAAGTGCATGCAAGTCAAAGAATTAAAGGATACTGTGATATGGTATGATACTGCTGGGAAGCCTTGTATGGATGGTATGGATTAGTTCAATACATATGCATTTGATAAAGGGTTTTTCTTGAGCTCGTGATAGGTCATTGTCTAGCAAACTTATTATGCCTGATGAAGCACATGTCCACTTGATAATGATAATACTGTAACGTGTAACTACAAAATCACAAAACAGTAAGTACATCACATAATAAACTATAACAATAGGAACTGAGTGTAGGGAAGGACACATAGAGTAGGATAGGGGGAGACAGACTACATGCATGTCTCATCCAAAATAGCTTAAAACGAATCTGTCTGTCTAACCATAGAAAGGTTACACTGAGCAGTGAAGAAAATGCTATGATGTGTGGAAGAGAGTAGGAGAGTAAGCAACACTGTGTACTAATAGAGAGAGAGAGATGAGGTACAGTTTAGGATCCTATAGATATAATGTAACATTGTATCCCGGGGCTTTAAATTAGTGCATTGCCAGCCAGTTTACTTCATGCATCACCAGAATAGATCACCATAGGACGCCTATATAGAGAGCAAAAGCTTCCATGTGCTCCTATCAGTTGTCAAAGTAGGAATCCTGTTGGACAATGCTAACTTGGAGTTATCTTTTGTGTTAAAACTGTACTCCAATTCTCTTAGAATATTGAAAGGCTTACTGTTGTAGACAAAGCCCACGGGAGTGCAGTAAAGAAATTGAATACAGCGTTGGATAATATTAAACAGTAATGTAAGTACTCTTTGTGTATGGTTTTGTAAAGAGCATAATGTCTAAAATGAGGTTAAATAAACACTCTAAGTGTTACTGAAACATTGTAGAGATCAACAGAGGTTAACAATCTTACGGAAACATTATAGAGGTTAACAGAGTGCCCTATCTGACACCTTTTATAAAAAAGTATCGAATTGAAAAGAAATTGGCATTTTTATTATGTGTCTGGGTTACATCCTCCTGGGTGTCAATCAGAGAGCAGAGTGGATGCTCATACTCATTAAATTAGTGCCCCAACACAAAGTGGAAACTCAACTTGAGATTCGTTGGTTTCAATGCTTCTCTGTTGGAAGCAACCGTTCAACATGCAGTAGTATCCTGTGTGTTATACATAATTTGTTTGCCTGAATATTTGAGTTCAAATTTTGACCATTGTAACGTGCATTTACTTTTGGTAAATAAAGGGCACAGTTTTCTGACTAATTGTTAAGTTAACCAGGAAAAAAAGTGGGCTGAAGACCAATATTGACCTTGCATTCTACTGTGGAATCATATAGAGCATATGAGTGAAATATATCATGGTTTATCAATAGACTCTCAATCATTGTGTAGCCTATTAGATACATTTATAAAAGTTGGTTGTTGTTACCAATTAGTATTAAATCATTATTTTCTTGTATCCTTGCAGGTGAAACTTGTATCTGGTTTATATTTATATATTTTTGTATACACCCAATATTTTTTTAGTTTTGCTAAGATTATTTTTTTTATCATTTCATCTAATAATGGCAAAGTTTGTTGCTGAAAATACACTAAATTATACCTGGATACTTTTTGAGAAACCAAACGGACTGATATTTTTTTCAGAAAGTCTGTTTTTAATCATATCACTGTATACAGTATATGTGGTAAGGGAAGGTCATTTGACTTTTTCAATGACAGCAACATGAGTTTCATTTTGCATCACATTGCTTTTTTATCGATGAGACATATTCTGGGTCATTCTCTTCATCATCATCACCCCATTATATAATTGTGAAAGAAACTTAGACAGAATTCATTGAGCCTTGTTTTTGTCGCAGTCCTACTATTATTTGAAACCCAGCATGAAATCAACTTTATGGACACGTTGTTTGAAACTCAGCATGAAATCAGTTTTATGGACATGTTGTTTTTATGCCTTTACTAGCATTATATTTACCAGTTAGCGAAGGTAGACTTGGAGGTAACAACCACACTACTGATAACCATTCCTTCTCTCCTATTGTATTAACACAATGTTCAATACAGCAGTGCCATCAGTAGCATCATACTGTTTAGCATTGCTTATATCTACATGTTTATGTCTACATATTTATATATACATGTTTAGTCGGTTAAGAAAGCTGAAGCTGAAGTTTAAGATGTAGAGGTTATGCTGCTGTAAGCATATTTGATAAAACATCAACCATAATCTTAAAATAATCATTAACAGTATTATATGAAGAACATATAAACCAGGCACAAATAAATTGTACTAATACATAAACAATCAAATTGATTATTATTATTATTTTTTTTTTTTAATTAGCACTCTGGCTTAGGGTTTGCAATCCATATAAAACTATGCGGGACCTCCAGGTCTGGATATAATCTTGTTCCCAATTCAAAAAATAAAATAATCATAAGAACCTCATATAAGCAAGAAACGTTACGTACAGGCAGACGGGAAATAACACAAATCTAAAAAAAAGAGAGAGGAAAAAAAGATGAAAAACAGTTCATTGCAAGGATAGATTTCCCATTAGGGACATGTGGATATCCAGTAAAGGGCTTTTTTTTCAGCACTTCTAATGTGCCTTTTTTGGAGCTTACAGTTGTACTCAAAAGTTTGCATACCCTTGGAGAATTGGTTATATTTGAACCATGTTTAAAGTAAACATGAGTGAGCAGTCAAAACACATTTCTTTTATTTCTTATGGGATTCATATTCATCTGTAGGTTTTAACAGAATGGCACAATCATAAAACAAAACATGGCATCAAAGAAAAAAAATTAAATGACACCTGTTCAAAAGTCTGCATACACCTTGCTCTTAATACTGTGTAGTGTCCACTTTGTAATACTTGTCTATGAGGCGACTAATTCTTGCAGGTGATATAGCTGCCCATTCGTCTTGGCAAAATGCCTCCAGGTCATGCAAAGTCTTTGGTCATCTTTTTTATCCACTTGAGAAAGCCCTAAGGGGAGAAATGCGTTGTGGAAGTTTTAACGAACTGTATTTTAATAAAGGTATTTTGGCCACTTTCTTTGTTGTGAGTTAGCCATTTTATCTTTACTATTTGTATTAGTTTAGTATCTGGCATCTAAGTTTTACTTGTTCCAGAGAGATACTACTCCAAAGCATCCTTGGTGGGGATTATACCACTTACGCCCTACCATTGAGCAGTGTGTCAGCCTAATTAAATATGAGTAACCATTTGGTATTTTTATATACTATACTGGTTTTATCACAATGAGCACTATTGTTGTTTTTTTATGTTACATAAGGTCCCCATCTGATGAGATATCTATTTATAACACTCCCTCACATATCCCATAAGTGGAGATTATACCACTGTACACTGTTTATACTAGAGCTAGTTTTTAGCTCTCACAAATGTGAGTAGGATAATATAGACCTTTTTTATTGGCTGCTACCTATTTGGGTTTTATTGCACTATTAGATTTTCTTTTCTCTTTCATACGGATCCCACGAACCCCTTGATCCCACTACTCCATAGACGTCTCTACCTCAGATAGAACTGTGATTGAGATATATATATATATATATATATATATATGAAAAATATGTCAAACCCCTGCACTCCAATAAAAAGATATATTTTACCTGGTGCTCTGGTAGCTCAATTGTAGAAGGTGGAAAGACCGGCACTCAAGGAAATCAACGTAAATCAACTAGGCACTCAAGGAAATCAACTAGGGATGAAGTGGAGCTGAAACGTTGATTTATCTTTACACAGTAAAAGCTGTTAAAACTCCTTGAGTGCCGGTCTTTCCACTTTCTATATATATATATATATATATATATATATATATATATATATTATTGTTCTCTCTCTGTATTATATATATATATATATATATATATATATATATTTATATATATATATATATATATATATTATTGTTTATTTTTATATTACTACTTGCTTATATTTAATTGTACATAATATCTCTGTGGCGCCACCTTTTTCTACTTCCTTATACCTATATACCTATAGGGCCTGTGAGGGAGCCCTATCCTTTAGGTGTGCTGCCTTTATTTAAGTTTTTAAGCTTTTTTTTTCTGTACACTTTTCACTTAATATTTTCAAAATCAATTTCTGCCAGGGTATGCCAACTTATGTGCACAACTGTAAGTGGGCTGGTGGGGAGATAAGTACCAGGAGTGCAAAATTCAGTTCTATCCTAGCTTATTCAGTATCTGTGTGCTCAATGTCTGTGTGTGAGGCAGGACAGAAAGTGGAAAGGGTCACTTCTTACCTGCCCACTAATAGCGTCTCACACAGGAAGTGCCTTTCAGGAGGAACAAGGTCAGCAATGAATGGTTTCATAGAAACATAGAAACATAGAAACATAGAATGTGACGGCAGATGTTAAGAACCATTCTGCCCATCTTAGTCTGCCCAATTTTCTAAATACCTTCATTAGTCCCTTGGGTCTTGTCTTCATGTTAGGGATAGCCTTATGCCTATCCCAATGCATGCTTAAACCTTTACTGTAAGCAACCTCTACCACTTCAGCTGGAAGGCTATTCCATGCATCCACTACCTCTCAGTAAAGTAATACTTCCTGATATTATTTTAAACCTTTTGTCCTCTAATTTAAGACTATGTCCTCTTGTTGTGGTAGTTTTTCTTCTTTAAATATGGTCTCCTCCTTTACTGTGTTGATTCCCTTTATGTATTTAAATGTTTCTATCATATCCCCCCTTTCTCGTCTTTCCTCCAAGCTATACATGTTAAGATCCTTTAACCTTTCCTGGTAAGTTTTATCCTGCAATCCATGAACCAGTTTAGTAGCCCATCTCTGA
>OW240919.1:61913036-61937747 GCA_933207985.1 Pelobates cultripes
GTTATAATTAAATGCAATTATAAAACTGCATTAAGCCTTTTGAAAGGTACTAGGAAAGTAAACAGCGTAGGATCAGATGCCTAGGGAGTTTGTTTATGGAATATCAAGTATAAGCAAAAAAATAAAAAAGCAAGATCTGCGTTATCGAAAGTTGGACAACTTGGCTAATAAAGAAATGCTAGATAGCCAATAACCGGGACAGAATGGGAAATAGAGGATGTGAGCTAGAGTACTGTTACCACAGATACAATACGCGGAGAACATCTTCAGGTGCGTGCTAGTGGGACGGATAAAGTGATATATTATTTAGATCCCACTAGTGTTGGAAGTAGTTCGTGGAGAGAGGCTAAGGTCTGCAAAAAGGAGCTTCTCTTAGTTACCAAAATAAGTTTATGTTGGGTCCTACCTTCCTCGGTTACAAGAGTCCATGTCATTCAATACCTGAATCAGTCCTGGTGTAGTGATTGCATCTATAGTAAAGTGGACCTACACAAACTTGCAGGAATATAAGATGGTGTTTTAAGGGTAAATAGAGTTTTGTCTGTAACAGCCATCATCACTCCTGCTCTTCCCTACAGGCTTGGAAGCATGACAAAATAGGTCATATGGGGTGGGGTGAAATTTGTGTCCTTGGGGTGCTAATACTTCCGACCAGGTCTTTATTTGGAGTAAGGGGAATACATAATTTCTGGAGAAAGTTTGGACATTTCCCAGGTTCAAGCAATGCCCCTTACTTAGATTTCTTCCTATTAGCGTTGTCAATGGCTTCTAATTCATGAAGAGAAAAAAAAGTTATCAGCTAGTAGCTAAAAAAACCCTTAGAGGCTTTAGACCCGAAGAAACACTACAATAAAGTCAGTCGTTGGAATAAACACTGCTAGCCTGACTGCAGCGTTCATGAGGTTTCCGAAGTGCTGTGTTGTGATCATCCAGAACTAAACTCAGTCATTCACATTGCTGGTGAGCGTGAGACTTATTGAGGCAGGTAAATGCTTCTGCTCTTCCACCATGGACTCTCTGGTGGACCTCGATGCAGTTGTTGTTGTTGTTGTTCTTATTCAGGGTTTTTATTTTGGATGTCTACTTCCATTGACAGAAGATGAGACTGTGAGGTGATTGCCTAATCTTTAACCCATGTACAACAAAGAATTTGCTTAACTCTGGTCGTAAATGGGTTAAAGGGGATGGGGAAGCATAAATGGACACTATACTAAGCTAGTGGTTCTAGTGTCTGTCCCTGCAGGATAAGAACTGTAAATGCTGCCTTTTCAGAGAAAAGACTGTGTTTACATTGTTGCCTAGTAAAACATTTAGTGGCAGTGGCTTAGATGGTAACACGAGGTGATTCCTAGTCCAGTGCTGCACAGTTTGTAGCACTGGCATGAAGCGTATCCACGCTGTCCTATGGGAAAGCATTGGATTGGTTGAGATCATCAGGCATGGAGATGACCCAGGTGCTTCCAGTCTGGGACGGCGTGGGAAAAATGGTGAGTTAAAACTGCTAATATTTATTTTCCAGACAGGAACACTTGATTTAATGAGAGAGGGGGGGTGTAACTGGTCTTGTTTCCAGGACTCTGGGCTCTTTTTTAGGAACATTTTCGAAAATATCATTAACCAATGATAGTTATATATGAGATTATAATTTCATAAATGGCTAAGCCGTATCTTCCAGCTACCTGACATAACCGTGCCAATTTTGAGTTGCCAACATCCCAAGTTCTTGTTTTATTTAGAGTCTCGTGTCCAGGGACATCATTGGAAAATACCAAAAAAGCTTGGTACAAACATGTTATTTCAAGTCGTTGCGACTATGAAAGGCTATTCCATTGCATCCTTCAAGAGCACTCTGCAGTGGGCAACCTTGGTTAGTTACCATGTGAGCCTGGTGGTCACTACAAACACATTTGTGCTGGAAACAAAGTTAAAAGGGTAATCCAGATGTGGACCCCGTGCTCACTATGCCTAGAGGGGGTATCTGCTACACCTCACTGACGAGGCCCATGTTCTTTGTTTTTGTTGCAATATATGACCACTTTAAATCACAATGTCTCCAGGAAAGCAAATGGGTCCTGATCCTCACCTGTCCTAAATTTCATACCTCTTCAGTGTTGGGAGGTAAGCAAGGCCAAAGTATTATTATCGCCATTTATATAGCGCCAACAGATTAAGTATTAAGAGAGGGGGGATTTAACTATAAATAGGACCATTACAAGAAAACTTACAGGAATGATAGGTTGAAGAGGGCCCTGCTCAAACGAGCTTACACAACGTTGACTGAAACAAACATACCCGTGAGTTTTACTGTTGTGGTGCTCAGGTATACACAGAACATTTTGTAACCTTTTTCTTACATTAAGATGACTTACCGTTCTGATGTGCAGTTTTTATATTTTTTTGGGGGGGCGGGGAAGCTGAAAGTTAACCCAGTTTCAGTATTCTGTTTGAGCTCACAGGCATCGGAACACGTTTGAGGTATCTGAAGATTGTAGCTGCTCATATAAGAAACCTTATTCCCATTACTGCATTGTTAAGACTTGCCTCCTTCCTCTTGGGCTTTCCTTCTATTCTTTTTCCTCCAGACGTTTGTTCATTTCAAGCATGTATCTGCGTTATGTAGCATATCAGTCATCCAGAATGCCGAAAACTAAAGTTGAACTTTTTTTCATTTTATTTTTTGGCTGCAATATCAGCCATGTAGGAAACAATCCCATTATTTATTCATTCGGAAAGCATGTGTCAAATAGATTTTGTACTGTGAGGGTGAGTTTCGTTTATTAGCCGGATGTTCACTGATTAAATAAAGGAAAATATTTATTGTACGTATTTTCAGTGATATTGTTCATATTTTAAACAAAATATATATATATTTTTTCTTTCTTTCGTACAAGGATTGTTTTTGTGTTTTTAATTTTTAATTTTTTGTGTGTTTTACTGCTTTACCAATATCTCGTTTAAAGCAAGTTACTTTTTGTATTTTATGTGATGTTCTTTTTAAAACATTATTTGTCAATCATGTTGCGATGATCTCATCAGATATTTTTTTCCCTTTCCAAGTCTGGCTTAATGCCTAAAAAATAAATGTTTCCCCTTCTCCTTGCCTGTACTGGAAGCTGCTTTTAGGATTCAATGTTGTAACCCCCCACCCCTTATTTCTGTACTTCCTGTACTACTCCCTAAGTGAAATCATGAACAGTCTTTTCACAAGTAATAAGAGTATTAATAGAGTATATTAGACAGACTTTTTGGAAACCCTGCTTTGTCAATCCCACATGCTTTTGACTTGATGGTAAAATTAAGACTGATCAAAATCGTATCATTCCAAATTTGTTTATTCAAAAAAGGAAAATTGTTTCATGAAATTGCAATGTTCTCCAGATGTGTGTGTGTGTGTGTGTGTATAAACAGCACGTTACTGGTCCTTAGGATGACAGGACTTAACGCAGAGCCTATAGTAGGCATAAATAATACGCAAAGTCCAGGAAACAAACAAGGTCAGGCAGACTATAGATCGATAAATATATCCTGAACCCTATTAATATCCTTCTCGATACCATTACAAGCAATCTTGTGTAATCTTATCCGGTAAAGTAGGCTGTGGACATTCTCATAATAAACAGTTCTGATCTTACCTCTCCAGTGGCTTCTGGAGCCAAATGTGCATGAATTTTTGCCATGTTACGCAAGTCAAAAATCTGTTGACCCAAAGCATCCAGAAGGACTTCAAAGTTGTCCTGTGGACTCACATCCCAGTCTCAGAAATCCACATTAGAGTGGGACTCACCCAGAAATGTATCGCTGATTCTGACTTCCCGACATCCTACACTACATCATCTGAAGTGGAATGACTAGCCTGCCATTAATCCGCAATAAAGAGTGACCAGGACATATCTTGATCATCCTTATCTGAGGAATGAGGGAGATGCTCAGGAGTCGGTGCAGCAACCTGCTTGGGCTTCTTGGCCGGAGCCTTGCCTTTGGACTAATGGGATGATAGCCCTCTCCTTTCCAGTGACATTTGGTTAAGAAATTTCATGGAGTGGAAGCAATTTCTGGAAGAGCAAACAGAGTCAAAAGAGTCTGCCACACAATGAGCTCAATGCCCAACAATAGGGGATGACCTATCTGGAACAGGTGCTTGGGAGAAAACCTTAGAGAGGTATTTTTCCACTGTAGGAGCAGCAGCTGCATTAATCATAGACTGCCAGTCAGCTTGTCGGGCTTATGACTCTTCCATTTCTAGAGAGGAGTGACACAAAGCAGACAAGGGGCATACTCAACAGACAGTAAGCCTGTAGAGAGAAGGGCAGAATAGTTAGGTGTATTATGATGTGAAACACAATCACACAGCATATACTAAGTCTATACACAACGTTGGCTCAATATGTATTAAAAGTTCTTACCACATTAAAGGCACAAATAAAACACTAACTTAAGTCAAGGTGTGAGCACATGCAGAGGTTGTGGGGACAGGCTGCAATAGGGGAACAGTGAAACTGTGCAAGCAGTAACAAAGGGACTCACCCAGAGCAGAGGTTGGCAACATGTGCTTTAGCATGTCCAAGAACAGTAGAAATGCTGAAATAGATGAGGGATCACCTTTGAAAAGTGTAATACAATAAACTAATAACAACATGTAACATACAGCAGGGCTCCCCAAGCTACCTGCATACACAGAACAAATAGCCAGCAGTTTGAATGGAGACATAAACCCATCCTGGCAGGGACAACTTGGACTAATGTTAGCAAGAAACACAAACCTCAGATCAGAGATGTGGGTCATTCCTCTTCTCGCGTTGCAGAAACTACTCCACACAATGCACTATTGGGAACCAAGATAGCTGCCACAAGATGTGAGATCCAAGATGGTCACTTCCGCAACACAGTCACGTAAATCAGGAGCCAGAGGTGGGGGTTCCCACACACCACGGTACCCATCAGGGGAAGCAGAGATGGCTATAAAAGTTTCTCCAATACAGTGGTAAATCACCAAAATGGGGAAAAAAGACAGCCGATCAAACATAGTAGGGAAGAGAAGTAAGGGAGATAGCCCAACAAAGAAATCGGGAAAAACATTCCAAACATATCTCAAAGAAAAGTAAACCTCCCTAAAAAAAACCTGCACAGAGACAGCAGAATGAGTTGAAAAAAGCTAAAAGAAGAATTAACCAAATTATATATTTAAAGGGACACTATAGTCACCAAAACAAATTTAGCATAATGATGCTGTTTTTAGTGAATAGATCATGCTCCTGCAGTCTCACTGGTCAATTCTCTGCCAGTTAAATCACTTTGTTTTTGCAGCCTCCCTGCATGTGACCTGCACAGCCTCCCTAAACAATTTATGTAAAAGAGTCATCTAATGTTTATACTTGCAAAGTCTGTTTAATGTAGAATTTCTTATCTCCTGATATGTTAATAGCTTGCTAGACCCTGCAAGAATCTCCTGTATGTAATGGAAGTTCAATATACAGAGCAAATAATAAAAACCTTTAAGGTAAGTTACATCTGAATGAAAACGAAACTTCATTAAGCTAAAGTTGTGTTGCTGACTATAGTCTCCCTTTGTGTAGTGTAAAAAATATCAGCAATAATAATGTGACAGGGAAGAGTCAAAATTCTGACCTGTTCCTAGTGTGGAGCAGCAAAGAAAAAAATATGTGCCTAAGACTGTTTGACCTCATAAATACTTTACTTGGTTTTCATTGGTTATTGTTTCCATGCAGTTTTCTTTGTGTTATGGAGTTTAGTAAAGAAAGATGCACAATATGAAGCTTCCTGTTAAGTTGTAAAAGTTAGAAAATCTCCTCTACCTGTAAACTGTCGGTGGAGCAGAGAGAGCACAGATTCCAAGATTTCCAGGATTCCACGTGTGCTCTGGACATGGTATCATGCCAAAGGACATTCCTAGGAACTGATTAGGAAGAACAAGGTGACATTTAGGATCATAATTGTTAACCCCATCGTGAACTGTCAGTGCTTCATTGGGTCTTACTTAACCATATCTCTGGATCCTTTTGGCATCCAAGTATGGTTCTCCATGTCATATGGAGACCTTGTCTTTGGTGAGCTTTAGTGTAATGGCATTGGTGTTACATTTGGAGCTCAAGCTCAACAATGTGACATCTGCACTCTTTGTACTCAGAAGTGCGCATTGAAATTACATCAGTGCACCTGACATATCACTGTGTTGCTGGAGTTGGTGCACCTGTTTGGTCTAGGTGACACAAGTATTCCCGGGGTTGCGTGTTGACACACCTAATCATTTCCCAGATTACCTTCCAAGTGTTACTTTACTGTTCATCATCCCTTGCTTCTGTGATCCATAAATTATTGCCTACTTTCCTTAGACCCTTTCTTCGCCTTTTTTTCTGCCTTCATTTTCTTATTCTTAGGTATGTGATCATTGCCTTGCTTTTTTCAGGCCATAACCCATTGCTGCTGTAACTTTGGGCTTAAGATGAACAACATTTGCATTGTCCTATTTCTGGGAATTTTGGCTTTGTTTCTTACATATTGCCAGTTACCTCCGCTCACTAACATTCTTTATTCATGCATATGAAACTAACACAAACAACCTTTGGCATTATGAAGCCTCAATCATAACATTTCATGAGTTGCAATATTATATGTTATAAAATACTTTACATATGACATTTTTCTGTGGTGCCTGCTCTTGGAGAATATTATATGTTCTTATAAAAATACTTTACATATGACATTTTTTTATGTAATGCCCACCCTTTTATAATACTTGGTATTATGGATTCATATTTGTCTGTATATTCTGGTGAGTGTGCTTATAGTTTGTAATGACATTGTGCATTAAAAAAGGGGTAACCCAAAACATTTGCTTTACTTTCTATTGTGTCCTTCAGTAAACTATTATAGCACTGATAGTGCACTCAGCATCTGGTTGCATTGCCCTCATTTTCTCATAAATTTTGTATTTGCATTACTCTGCTTGAGCTAAAGTTGGAGGTGCATGCAGCAAGGAAAGGAATGTATTTTTCATTTTTTTACAGATCTGTATTTTAGGTACTGCACTGCAGTGACCTTTACCTCTATCTAATTTTCTTGGGGCCACATTTGTTTATTTCTCAGCTCTCTAGAGAGGGTTTTCCATATTCTAGTTGAATATGTCATTTTCTGGCATTGCACGCTTAACCAACAACAAAGCAGAAGTGTTTGCTTGTGTACATACTTTCTTTTCATTCTCCCAACCAGATCAAAACATTGTACATAACAATGGGAACATCCTACAACTAGACAGACAAGCGGGATACCCAGGGCCGGACTGGGGATATGAAGCAGCCCTGGAAAACAATCTATGCCAGCCCCATAAGTCATTGTACTATGTAGCGTGTGTTTTATCTATATATAACACATGCTACATAGCATTTACACACACACACACACACACACGTATCTAATTCAAATTATTAGTCCTTTCAGGGTAATTAAATTATACAGTAAAGCATACTCGCATGGAGACACAGACAATCTTACTGATGCACACAAATAGGCTTATTGACAGGCAATCTCAATGACACACACAGACAAGGTTACTGGTACACACAAAAATTTAGTACAGACAAACTCTGATACACACACAAGCTTACTACAGAAAAGCTCACTGTCACACACACACGCTCACTACAGACAAGCTCACTGATGCGCACACACTTTCCAGACAGACAAGCCCATTGACACACACATGCTCCCTACAGAAGTGCTCACTAACACACAGATTCACTTTAGACAAGCTAACTGACACAATATGGTTACTACAGACAAGCTCACAATCACACACATGGTTACTACAGACAAGCTCACTGCACACACATGCTCACCACAAGACAGACGCAGACACACCCATGCTCCCTACAGACAAGCTCACTAACTCACACTCACATAATCCCTACTGACAAGCTCACTGACACACATATAAGCTCCCTTACTAGCAGGCACACACACACACAGAAGCTCACTCACTAGCAGATGCGCATGCACACAAACTCACAGAAGCTCACTCACTCGCTAGCAGATGCACACACATAAAGACATCCACACACACAGAGGCAGGCATCCACACACAGAGAGACAGGCAGACAGCCACACAGGCAGACAGTCACACACACACAAAGGCAGAAAGTCAAACACACAGGCAGACAGCCACACACACAGGCAGACAGCCACACACTCACACGCAGACAGTCACACACATACACATGCAGACAGTCACACACATACACACGCAGTCACACACACTCACACAGGCAGATTGTCTCACACACACACAGGCAGACAGTCACACACACACAGGCAGACAGCCACACACACAGGCAGACAGCCACACAGTTACACACAGACAGTCACACACACAGACAGTCACACACATACACACGCAGTCACACTCTCACACAGGCAGACAGTCACACATTCACAGGCAGACAGACACACACACACAGGCAGACAGTCACACACTCACAGGCAGTCAAACACACACACACGCAGGCAGTCACACACTCACAGGCAGACAGCCACACACACACTCACACGCAGACAGTCACACACATACACATGCAGACAGTCACACACATACACACGCAGTCACACACACTCACACACAGGCAGGACCCTGTCACACACCCAGGCAGCCCACACACACACAGGCAGACAGCCACACACTCCACAGGCAGTCACACACACACACAGGCAGATAGTCACACACACACAAAGGCAGAAAGTCAAAACACACAGGCAGAAGCAGCCACACACACAGGCAGACAGCCACACACCCACACGCACACAGAAGTCACACATGCCACATGCAGACAGTCACACACATACACACACACACACCACACAGGTGACAGTCACACACAGGCAGACAGCCACACACACAGGCAGACAGCCACACACCACACACAGACAGTCACACACACAGACAGTCACACACATACACACCCAGTCACACTCTCACACAGGCAGACAGTCACACATTCACAGGCAGACAGTCACACACACACACACAGACACACACACACAGGCAGACAGTCACACACTCACAGGCAGTCAAACACACACACACGCAGGCAGTCACACACTCACAGGCAGTCACACACATACACGTACACACAGGCAGACAGTCACACACTCACAGGCAGTCACACACACACACACTCACAGGCAGTCTCACACACACACAGGCAAACAGTCACACACTCACAGGCAGTCACACACACAGGCAGACAGCCACACACTCACAGGCAGTCACACACACACACAGGCAGACAGTCACACGCACAGGCAGTCTCTCTCACACACACACACACACACACACACACAGGTAGACAGTCACACACACACAGGCAGTCACAAACACTCACAGGCAGTCACATACACACACAGGCAGTCACACACACACACACACAGGCAGTCAAACACAGACACACTGACCTGCTTCTTACCTCCACATCCCTTGTAGCTCCCGGAGATTGGTTGTTGGGGAAGCAGGGACTCCTTCCTGCTTCCCATGCTGCAGTAACCACACAGTAAGTTCCGCCTCCTTTGCCCACCAAGCTACGCCCCGTCGCACGCTAGCTCCGCCTCCGCCGTAATATATATATATTTTTTTTTAATGATCCCGGCCGGCCATGTGCGAGCTGTGCCGGCGTCCTGGCTCCCCCTGCTTCCATGGGGCCCTATGCGGCCGCACAGCTCACACATAGCCGGCCAGGATTACAGGAGCCTGATCACTGATTGTGGCTGTCAGTCCAGCCACAGGTGCCGCAGCCCACCGGGAAATTTCCCGGTATCCCGGTGGGCCAGTCCGGCCCTGGGGATACCTATTTGCAAACAAAAAAGGCTATAGTTAGTTAAAAATGACATATTTAGTTAAAACTAATAATGTGACTCAAAGTATTCAACCTTTTCTGTCCAAACCTGTATTTGGTACTTACCCTTACTAGAACTGTAATCATTGTAGAGGGGTGACTAAAGAAGATATTTGCACGCATCCTAGGACTGGCCAACAGATAAAGCTGAAAGGTTTTTTACTTCTCAAACAGACTTTCTTATACCTTTTGACATATCACTCATTCTGCAACTTCTAAGTGCCATCCTGTTTGAAGCCACACACGCTGCGAGTGACATCGTGGCACATCATGTGACCGCACCAGATGCTGGAGAAGCCAGGAAAATGGCAGAGATATGCCATTATGGATTCAAATTTGAATGTGTATATATACTGACGGATGTTTTTGTACTTTGTAAGTACATAATGCATTGACAAAGGGGTAATGAAAACGTTTGCTTTACTTTCTATTGTGTCCTTCAAAAAAAGATGGTAGCACTGTTTATGCACTTAGCATCTGGTTGCGCTGCCCTATTAAATAAAACACAAAAAAAATTTGAGAATATTGTCCGCTAAGTGCTGTTAATTAATTTTGTTCTAATCCACGGAATGAGAGCAGACCGTTTGACCCGTCTGAGTAAAGAGAGCAAACTCTTTACTGATTTTACTGAGTTATTGATGGCTAATTGCAGCAAACTCCTTTACTTCCTAGTTCATCAGATTCCCTTCCTTCCCACAAGATTCGTTGTTCTGACTTTTCATCCCATTCTTTCTTCTAGTTTCTACTGTGGTTTTCTTATATCTTTTGACATATCACTCATTCTGCAACTTCCAAATCCCCTTCCGCAATCATAAATATTAGGGATGTGCATGGGGAAAAAATTTGGTTCGGCATTCCGAAATTCGGGACTTCGGCAATTCGTAACTTCGGCAATTCGTAACTTCGCGACTTCGGCACTTTGGTTCGGTTCAGCACTTCAGTACTTCGGCATTTCGACACTTCATAACTTCGGCAACTTCGGAACTTCGGCACTTCGGAACTTCGGAACTTCGGAATTCAGAAATTCGGCATTTCGGGATTTCAGATGTTCTCTTACAGTCGCTTAGTAGATAACTCCCTAATTCCCACGGTATTAGGGAGCTATCTACCAAAAGGCTGAAAGACCTAAATTGGTCTTTCAGACAAATTTACTAATACTAAGTAAAAATAAAAAAAACCACAGTGTCCCTCCTCCCAAGCCCCCACCCGTGCCACGCGAGTGGGTCTTCTAACCTGAAGGGGAGACCTATTGCCCCCCCCCGGCCCCCACCCCTGAGCGGCAGGTGGGGGCCCAAAATCAGAAAAAGGGTGGGGGACCTATTGTCCTGTTTGCCACTGTTTAATAGACATGTCCCTACTCACGGTATAGCGAGTATGTATGTCAGTGGACATGCATTTTTCATAAGGTTTCTGTCTGTCCAGCTGCACCAAAACTGCATGTAAACTGTGGCAAAGATGGTACAAGGGGATACTCCACTTGTAATATGATTACATGCCAGACTTAAATTGTATGAGGAGCATCTCCTCATCCTCCTATCCCCCCAGCATTTCCTCCTCCTCTCCCCCAGCATCTGCTCCTCCTCTCCCCCCCAGCATCTCTTCCTCCTCTCCCCAGCACCTCCTCCTCCTTTCCCCAAGCATCTCCTCCTCCTCTCTCCAGGGATCTCTTCCTCCTCTACCCCCAGCATCTTCCCTTCTCTACCCACAGCATCTCCTCCTCCTCTCCCCACCAAAATCTCCTCCTCCTACTATCCCTCGCATCTCTTCCTCCTCTCCCCTTCACCTCTTCCTCCTCTCCCCCCAGCATCATCCCTTCTCTGCCCACAGCATATCCTCCTCCTCTCCCCCCAGCATCCCCTCTCTCCCCCTTCCCCCCCAGCATCTTCTCCTACTTCTCTCCCCCAGCATCTGATTCCATTCCACTGGTGTGAGGAGGTGTGGCCATGAGGGAGCATTGACTTACCTGCTGTTCCAGCACTGCTCCCTCTGCTGATGCTGCCGGGAGGCAGGAAATGATGTCAATCAGGCGGCATCATCTGATAGACATAATTTCCTGTCTCCCAGTGGAATCAGCGGAAGGCACGTAGGGAGCAGTGCTGGAACAGCACGTAAGTCGGTTCTCCCTCGCAGCCCTCCATCCCACCCACCAATAATTCAAAAGCAGAATAGGCTCCTGCCATTTTGGGCAGGCAGGTGCCTACTCAGCATTGGTGATGGGGGGTCTAAGGCTGCCAACCAGCACCAGCGGGGCCCCCCAGCAACCTATGGCTGCATGCCCACAGAGAGGGCTTGGCGTGCCAACTGTGTAACGCGTACCATTGGTTCACCATCGCTGGCCTAGAGGATTGATCCTGACACCATCTCACCATTTCCTCTTCATCTATATCTTAATCTCACTTTGTCTATTTCTAGTTATCCATGTTAAACACTCTATATGCTTTTTTATCTATGTTGAAGAGGCACTTATTCAGATGCAAATTTGCCATGATGCACGCCGGCTCTTAACTGCCCAGCACTCCAGCAACTTTCTGAGAGCTGATTGTCAGCCAGTTGTGGTTCTGTTTGTCCACTTACCTGATCTCTCCTGTGACTTCTGGCTCTGTTGTGTGGCACCAGGCTATGCTTGGATGCTGCCGTGGCAAGATGGTGCCCAACAGACAGACACCGGTGCAGTGTGTAGAGGGGGTAAGGGAGGGCGGGAGAAAGAGAGGCGGGACTGAGGAGTAGACAAGAAGGCGCTTAGTCTCCTCCTCTCCTTTATAGGTAATGGTGGCTCTACAGTAGGGGATGGGGGCCAGTCACATGGCCTCCTCTCCCTATAAATAGCTAAGCACTGCACTTAGTCAGTGCTTGGGTGTTCTGGTGCTTGCTGTAGTCTCCTGGTGTCCTGCTTCTTGTGCCTGGTTCCTGATTCTTGTTCCTGGTTCCTGATCTTGAGTTCAGGTTCCTGGCTCCTGTTTCTGATTCTTGCTCCTGGTTCATGGTCTCTGATTTCTGGTTCCTGATTCCCAGTAATATTTCTCGGCTTCAGGCCTCTGGCATGACCCTAACCATGCTTCTTGTCTCTGACTTTTGGCTTCTGGCATCCTTCTATATTTGTAGCTTCTGACCTCTTGATTTCAATCCTCTGCTGCCAGCCTTGATCATAAAACCGCCTGACACTGCTTCCTGCCTACTCCTATCTGGCTTCTTTGCTATCTTTATAAATAAAGGCACCCATGCCCTTATAGATCTACCAGGCTCCGGTAATACTCTCAGGCATCTGAGAAGGCCATGACTGCAATTGGCTGCCATTCCACTACTACTGAGTTTCTCTCCAAACAAACCAACCAGTAGGTTGTCACACATTTGGAATCTCAAATATTTTCTAAAAACAGTTGAATTAAGCAAATAAAATCTCAATAAGTAGATGCATTAGTATAATGAATCTCTATGAGAAGATGCTGATTGGTGCATTGCGTTGATAACAACGCATGCACAGTAGGACCCCAGTGTGTCTCTGTATAGAAGAAGTGGATTGACTGAGTTTATCCTAGTGATGATTTCAAAAGAGGAGGAGTGATGGTTGTGAAAAAAAACAGCAGGAGGAAGGCTAAAATGTGACTATAAGTATCTCCATAGAGATGGATTAGTGCAATGCATCACTATGAGGAGATGAGATGCTGACTGCTGCATTACGATAATTGCTTTGCATGCACAATACGGCCCCTAATGCTTTTCTGTGGAGAAGCATTGGATTAGTAGAGTTTATCCTAGCAATTATCATAGCAGAGAAAAAGTGATGGACACCGGGAATGCAAGGGCTACAGGTGACATACATATTTACTTTTACTTTTAAACATGGACACTTATATCTAAAAACATTGTGAAAAAACACTAACATTCAAAATACAAGGTTGTATATTTGAACTAGGATGAGTAAGTGGGTGGTGAACTGCATCTTCTTTGTTTTGCAGAGCCTATCTACATATTATTTCAAATACACATGCAGACAATACCAGTCATGCTTTAGAAATCAATAACAATTTATTTTCAATCCATTTGAGCAGTGTTTAGCATCTGTTATAAACTGAACATCAAAAGACTACTCTTACCTACAACTGGGGTAAGTCCAGTGAAAAAGGAAGTTTCATAAAAATGTTATATTCTTTCTACATTCACAATTTTTACAATCTATCTGTTTTCTACCACTGAGCATAATATCATACAACAAGCGATTTAACCATTTTCTTTAAGGTAATGTAGCACTTGATAAATATGTATTTGTTTTGTGTATATTGGTGGAATATAAAGTGTAAGTAAGTGTCAGAGAGCATTTAGAAATGCCAGCAGCTCCTCTGCACTGGGCTTGTGCACCTAATTACCATAATTGAGAAGAGGTAATCACTGCAGAGAAATGTAAATTCTAGCTTGCTGGGTTTTTATTAAACATCTATTGTACGGTAAATGTCACTTTTTATATATTATTTTCTTTGGCTTTCACAAATGTTAAATTCAAGATATATTTCAGGTATAATCTGAAATAAATATATATTTTAAGCATTTGCAGCATACTGCGCATTGTGAATGCCCAATAAAGCAATATGAAAACAGCAGTATAAAAAAAGGAAATTTCTCTGTTTGAGATTCAATGTAATTGCAATATAAATTGTCACTCATCTTTTATTCTTCTCTATACATATACGGAATGGTTACAACTTTTTTTCTTTTGTATATGTACTTATGCACATGCCTTGTGAATAGCGGAAAAATGTGTTTCGGTCGAAACACTTGGAGATGGCAGATACTGATGCATGTGACAGTTTGGCTCATCATCCGCAAACATTTGGACAGCCAGGAAATTGCAGGAAAAAAAGTCACCTGTTAGTGTGCAACAATAAAAAACTGATACAAAATTACCTAAGTTACATGTCCGGATTCCCATTAGGCAGAGCAGGCATGGGAAAAACAAAAGATTGACTCTTCCAGGCCATTTAAAGTAAGTTTAAAGTGTTGCATTTATTCAAAATTTAAAAGCACTTAGAAACACAGCATAGACCACACACTATACAGAAATTTGGCCTTAAACATTCACATGTTAAAATCAATATTTGCAAACATACCATGTTTAGAGGATGCCTGTTTTCAGTACTTGTGTACATTTTTGGAGCATGGGGCGGATGGGGAGATCTAAGTACCAGGGATTAGTCCTAAATAGTCTAATCAGTCTCCTATGCTCAATAGCAGAGCTGCAGGCACAGTTATAGAGGGTGTAAACGTCCCAGCTGCTCTAGTATCTGAGTGTGAGGCTGGACAGGAAGTAGAAGGGATAACTTCCCATTTGCCCACTAACAGCATCTCACACAGGAAATGCCCTACAGACATTGTATAAAAGATACTGGTACAAATCTTTTCTATCAAGATTTGTACCATCTACTCCAGGTAATATAATATATTTTCCCACATTGGGTCGTGCTGTTTGCGTAAACACTGTAACATGGTGTTTACATTGTGTTTACGCATGGTTTTGCGCCTAAGACACAGTATATTATATATACGTTCTTTGCATGTAATATTTATAGAACTGAAAGAGGTGGTTCGGTCTTTTAGGCTGCACTGAGATACAACTTGTTCAGGACTGCACTTCTTTCTTATATAATGAATGTAATCCCTCCCAAAATCTGCACAATCCATTTTATTAATACTGACTTTAACCACTAATGATCTAAACCTAAAAAAACCCAACCTTTAATTCTAAGTTTAACTCCTCTTAAAAACCGAACACCTCATGTACCCCAATGCTATTAATTAAAGTGTATCACTAAACACTCCTTATACTACAACTATAGGATTAAAGCTTTTCAATTCTCTAAACCACTTCTAACATTATCTGAAACCCTTATGCATTTACACAGCTAAATAACCTCACTATACACAAAGATTCAACCACAATACATTACAAGCAGAATACATATATACTGCTGCAGTTTTCAAGTTTTTAGATATTGTTATGCTTGCAATGTACAGTTAATAAATTAATTTACCTCACTTTATCTGTCTTTCTGGGGCTTGAAAAATAGCAGAAGTTTAACAGTTTCCCTTGTGCCCACACCATGGGCATTCAGTGGCGTACTTTAAAATAGTAAAAAAAAAAGTGATTTGTACACTCCCTGTCTCCACCCATGGCGAGTAGGTGGGGGCATTAATTACAGAAAATGGAGGGACATCCTACCTCCACCAGTGGATGGTGGCTACCTATCATTAAATGGAGGGTCTAGTGTCCCACCAATGAGTGGCGGGTGGGAGCACTAATGATACATTTTTAAATATTGCCCCCTCCAGCTCACTATGGGTGGAAGCAGGCTGCATTCTTAATGATGGATAAATTGAAAGAGGCCTAGCAGAGGCAATTCCTTCCAAAAGAAGGGGTGAATATAGGTTCTCACAGAAGAGTAGAAACCATTCTTCCCCTGGGATTCCCAACAAGTCAGCAAAGGACTCCTTTTGAGTTCCATGCATCCTGTTTGGTCAGTGACTCATTGGGCCACATTCTGTTCTATCGCAATGGCTGGCTATCTCTGGACTCGGTCTTATAAATCCACTTGTTCTTGTGAGCAGCTGACCACCTTAGAGATGCTCAACCACACCCAACGGACATTGTACTACGTATGTCGGACTTGGTTCGATGACCAACCCTAGAGGTTAATCTTTTTATCTGATGTCAAATTCCACACCTCGTTATCACCATACAGAACATAACTATTGTTGAAGAACCTCTTGTGTTAAAATGTTGTCAATGTAATGTTATGCTTCACAACTATGTCATCAACAATACTGGACTATCTGATACATCTACATTTGTGATTACATATTGTACTATGTATTGCCTACAAAATAAAAATGTATAGAAACCAGTGGTATGAAAACCAGTGGTAATTATCCCATGATGAATTGTATGGTGATATAATGCCACAAACCCAGTCTGTATAATGATCTTCCTTCAGCATTATAAAAAGCATGTGTCCTATCAGTTGCTCACACTTACAACGTGATTTTATATTTTTGTATAAGACTTTCAAATTATTTAATATTTTAAACAATATTTTAACATTTTGATATTTCTTTCATATATTTATATATGATATATATTTGATATTTAAATTTTTTTAAGTTAATCCTAAAATATTAAATAATCAGAAATCAGGCTTATGGTGCCTGCTACCTTCACGGACACAGGCCTCAAAAAAATACACTTCTGAAATGATTCAACACTGTTAGAAAATCTTTCCAAATGTTCATCTACAGAAATCATTATTAAAGTACATGTTATAATTTGAGGCCTATGTCTGTGAAGGTAGCTGGTACCATAAGACTCAGTCCAGCACGATGAAACCACAACAGTGTACGGTATATGTAAAAAGGGGGATGAACAGTAGTAGGAGTAATTTAATTTTAATGTATTTTTGTATTTATTATTATTATTATTAATATTAATAATAATAATAAAAATATTATTAGTTTGGTGAACATGGGGATAACCTGGCCCAAACTGGCATTACTGTGGCTCAAAGTTCTGTCATGTCCCTTAATGGAATAAACATTTATACTATCAGTATTAGTGGGGAGTCAACACTAATGGAGTGGTGGGAAGATAGACAAAATTGCCCTCTGACATTCTATTGTAGATGGTAAGTGGAAAGCCCTGTTTTTCATGCCGCATCAATCAAGCATGGTTGCCAGTCAGTTGGACCTTCACTACCACCACCATACCGAGACATTGTGAGCTGCAACCAGTGTGCCATCAAGGAAAGAAAGGCATGCTGGCCAATAAGAACACTCCATAAATCTTCACAATCAAGCAGGTGATTTTGTTAACCTGTTGTTTTTACATAGCCATGGAATGAAATCCAACAAAATGAGTGGGCTGGTATAACCGCAGCTGGTGCCCTTATATTCCACTATAACGTCTTAAAGCATAGAACTTAGCAGGGCTGACCATACAGATATCTTTAGCCATAATATTATATAGTTAGTAAGAGATCCTCTGTTTAAACTATATAAATAATTGAGAATACAATATAAAATAAGGATTGTCTTATTAGATATTTTATTAAATAAAAATATAAATATAGACTTATAAAATCCATTATAATAATTTATATCAGAGTTTATAAGATTAAACTATATGCTTGCAATATCCTAATAGATTAACATACCCTCCTGAAAATGTCATCACGTCAACCTCTCTGTCATTATAAGGTGGAGCAGCGTCTGTTTCCAAATCACTCCTCTCTGTGTATTTAGGTGTCTTCATTTTAGGGTTACCATAGTTCATATATGAAAAAGTAACACTTCTTTTGTTTTTGTTCATTCTAGGGATCTCCCTTAACTTAGCAAAAATACAAGGCCATAACTGAAACGTAAGGGTGTACACGTCATAGGAAATTCCCTGACTTAGGACAAGATGGCATCTTAAAGTCTTAACATCTTTATCTATTTAGGGTTACTGCAGTATATTATGTACTGAAAGAGTCGTAGCATAGCCTTGAAGCTTGTTTATGCATGTGACGAGACCAATCTCGCCACTGTGCATTGGAGGAGCCTGGTTGCCTGCCTGCTGCCTTTTGACTATGGACCAGCATTTAAATACTTTATTTTCCTATGCAGAAAGGTCTATTCATGTATTTCTGCCCTGGTGTTCGGTAGATTCTCGGATTTACTGAATGAACTCATTTAACCCAGATGGCTATGCCATGGAGCCTATTTGTGTAATAAAAGACTTTGGCTACATGGCAATTGAACTGTATGTGTGTGGTCTGAGCGCCATTCAGTAATAATGTGCGCTCAGACCTAAGCTATCTAGGGAATATGTTGCATGTCTGTATTTTATGTAATAAATGTAACCTTGTGTATTTTATTGTATTTTACTGTCTTTTTACTGCCATGTGCTTAATGGAGTTTTGCATCTGTCCTTGGAGATAATTGGATCACTTCCCAATTATCTCCAGGATAGAGAGGAGGGATTGTGATGTCATTGTGGGAGTGTTTATCTGTGTTGTATATTTTGATTGGATGTTCCACAAAACCCTGTGGGTGGGACTTTGTCTGTAAAATGTGTATATAAGGCCAATAAAGACACAGCTCAGTATGTTCCTGCTTGACCATCAAAACGGAGCCTTGTCTCGTTCTTGGGGGGGATTTATTGTATGCTGTTCTAGTTCGACTGCTAGGAGTGTAAACCTATTCGTATGGTTTTTCCTATTCGGCTGTTTACAGCATTTGTATGTTTGAGAGCATTCTTATGCTTCTCCGGTTTGGTGGATTGGCGTCTACAGTAGCTGCCTGTATATCTGGAAGGGAATATTTCCTAAACGACTGTTAACCCCTTTTATGCTTGGGGGTGTCTTTACAATGCATTATTGTTATTGTATTCCATCTGGGACAAATGGCGTAAACATATTAGGCACTGAAAGTAGGCAAAAAGTTATTGCTTAAAGAAACATGTATGAAAAGCAATATGTTTCATTTCTAACACCTTGTCAGTTTGAAATATCTCTTAAAGACAAAGTACACAGTTTGAGAAATATAATATTTGCATTTGCCCATAACAATGGTTAACAGTTAAAGGGGAAAAAAAGACTTTGGAAACTGATTTTTCATCTTTAATAAAGCTGTACCTTTCATGCAACACTACTACTGTCACTCTTCGTGCAGGCAGGGTTCACTTGTACTAGTGGAAGTTGTCTGAATTCTAGCTTGTATACTATCACTTGATTTATTAATTCTAATGGAAATGTTGATGATGGTGATATTGGTTATGTTAAATGATGATGGTATTGCTGATTATGGTGGTATTGGTGGTAGAAGAAGTGTTGGTAACATTGACAGTAGGTGAATTTCTTATGCCACTGCTAGCAGGCTCAAGTAATGTCACACCTGTCTCTATTGCACAAATCAATTCCAACAGATTGACTTGGAGAGGGTGAATATGCAGGAGCCAAGTGCATATTAGCTACCTTAGAAAATATTGAGCTGCTTGTTGTCCTCTCCACACTCTCCTCTTCTATTTGCTCTGACTCAACATACTCATAGTTGAGTAGCTCCTGGACCAGAGGTACAAGTGCTATGTCTGCAGTGGTGGGGGAAACAGTATTATTATGACCAGATTCATCAGCGCAACTATCACCACTAAGCATGGACATTGGGGACAACTACCTTGGTACTCTGTATCTTCACTAAATAGTGACTCTGTTGTCTCCCACGAAGCATACCCTGCCTATAGCAAGCGTTATAGATAGATCTGTGTCCTGAGGATAATTCACTTGATGAACCAAATTGTCAATTATTTTTGTAGAGATATGTTACAAAAAAAATTGAATTTTCTGTAAAGACCCTGAGTGCTGGAATGACTAATATTTTTATGTGAATTTTTTCGAGCATTGGGTATCATATGCTGAATGTAAGGTTGGAGTGCAGGACTGTTTATATAGTACTATGAAAGTAGTGTAAGCATAATACTATCCCGCATTATCTCAGACACAGCAATTTGTGATATGATTCTGATGATTCATGTATCAGTGTATTACTATAAATAAAACATGTGTGATACATGTTTCTGAGCACTTATGGAAGAAAGGAAAGACCACATAGCTGCACTCTGAATGTGACACAGATAGCTGTTTATATAAGTGTCCAAATGAGACCAAGTTCCATGTATATTTGTGTAGTGATATAAAAAAACACACAAATTAAGGTGTAGAAGTGAATGTGTTAAATTGAATACTTAGCATAGAGAGGAATATACCTTTTCACCTACTTATATCTAACTACTGAAATAATTCCATTGTCCTATTAAAAGGCTTGCTGTGCTCACAACAACTTATCAGTGAACACAGCCTTTTGAAGTGGTGCAGGCAGAATTATATCTTTATCTGCTAGCTGAGTCATTTCCAGCCAGATTTAGAAAAAAATAAATCACTTTAAAATGTGTGAATTGCCTGAAGCCAATATGAGAGCATCTTGCTCATTCCTAAAATATATTCCTATATATTTGGGTAGCTCACCCCTCCCTTAGTTTAGAATGACATTAAATGAACTCATGGGATTAAATGTGTAAGATATTAGAAAAATATATAAACAAAATAGACAAAGTAATGTCAAGATTTTTGTTAACAAAACAAATAAAAAATACAGCAATATTGTAATGCTATCAAGATTATTGACTAAACAAAAAATTTGCTATTTGTAAATGCTAAACATTTTTAATGAACACCTAGGAATCGGCAGTACTGCTGTTGAGATGATGTCAACAGGCACAAAACCCAACCAGCATGGATTTAGGGCTGGATTTACATGACAGGTGCCTGTAGGCACAGAATCCAAAGGCGCACCTGCACCCCCTCCAAAAAAGAGAAGAAGCAGATTGATGTGTTAACTAGACATTACAGGCATAAAAAATATCTAAAACTTTGAGTGGCTTAAATGTGGAAATACGGATTGGGTTTGTTTAGGTTTCGTCATAGGTTATATTTAGAGTTCGTGGAATTTGAAGTGTTAAATGCAAAGTACTCATTACTCTATGTCTTCTGTATTCCTGTTGCCCTTCTATGACTGATAATCGAGCTACAGTAGCTGATATACAATATGCATCATTCATTGCTGACCTTGTTCCTCCTGAAAGGCACTTCCTGTGTGAGACGCTATTAGTGGGCAGGTAAGAAGTGACCCTTTCCACTTTCTGTCCTGCCTCACACACAGACATTGAGCACACAGATACTGAATAAGCTAGGATAGAACTGAATTTTGCACTCCTGGTACTTATCTCCCCACCAGCCCACTTACAGTTGTGCACATAAGTTGGCATACCCTGGCAGAAATTGATTTTGAAAATATTAAGTGAAAAGTGTACAGAAAAAAAAAGCTTAAAAACTTAAATAAAGGCAGCACACCTAAAGGATAGGGCTCCCTCACAGGCCCTATAGGTATATAGGTATAAGGAAGTAGAAAAAGGTGGCGCCACAGAGATATTATGTACAATTAAATATAAGCAAGTAGTAATATAAAAATAAACAATAATATATATATATATATATATATATAAATATATATATATATATATATATATATATATATAATACAGAGAGAGAACAATAATATATATATATATATATATATATATATATATATATATATAGAAAGTGGAAAGACCGGCACTCAAGGAGTTTTAACAGCTTTTACTGTGTAAAGATAAATCAACGTTTCAGCTCCACTTCATCCCTAGTTGATTTCCTTGAGTGCCTAGTTGATTTACGTTGATTTCCTTGAGTGCCGGTCTTTCCACCTTCTACAATTGAGCTACCAGAGCACCAGGTAAAATATATCTTTTTATTGGAGTGCAGGGGTTTGACATATTTTTCATATATATATATATATATATATATATATATATCTCAATCACAGTTCTATCTGAGGTAGAGACGTCTATGGAGTAGTGGGATCAAGGGGTTCGTGGGATCCGTATGAAAGAGAAAAGAAAATCTAATAGTGCAATAAAACCCAAATAGGTAGCAGCCAATAGAAAAGGTCTATATGATCCTACTCACGTTTGTGAGAGCTAAAAACTAGCTCTAGTATAAACAGTGTACAGTGGTATAATCTCCACTTATGGGATACGTGAGGGAGTGTTATAAATAGATATCTCATCAGATGGGGACCTTATGTAACATAAAAAAACAACAATAGTGCTCATTGTGATAAAACCAGTATAGTATATAAAAATACCAAATGGTTACTCATATTTAATTAGGCAGACACACTGCTCAATGGTAGGGCGTAAGTGGTATAATCCCCACCAAGGATGCTTTGGAGTAGTATCTCTCTGGAACAAGTAAAACTCAGATGCCAGATACTAAACTAATACAAATAGTAAAGATAAAATGGCTAACTCACAACAAAGAAAGTGGCCAAAATACCTTTATTAAAATACAGTTCGTTAAAACTTCCACAACGCATTTCTCCCCTTAGGGCTTTCTCAAGTGGATAAAAAAGATGACCAAAGACTTTGCATGACCTGGAGGCATTTTGCCAAGACGAATGGGCAGCTATATCACCTGCAAGAATTAGTCGCCTCATAGACAAGTATTACAAAGTGGACAATACACAGTATTAAGAGCAAGGTGTATGCAGACTTTTGAACAGGTGTCATTTATTTTTTTTTCTTTGATGCCATGTTTTGTTTTATGATTGTGCCATTCTGTTAAAACCTACAGATGAATATGAATCCCATAAGAAATAAAAGAAATGTGTTTTGACTGCTCACTCATGTTTACTTTAAACATGGTTCAAATATAACCAATTCTCCAAGGGTATGCAAACTTTTGAGTACAACTGTAAGCTCCAAAAAAGGCACATTAGAAGTGCTGAAAAAAAAGCCCTTTACTGGATATCCACATGTCCCTAATGGGAAATCTATCATTGCAATGAACTGTTTTTCATCTTTTTTTCCTCTCTCTTTTTCTTAGATTTGTGTTATTTCCCGTCTGCCTGTACGTAACGTTTCTTGCTTATATGAGGTTCTTATGATTATTTTATTTTTTGGAATTGGGAACAAGATTATGTCCAGACCTGGAGGTCCCGCATAGTTTTATATGGATTGCAAACCCTAAGCTAGAGTGCTAATTTAAAAAAAATAAATAATAATAATCAATTTGATTGTTTATGTATTAGTACAATTTATTTGTGCCTGGTTTATATGTTCTTCATATAATACTGTTAATGATTATTTTAAGATTATGGTTAATGTTTTATCAAATATGCTTACAGCAGCAGAACCTCTGCATCTTAAACTTCAGCTTCAGCTTTCTTAACCGACTAAACATGTATACATAAATATGTAGACATAAACATATAGATATAAGCAATGCTAAACAGTATGATGCTACTGGTGGCACTGCTGTATTGAACATTGTGTTAATACAATAGGAGAGAAGGAATGGTTATCAGTAGTGTGGTTGTTACCTCCAAGTCTACCTTCGCTAACTGGTAAATATAATGCTAGCAAAGGCATAAAAACAACATGTCCATAAAACTGATTTCATGCTGAGTTTCAAACAACGTGTCCATAAAGTTGATTTCATGCTGGGTTTCAAATAATAGTAGGACTGCGACAAAAACAAGGCTCAATGAATTCTGTCTAAGTTTCTTTCACAATTATATAATGGGGTGATGATGATGAAGAGAATGACCCAGAATATGTCTCATCGATAAAAAAGCAATGTGATGCAAAATGAAACTCATGTTGCTGTCATTGAAAAAGTCAAATGACCTTCCCTTACCACATATACTGTATACAGTGATATGATTAAAAACAGACTCTCTGAAAAAAATATCAGTCCGTTTGGTTTCTCAAAAAGTATCCAGGTATAATTTAGTGTATTTTCAGCAACAAACTTTGCCATTATTAGATGAAATGATAAAAAAATTAATCTTTGCAAAACTAAAAAAATATTGGGTGTATACATAAATATATAAATATAAACCAGATACAAGTTTCACCTGCAAGGACACAAGAAAATAATGATTTAATACTAATTGGTAACAACAACCAACTTTTATAAATGTATCTCATAGGCTACATAATGATTGAGAGTCTATTGATAAACCATGATATATTTCACTCATATGCTCTATATGATTCCACAGTGGAATGCAAGGTCAATATTGGTCTTCAGCCCACTTTTTTTCCTGGTTAACTTAACAATTAGTCAGAAAACTGTGTCCTTTATTTACCAAAAGTAAATGCACGTTACAATGGTCAAAATTTGAACTCAAATAT
>OW240919.1:61939547-61980765 GCA_933207985.1 Pelobates cultripes
ATGGTGAACCAATGGTACGCGTTACACAGTTGGCACGCCAAGCCCTCTCTGTGGGCATGCAGCCATAGGTTGCTGGGGGGCCCCGCTGGTGCTGGTTGGCAGCCTTAGACCCCCCATCACCAATGCTGAGTAGGCACCTGCCTGCCCAAAATGGCAGGAGCCTATTCTGCTTTTGAATTATTGGTGGGTGGGATGGAGGGCTGCGAGGGAGAACCGACTTACGTGCTGTTCCAGCACTGCTCCCTCCGTGCCTTCCGCTGATTCCACTGGGAGACAGGAAATTATGTCTATCAGATGATGCCGCCTGATTGACATCATTTCCTGCCTCAGCAGAGGGAACAGTGCTGGAACAGCAGGTAAGTCAATGCTCCCTCATGGCCACACCTCCTCACACCAGTGGAATGGAATCGGATGCTGGGGGAGAGAAGTAGGAGAAGATGCTGGGGGGGAAGGGGGAGAGAGGGGATGCTGGGGGGAGAGGAGGAGGATATGCTGTGGGCAGAGAAGGGATGATGCTGGGGGGAGAGGAGGAAGAGGTGAAGGGGAGAGGAGGAAGAGATGCGAGGGATAGTAGGAGGAGGAGATTTTGGTGGGGAGAGGAGGAGGAGATGCTGTGGGTAGAGAAGGGAAGATGCTGGGGGTAGAGGAGGAAGAGATCCCTGGAGAGAGGAGGAGGAGATGCTTGGGGAAAGGAGGAGGAGGTGCTGGGGAGAGGAGGAAGAGATGCTGGGGGGGAGAGGAGGAGCAGATGCTGGGGGAGAGGAGGAGGAAATGCTGGGGGGATAGGAGGATGAGGAGATGCTCCTCATACAATTTAAGTCTGGCATGTAATCATATTACAAGTGGAGTATCCCCTTGTACCATCTTTGCCACAGTTTACATGCAGTTTTGGTGCAGCTGGACAGACAGAAACCTTATGAAAAATGCATGTCCACTGACATACATACTCGCTATACCGTGAGTAGGGACATGTCTATTAAACAGTGGCAAACAGGACAATAGGTCCCCCACCCTTTTTCTGATTTTGGGCCCCCACCTGCCGCTCAGGGGTGGGGGCCGGGGGGGGGGCAATAGGTCTCCCCTTCAGGTTAGAAGACCCACTCGCGTGGCACGGGTGGGGGCTTGGGAGGAGGGACACTGTGGGTTTTTTTTATTTTTACTTAGTATTAGTAAATTTGTCTGAAAGACCAATTTAGGTCTTTCAGCCTTTTGGTAGATAGCTCCCTAATACCGTGGGAATTAGGGAGTTATCTACTAAGCGACTGTAAGAGAACATCTGAAATCCCGAAATGCCGAATTTCTGAATTCCGAAGTTCCGAAGTTCCGAAGTGCCGAAGTTCCGAAGTTGCCGAAGTTATGAAGTGTCGAAATGCCGAAGTACTGAAGTGCTGAACCGAACCAAAGTGCCGAAGTCGCGAAGTTACGAATTGCCGAAGTTACGAATTGCCGAAGTCCCGAATTTCGGAATGCCGAACCAAATTTTTTCCCCATGCACATCCCTAATATTTATGATTGCGGAAGGGGATTTGGAAGTTGCAGAATGAGTGATATGTCAAAAGATATAAGAAAACCACAGTAGAAACTAGAAGAAAGAATGGGATGAAAAGTCAGAACAACGAATCTTGTGGGAAGGAAGGGAATCTGATGAACTAGGAAGTAAAGGAGTTTGCTGCAATTAGCCATCAATAACTCAGTAAAATCAGTAAAGAGTTTGCTCTCTTTACTCAGACGGGTCAAACGGTCTGCTCTCATTCCGTGGATTAGAACAAAATTAATTAACAGCACTTAGCGGACAATATTCTCAAATTTTTTTTGTGTTTTTTTTAATAGGGCATAAACAGTGCTACCATCTTTTTTTGAAGGACACAATAGAAAGTAAAGCAAACGTTTTCATTACCCCTTTGTCAATGCATTATGTACTTACAAAGTACAAAAACATCCGACAGTATATATACACATTCAAATTTGAATCCATAATGGCATATCTCTGCCATTTTCCTGGCTTCTCCAGCATCTGGTGCGGTCACATGATGTGCCACGATGTCACTCGCAGCGTGTGTGGCTTCAAACAGGATGGCACTTAGAAGTTGCAGAATGAGTGATATGTCAAAAGGTATAAGAAAGTCTGTTTGAGAAGTAAAAAACCTTTCAGCTTTATCTGTTGGCCAGTCCTAGGATGCGTGCAAATATCTTCTTTAGTCACCCCTCTACAATGATTACAGTTCTAGTAAGGGAAAGTACCAAATACAGGTTTGGACAGAAAAGGTTGAATACTTTGAGTCACATTATTAGTTTTAACTAAATATGTCATTTTTAACTAACTATAGCCTTTTTTGTTTGCAAATAGGTATCCCCAGGGCCGGACTGGCCCACCGGGATACCGGGAAATTTACCGGTGGGCTGCGGCACCTGTGGCTGGACTGACAGCCACAATCAGTGATCAGGCTCCTGTAATCTTGGCCGGCTATGTGTGAGCTGTGCGGCCGCATAGGGCCCCATGGAAGCAGGGGGAGCCAGGCGGCCGGCACAGCTCGCACATGGCCGGCCGGGATCATTAAAAAAAAATATTTATATATTACGGCGGAGGCGGAGCTAGCGTGCAACAGGGCGTAGCTTGGTGGGCAAAGGAGGCGGAACTTACTGTGTGGTTACTGCAGCATGGGAAGCAGGAAGGAGTCCCTGCTTCCCCAACAACCAATCTCCGGGAGCTACAAGGGATGTGGAGGTAAGAAGCAGGTCAGTGTGTCTGTGTTTGACTGCCTGTGTGTGTGTGTGTGTGTGTGTGTGACTGCCTGTGTGTGTATGTGACTGCCTGTGAGTGTTTGTGACTGCCTGTGTGTGTGTGACTGTCTACCTGTGTGTGTGTGTGTGTGTGCGAGAGAGACTGCCTGTGCATGTGTGACTGTCTGCCTGTGTGTGTGTGTGTGTGACTGCCTGTGAGTGTGTGGCTGTCTGCCTGTGTGTGTGTGACTGCCTGTAGGTGTGTGACTGTTTGCCTGTGTGTGTGTGTGTGTGTGTGTGTGTGAGACTGCCCTGTGAGGTGTGTGGTGTGTGTGACTGCCTGTGGAGGTGTGTGACTGTCTGCCTGTGTGTATGTGTATGTGTGTGTGACTGCCTGTAGGTGTGTGACTTTGACTGCCTGTGAGGTGTGTGACTGTCTGCCTGTGTGTGTGTGTGTGTGTGTGTGTGTGTGACTGTCTGCCTGTGAATGTGTGACTGTCTGCCTGTGTGAGAGTGTGACTGCGTGTGTATGTGTGTGACTGTCTGTGTGTGTGACTGTCTGTGTGTAATTGTGTGGCTGTCTGCCTGTGTGTGTGGCTGTCTGCCTGTGTGTGTGACTGTCTGCCTGTGTGAGTGTGTGTGACTGCGTGTGTATGTGTGTGACTGTCTGCATGTGTATGTGTGTGACTGTCTGCGTGTGAGTGTGTGGCTGTCTGCCTGTGTGTGTGGCTGTCTGCCTGTGTGTTTGACTTTCTGCCTTTGTGTGTGTGTGACTGTCTGCCTGTGTGTGTGTGTGACTGCCTGTGAGTGTGTGGCTGTCTGCCTGTGTGTGTGACTGCCTGTGAGTGTGTGACAGTCTGCCTGTGTGAGTGTGTGTGACTGCGTGTGTATGTGTGTGACTGTCTGCATGTGTATGTGTGTGACTGTCTGCGTGTGAGTGTGTGTGTGGCTGTCTGCCTGTGAGTGTGTGACTGCCTGCGTGTGTGTGTGTTTGACTGCCTGTGAGTGTGTGACTGTCTGCCTGTGTGTGTGTGTCTGTCTGCCTGTGAATGTGTGACTGTCTGCCTGTGTGAGAGTGTGACTGCGTGTGTATGTGTGTGACTGTCTGTGTGTGTGACTGTCTGTGTGTAACTGTGTGGCTGTCTGCCTGTGTGTGTGGCTGTCTGCCTGTGTGTGTGTGACTGTCTGCCTGTGTGTGTGTGAGACAATCTGCCTGTGTGAGTGTGTGTGACTGCGTGTGTATGTGTGTGACTGTCTGCATGTGTATGTGTGTGACTGTCTGCGTGTGAGTGTGTGGCTGTCTGCCTGTGTGTGTGGCTGTCTGCCTGTGTGTTTGACTTTCTGCCTTTGTGTGTGTGTGACTGTCTGCCTGTGTGGCTGTCTGCCTGTCTCTCTGTGTGTGGATGCCTGCCTCTGTGTGTGTGGATGTCTTTATGTGTGTGCATCTGCTAGCGAGTGAGTGAGCTTCTGTGAGTTTGTGTGCATGCGCATCTGCTAGTGAGTGAGCTTCTGTGTGTGTGTGTGCCTGCTAGTAAGGGAGCTTATATGTGTGTCAGTGAGCTTGTCAGTAGGGATTATGTGAGTGTGAGTTAGTGAGCTTGTCTGTAGGGAGCATGGGTGTGTCTGCGTCTGTCTTGTGGTGAGCATGTGTGTGCAGTGAGCTTGTCTGTAGTAACCATGTGTGTGATTGTGAGCTTGTCTGTAGTAACCATATTGTGTCAGTTAGCTTGTCTAAAGTGAATCTGTGTGTTAGTGAGCACTTCTGTAGGGAGCATGTGTGTGTCAATGGGCTTGTCTGTCTGGAAAGTGTGTGCGCATCAGTGAGCTTGTCTGTAGTGAGCGTGTGTGTGTGACAGTGAGCTTTTCTGTAGTAAGCTTGTGTGTGTATCAGAGTTTGTCTGTACTAAATTTTTGTGTGTACCAGTAACCTTGTCTGTGTGTGTCATTGAGATTGCCTGTCAATAAGCCTATTTGTGTGCATCAGTAAGATTGTCTGTGTCTCCATGCGAGTATGCTTTACTGTATAATTTAATTACCCTGAAAGGACTAATAATTTGAATTAGATACGTGTGTGTGTGTGTGTGTGTGTAAATGCTATGTAGCATGTGTTATATATAGATAAAACACACGCTACATAGTACAATGACTTATGGGGCTGGCATAGATTGTTTTCCAGGGCTGCTTCATATCCCCAGTCCGGCCCTGGGTATCTCGCTTGTCTGTCTAGTTGTAGGATGTTCCCATTGTTATGTACAATGTTTTGATCTGGTTGGGAGAATGAAAAGAAAGTATGTACACAAGCAAACACTTCTGCTTTGTTGTTGGTTAAGCGTGCAATGCCAGAAAATGACATATTCAACTAGAATATGGAAAACCCTCTCTAGAGAGCTGAGAAATAAACAAATGTGGCCCCAAGAAAATTAGATAGAGGTAAAGGTCACTGCAGTGCAGTACCTAAAATACAGATCTGTAAAAAAATGAAAAATACATTCCTTTCCTTGCTGCATGCACCTCCAACTTTAGCTCAAGCAGAGTAATGCAAATACAAAATTTATGAGAAAATGAGGGCAATGCAACCAGATGCTGAGTGCACTATCAGTGCTATAATAGTTTACTGAAGGACACAATAGAAAGTAAAGCAAATGTTTTGGGTTACCCCTTTTTTAATGCACAATGTCATTACAAACTATAAGCACACTCACCAGAATATACAGACAAATATGAATCCATAATACCAAGTATTATAAAAGGGTGGGCATTACATAAAAAAATGTCATATGTAAAGTATTTTTATAAGAACATATAATATTCTCCAAGAGCAGGCACCACAGAAAAATGTCATATGTAAAGTATTTTATAACATATAATATTGCAACTCATGAAATGTTATGATTGAGGCTTCATAATGCCAAAGGTTGTTTGTGTTAGTTTCATATGCATGAATAAAGAATGTTAGTGAGCGGAGGTAACTGGCAATATGTAAGAAACAAAGCCAAAATTCCCAGAAATAGGACAATGCAAATGTTGTTCATCTTAAGCCCAAAGTTACAGCAGCAATGGGTTATGGCCTGAAAAAAGCAAGGCAATGATCACATACCTAAGAATAAGAAAATGAAGGCAGAAAAAAAGGCGAAGAAAGGGTCTAAGGAAAGTAGGCAATAATTTATGGATCACAGAAGCAAGGGATGATGAACAGTAAAGTAACACTTGGAAGGTAACCTGGGAAATGATTAGGTGTGTCAACACGCAACCCCGGGAATACTTGTGTCACCTAGACCAAACAGGTGCACCAACTCCAGCAACACAGTGATATGTCAGGTGCACTGATGTAATTTCAATGCGCACTTCTGAGTACAAAGAGTGCAGATGTCACATTGTTGAGCTTGAGCTCCAAATGTAACACCAATGCCATTACACTAAAGCTCACCAAAGACAAGGTCTCCATATGACATGGAGAACCATACTTGGATGCCAAAAGGATCCAGAGATATGGTTAAGTAAGACCCAATGAAGCACTGACAGTTCACGATGGGATTAACAATTATGATCCTAAATGTCACCTTGTTCTTCCTAATCAGTTCCTAGGAATGTCCTTTGGCATGATACCATGTCCAGAGCACACGTGGAATCCTGGAAATCTTGGAATCTGTGCTCTCTCGGCTCCACCGACAGTTTACAGGTAGAGGAGATTTTCTAACTTTTACAACTTAACAGGAAGCTTCATATTGTGCATCTTTCTTTACTAAACTCCATAACACAAAGAAAACTGCATGGAAACAATAACCAATGAAAACCAAGTAAAGTATTTATGAGGTCAAACAGTCTTAGGCACATATTTTTTTCTTTGCTGCTCCACACTAGGAACAGGTCAGAATTTTGACTCTTCCCTGTCACATTATTATTGCTGATGTTTTTTACACTACACAAACGGAGACTATAGTCAGCAACACAACTTTAGCTTACTGAAGTTTCATTTTAATTCAGATGTAACTTACCTTAAAGGTTTTTATTATTTGCTCTGTATATTGAACTTCCATTACATACAGGAGATTCTTGCAGGGTCTAGCAAGCTATTAACATATCAGGAGATAAGAAATTCTACATTAAACAGACTTTGCAAGTATAAACATTAGATGACTCTTTTACATAAATTGTTTAGGGAGGCTGTGCAGGTCACATGCAGGGAGGCTGCAAAAACAAAGTGATTTAACTGGCAGAGAATTGACCAGTGAGACTGCAGGAGCATTATCTATTCACTAAAAACAGCATCATTATGCTAAATTTGTTTTGGTGACTATAGTGTCCCTTTAAATATATAATTTGGTTAATTCTTCTTTTAGCTTTTTTCAACTCATTCTGCTGTCTCTGTGCACGTTTTTTTTAGGGAGGTTTACTTTTCTTTGAGATATGTTTGGAATGTTTTTCCCGATTTCTTTGTTGGGCTATCTCCCTTACTTCTCTTCCCTACTATGTTTGATCGGCTGTCTTTTTTCCCCATTTTGGTGATTTACCACTGTATTGGAGAAACTTTTATAGCCATCTCTGCTTCCCCTGATGGGTACCGTGGTGTGTGGGAACCCCCACCTCTGGCTCCTGATTTACGTGACTGTGTTGCGGAAGTGACCATCTTGGATCTCACATCTTGTGGCAGCTATCTTGGTTCCCAATAGTGCATTGTGTGGAGTAGTTTCTGCAACGCGAGAAGAGGAATGACCCACATCTCTGATCTGAGGTTTGTGTTTCTTGCTAACATTAGTCCAAGTTGTCCCTGCCAGGATGGGTTTATGTCTCCATTCAAACTGCTGGCTATTTGTTCTGTGTATGCAGGTAGCTTGGGGAGCCCTGCTGTATGTTACATGTTGTTATTAGTTTATTGTATTACACTTTTCAAAGGTGATCCCTCATCTATTTCAGCATTTCTACTGTTCTTGGACATGCTAAAGCACATGTTGCCAACCTCTGCTCTGGGTGAGTCCCTTTGTTACTGCTTGCACAGTTTCACTGTTCCCCTATTGCAGCCTGTCCCCACAACCTCTGCATGTGCTCACACCTTGACTTAAGTTAGTGTTTTATTTGTGCCTTTAATGTGGTAAGAACTGTTAATACATATTGAGCCTACGTTGTGTATAGACTTAGTATATGCTGTGTGATTGTGTTTCACATCATAATACACCTAACTATTCTGCCCTTCTCTCTACAGGCTTACTGTCTGTTGAGTATGCCCCTTGTCTGCTTTGTGTCACTCCTCTCTAGAAATGGAAGAGTCATAAGCCCGACAAGCTGACTGGCAGTCTATGATTAATGCAGCTGCTGCTCCTACAGTGGAAAAATACCTCTCTAAGGTTTTCTCCCAAGCACCTGTTCCAGATAGGTCATCCCCTATTGTTGGGCATTGAGCTCATTGTGTGGCAGACTCTTTTGACTCTGTTTGCTCTTCCAGAAATTGCTTCCACTCCATGAAATTTCTTAACCAAATGTCACTGGAAAGGAGAGGGCTATCATCCCATTAGTCCAAAGGCAAGGCTCCGGCCAAGAAGCCCAAGCAGGTTGCTGCACCGACTCCTGAGCATCTCCCTCATTCCTCAGATAAGGATGATCAAGATATGTCCTGGTCACTCTTTATTGCGGATTAATGGCAGGCTAGTCATTCCACTTCAGATGATGTAGTGTGGGATGTCGGGAAGTCAGAATCAGCGATACATTTCTGGGTGAGTCCCACTCTAATGTGGATTTCTGAGACTGGGATGTGAGTCCACAGGACAACTTTGAAGTCCTTCTGGATGCTTTGGGTCAACAGATTTTTGACTTGCGTAACATGGCAAAAATTCATGCACATTTGGCTCCAGAAGCCACTGGAGAGGTAAGATCAGAACTGTTTATTATGAGAATGTCCACAGCCTACTTTACCGGATAAGATTGCACAAGATTGCTTGTAATGGTATCGAGAAGGATATTAATAGGGTTCAGGATAAGCTTATATAAGAGCTTGCTGAAGTGCTTTATATATAAAGAGCGTGTCCTCTTTTTTCATTTTATCAAAAGTGCAGATTAAATAGAAACTAACACTTTTATTATTACATTGTTAGCCCCCCTGGCTGTCAATCTGAAGACTGGTTCTATTACTTCCTGGTTGTTTAGCTCAGTGGAGCTAAACTCTAGAGGCAGGCACTTGCTAAGAGCATCTTCCTTGAAAAGACTTCTTACTGAGCTGCATGGGACGTATCGCACTATTAGTCTCTCTCATCTCTTGTTGCCCTCTCCTATATACCTGACCACTGCAAGTAGCGGAACCCTGCAGCCCAAGCGATCAGCATAATAACAGTTCCTACCTTCTGGACTTTGATCATACAGCAACTTTACTAAGCTAAGACATATATATTTATTGTCTTTTTTCCTTTTCTTTTTATTGTGGCGCAGCCCCATTACCTTGTGTTAGATATGCCTTAATGGAAAGAATGCATCATTAAATGCATGCATGTTTTTATTGGGATATATGTACTAAAGACTGACTTTTTAATATTTGGGCAGTGGAATGTCACTTTAAGAATGTCTTGTTTTTTTACTATCATCTACTGCTTTATGGTTAGCTACTGATAATAACAAATGTACATAATACATTGTTTAAATAAGATTGCTAGAAGACATAGAAATTAAAATATATACTTATCTGAAAGTAAAGCTGTTATAACAGATTCACTTTAGAGCTAATATACCCTTTTTGCAAGGAATATACATTTATTATAGTTATAGATTATAAGCACAGATGTTATGTTTAGTTGCATTAAAATATAACTCCTGTTCTGCGCTGACAGCACAACAATCTTGGAGGTTCTATAGTCTTACAATAAAGCAGCACTCTTTGGTAAGGGTGGCAACTATTACAAATGTGATATATAATGGCTTTTGAAGTTGCAAGGTTTGACATCATATATCCCAATTCCCTATGCACATTTAAATAACTGGAGGTTTTTTAATATTACTCCAATGGCCATTTAAGTATAAGCTCACCTACAAAGTCAAGGAAAACCCCTTAGGTGATTCTAGAGCCTCAGGGGTGTGCTAGCACAGGGCACCTTGGCAGCAGGGGGCGCAATGCAGCTGACACAACTCACACATGGCTGGGTGTGAAGTGTGTGCATCTGCTACCTGGGTGGAGGATTTCATTATTCTCCACTTGAGACTATTCCCCTAAAGAATACATGGCAGTATGGGTGGGACTTACCGAGCATAGGGGGCAGGGCTGACATTGCACTGGGGCTGGGGCTGTAACTGTGTGTGTGACTGTCCCGGTTGTGTGTGTGTGTGTCTGTGTGTGTTAATGGCTGCCTGTGTGTGTGTGATTGTCTCTTGTGACTGTAACTGTGTGTGACTGCAACTGTGTGTGTGACTGTCTGTGTGTGTGTGTGTGTGTGTTGATGTCTGCCTGTGTGTATTATTGTAACTGTGTGTATTACTGTAACTGTGTGTATGACTTTCTGCTTGTGTGTGACTGTCTGACTGTGTGTGTGACTGCAACTGTGTGTGACTGCCTGTGTGTGACTGTGACTGTGTGGATGATTGTAACTGTGCGTGTGTGACTGTAACTGTGTGTAATTGTAACTGGGTGTTACTGTCTCCCTGAGTGTGATGTAAATTTGTGTGTGACTGTATGTGTGTGTGTGATTGTAACTTTGTGCGTTATTAACTGTGTGTATGACTGTCATTGTGTGTATGACTGTCTCCTATAAAAACACTAGATCCCTATACGCATACACACACAATACATGGATGAAGGGGGGAGGGGGCGCTGGGGTGCACAGGGTGCCTAAATGCCTAAGGCCGGCCATGGGTGAGTCCTATGCTAACAATTCACCTTGCTGCTTTCAGTTTCAGGTAAAAAAAATCTCGAATGAGGGCTGTTCCAGCCACATATAAAATGAAGGTATGTTGGATCCCATAAAGCCTGTCTCCAGATCCACCCATTGTTTGTCTCTTTGATGGGTATGATTTGGGATAGTTGTGCGGCATAGTAGTATATGACAAGATTTGAAAGACCCAAATCCCACTGATTTCTTGGTCTGTGGCATTTGTTAATACATATGAACTTGTCTATTGCTCTTTATAAGCAATCTAAATCCCCTTGGTGACCCTAATAGATAATGCTTGAAATAGAAATAGAAGTCTGAGTAGAATGTTCATTTTAATACACTGTGTCCTTCATATCCAAGATATGGGTTGAGTCTACTACCCCTTTATATATTTTTTAGGGTGTCAATAAGGGGTATATAGTTATCTGAAAAAAGGGTAGAAGATTCCACTCGAATGCCTAGATATCGGAATGATTGTTTAATATGTAATGTATTGTTGTTCATCTATAATTGTATTTACCTAATGTTAAGAGCTGCTAAGGAACATATGATTGTTATTATGTCCTGATATGTAAATCATAGTATTCAAAGAGGTGTGCGTTCCCTTTCTCATGACTGTATATACCGGTACATTGTCTAATTATTATTTAGCTAACCCTATGCATGTCAGTATTTCCTCTACTACAGAAGGAATAATTCTAAACAGCTAGTTATTCCTTCAAGCTTGCAAAAGTTTAAATATATTAAAACATATATTAGAGATAACATTCAATTTTTATATTTTTTTACAAAAGTCCAATCTCTTTTGATATTCTGTTGATACTAAAATAGCAGTGATGGACAGAATTTAAAATAACTCATTCAGGGATAAACTAATATTTCGCTCTTAGATTTCCTGCAGCTGAATAGTGACATCTCAGTGCTTCAGACCAATAAGAGGTTTTCATTGCAGTGCTTAGAAAGAGAGAGAGCCAGTCCTGAGGGAAGCAGACTTTATGAGATTAGGGAATGTGTAGATCCCACAAGCTGTTTGGTTTGTAAACTCTCTTGACCACTTGTGACTTTCGGCTTAGAAACAAAAATGCTATTTTACAAGAACCCACGCTGCTACAGTTATGCTTTAAAAACACTCCTTCCAGTCCAGAAGGGTTATAAACGTACAGGAAACTAGCATGTTCAGCTGATAAACTGCTATTTCTTCTTACATGAGACAGGCCATTTCATATGAAGTAGGCCAGCCATGAAAGCACTGAATCTTTTTCAGTGAAAGCTGCTTCCCAGTGTATGTCGATAATTGCCTGCTTCATGACAGGTTCCAATTAACCCCAATTCAGAAAGTACCATTTGATAAGAGATCTTTCCCTACTTATGGCTGCCAGCTCCCAAAGAGGCTGCTTCGTATTTCTAAGGGCACTCACAAGCCACTCTTGTTTACATCAGAAACACTTTGGTAATAACAGACTCTCACACCTCGTGGCTTAGCTATAAAACATTGTTCGTTTTGATCTGATACGTACATTACAATCTCTAAAGACCTCATAGCTACTTCATTGAGTGTGTCCATAAAACTGAGGATTCTGTGAAGTGACATAAAATGGTCATCTATCGAATGTGTCAATGTCTACACAATATATGACATAGTTAGAGTGCATCTAAGTGTTCCTTCCCAGTAATATAAAACTAAACTATAACCAATCTTCTTATTTGTGTTAATTTATGATCTGACATACAATTTGATGTACAGCATATTGAAAAGTATATAACTCTCTCCATTTTTACTATGCTTGAAAATAAAAAAACTGTGGTTGTAATTTAATGACTCAACGATTAAAAATGGGGAACAATTAGATTTATATTTGCAATGACTAAGTTAAAAAGTGTGAAATAATTAGGTAGGTAAGTAGGAAGCTAAGAAATTATTTATTAATAATTGTATCATAATTCAAGGTAAATAAGGGTTTGGGTTGTGAAAAGGGGTGCTTTGCACATTTGGACAACATTCAGAAAGACCGAGGTTGCATGCCTATAGTGCAGCTAATACCCCCTCACCCAACCTCATATGGGGTAAAGGGACATAGAAGATAATATGTTAGACATTCCTTTGGCTACTAAGGGACTTCAATCATGTTTTTTCTTGGAAGAGATGCTATATTAACCATTTCAGAGATGCCAGGACTACCAAAAGTAACAACTGACCTTCTGCTAAAATAAAAATAAATAGTGTCCCTAAAACCTGCTAACATGAGGATGACCTAATGCGTAGGATTTTTCCACCTTTCAAATTGCCATTTTCACATTTCAGCAAGACATTCAGAACTTTTTTCTCTCGGAAGAGATGCTATAATAATCATTTCAGAGCTACATCCGAGCAGGGTTCCCAGGACTACCAAAAGTAACAATTGACCTTCGGCTAAAATCAAAATGAATAGGGTCTCTAAAACCTGTTAACGTGAGGATGATCTAACGCTTAGAATTATTCCACCTTTCAAGTTGCCATTTTCACATTTGGGCAAGACTGGAAGAGACTTGATATATGTATTCATCTACAAACTGCCACCATAAATATCCATAAATATTATTGCTGCATCCTTGAGCATGTACAACAATACGTTGCTCCTGGTAAATGAAGCGCCAGAAGGTTAAGAAATAAGATGATGGAAGGTCCACCCTATTGGGGACGGAGCCAGTGACAAAATTGCATTACTGGACCACTTCCTTTTCTTCCCTCCCAACGGCATCCTGATTCTTAGGATGCCAGAGTTAGGAGTAGTGGTGGTACCGGGGCCCACACATATTGGGGAGCCCTGGTTAATAAAAGAAAAACTAAGCATGTTCAATTTCTATATCCTGATACTTGAACATGTGCTTCTGCACTCTTAAATGCATATGGTAGTCCTGACCTGGTGGTATGTAATGGCGCCTCCAATTAATTAACCCATTAAAAAGAAACTGTCACTTCCTTACTTTTAAAGCAACCAAATAGAAAACTACAAGTTACCTAAAAGTTACCTAGTGCTAAAAATGTTAAACAATTCCTACCAATGTCACTCTGGATTACCAAGAGGGAGGAACTGAAGGTCCTTGATTAGCTTTGGCATTTGCACAGAGTAGTACACCGGTGCGTATGTATACCTGGGCTCCACGGCTCTTTGATGCATTTCGAGGGCAGAAGCAAATAGGGTGCTGGTGGGAAGGGGGATTGGCTGGTTTACAGCTTGTTGTTGTCGTGTGAGGGGGTGCACATATCTCCCCTACATGGACAAATAGGGAGTTAGTTTTCTGCATTTTCCACCTTTCCCTTCTTTTTTTCTCTCACTTTTTCATCGCAGTTCTTTCTTCCCCCTCTCACTTCTCTGTCCTTGAGTTTTCTTTACTTATTCCAAATATTGTGTCTGGCCTCCTAAAGTACATGAGGCAGTAAATCCAATCCAATTCATAGTGATCCATTGGCACACCACATACGACCATATAAATAGACCAATGTTCATTGTTATGTGCATATCATTATTATTTTATTACATTATTACTGTATATTGTTGTTCCCAAAGGCAGAGATACTTGAGTCTCCTGTTGAGACAGAAGACTTGCTTTATCATGTTATTTGATTCGGGATTATGTGCTTCCTGAAGTGCATTTGCTGATAACATCTTTCTTACACAAAACAAATGAAAATATATTTACAAAAAAAATGTAAAGAATTAATCATGTTTCTCAAGTTTTTAACTTAAATACTTTGCCAGTCAGGACACATAAACGTTTATAAATGTGTTTACCGTCACAGTACCATATGCATAGATCATGCATGTATATGGCAGAGTTGTTGAAAATCCCACTAGATGTCATTTATATGCCTGAGCACGCATGCTATTGCCGAGACAGCATGTGGCAGCATACCCACCAAAATATGGAAGTACAGCAGAGGTAAGTTTTTACTTATCTCCACTTCTCTATTTAGTCCAGTAAGTACTGAAATAGCATTTACTAGGATGAAGGACCAAGGAACTGTCTCTTTAAATCTTCAGAGCAGTCTGAGCATCATATTGTAGTCAAGAAGCAATTGATTTTCCCGTTCTAAAGTGATCAATATGCAAACATGTAGCTCTTTCTTTATTTACCAATAAGTTATGTGACAGAAGTCAGAACATGACTTAGAATTTGACAATAGTTGGAATATGTTAGCAAATAATTATAACAATGGGTTATTCTAAAACCAGACTATGCTGTCATACTGTCGTCTGTTGATCTTTGAAATGAACAAATACATAACCTCATGAAGAATTTATCTGAGCAATGAATATGTTCAACGATGTAAGGACAGTAAACGACATCTGAGAATAATAGCAATAGAAAAAGAATAAAGTATGTGTGTGCTAGCAAAATTTTATTACCTTAAAGTGAGACAATCATTTTCTTATTCTACAAATTGTTCTAACATGACAATAATTATAGAAGTGTCTTTTTAACAAAATACTGTTTAAAAATCCATAGGAAATCAGTTATCGCATTGTAGCCCTTTCAAGTCAATCTTAATACACACAATTAAGTTGTATTTTTATTTTGTAACATAATCTAACATTAATGGTAAATTTGAAAGTTTGGTACATACGGTTTAATATAACACCTATTGCATGATGTCAGGCCAACTGATCTTAATCAATTCATTACAAGCAATTCATAGTTGCTGTAGCTTTGTCTGCTTACTCATACTGGATCACAAGAGATCATCATGAATATTCTTGAGATGACCAAATTGTAGGCCTCTTTAGACGAGATCAGAGGGTGTATGGTAGGGGGAGCCTAAAGAGGTTGCAAACTGACCTTTGAGACGGTAGAAAGAGAGAGTTGAGTCCTGAAAAGGACTGTGTTACATAAAGAAAAGTTATCGAGAGGAATGAAACTGGACTAGTGAAGACTGCAAAAATAATAATAGTAGGGAAGCTTTAGTTATAGGAACAATCAAAGCACCACAGCCTCTACAGCTCACTGTAATGGTTATGGTGCAATGAGTGTCCTGGCACTACCTATAGTAATGTGCTCTGCATCATTCTACGGTGCCATCATTTCTCAAACATGTATTACAGAAACCGTTAATTTAAAAAAAAATATTTCTCACTATTTCAACTTTCCTGTTGTAAATTAAACGTGAAAACCTGCTCCACCTTTCTCTATGATGTCACTGTTTGAGAAAGGCTAAATGGGATTTTCAAATTGTCCTTCTTGATGGTTAGTAGTGAGTTGTACTGTTCTGGAAGACAAGGGGTAAACCAGCCCCATCACATTTATTTCTTAATATATTTGTCTGGAATCTGCAGCTAGTTTTTCTTCCTGTTTCAGAAATTATGTTTAATACAGCAAGATAACATTTAGCACTGATCCCCTGTGAATATGATTGGAGGAAATCAACAACAGCTATTGCTCTGCAGACAGAAAATCATTGAAAAGTTGAAGCTATTTCCCCAGACATGTTTCTATGTTTCTATGTGGTGTGTAATAGTCTTGGTAAGAAAAAGTGGTAAGCATCTTATCATCTGTGCAAATTTGCAGATTTCTACCATCACTTTGCTCTCTGTGCATGAGAAGCATGTGTATGATATGAATACACACACACACACACACACACACATATATAGAGTCTAAGCTATTAGTATAAAAGCAAAAAACTAAAACTGGTCCCTGCTTATCTGTATTTGTAAGAACCATGGTTGCAGTACTAGTTACTTATAATGACAACAAGAATGTAAAAAAAAAAAAATGCCTGCACTTGGGCAGATGTACATATAGTAAATACAGTTAAATCACACATTTCTAAAGCAAAGGTTTTTAAAATGTTTTATAGCAATCTTTGTGATGTTACTTTAAAACTAAGAGTAAAAAAAGTCATATAAAAGATACAATTCACTCCTCCCTTTCCCAGACTCTAGGAATGGTAATATATTTTTAAGGTTATTCACTAAAGAGAAAATTCAAAGTAAATTCAAAGTGAAATATGAGTTTAAAGCCAGAATAGCCAAACTGAATAATAGCTAAATGATGGAATTATTCCAGTTCAGCTGTTTTGACATTAAAAAAACTCAGTAGCTTGCACCTCAAAAGCTTGTATTCAGGGTTACTCCTCACTTAGTTCTCAAAAATACATTTTCTCATTTGTGCCATTACAGAGAGAACCTACATGATTTACATATGAGACCAATTCAACCCACAAGAGCAGTCCAGATCCGAAATGCTGGTAAGTACCATCTGCACATGAGATACAGCAACCATGGCATCATTTTGGATTTTTTGGCATCTCGGCAACATGGTGTAGCTGATACCCCTCTAGGTATAGTGACCACGGGATCCACATTAACCTAGGCTCTCCCTAAGTCAAAAGGGTAATCCAGATGTCGACCCTGTGCTCAATGTGCCTAGAGGTATATCAGCTATAGCTCACTGACTGACAGTAGACCTTGTAGTTATACCTGACCTGATTACTGGTTACATTGACCATATTTGACACTTGCTAACTATGGACTGCATTAAGATTCCAACTAGATTGCTTAACATTTGGGATGCATCTTAAGGCTCAGTTCATAAGTCTCTACTCACTACAGTCTCACTCTACCTGTGAAAGTTACTGTGCTTGTGAAACTCAATCTGATTTTGAAGACCCTGCTGTCTTTTGTTTATTCCTGTAACATTGTCAGTTGCATATTGCTGTTTTTGAGATTTTGTGAAATTTCATCTTTGCTCATGTTTTTTGCACTATTGTTAAATTATTATAAAAATAGACACTTTTTAAGAAAAATAAAAAAAGTATATTGCTAAAAGTCCCACGGTAGAGACACATCTACCATTTGAATTATCACATTACAGACTTACTAACAATGGGAGTAAATTGTTCATCACATGTTTTTTGAGTATAGAGATGTAAAACAACATTTAGATTAATGATTCTGAGTTAAATATTTTAGCATCAGGGAAGAAGACATTTTTGAAGAGCTACTCATGCACCATGGATCTAGGAGTAAGCTGTGCTTGAAGTAACTTCATAGGCACTGAGTGTGGTCTAATGATCCTAAAGTTCTTTGATGTATAATTAGTTAATTGTCTCATCTTGTATCTCTTTGTTTACCAGCAACACAAGTGCATAGGGAGTCCAAAAGTAATCCTTCTCGACAACTGTGAGTGGGATTAGCGAGATCAGAGCGAGCACTGGTTTTATTTCCCTAGAGTATTCCACATGCTTTGAGCAGTGTTAAAAAGATTAATACACAAGTAGCCAGGTCTAGATTAAACTGCAAACAGGGAGCATTTCTAAAGAAAACAGTGATTACAAAATTCTGTTAGATTTAGTCAGTTAAGTTGTAACCTCTTGCTGGAATAGTTCTGTCATATCTTTTTATGGTCATTAAATGTTATCACTTTTTTTGTGTGTGATGATAGTACATAGATTTAATGTGCTTACTCTTATACATTGAGATCTGCAGTAGTACAAAATTGCAACTTCTTCATCTGAGTTAAAGTTCCATAGTAAAATGATTTTCATCTTGGAAAATTAAAGAATTGACATATTTTGCAATAAGTCAACATATTTATCAGGGCAGGGCCCATCAGAGCCTTCACACTCCTCCTCACTCTCGCATGGGAACAGGGGCATAGGGCATGACATGACACACACTCACAGGCAGAGTTTCTTACTTTATTTTAATGTTATTTATTTATTTATTTTCATGTACCCTGGCTGCACGTGCTTAGACCAAGATCCCTGGGGTTCGCGAGAGGACCTACCCAGGGTTCTTCACGTTGGGCTCTATCCTACGAGCCCCTCCACACTCCTGGGGGCACCCTTCCCCTTTTTACTTTCCTCATCTCTTATAATCCAGCCCATCGCACAATAATTTTCCAGGTCACCTGGGGAAGAGATATATTTGTCACAAACCCAACATGTAGCCTAGGCTGCGGAAACATAACTTTAACAGTAACACTAAATCCCATATGATCCCGTACCGAGTACTAGTCAAACCCATACGGTATGCACTCCAATTTACGTTAATGCAGGCACCCGAATCTGCAACTGATAATATTACTTATTAACCTACTAGTTACTTTTGAGTTCAATGAACACTTCTTTTTTAAATATGTCCATTCATTATGTAATAGGTTTCTGCCACGTTATCGCATGTTATAGCTTAATGCATTGCACTCACACTCTTGCCTACACATGCCTACAAATAGATGCGACCCCTGTAGCATATCCAACTGAGGCCCTGGCTTAAAGCTCTGGAATTGCAATATGGCTAACATGATTACTTATACTACACTGTAATGATGCATCAATACTGTACGCCAGCTGATGTCTTACTGTTTATGCATGCAAGATGATGTGAATAAAATATGCCTTTTGAAATAAAAAAAAAAAAACATCATATGCTGCTTAAATCATTAGCTCCCTAATGACCACCTGTAATACTATGAGCATTTTAGGTCTCAAAGCAACGAAAATGGCGGAAATGGCATTTGCCGCCATGAAAGAGTGAAATAAGCCACCATTTTGTATCTGTAGCTTTGAGTTTGGCAGTGTGTCTTGCAGTAAGTAAAACTTTTGGTCACCTCTATAGAGTTCCACACTGTAGAGAGTTGCCCAGATGTATATATTCGATCTCCACTAGGCAAGACAAGACAAGACACACTGTCCGCGTTATAACCAGCAACAACAACAAAAAAACAGTTTGACTAACATGGTAAAACAACATGGATGGACTTATTCCTTTATGTTTACTTTTCATTTTAGTTTTGATAGAATTCTAACTTTAATTATATTATACAACTGCTCAACACCATTCATATTCAAGATTACATAGTTACATAGGCTGAAAAGAGACATGTGTCCATCAAGTTCAACCTTCCTCACATTTGTTTTGCTGCTGATTCAAAATAAGTTTTAAAAAAAAAACAGTTTGAAGCACTTCCAATTTTTCAACAAACTAGGAAAAAAATTCCCTCTTGACCCCAGAATGGCAGTCAGATTTATCTTTGGATTAAGAAGCTATCACCTTACATTGAAAAATTATATCCTTGAATATTCTGTTTTTGCAAATATGCTTCTAGTTGCTGTTGAAACATCTGTATGGGCTCTGATAAAACCACTTCTTCAGACAGACAATTCCATCTTTTTTCTCCCAGTCTAAACGCATGACCTTGTGTCCTATTTTGTGAATAGATTTCCACACAATGGTTTGTATTGGCCAGAATATATTTGTATAATGTTATCATATCCTCTCTGAGGTGATGTTTTCCTAAACTAAAGTGGTTTTACCAGCAATTTATAAAGAGGCAAAATTATATTCTAATCCTGAGAATTAATGCCCTTTTTCATGCATGACAATACCCTACTGGCCTTAGCCACTGCTGATTGCATTGCACATTGTTGCATAGCTTGTTGTCTATAACAATTCCCAAGTCCTTCTTGCGTGTTGTTATCCCTAATTCGCTTCCATTAAGGGTATACGTTGGTGCATTCTTTATGCCAAAGTGCATAACTTTTCTACATTAAATTTCATCTGCCATTAGAGTGCCCAATCCTGTGTATCTAAATCCCTCTGCAGCAAAGTAATATCTTGTTCACTTTGTATTACTTTACACAGTTTTGTGTCATCTGCAAACACTGAAACATGACTCTCAATGCTTTTTTCAAGATCATTTATAAACATGTTAAATAGAAGGGGTCCAGAACTGAACCCTGAGGGACACCACTTGCCACCTCTGTCCATATTGAAAATGTATTATTAATGACAACTCTCTGTACTCTATTTTTAAGCCAATGTTCTACCTAAGAACAAGAATTTTCATCTAGACCAGTTTCTTTGAGTTTGAACTGTATCAAACGCTTTGGCAAAATCCAATAGATCACATCCACTGCAACACCCTGATCTAAACTTCTACTTTATTCTTCATAGAATGCAATCAAGTTAGTTTGACATGACGCGTGCTTCATAAAACCATGCTGATTTTTGCTGATAACCACGTTCTTCTTAAGGAATTCTTGAATATTATCCCTTAATAACTTTTCAAATACATTCCCAGCCACAGAAGTTAAGTTCACAGGTCTATCATTTCCAGGAAAGGCTTTTGAACCCTTTTTGAATATGGGAACCACACCCGTCTTCCTCCAATCCTCCGGAACACTTCCTGAAAGAAAAGAATCTTGAAAGATTAAAAACAGAGGTTCACTTATTTCCACACTTAGTTCCTTAAGTACTCGTGGATGAATACCTTCAGGCCCTGGAGCTTTGTTTATATTAACTTTCTTTAGTTGCTGCAGCACCTTGTTTTGAGTTATCCAATTATTATCTGTACATTTTTTGCAGCAATCATTTGCATATCTATTGCCATAGGTTCTTCCTTAATATATACGGAGGAGAAATTGTTATTTACAATTTCTGCCTTTTCCTGGTCTTCATTAACAAATACCCCGTATCCCAGTTTTTAGTGTACCTACACTCTAATTTTTTGTCTTTTTTAGAATTTATGTACTTAAAAAACGCTATGGGGTTGCTTTTGCTCTCTTTGGTTATTATTCTTTTTTATTTTGAAGTTTGGCTAATCTAATCACCTTTTTGAACACATTATCGGTTTCCTTATATCTTTTATAGGATGCCTCTTGTCCAATTTAAAGGCTTCGAATTCCCTTTTCTTATTATTTCTTGATTCACTCTCCCACTAAGCCACATTGGTTTCAGTTTGTAAATTTTATATGTATTACCCAAATGTACCTTTCTAATATTTGTTGGAAGATATTCCATTTATCCTCAGTGTTCTTTTCACTAAAGAGTTTATGTCAGTCAATATATTGTAAAGCTCCCCTTAACTTATGGAAATTGGCCTTTTTAAAATTATATGTTTTAGTATACCCCATGTGCTTTTGTTTTTTTGAGTTTATTTCAAAGGACACTATATTGTGATCACTATTTCCCAAGTGCTCATCTACTGGAATGTTGGTCAAAAGATCAATGTTGTTAGAACCAGGTCCAGTCAAGCTTCTTTTCTAGTTGGTGCTTGTAAAAGTTGTGACATGAAGGTGTCATTTAACAAGTTCAAAACCCAATTCCCTTTGCTGACTAGTATCTCTGTCCCAACTTATGTCCGAGTAGACAGCTGTTGTCCTCATCGATATTAACATTAGGCGGTTTATAACATATCCCAAACAATAATTGATTTCCCTTCTTTTGCCCCAAGCAGGTATTTACCCATAAAGCTCCCACATGTTCCTCATCACCTTCCACTTGCTTAAGATTTGGCTTTAACTCATGGTTGACATACAGACATACCCCACCATCATTCCTGTTTTTTCTATCCTTCCTAAATAGTGTGTATCTATTTAATATAATGCTTTAGTACTCTCTGTTGTTTTAATCTTCTAATTATTGTCTTACCTTTTTACTTTCATGCACTTTGTATTTTTATATTGGTCAAACATGTATTAACAAAACATTGCATGAGGCTATACATAGTTCCCATTGTACAAGGATGCACTAGAATGTAAGAGATACAAAAAAAAAGACTTTAATCATAAAGTGAGCAAGATAATAATATCCTCCCATTCTTTTCAGTTCTATCCTCAGTCAGAGTAACATCTGTACTTTCCTTTACAGAACTAAGAATATAGTTTAAAAAAAGATGAATCCTCAATCTCAATGTGCAATGATCATATTTAAGAGTAAAACCAGAATTAGTTTGGTACAGACCACAGTATAAGTGAGTTTTAAAGTTATTTGTCAATCAAAATACTCAGTACTTGAATAGTTGAGGCATCGTGAATTCTACCGCTTTCTTAATGTTTGTCACACTAAATGTGTATGTCCTATATAAATTTATTTTATATTGTAATACTATTAACCTTCCCATTTAAACAAATATACGCATATCTTTAATGTTTTGCTTTCATGTAAATATATGAATTTGTATTTATTTTATGTTCTTTTGTGAAATTATCAAACCTTTAAGGTTTGAGGAAAAATCTATCAATTTCTATATTAGAAAGCTAGGAGTGTTATATATTCTCAAACACAGGCAATCATTGGACAAATAAAATGTACACAGGATGCAGAAAATTAAAATGCATGGTTTTGTTCCAGGCTCATTGCAGACAGGAAAAAGGTAAATTAATTGCAAACAAGGATCAGATCCTTCTAGTCACTTGAAAATGGGAGGATAGATGATTGGCATTTGTCTGAAGAAGAAAGTTTGGTTAGTACATAAAGCCATGTGAGTGTGTGAATATTAATATATTGTGGATTTGCTATTCCAGCATATCTCACAGATGCTAAATTGCATTGAGATCTGAAGAATGTTGAGGCCAAGGAAACACACTGAACTCTTTGATATGTTCCTCAAACTATTTTTGAACACTTTTTGCAGTGAGGCAAGGTGTGTTATCCTGCTAAAAGGGGCCACTGACATCAGGGAACACCATTGCCAGTAAAGGGTGGGTCTACGTGTCTCTAGCAAAGTGGTATGTGTCAAAGTAACATCCTCATGAATGCCAGGACCCATGGTTTCCCAACAGAACATAATACTGCCTCGGTCGGCCTGCCTTCTTCCTATAGTGCATCCTGCTACCATCTCTTCCCTATGCACACACACTTGGCCATTCATCTGATCTAAAAGAAAAAAAAAATCATGATTCTTGAGACTAGGCAACCTTCTTAATTTGCAGTTCTAATGTCCCTATTGAAGGTGCTTTCAGTGGTGGACAGGGGCACACTCATCGGTCTGTACACAGCAAATTGCGATGCACATTCCATCTTTCAGCAATTTGAGCTACAGTAGCTCTGCTGTGTGATTGGGCCAGACTAGCTACTTTTTGCTCCCCACATGTATCGGTGAACCTTGGGCACGCAAGGTTGTCCTTCCTTGTAACACTTTTGGTAGGTACTAACATACAAATAACAAATCACAAAACTTTTTTTTGATGTTTTGGAGATAATCTGACTAAGTCATCTAGCCATCACTATTTGGCCCCTGTCAAAGTCATTCAGATTTTTTTGCATGCCCATTTTTACCGCTTCTATCACATGAAATTCAAGAACTGACTGTTCACTAGCGCTATATATATATCTCCATATTGTTTATTACATTATATTACATATCTGAGCAATATATTTAGCAGCTGGATGTAAATCCCTTTTAATATTCTTGTGACAACATTGTCCTTTTCATATCCTGTGTGTGGGGGACATGTTTGGCATTTTGTGACTAATATCATTTGCAGTTATTTAGTATATCATCACAGCTATTTTTAATTATTTAGAATGTAGATGGATCATTGCAAAACCTGTAATATTATATATATTTCAATTTATAATTTTTATTGTAGCATTGCATAGGAGTAACAATAGTCCGGCCACATAAAGAAAAGCAGAAGATGCTATATTTTGGGAGCAACAGATATATGAAACTTAGCAGAGAAAATAAAATTAATATTGCATTAACTTCTTCCAAAACCCTCTTTAAGACTGTAAAAGATAAACTGTCTAATTGATTTAATTGAGGATCAGTAGATTTGTTTTTACGCATGGATTGGTAGGGGAAATGCTAATCTTTTCTATGTAACACTAATATTACACATGTAAAATGTGTCTTACAATTCTTCTAAAACCATTTAATTCAGTTCCTGAATTTGATCCTTGAAATGTTAAGCTTTTATTACATTAAAGAGTTAATTCTAGACATAGTATAGACAAAAAAAAAGCTTCTTCATGCAAATTATGACATATGTAGGGTTATTTAATAATGTTAAAATTCAGATAGAATTCAAATAGGTTTATACACTAGACATGCGTACAGGAAAACAAGTTGGTTCATTTTTGAAATTTGTTTCAGTGAAATTCAGTAATTATTAATTCAAAATGCACTGAAATTCATACACAAATCTTCAGAAATATCAAAAATTTGAATATCCGTTATTACCTATAGAACGTTATGTAGTAGATAACACACTAAATTAGTACCATGATGTTGGATTGACCTACTTACGATACCAAATTAGGGTGCTGTTTTGTAGATAGCTCCCCAGATTTAGTACCCTGATATGGAACTGCCCTACGTAGTACACCAAAATAGGGAGCTGTTAAGTAGATGGCTCTCCTAATGTTGTACTCTCATGTGGGATTTCCCTACCAAGGATACCAAATCAGGGTGCTGTTTAGTGGATGGCTCCTCTAATTTAGTACACTTATTTGGGGCTGCCCTATTAGGATCCCAAAATAATGTTCAATTTAGTAGAAAGTTCACCAAGTGTGGTACCCTAATGTGGGATTTCCCTACTTAGGATACCAAATTAAAGCACTATTTAGTAGATATGTGCACGTATTAGTAAATAACAGTGTTAATGACTATGTGCACTAACAAACAGCTCCCTAATTGGATATATTTAAGTAAGGCAATCCCACTTCAGGGTACCAAATTACGGGAGCTATCTACTACACAGCGACATAATTTGGTATCCTAAGTAATAGCTTAACTCAAAAGAGTTAAAACACAATTTACAGAACAGCACCACCAAACCTTTTTATATTTATTGTGTAAACATTATCTCACTTAAGACTCTGTCTCATCACCCTGAAACATGTTTGGCAAGAGTCTGTGTTTGCATGACCAAGAAGCCATATTTAAAGGGACACTCCAGTTCCAGGAAAACAAATCGTTTTCCTGGCACTGCAGGTCCCCTCTCCCTCCCACACCCCATCCTATGTTGCTGAAGGGGTGAAAACCCCTTCAGTGACTTACCTGAGACCACCGCCGATGTCCCTTGGCGGTGTTTTAGGGTCTGCCCACGCTCCATCATCAGCCGGCAGGGGAGACCAATTGCGCATTCGCAGCCGCCGGCGGGATGAGACCTAATGCGCATGTGCGCCAATGCCACGCACGCGCATTAGACCTCCCCATAGGAAAGCATTGAAAATGCTATCAATGCTTTCCTATGGGGATTTTAGCACCGCTGGAGGTTCTCACATAGCATGAGGACGTCCAGCGACGCTATAACACATCTGGCAAAATCTGTGCTAGAAACCAGGAAGTGTTATCTAGTGGCTGTCTAGTAGACATCCACTAGAGGAGGAGTTAACCCTACAATGTAAATACTGCAGTTTATGAAAACTGCAATATTTACAGTTGCAGGGTTAAGGGTAGTGGGAGTTGGCACCCAGACACTCCAATGGGCAGAAGGGGTCTGGGTGCCTGGAGTGTCCATTTAAGTATATATTGGTTTAAAGTTCACATCCACGTGAATCAGGAGCAGTGGAAACTCTTTCTTTGGAGGAGTGAGAACTCACACTTTTTGCAGCTGTCTAATGTAAAACTCTTAATTTTGCAAATGCTACATGAAAGCTACATTTTTAACCACGTAATGCCAACTGAAAGTTTTGTGGAGGAACACTGGACCTGAAGTCCTTAAAGGGACACTATAGTCACCTGAACAACTTCAGCTTAATGAGGTTGTTCAGGCGAGAATTATAGCCCCCTGCAGCCCTTCTCATGTAAGAAAATACAGTGTTTGCATTGAACGCTAGGAACACCTCCATTTGCAGTCACTCAGAGTGAACCAGAGGGACATCTGAGTTGATGGAGGCATAATATGCCTCCATCCACTCAGATCTGCGGTGCACCAGCATCCTGTGATTCAGTATCTCCTCCCACTGCATGCAGACACTGAACTTTCCTCAAAGAGATTCATTGATTCAATTCATTTCTATGAGGAGATGCTGATTGGCTAGGGCTGTGTTTGAATCATGCTGGCTCTGCCCCTGATTTGCCTCCTTGTCAGTCTCAGCCAATCCTATGGGGAAGCACTGTGATTGGATCAGGCTATCACATGTCAACAGACTGCTTGTTTTTCCTGAGTCTAACAGCATGCATATTTATAGCTTCTGGCTTGAATACAGTAATATTTTTACTATATTTATGGAGGAATGAGGGGCCATGGGGGGCTAAATGGTCGTGTTAACACTATAGGGTCAGGAATACATGTAGTTGCACTGGTGACTATAGTGTCCCTTTAATATTAATAAAGGTATATCATAGCACTACACAGTACAGTAACATTCTAAACAATTCCCAATTTGAGGCAACAGTTTGATTGGTTAGTTGGTGTGTCCCTAATCATTTCTGTCTAGGTGCTTCTAAACCACCATCCTCTAAACTGGAGACACATGGAGGGGCTGCAGGGGGGTAATGAGATGCATGGAGGTGCTGTAGGGAAGAATTAGATGCATGGAGGGGCTGGGGAGAGAATGAGAAATGGATGGGCTGAGGGGGAATGAGACAAATGGAGGGGCTGAATGGGAATGAGACACATGGAGGGGCTTGGGAGGAATCAGACTCATGGAGGTGCTTGGGGGATGGGACACATGGAGGGACTGGAGGGGAATGAGACACATGGGGGTTTAGAGGAATGAAACACGTGGAGGGACTTGGGGGAATGAGACATGGGGAAGACACACAACTGTGTTTGGGAGGAGAAACACCTCACAGAGGGGCTGGGCAAGGGGAGAATGAGACACACCAATGGGCTGTGAGGAAAGAGACACACAGAGGTGCTGAGGCAGAGGAAAGAGAAACACACAGAAGGGATGGGGGTAAGAGACATACTGTCACGGGAGTCGTACCCCAACACGCAGGAAAGAGGAAACCCACAAATCTCACCCTGTCTCCAATCAATAGTGGAGTTATGTAGACATAACCAAGGGTAACCCAGTGGAATTGATAAAGAAGGTGAGGTTAACCCCATGAAAACACAAATCCTCTGTGTGTAACAGACCAGAACGCGTAGTCAACTGTTCTGTATCATGAATGAGAATATAAAGGTCTACCATCTATGACCAAGGGTGTCTCCTTCTTTCTTAGGGGTGGTAAGTGGGCCCTGACAAAACCCTGGTCCATAGAATTATCGGCTGCTTCAGCATCCATGAGTGCTAAAATGTCTATAGACTTCTCACCTCAAGTTAAGGTGATGGGGAGAAGTAGTCTTTTATGAGGCAGTAAAAGGGATCAAAATATAGGGGATTCAAAATAAACAAGATAACTTCATTTTTTTTGAAGCTGTGCAACAGCATATATTTAGCATTTTAGTCCCATTACCAAACTTTAAATACACAAAAATAAGTCCTGTGCTCTGACTCCTACTACACCAGGGCAGCAGCAATGACCATAGTATACCTACGCGCCAATACATGTAATAAAAAACAAAGAAAATAGTTACTTGTGCACTAGCCCAAATCCCTATGCATGTTTAAAATAAATGGAGGTTCCACTCCATTGGCCATTAGATATAAGCACACCTGTCACATCAAGGCAAATCTCTTAGGTGGGTCCTACACTAACAATTCACCTTGCTTCCTTCAGCTTCAGATAAAAAACAAAAATATCTAAAGACACTATTAGGGGTATTTTTATTTGATTCCCATTACCAATAGTTCAAGGTAGTTGTAATGAAACATTGATTAAATGCAAATGCATGTCTGCTTAAAAGAAATGTGCTCTTTTGTTTATTTTGATGCAATTTCCCTAGTGATCCAGTGGGCTGCCAGATGAATCTGTCCTCTGGCTAAGAGCAGATCCCTCAGAATGCCACCTTTGAGTCTCTGCTCAAGAGGAAGCATTTGGGGGCGTGTTCTGGCTACCGATAGTAATGGCCGCTGGATCTCACTGCTCTCTCCCACGAAGCTCCTAATAGCACGCCTCATCGTACAAAACCATGACAGATGGGCCGTACCAAGCATCCAGACACCAGCCAGACTCCGAGGGCTGAGCGGGAGCAAAGAGAGGACACATACAAGGGGGAACGCACAAAGGGGGGAATCATCCAAGTTACAGGAGGGATGGAGGAGAAGGGGGGGGGGGACAAAAGAGGAGGGAGGGTGGAAATTGTGCAAAAAAAAAAAAGGAAAAACAAGGGAAGATAAAGACCCAGGCAGCCCCAGAGGAGAGGAGAGGAGAGAGAACAGACAAATTGTGAAAGGCATGGGGAGGGGGGGATAATATGATATCTGTCTCCTCTCCAGAGGTCTGGGAGACATGCTACAATATAGATTAATCCCGCAAGCACCTCTGTACCCATATCTGTGGGTGTTTTAGGGTCTCAGTGTGGCATGCAGTTTACCAAGAAGAGAGGATTCCATGTGCCAGTCTCGCTTTTAATGGAGTGGCTAGGAATCTGGGTGTCTGGGGCTGCGACAGTGTCGCGTTCTTGGTTTCCAGTGTTCGGCCTTGCCAGTTATTGACCAGTACACACGCCCAGTTCAGTGCAGCCCCAAACTGGACACTATCGATTCCCATCCTCCTCTTAGATTTGATGAGCAAATAAGACGTAGCTTCTGAGCTTGCCAATGAACTCACCACTGATACACCAAACTGTGACACAGCCCATGTACGGGCAATAACCGTCGCAGCCCCGGACACCAAGATTCCTAGCCACTCCATTAAAAGCGAGACGGGCACATGGGATCCTCTCTTCTTGGTAAACTGCACGCAACACTGAGACCCTAAAACACCCACTGTCACTAGTATCCGCCAACCATATGATGGGGGGACAACCCAGCAAGCCAAGCGGAGATCATGTAACAGCTTGACCACACCATAATGCATCTGGTGACCCTCCGGAGTCAGAGTCCAGCCTTCACGACATGGCGTACGCCCCGACTCTGCTTTGGATCCTATCTCAGAATTATATGGAGATTAAACATCCCTGAAAGGCGCTCATATCTTCTATGGGAACTTAAACAACAACATATCTCTGTAGCATTACTTCAATTATGTTGTAATTCAAAAACAAAACTTGTTCAAAACATTCTGAAAAATACAACAAACTATAGGATAGTTACAGAGTTTAAGAAGAATATAATTAATATCTAGAGTAACAATAACAATCCCAATTCCTCTCATTGTAAGTAATTCAATGAATAATCAGTCAGCCTTTATCTTTACAAAATCACAGGTAGTCTTTTAGTTATCATCTCTCTGCTGGAACAATGTTTGATAATTTCAGGGCAGACTATCCCCTGGAGTTTATCTTTGTTGTTCCAGTCTAGAAGCCTCAAAACTAATTGCCTAATTTAGTTGTATAAAATACCACTACTTACCAATGCAGTGATATGCTGTGTTATTGCATTTTCCTGTCTTTCTTAGGCTTTTGTTTTTCTGGATTCTTAAATAATTTAATCTATTGATGGCATTATTATTTTAATCACATGGTAGCATTATTTTTATATAATTCATGTTTGTTCTGTGTTTTTTTTTTTGTTGTAAATTAATGCACATTGAAAATAAAAAAAAAATAACCCCTTTACTATCAAGCACTTTTTGTTTAAAAATGTTAGCATAACATTTATTTTATACAAGGGATGCATAGACAGTACATATACATCTATATCCACAACATTTAGATTTTAGTTTTTTTATTTATTTGGTCATCATTTATATAATTTTTGGGGATAAGGAAAAGCTTCACCAGTGTCCTTTATCTTGCAATATTTCACACAGGGTCTAAAAAGTTAGCAAAAATAACCCCACAAAAATACAATTTCTCTCACATATAGTAGGTGTCAATAGATACAAATGGTCACGCACCCTTCTTCTAGGTATTATGAAGGACCATGAAGGCATCAATTTCTAGAATGCTAATTTAATACTGAAAGTGAAATGGGTGAGCCCATTCACTCCTCTACTTCCTGACATTAGGAATGGTATAACCCATTGAACCTTTCTGCGCTGCTTGAAAGGAGAGGGGATGCAACATTTTCAATAAACTTGCAGACATTAAATGCCTGGCCAGTGGCTTCTGGCAGAAAAATGTGTTCCTTGACTTGACTGGTTAACATTCCTAGAGTATAAATATGGATGAGTGAGGTTTTATGGAGTCAATTTGATTTTGCAAGGTAAATGAAATAAAGAAATGTTTTTAAAAATCCTGGTAGTGAAGAGATTAATAAACACACAAATAAGCAAGTAAATGTTAGCAAAAAATAAAGCAACAGGAAAAAGTAACAATGATGCCAATATCAGTAGAGTAAGTACAAAATAAAGCTTATTTTGACCTGTGATCTAAGAGATGGTTGGGCTTGCAGATCCCTGCAACTATAATTTATGGAAAGACTTGCAGGGGGGGTAGAAGAGTCACAAGTACCATTAGCTCAAAATGAATGCTGGGATTGTTCTCTTTTTTATGTGCTATGGTATATAGGGGGTTTCATTTCTATTACTGTAGCCATGGATTGACTGCTTTTATTTTGTGAATTTTGCTGTTTTTATTCAGCTCTATCTATAGCCTGAGAAATGCAAATTAGGACATTCTGTAAAAGGTGGATTCTCAAGTCCACACATGTGCTGATGCACAGAACCCAAAATTAATTCTGTTAAACTAAGAATAAATGCAGATGAGATTAGGCGTGATATTCTGCTTAAATTGTTGAGGCACAAATTACTTTAAAGGAACACTTTAGTGTTAGGAATACAAAGATTACAAAGATGTATTCTTAACACTATTGTGTCCCTCTGCCCCAACCCTCCATCCCCTTTTCTTTTCTCAATGAAAGTGTTAAAAAAACCTGGTTCTGGCGCAGGGTTGTGCTCCTTTTCTACCGACATCAGCTGATGGGGGGACTAAATGCCAAATGAGCGGTGATTGGCAGGCACGTTAGGCCTTTACTATAAGAAAACATTAAATCAATGCTGTTTTGCTTGAATCTGGATGTCCTCATGCAAATGGTGAGGACGTCCAGCGTTGTTACATGGAGTCAACCTCCGTAAAATGCAGGATGCCCTCTAGTTTTACATTGCAGGGCTAAGGGGGACACTGCACCTATTCCACTTGAATGAGGTGAAGTGCTCTGGGTGTCTTTAGTGTCCCTTAAATTATATTTTATTCACAATGTATCAACTGCTAGATATTTTAATATCATATAAACGTTGAGGAATATGTTGGCACTATATAAGTGCCCAAATTAATAAATAAATATAAGTAGGACATGTTGCTGGATCGATCTGCAAATGTTTGTGGGGATCTATTTATATTTATATGGTTAGTGTTTTAGAACAGGGGCCTAATCCATATAAAAACAGATGAGTAAGCGCTAAATAACACAAGTGGGCAGCAACCCTAAAAAGGGAATCCCTCAAAAACCCTTTAGGATAAGACACAAAAAATACAAAAAAAGGGCTGCGCTTAAGTAATAAATGAATAAAAGTCCAGATAAAATAAATAGATAAATGAATAAATAAATAAATAAAACAGAAGAGATCTTATCTTGCAATGTCCGTAGTACTTAGTCAGAGGTAATAATCTTGCTTTCTTGCTTTCTGTCTTGCTTTCTGTCTTTCTTGTGGATAGTCTCTTGTGTGAGATATAAAAACAAATATAAAACCACAATGGTGCAGTATATCTATATGTGTAAGGAATAAAATATAAAGGCTTGATTGCGAACTCACATATCCAAGAGCTAGGACCTGCTCTGGTATAGAAGGCGTACAGCGGTTTAAATCCCCGCTTATGGGATATAGGATGGTTATCCTCCACGTGTTTCCTCCTTCCGTGGTGAAAAAGATGCTCAAAAAAAAGAGGAGACAGCCAATAGTGTTCTCTGCGTAAAATTAAAATCCAATATAAAACAAAATAAAAAATGGATACTCACAAGACAGGAGCAGGTCAACTGCTCCTGGTATTTCGCACTGGTGGAATAATCCCCACCTAGGATTGCTTGGAGTCCAGCGAATGATGCCAGGTAACAATAATAATTATATGTGTGTTAAAAGATAAGTAGTACAATAAAAGATTATAAAATATACTTTAATTGTAACATTACACACTATAAAAAAACATAAACGCGTTTCGCCAATCGGCGTTATCAATATGGGTAAAGGACCTGATACCTGGCAAAAGATCATTTAAATAGCATACTCAATTAACTCAAAAATTGGCGCCAAAATTTGGACAGCCAATCAGATAGCAATAAAAGATTACATACAATATAGCAGTAATAAAACATAAAAAATAATATACATAAGGATAAAGCTAGAACAGACATTATAAATTATGTAATTTAACTTTGAAAACGATCAGTGATTGTTGAGAAAAAACTCTGAGATGCACGGTCACATGACCGGCATCGCAACCGCAAGGGGTTATGGGGTGTGTAGTTTGACGCCGGCCGGCACTGCGCAGCCGCCGGCGTCATGAGGGGGAATTGGTAGCTGGCGTCTGTTCGCATAACGGATGCGTCCAGACGCCAGTAGGCGGAATGAGGGGCGGGCTGATGACGGCGGCACGCACAAGACAGTGGCCGCCGTCATCAGGAAGAAGATAGACGACGGCTCACACAACGCTGTGGCCGTCGTCATCGAGATGATACATAACAATATCGGCAAGCTATGGCCGAATAGAGGAGGGGGGAGAGGGAACAAATAGTCATTTAAAAAGCAATGTAAATGGAATGAAATAAAATAAGATGAATGAAACTAATTGTTAAAAGAAAAATGGAATAAAAACATGATTATGTGAGAGACAGGCAGGTAAAAAACAACATCATACCTGCTCTGCTGGATAGTAAGAGAGGCATGGTGAGAGAACAAAAACAATAATAGATAATATAAAAACATATACTTATAAAAAATATGATTATAGGAATTTGGATTATAAAAAATTAAATAAGTCAAAATCAACATTCAGACCATAAGGTGCAAGAGTTTGGAGTGTATAAACCCACTCCATCTCTTTTTTACCTAGAATATTTTTAATATTTCCACCCCTCCATGGAACCATACATATACCTGTTTTAGTTAACTCTTTAAGGATGAAGACATTTGTCCAACATCTGAACCAAAACTAAATCTATAATATGTGTTTGTTCCACCGTAATTTAATGGCTTCTCTTTAAGGGGCCACACGCATATTATTATACACTGCTCAAAAAAATAAAGGGAACACTTAAACAACACAATGTACCTCCAAGTTAATCACACTTCTGTGAAATCAAACTGTCCACTTAGGAAGCAACACTGAATGACAATCAATTTCACATTCTGTTGTGCAAATTGGATAGACAACAGGTGGAAATTATAGGCAATTCGCAAGACAGCCCCAATAAAGGAGTGGTTCTGCAGGTAGTGACCACAGACCACTTCTCAGTTCCTATGCTTCCTGGCTGATGTTTTGGTCACTTTTGAATGCTGGCGGTGCTTTCACTCTCGTGGTACCCACTCTACAACCCACACAAGTGGCTCAGGTAGTGCAGCTCATCCAGGATGGCACATCCACAGGTGGGGGTTGTGCTTACAGCCCAACACCGTGCAGAACGTTTGGCTTTTGTCACAGAACACCAAGATTGCCAAATTCGCCACTGTGCCTTCACACTGAGCACATGTGTCAGACGTGACAGAGTCTGGAGACGCCGTGGAAAACGTTCTGCTGCCTGCAACATCCTCCAGCATGACCGGTTTGGCAGTGGGTCAGTAATGGTGTGGGGTTGCATTTCTTTGGGGGGCCGCACAGCCCTCCATGTGCTCGCCACAGGTAGCCTGACTGCCATTAGGTACCGAGATGAGATCCTCAGACCCCTTGTGAGACCATATGCTGGTGCGGTTGGCCCTGGGTTCCTCCTATTGCGAGACAATGCTAGACCTCATGTGGCTGGCCTGCCCATTCCCCAGACCTGAATCCAATTGAGCACATCTGGGACATAATGTTGTCAGAATATTTATATCAACAGACATTTTGTGCTAAAAAGAAATTAAAAGTGTATATTGCCAAAGTCACTCAGAACAAAGAGGACTCCATTTTGCTATCTTCAGGATAACCGAGACATAGTTTCTTCTTACTTTCACTAACCACTAAGGAATGTATTACATAAACACAGACACTAGTGACAGAGAAGACTAAGTAATTAATTTTACTTTCTAAATTTTACAAGGTTCCATTGTAAGTAAGGGGTGAAATTGAGTTTAGAACTGTCAATTTTACAAGTTACGATCAAAGTAGTTGCCACAAAGACTGAGACAAACGCTTTGAATTGACAGCAAATCTAAGTTATGGTAGTCATTTTAGATAAGCCAAATGACGTCAAAATCATCATCAGGAAAAGTTAACTCTTTCCTGGATAGGAAGGTTTCGTTAGACGAGACTGCCCTCTATGGATCAAATACCTAAATTGCGATCCATCGATTGAATCCACCTACAGCTTCCTATTGGCTTATCAACTAATGACATACAAAGAGTCTGGCCCTTTAAAAGTAAGGACAAAGGGAAAAGTTGAACATGCAGAGAGACGAGTTGAAAGTTTGGGGATTCCGATTCGAACATGTAGAGAGGGACACTCAACTCACAAACTCTTTGACACTTTCTAACCAACACCACTTTTCACTATCACTCACGCACCTCCATACGACCAATCAAGTTCCTGGGACTACCTACTCATCTGATGAGAATATCTACATAACTGGTAATTATGCTGGTTTTATTTAATTAATTTAAATTAATTAAAATTTACTAATAGCATGATATATGACTGGATAAATCACGGTCAGATTTCATATTTAGAAATCTTAGTTAACTAAAGAATATATATTTATAAACATTTCATTCTGCAGGTGGAATTAAGAATAATTATATATTAATGTGATATTATCACGTGTTAGCATACCGCTGTTTTTATCCAGGTGTATTGATTTGCTCTAATATAAGATAAGATATCTTTTTAGGCAAATTAAAAATTTGGCTTTTGTAAAAATCTGGTAGATTATTCTTATTGGATGGTTCCAGGAAATGACTAATGAGTTGGTTCAAATGTTATTTTAATTGAAAATCACGTAAGAATAGGATATTATATGCCTAGGAGGATCTAGCCAGCGTTGAAAGGGTTACTCAGCTGATTTAACTGTTAGCCAAGGTTTTATGGCTCTTCGCTGTGAAAAGCTTCACTTTTTGTCTTTAAGGATACCCTCATAAATCTTAAGTGACAGATGGTGCTGTTAGCCCTTGAAACGTGTATAGCCATTCCATTGTATTGCATATTTATGTTATACTAAATATTCACTGATTATTATCATGTATGCTGCCTAATATTATTTGTTATGTTATTTGTTACAATAAAAATAAATCTATTTTTATAACAGATTGTGATTTATTTATGGAATACTTTTCACTTATTTGATAAACGATCTCTAAGATCTAAGAGAATTGAAATAGTGGGCAATTCTCGACTGCTTAATATTATCATCCCATAAATATCCCCACAATGTCTCGCTCCATCCACCAATGTCACGTTGCACCACAGACTGTCCAGGAGTTGGCAGATGCTTTAGTCCAGGTTTGGGAGGAGATCCATCAGGAGACCATTCGCAACCTCATTAGCAGGGCTCGAGTCCTGCAGGAACGCATGGGAACGGCGTTCCTGCACTTTTTCCACAGCAGGAACGCCGTTCCCGTTACCTGTCCTGCAGGACCGGCCCTGCTACCTGCACACAGGGGCCGTCACACGCTGTGTTCCTTCTCCAGCTTTAACTCTCGTGAGACCCGCGGCTGTTACCATGGCAACGCTCCGCACAGGCGAGTCTCGCGAGAGTTAGAGCTGGAGAAGGAACACAGAGTGTGATGGCCCCTCTGTGCAGCGGCTGGCTCCCTCCAGCATACCACCGGACCACCAGGCGATCTCCCTCCTCCCTGTCAAGGTAAGAAGCAGGGAGGGGGGAATAAAAAAAAAAATATACATAAAGTAAAATAAAAATGTCCCCCCCATCATCCAGCACTCACACACCCATCATCCAGCACTCACTCACACACCCATCATCCAGCACTCACACACACACACATCATCTAGCACACACATCATCCAGCACTCACACACCCATCATCCAGCACTCACACACACCCATCATCCAGCACACACACACATCATCCAGCACACACACACACACATCATCCAGCACACACACACACATCATCCAGCACTCACACACCCATCATCCAGCACACACACACACCTCATCCAGCACACACACACACATCATCCAGCACACACACACATCATCCAGCACTCACACACACATCATCCCAGCACACACACACACACACACATCATCCAGCACACACACATCATCCAGCACTCACACACCCATCATCCAGCACACACACCCATCATCCAGCACTCACACAAACACCCATCATCCAGCACACACACACATCATCCAGCACTCACACACATATCATCCAGCACACACACACATCATCCAGCACTCACACACACATAATCCAGCACACACACACACATCATCCAGCACATGCACGCACACATCATCCAGCACACACACACACACACATCATCCAGCACTCACACACACATCATCCAGCACACACACATCATCCAGCACACACATATCATCCAGCACTCACACACACATCATCCAGCACACACTCACACATCATCCAGCACACACACACACATCATCCAGCACTTACACACACACACACATCATCCAGCACACACACACACACATCATCCAGACTCACACACATCATCCAGCACTCACACACACATCATCCAGCACTCCACACACTACACATCATCTAGCACACACCACATCATCAGCACTCCACACCCATCATCCAACACTCCACACACACACCCATCCATCAACTTCTAAACACACATCATCCAGCACACACACCACACACATCATCCAGCACTCTCACACACACATCATCCAGCACTCACACACACATCATCCAGCACTCACACACACATCATCCAGCACAAACACACATCAGCCAGCACTCACACACACATCATCCAGCACTCACACACACGTCATCCAGCACTCACACACACGTCATCCAGCGCGCACACACACATCATCCAGCACACGCACACACTGCATTCATTATACACACTCTTCACTCACTACAAACACACTACATTCACAATACACCCTGTGCATTCACTATACACACTCTGCATTCATTATAAACATTCTGCACGCACTACACACTACATTCACTATACACACTCTGCATTCACTACAAACACACTACATACACTGCATTCATTGTACACACTGCACTCACTACAAACACACTAAATTCATTATACACAATTTGCACTTACTACAAACACACTACATTCATTATACACACTCTGCACTCACTACAAACACACTACATTCACTATACACACTCTGCATTCATTATACACACTCTGCACTCACTACAAAAACACTACATTCACCATACACACTGCATTCACTATACACACTGCACTCACTACAAACACACTACATTTATTATACACACTGCACTCACTACAAATACACTACATTTATTATACACACTGCATTCACTACAAACACACTACATTCATTATACACTGCTGCACTATATGCATAGGAGGGTGTAATTTTTTTAAGGCGGGAATCTTGGAGTGAGTTCCCACCTTTTCCCCAGGACTTGACCCCTGCTCATTAGGGTATGCACAGGCATTGTTGTAGGGAGGTCATACAGGCGTAATGGGCCGCACACTGCGGCCTCATTTTGACTTGTTTTAAGGACGGTGATACAGCGAAAGTTAGGATCAGCTGCTTAGTGTATTTTCCACTTTATTTTTAGTGTGATCAAAAATCAGACCTCAAGTAGGGGTTGAAAAATTTGATTTCCATTTTTTAATTTTTGTGTGATTTTGTTGTCAGCACATTCATGTAAAGAACAAAGTATTTCAGAAGAATATTTTATTCATTCAGATCTAGGATGTGTTATTTTTGTGTTCCCTTTATTTTTGTGAGCAGTGTATATATATATATATATATATATATATATATATATATATATATATATATATATACAATGAACAAAATTATAAATGCAACACTTTTGCATGTTTTACAAAGAGTATATGTTTTAATAATTCTCAATAAAGAATTGAACTTTTACCTTTGAAAGACTGTGCGTGCAAGCAAATTCTATTATGAATAACATATATACATATATCTATATATATATATGTATATATATATATATATATATATATATTTATATATATATATATATATATATATATATATATATATATATGAAACAAGGGGGGGTTGACTGCACTCACCTGAACATGCATAAATGGGGGTGCTATATATATTTATTTATACACTGAACAAAATTATAAACGCAACACTTTTGTTTTTGCCCCCATTTTTCATGAGCTGAACTCAAAGATCTAAGACTTTTTCTATGTACACAAAAGGCCTATTTCTTTCAAATATTGTTGAAAAATCTGTCTAAATCTGTGTTAGTGAGCACTTCTCCTTTGCCGAGATAATCCATCCACCTCACAGGTGTGGCATAATAAGATGCTGATTAGACAGCATGATTATCACACAGGTGGCCACAATAAAAGGCCACTCTAAAATGTGCAGTGTTACTGCATTGGAGGATACTGGGGAGGGGCAGGGGGGCGAAAATCTGTCAGTATCTGGTGTGACCACCATTTGCCTCACACAGTGCAACACATCACCTTCGCATAGAGTTGATCAGGTTGTTGATTGTGGCCTGTGGAATGTTGGTCCACTCCTCTTCAATGGTCCAGGTCCTGCCAATATCCAGTGAGAAGTTTCTGGATATTGTCAGGACCTGGAGCACGCTGTGGTATATGCCGATCCAGAGCATCCCAAACATGCTCAATGGGTGACATGTCCGGTGAGTATGCTGGCCATGCAAGAACTGGGATGTTTTCAACTTCCAGGAATTGTGTACAGATCCTTGCAACGTGGGGCTCATGAAAAATGGGGGCAAAAACAAAAGTGTTGCATTTTTAAATTGTGTTCAGTGTATGTATTTTTTGGGGGGGAAGTTTGTTTTTTTAAAGGACAGAAAGAGCTGTCTTTTAATATTCTATATGTATACCTAACAACATTAAATATTAATAAAATCTTTCAAAAATGATAAAAATGGACAAAACACATTTTTGTTTATAATAATTTTACAGTGTAAAGAAAAAGATCTCAAAACATATTCACGTATCAGTCCTGATTATTAAATGACACATATACCTAAGTAAGTATAATACATTTTATTGACCCTCTATCAACCGCCCTAACTCTATACTAACCCTACCTCATATAATATGCTTTCACTAACTCTAACTGTGAGCATTGCATAAAGCTCATCTGTCACTCCGGGACCCATCTGATAGAGGGGAGCCCAGGTATCTATTGATAGCTGGATTTTCATGATGTGAGCAGGGATTTATTCCTGCACACACCAAAACATTAGGACATTCCGTGCCATCCTAAGCACACTCTTTGGAGGACAGCATGGAATGTCCTAACATTGTTAATTGGTAATGTAACATCTCTATACTACACTATGAACTGCAAAATATACATATTATATATTACTTTCATCAGGAGTTTGGGTGACAAACTGAAACACTGATCTTTTAAATTTGGAAAGTAAAAGTTAAATTTTATTTTTACACCTTTGGAGTCCTGGGAGTGCTATCTCAATGCAATTTGTTACACTATGCCGATAAGCACCGGGCAGAGACACCAGTAAGTCGAGTGCAAAACTATTTTTTTTTGTTTTATATATATATAATATGTTTCAAAAATAATTGGTGGCCCTTCCCCTTTTACATATTTACATCATTGATAAAGCACTCCCGTTGTTGACACTTATTTCAACAGTGTGTTATTCTATGATTCACAGATAATCATGTACAATTAAAATTTTCTGTGATTCTAATATGCTGTGCATTTACATTCCACAGTTGCCCTTTATATAAGAATAACCATATAAATGAAATCATACGAATCAGTTTTTATCCACGTCGCATTTATAGTAGTGCTTCAAACTGCACTGAATATTATCCCAGTCATAGTAAGCAGTAAAGACCACCCATTGGAAAGGCTGCATCCCTTATGATCAGATGTGTAAGGTGACAGTGGATTGCCATGAAATGAGTGAAATTAAGGCTTTGAAGTGACATGAAAGTCGAGAAAGCTGTTATCTTCCATAACATCAGACAGCCTGGATTTTGGGCAATCGCTTTAATAAATTAACCAATACGGTGCACAGTTCTGAAAGAAGAAAATTACCAGGTCCCCGTCCTTATTTAATTACATCAATATAATAGTAAGCACTCTCATTAAGCCATGGGCCTTAGAATTTGTAATGAATGACATTTCTGTCTCTAAAAGTTACATTATGCTGTCATTTGGCTTTGCTGCAGTGTGTTAGCAATTATATATATATAGTGTAGATTGGATTAGCCATATTAGTCCAGTAGAAAAGATGCCAAAATACCAGAGTATTGCAGTATTGCAATGATACCTTTTTTTATTGGACTAACTCTAGCTTTACCTTTATTGGATCAATTTATACATACATCTATGCAGCTATTTACTTGCATGCCCTGCTCTGCTGTTTTCTTTTTCTTTTTTTTGTGTTTTTTTTTTTTTCTTATCAGCTAGCTTATTGACTCTCCTCTGTTTAATTAATTTTTCTGGCTATTCTCAGCCAACCTGCACCTTTCAGGCAAATCATACAGAATATTCAAAATATAATAAGAAGTGGAGCGATATCAAGCAACAATGAGCCCCTCTCCCACATGCAACAAAACTTTCAAAAGGGAAAAAAATACTTA
>OW240919.1:61980865-62009759 GCA_933207985.1 Pelobates cultripes
TGGGTTTAATAACGTAAGGTAGTATTGCAGGGTACCCCAACAGTAAAATATCATGGTGGGTAGTATGACAAGAATGGTACCAATGCATCAGGGGGCAACGGTTTAGGTTGGATATGCATGAGTAATCGTCAGATGAGTAACGTGATACAGCGTACAGAGATGCATTATAGAGTTTAAACACGGCAGACCAATTAAGCACAGGCAAAAAGAAGTACACATTTTAAACATTCTGTGGCATGCGGTATCAGCACATTTTTTGTTTTTAAGACTCGAGTATTTACTGTCAATACGTTAGCTTGCTAGTTGGCTACTAGTTATGGCATTTAAGAGATAGGTAGCATAGGTGGCAACAAGCCTTAAATAAAATAAAACAAATTAAAATAAAACATATACGCTTTTACGTGAGTCAGTCCGTTTTGTATCAGCCGATGCCCGATCTGGAGGCTTTGTCTGCCTGCTTAGAACGGTGGTCGCCAGTGTCAGTGAACCGCCAGAGGCATGCTGGTATTGCCCTCCTGCTCCAGGCTTGTTGTGGGGCCAGCATCATTTCACCGCGGACTCGGGGACGTATATAGGCCGGGTCCTTCCCTGAAAAGGTAGGTCTGGAGGCTGCGGTGGTGTTTCGCCGCCTGTGGCGTGCAGGCCTCCACCTATGCGGGGGATGCAGCGGGGTTTTGCCCCTCGGGGCCCTCAGCCCGGATGGGCTTGTGTGGGGAGATGCGATCTGTGCAGTGCGTTTTATGCCCGAGGACTTCCCAGGACCTCCGTGGTTGACCCTTTCCATGTTCCAGGTTGAGCTCTCACTCGCCTGCACCTGTGCTTGTGCGGCAGCATGTCGAGCCTCCACTTTAGCCCAGAAGTTTGCAAACAGCTTTTCCAGGCGGGTGTCTAGGGATTCGCAGATGCTGTGTTTGGGTTCTGGTGCTGCGAGGTCTTTGTTGGGCTGCGTGTCCGCCATCTTAGGGCAGCGAGTGGTTTGCTGCTTTATTGCTAGTTTTAGGCCTGTCTTGTCGTTTACCGATCCTCTAGGCAGACTGGTTTGGACGATTGGGACCGGGATAACCCCCACCGGTCCAAGGGGGGGAGGGTACGCCCGATGCTTCGGGTGCCACATGCTTTGGTGAGCTGGGAGAGCGGCCGCCTCTCCCCTGCTTTGCATGGTGTAGGCCCCAAGCCTCCGACCCGGCAATTCAGCGGGCAAACCGGGTGTGTGTGGTATCTTCGGGATCCCCAGCTTTGGTATTACACGATGAAGTAAGTTGTGGATCAGGATTGTGAGGCTTTCCCACGATTGTCGTCGAGTATCGGGTCTAGGCTCGGGAGCTCACAGATAGTGCGTCTGTTCAGCTCCCCGGTCAGGCTCCCCACTCTGAATTTTGCAAAAGAGAACTCCTGAGGTTGCTAGAGTTCACTCTCACCACCTGGACCGCCTGGGCTTCTCCACCGGATGACTGGGGCTTAGTACTGTCCCCCCTCCCAGGCAAAAGTAAGCAATATTTTTTTTTAAATTAAAATTAAATAAAAAACTTTTATTCATTAAAATAAAAAATAAAAGTATATATTTATCTGCCCTCCTACCCCAAATACTCACAACTGCACCACATACACACACACTGCCCCATACACAAACACTGTCCCTCCATACACACAAACAGTACCCCTTACACACTCTGTACCCCTCACACAACCTGCCCCCCACACACTGTACACCTCATCTGACCTGCCCCCACACACTCTGTACCCCTCATGCACAAACTGCCTCACATACACACACTGCACCCCTCACATACACACACTGCACCCCTCACACACACATACTGAATCCTTTACACACACACTATATCCTTCACAAACACAATGCACCCCTGTACACTCACTGAACCCCACACACGCACCCCTCACACACACGCACACTGCACCCCTTAAACACACACTCCACCACTCACACACGCATATTGCACCCCTCAGACACACACATATTGCACCCCTCAGACACACTACTGCCTACAGCCCCTATCCCGACAGATCACAGGTAAGTTGTCAAACTGTTCTTAAAGGACCACCATAGTGCCAGGAAAACAAACTCGTTTTCCTGGCACTACAGTGCCCTGAGGGTGCCCCCACTTTCAGAGTCCCACTCCCGCCGGGCTGAAGGGGGAGGAAGCAGGTTAAACACTCACCTTTCTCCAGCGCCGGGCTCCCTCGGCGCTGGGGACTCTCCTCCTCCTTCGGTCATCATCGGCTGAATGTGCAATGCACAGCAAGAGCCGCGCGTGCATTCAGCCAGTCCATAGGAAAGCATTCTCAATGCTTTCCTATGGACGCTGGCGTCTTCTCACTGTGAAAATCACAGTGAGAAGGCCTCTAGCGGCTATCAATGAGAGAGCCACTAGAGGCTGGATTAACCCATATGTAAACATAGAAGTTTATTTCTCTGAAACTGCTATGTTTACAGCAGGCAGGGTTAATCCTAGCTGGACCTGGCACCCAGACCACTTCATTGAGCTGAAGTGGTCTGGGTGCCTATAGTGGTCCTTTAAACTGTTCTAACCTATTCAGTCTATATTTGTGTTGCTTTTCCAGGTAGGAGCAGGGTTACTTTGTTTTTAGTTTTTTTGCTACACAAGAGTTTTGTAACCATTAGAGAGAGTAATTGTGCTGGTTTTGGATCTTAATGTTCAAAAGCTGTGTCTGGGACATAAACATAGAAAGGACAGATTTGATTATGGATTATCAAATTGCTGTTTAAAATCCATCTGCACCAAACAGCTTGAAATATAAAAGCATTATCTCTGTTGATAGTTAAACCCAGCTCTTAATGTGAGCTTACACAAACTCTTACATGATAATGGTATCTATTATAAGAGCCATTGACTTTCCCCTTATTTTTTTCTATAAAACAGTCAATATATTAACCTATGTGATGCTGGTGAACCTGCAGTTTGTACAGATAATGCCGTGTTAGCATATATTCTCTATTTAATGTATTCAGAATGTTAAAATGTGTCTCAAGTAGATAGAAAGTTGTCACAGAAAAGAGAGCTATTAGGTCAAAATATAAAATTATTTAGACAAACGGAGATTGGATCCAAATAAATCAATTTCTCTTGGTTCAACTTACAGGTGTATATTTTGCAAAAATTCAATGAGAGCAATTTAGTTGTAGAACGATAATAATTTACAATATAGTTTACAGGAACGCACCCACCACATAACAATTTAGTAGTATGTTTTTTTGTTTTTACTTTCAAAGGGCAGCCAGTGATAGGTCGAGGGTGTCAGCTGACACTTTTTTCCAATCACCTGCACCTTACAAACTTTATTGAATACTGAGGGAACAGAGGAAGAAAATGAGGGGACAGAAGTGCTGGGGAACCAGCTTCAGAATTTAAACTTAGAAAACAGTTTAAACTCTGTAGGTATGATGGTGCCCAGACACTTATGTCTCCATAACAACTTTATTGAGGTGAAGTTGTTATGAGGTGGGGCTCTGGGAGTGATACTTTAAAATAATGGTTAGAGTATTTTTCACTTTGAAGATGGTACAACCACAGTGACACAGGGAGGTTGATTAATTCATCTTCTTGCATGTTAAGAAATTAAGTTTGGGCCTTTCGATAGCTTTGCTAATATCCAACTGGAATCTTTGTAAGGACTTTGTGTTACTTTCAGGCATACTTGGACCTAGTTGACTTTGGTGAAGGAATATTGTTTCTATTTTTTTACTTAGTGTCTCACAGGACTCCCCGTCAGATAATGTGTTGTTTTTGTTTTTTGTTTTTTTTGTTTTTTTCTCTGTATTGATGGAGATCATAGAGAGTTTCCTTTTAATAATATTTAACAATAACCTACATTTCTATCCAGTTTATCTAGTTGAAGAAACAATGTTACAACTATTGATTATTACAAATATCTTTCACTTTCCGAAATGTATAGTTTATTTTTATTATTTTTATTATTATATTATGTTTGTATATTTTTTATTTTAAAAGTAGGAGATACAAATAATTTGCATTATATAAATCATCAGTTTGAAGAAGATGATAATGCTTACATCTTTATCCAGGTTACACCTTTACCTAATTAATAAACATGATTAATTCCATACAAAGTAGTATTTGTGTTTGTTTATATCTACACTTCTTGATTTTATTTAAAAGTAAAAATGAAATAAAAATGTAAAATTACATACAATATTATTATTATTATTATTTTACTTTACTACTAGACTTAGTATTGATTGCAGTGGGCACATAACACACTTTCTGGTTACATCTGCTCTGCATTGCTGCAATTATGCCTCTGAATATGAATGGTAACAGGAAGTGGTAACGTAAATCATGAGTTATTTGCAGAGGTTTCATGACCCATCTTTAAGCCTATTAAAAGAACACACTTCACTGGAAAGTAATTTGAAAAAAAAACTATTTAAGTAATATACCCCCAATTAATACATGTATGCTTGTGCCAGGGAAAGGATCAGAGGCTCCAGGAACGTTCTTTGAAATAGGTCAGAAACCAACCACAATGTAAATATTTAGGTGCCCCCCCCCACTATTTATTAATGGTATGGTCTTGTTATTTATTCATTGCTTTTGTCAGGTATAGCATGGCATGTAATTCATCGCCGGAACCCACTTCCGGGTTCACGGCGCTCAGCCCCGCCCCTTTCTCTGACGCGGTCCCTCCACGATACTTAGGAGGACCGCGCCAGATTCAAAGGGCTGGATTATTCGCACAGGTGCTGCATGTAGATCAGCTGCTCTACTTCTGATCCTACCTGCTCCACTTCTATACCTCGGCTAGTAAACGGATTTCTACCTTCTCCACTTCTCGACCTCGGCTTGTAAACGGATTTCTACCTTCTCCACTCCTAGACCTCGGCTTGTAACTCTGAATTCTACCTTCTCCACTCCCAGACCTCGGCTTGTTAAAACGGACTTCCCCACTCTCCACTCCTAGTTCTCAGTTTGTTGAAACGGACTTCTAATTTCTCCTTCATTGGGTGAATTAACCCTTCCAGTGCCAGAACTGCCTTTAAGTTAAGTAATACTTTTACCAAACAAGTCAATTACTATTATTTATATTACACAGTATCTAAAACTCACTAAAGTGTCACTTTGTCTAATTATTCCTCTTACTCATAAGGGATTGCTACAAAGCCTAATTTTACCTTCATGGATATTTAAAGGTACAGTGACCTTAGTTTCATACCAATATAAAAGGAGGTGAACCTTATTGTTGTTGCAACCAAGAAATGCTGCAGTTGAGTTCCAATTAAAGAAATATTACAAAATAAGTATTACAGAATAATCCAGCCTAATTCAATGGAACCAGCAGATATTAACTCTCAAGTTTCTGCCCTAACCAATAGAGTGGATACGATTGCTCAAGGGTTACAGGAACTGCAAATTACAAATGAGAGAATATTAACCTATGTTAGAGACATTCAAGGTCATCTTCCTCATGCCGCTCTTCAATCGGCTGGTGATCCTGCTGTCTGTAATCCAGAAAAATTTCATGGAGATAGAACAAAGTACAGAGAGTTTTTGAATTCTTGCAAACTACTAATAGCTTTAAAACCTAGATCTTATCCCACCGAAAGATCCAAAGTCTGTTCAGTGATCTCTTTTTTTAAGAGGTGAACCTATGGCCTGGGCCCATTCCTTTTTGGAAAATGATGATCCCATATTAGATTCATTGGATGAGTTCTTTGAAGCTATGTCTTTATTATATGAAGATCCTTTTAAACAAACTACTGCTGATTTAACCATCAGAACATTACACCAAAAGAATAAACCTGTTGAAGATTATATTGCAGAATTCAAAAGATGGGCTACAGAAACCCAATGGAATGACATTACTTTACGCAATCAATTCCGTCTCGGATTATCTGAAGCTGTGAAAGATGAACTCTCTCGTACAGAACTTCCTCCTACCTTAAATGCATTGATTCAACTGTCTATCAGTATTGATAGACGTCTAAAAGAAAGAAAAGCTGAAAGGGTTCTTACTAATTCTACCTGGAGAAAACCTTTCACTACTCTAAAACTACCTGAAAAAATTCCTCCACAAACTGAACCTATGGAAGTAGGTATAATAAAAAGTCCTCTTACTTCTGAAGAAAGAATAAGAAGGAGACAACTAAACTTATGTATGTATTGTGCTTCGAACGAACATCTAATTTCCGAATGTCCTCTACTGAAACATTCAAAAGGTGGTAAGCTTCATTCATCTACCTCTATGTTGAACGTTTTTCAAAAAAGAAAAGCATCTACTTATTTTTCTATATCTCTCATATTACAGTGGGATACAAAAAGAATCGTGACTGAGGCCATCATTGATTCTGGTGCTAATGGAACTTTTCTTGATTTTTCTTTTGTTTCAAAAAATAAAATTCCTTGTGTTCAAAAAACTAATTTTATTCCAATCAGAGTTATTGACGGTTCATTTATATCCTCAGGACCCATCAAAGATGAAACAATCCCTCTAAGAATGATTACCAACAACGTACATTTCGAATTCATTACATTTGATATTATTAAATCTCCACTTTATCCCGTCATTCTAGGAATTAATTGGTTAAAAAACCATGATCCTTTAATTAAGTGGTCTCCCTTCTTCATCTCCTTTGCTTCTGATTTCTGTAAAAAAACGTGCTTACAACACATTCCTATTCTCCAAACTACTGTAGAACCAGTTATACCTCCATTCTACTCCGATTTTGCAGATGTCTTTTGTAAAAAAGAAGCGGAAACACTCCCTCCTCATCGGCTATATGATTGCCCAATAGATCTCATACCCGGAGCTCCTATTCCTTATGGTCATATTTATCCACTCTCTGAAAAGGAGTTAGAAATTTTAAAAGAATATCTTAATGAAAATTTACGCAAAGGGTTCATCAGACCCTCGACCTCTCCTGCTGCTTCTAGTATTTTCTTTGTGAAGAATAAAGACCAAACCATCCGTCCTATTATAGATTACAGAGCCTTAAATAAAATAACTATTAAAAATCGTTACCCTCTTCCACTAATAAATGAATTAATTGAAAGGTTAAGAACTGCAACTATATTCACTAAACTCGACCTTCGAGGCGCATATAACCTCATTAGAATAAAACAGGATGATGAATGGAAACCCGCCTTCCGGACAAGATATGGTCTCTACGAATATCTAGTGATGCCTTTCGGGCTCTGTAATGCCCCTGCAACATTTCAACATTTTATCAATGATATCTTTAGAGATCTTCTGGATGTATGTGTTATTATCTACTTAGATGATATCTTAATATATTCTAACAATTTGGATGAACATAGGAAACATGTTAGATGGATTCTATCTAGACTGAGAACTCATAAATTATACGCTAAACCAGAAAAATGCCTTTTTGAGGTTACTGAATTCTCTTTTCTAGGATACATTATTTCACCTCATTCTTTGAAGATGGATAATTCAAAAATCAAATGTATTATTGATTGGCCTGCTCCTACTACTACAAAAGAATTACAACGTTTTCTTGGATTTGCAAACTTCTATAGAAAATTTATTAGAAACTATTCGGATGTATCACATCCTCTTAACCTCCTCAACAGTAGTAAACGTCCTTTTAATTGGAATAAAGATGCTCAAACAGCCTTCGACGAATTAAAAAAAAAAAGATTTACAACTGCACCTATTCTACAACTACCTAATCCAACATTCCTATATGTTCTTGAAGTTGATGCATCAGATGCAGCCATCGGAGCAGTTCTTTCTCAACAAAAGACTCCACAAGATCCACTTCATCCAGTTGCCTTTTTTTCAAGATCCTTGAGCTCTGCTGAAAAAAATTATCCTATTGGTGAAAATGAATTATTAAGTGCTAAAGCTGCCTTCGAAAATTGGCGTCATCTTCTGGAAGATACAAAACAACCTATAATAGTTTATACTGACCATAAAAATCTTGAATATCTCTATACTAACAAAACCCTTACAGCTAGACAAGTTAGATGGAACCTATTTTTTAACCGATTTAACTTCCAATTAATATACAGACCTGGAAATAGAAATAAAAAGGCTGACGCTCTTTCTCGAATTCCTTCTAAAACTACTACTGATGATTATCCTTCTACCAAAATATTAGGAATCCTCTCTTCTCTTCATGATGACATAAAGAATTTGAATCAGTAGGATCTTGAACTTCCCAAAACACCTATACTAACAAAAAAGGATGGTCTATTTTATTTTAAAAATAGAATTTATATTCCTCCCATTCTTAGGAATAAATTACTTAAGATGGTTCATGATTCCCCCCTAGCCGGACATCCTGGAATAAAGAAAACACTTGAACTAACTTCACGATATTATTGGTGGCCTCGCCAGGATAGAACCATTGCATTATATGTCAAAACATGTCCTATCTGTCAAAGGTCTAAACCAGAACATAATCAACCTTTTGGATTACTACTTAACTTACCTATTCCAGAAAAACCTTGGTAATCCATTTCTATGGATTTTATCGTTGATCTTCCACCTTCTCAACATTTCACCACTATTCTTGTCGTTGTGGATCGCTTCACAAAAATGTCCCATTTCATTTCTTTAAAAAAATTACCCTCCTCTGTAGAATTGTCTAAGGTCTTTATTGACAATATTGTGAAACTTCATGGTCTTCCTGAAGAAATTATTTCTGATAGGGGGACACAATTTACCTCCAAATTCTGGAAAGAGATGTGTCTCTCCCTTCAAATTCAACGCAAACTCTCTTCCGCTTATCATCCCCAAACTAATGGGCAAACAGAAAGGGTTAATCAATGTTTGGAACAATATCTTCGATGTTATTGTTCATACCTCCAAGATGACTGGACCACATGGTTACCTATGGCCGAATTTTCTTACAATAATACCATTCATTCTAGTACGAAAATGACTCCTTTCTTCTCCAACTATGGTTTTCATCCGTCTTCATTCCCCATCCAAACCATTACTTCATCCAATCCTACTGTTACATCAAAAAACGAATTTATGTCTTCTCTATTTCTCAAATTACGGGAGAATCTTCAACTCGCCCAAAATAACCAGAAAAAGTTTTTTGACAATAATAGAAGAATTCCCCCTCCTTACAAGGTAGGGGATCTTGTCTGGCTCTCTTCAAGGAATATTACCACAAGCCGTCCTTCAAAGAAATTGAGCTCTCTTTTTCTTGGTCCCTTTCAAGTAATTACTATCATTAATGATAACGTTGTTAAACTAAAACTTCCTCCAAGTTTTAAACTTCATCCAGTATTCCATGTCTCCTTACTTAAACCACACATCCCTGATCCTTTTTATAGGGAAATAGTAACAACTCCTGAACCTATCATTGTCCAAGGTGAAGAAGAATATGAAATTCACAAAATTTTGGATTCTCGTGTCCACCGTGGCTCCTTACAATACCTTATCAGATGGAAAGGTTATGGAGTTGATGAAGACACTTGGGAAGATTCATCTAATGTACATGCTAGGAGGTTAGTTACTGCCTTTCACAAACGCTATCCCTCCAAACCGAAATAGTGCACCCAGAGGATGCCCCATGGGAAGGGGGTACTGTCAGGTATAGCATGGCATGTAATTCATCGCCGGAACCCACTTCCGGGTTCACGGCGCTCAGCCCCGCCCCTTTCTCTGACGCGGTCCCTCCACGATACTTAGGAGGACCGCGCCAGATTCAAAGGGCTGGATTATTCGCACAGGTGCTGCATGAAGATCAGCTGCTCTTCTTCTGATCCTACCTGCTCCACTTCTATACCTCGGCTAGTAAACGGATTTCTACCTTCTCCACTTCTCGACCTCGGCTTGTAAACGGATTTCTACCTTCTCCACTCCTAGACCTCGGCTTGTAACTCTGAATTCTACCTTCTCCACTCCCAGACCTCGGCTTGTTAAAACGGACTTCCCCACTCTCCACTCCTAGTTCTCAGCTTGTTGAAACGGACTTCTAATTTCTCCTTCATTGGGTGAATTAACCCTTCCAGTGCCAGAACTGCCTTTAAGTTAAGTAATACTTTTACCAAACAAGTCAATTACTATTATTTATATTACACAGTATCTAAAACTCACTAAAGTGTCACTTTGTCTAATTATTCCTCTTACTCATAAGGGATTGCTACAAAGCCTAATTTTACCTTCATGGATATTTAAAGGTACAGTGACCTTAGTTTCATACCAATATAAAAGGAGGTGAACCTTATTGTTGTTGCAACCAAGAAATGCTGCAGTTGAGTTCCAATTAAAGAAATATTACAAAATAAGTATTACAGCTTTACAATCACTGCATAGTACTTGTTGTACTGTGTTTTATAGCTTTGTTTCAAGGAAAGGGAAATATGACTATTGCCCAACCTAGGGACAAGGAATAAGGAGATCCATTGTTGAAGTTTGGAGAACAGTTAAAAAGGGGTTACCGGGGTGGGGACTTATCAGTCGGAGAGATCCTAACTCTTTTCCCACCCAGAATGTATACTGTTTGTTGTGGTCTTTGTGTGTTTTACTTTGTCACAGCTTGCGATGATCCTGGACAGTGCTGTCAATGTAACACCGAAGTGCTGAGTTGCGGTTGAGGGAGTTGCAGCCTGCTAAGGGCTGATGGCGGAAGGCATGCCGCTCGGGAGTCTGAAAATAAGGATGGATCTGTCTGTTTGGTAAATAACCTCCAACAACAGACAAGTTATGAGATATTGCTTGCGTGTTAAGTTTCAATAACACTGTGGCTATTGTTTTTATCCAATATATTCAAAACTCTGTGATTATTGGGCAATGGTGTGGGAGGTTTGGTATGGGTCAGCAATTATGCTGTATTCATTCTCAATATGAGTTTCATAGCAATGTAGTCACAAGGGAGATAGTTTGAAGTCTACGTTCATCAGTTAGGTTTGCAATATGTCACATGTATAATCAAACAGTTACAATGAAAAATAAAATGTAGTTCACAATATCTGAAATGTCAAATGTTTCCTACCCATGCTAATATGTGACATGGCGGCAGCTAAGTGTACCTTTCTCACTTCCACAGGGCTTCAGTGGTGTTCTCCAGCAGAAGTTCCAGTTTAGACTACATTGTACAGTAAGAGGAATACCTTGAAATTTATGAAACAGAAGGACAATATGAGTTTAGATTTTTTTTTTAAATAAATCGATTCACTTTGCAACAATGCTTTCCATAATTAAGTCTGTCAACATCTGCAATGTGAAGATGTTCTCTTTTTTTTTTCTCTAAATCTTTTCCTTGTATACGATAAGGCTTCTATTTCTTTTTCTTACATTTGACAAGAATGTGCTCTGTTACTGCTTTCAAAAGATTCTTAGTGGAAACTTGGAATGAAATTGATCCTATTTGCAGAACATCTGGGTATTTGAGAACAGAACAATGTTATCTCAGTCAGTTACTGAGAAGGGAATATCTCATTATTAAAGAGACTGATGGGGATGGCCCCTGGATCCTGGCATGGCTTCAACAGACTAATATGGATGTGCCAGCAAAAACACTACATTTTTAATCGGGCTGCATTTTCCTTTATGAGGATTTTATTCACCTTATATCTACCCTCTATACTACTGAGGTTTTGTTAGAAGAAAATTAAGCACTATGCATAATTTGGGATGCATAGCTACCACATGCCATCAGAAAACATAGCAGTGTTCAGATATATCTAAAAAATATATTATTTACAAAACTATCATGTTTCTTTATTAATTTGTCCATTGCAAAATTACTGACAGCAGAACACATTTTTAGAGGTATCAGTGTCCCTTAACTGGTAATATTGCCAGCAGAATGCAAATATTATACCTGTATGTAAAGTTGCCAGGATAAAACCAGGCATATCTGCTTCACAATGTATTGCAGTAAAAATAGATTAAACACATAGGCACTCACTTGACTGGCACATAGGGTAAGGTTCTCACTTAAAAAAACATATATGTCTCATAAAAAATAATGCTCAACCACTCTGGATAATATGGATATTTTATTAAAGGGACACTAGTCAGTATAGTCAGTCCCTGCAAGCTTTTTAATGTAACACTGCCTTTTCAGAGAAATGATTGTGGGTGTTTGGAAAAGCTTTCCAGTGGAAGCAAGTAGGCTATCACACCAAATTAATTAATGCTCGTTTTAGCGGACTGTGTATTATTACTCCGTATTTTATTGTTGGCTGTCCCTACCCCTAATTGTTAAAGTATTTTATTCCATCCGCCACGGTTCAGTACACTGAGAAAAGAACCAGTTAAACCTCTGTTACGACACGTACCGTCGGGTAGATGAAGCCGCCGTTTAGGCAATAATCCCCTTCTCCAGAAATGCAGGTTTAAATCCAGCCGATCGCCAAACTCCCGAACGAAGTCCGCGAACACGGCAACTCCCGATCAGCCAAACAGTCGAACGCCTTCCACAGCTAGAAATAACGAAAGCGCTGTCCCAATAATAATTCCCCCCACAAACGAGACCAAGCTCCGTCTTGAGGGTCAAATGAAGATCTGTTTAATGGGGGCTACCTGCCCGGTATTTATGCAGGTCTCCACAAGGTGGACACTCCCCGAGGGGACCTTGTGGAAGACTGTAACACATATTGTACAGTAGCCAATCGCAGTGGCTTCAATAATAGCCCTTCCCATCTTGCCCATAATTCCGTCTTCTTTACCTTGGAGATAATTGGTGAAGAAACCTAATTATCTCCCAAGGTAGAGACCATCGCCATCTTAAATTACAGTGACAAAATGACATTAAAATACACAACTACAGAAATACCGAATGCATATGGTTCGTGTAACGTATCCCCAGACAGCCTGGATCTGAGGGCATGTTTTCACCGAATAGCGCTCAGATCCGATGTATCTAGTCGAATCGCCATGGAGTCAAAGTCTTTCACCAGTCCTTCGGGATACGAATGACTCCATGGGATGGCTGTCGGGGTAAAAGTCCATACGACTGAACAAAACTCCCGAACGACCGACGTTCGCATGCCTTGTCGAAAAGGAAGGTAGGCAGCAGCTTTTCAGCGGTGTTCGGTAGTTTAGGTGTCCGTTTTAGGTCCATATAGTTTGTACCGAACACCGCTCTGTGTTCGTATGTCCCAAAATGGCCGCTGCCTCGTGGTCGACATGCGAACGACGACCACCCGTACGAATGGAATGGAGAGGTGTCTGCGGTTAACCACAACGTTCTAATTGGGGCCAAGAGGTTAACCAGCAGCACACTCCTCTCCTGGGTGGTCGTTCGTTCGGTAGTTTCAATCGGCATTTTGCAAATACACGAACGGGGGTATAGGAACAGGCAATTCCGCGAACAAAGGGAAACAGACGAACCAACAATGCAGATGAATCTGTCACACGGCTCCCCCCTTGTGGGACACTCCGGCAGACCCGGCTTGACCCTTTAGCGGGTCAACGTGGGGATGACCGGACTAAGATGGGGTGAGGATGTCGGTTTGCCTGGACAATCCATCTGCGTTCCCATTCTGCTTACCGGGTCGATAAGTGATGGTGAAGTTGTATGGCTGTAGTGCTAAACTCCACCTCAGCAGTCTGCCATTGTCTCCAGAGACCCGGTTAAGCCAGACAAGGGGATTGTGGTCCGTCACAAGGGAAAATTCCTGTCCATATAAATACGGGCTTAGCTTTTTCAATGCCCACACCAGGGCCAAACATTCCTTCTCCACTGCCGCATAACTCACTTCTCTGGGTAACAGCTTTCTACTGAGATATGCGACAGGGTGCTCTCCTCCATCTTCCCCGACCTGGCTCAGCACAGCCCCCAGTCCATACATGGAAGCATCTGTATGGACGAGAAAACGTTTGTTAGGGACTGGGGCAGCCAGGACAGGGGCATTCACAAGAGCCTGTTTGAGTGCTTGGAACGCAGCTTCACAAGCCGGAGACCACAGGACCTGCTTAGGAAGATTTTTCTTGGTCAAGTCAGTCAGGGGTTTAGCAATAGAGCTGTAGTCGGGGACGAAGCGTCTATAGTACCCTGCTGTCCCTAGGAAGGCTAACACCTGGGTCTTGGTGATAGGTGTGGGCCAGTTGGCAACTGCCTCTATCTTGGCTGGCTCTGGTCTCTGGCTCCCACACCCTACTCTGTGACCCAGGTACTGCACTTCAGCCATGCCTAAATGGCACTTCTCTGGCTTCAATGTCAGGCCAGCGGCCCGAATCTTGTCCAGCACTACCCCTACATGTACTAGGTGTTCTTCCCAGGACTCACTGTAGATCGCAATGTCATCCAGGTATGCACAAGCAAATTCCTGGAATCCATCAAGAAGTCTATCCACCATACGCTGGAAGGTAGCCGGGGCATTCTTCATCCCAAATGGCATGACCTTAAATTGGTACAGGCCAAATGGGGTGACGAAGGCCGACTTGGGGATAGCATCCTCGGCCAGGGGAATCTGCCAGTAGCCTTTGCACAGGTCTATGGTGGTCAGATAGCGTCCCCTGGCAATGCGATCTAACAATTCATCTACCCGGGGCATCGGGTAGGCGTCAGTGGTGGTCCGCTCATTGAGACGCCTGTAGTCCACACAGAACCGGGTGGTCCCATCCTTCTTGGGCACCAGGACTACAGGCGAGGCCCAAGGGCTATCGGAGTGTTCGATGACCCCCAGCTGGGTCATCTCCTGTATCTCCTTCCGCATTCCTTCCCGGACTGCTTCAGGGATACGGTAGGGGGGTTGTCGCAGAGGGTTCTGTCCAGGGGTTTCTACCTTGTGTACAGCTAGGGTAGTGTAACCAGGTTCTTGGGAGAAGGTCGCCTGCTTCTCCCACAAAAGCTGTCTTGCCTGGCCCTTCTCGGTAGCGCTCAATCTGTCCCCTAGCTGTACTAGGCTAGTAAGATCCGTCTGGGGGTCCCTCTCTAACAGGTCTGGCAAGGGTAAACTTTCTGTATCATCTGCAGCAGGGGCACATACTGCAGCGACATTCTCTGGTCTCTCCTGATACTCCTTTAGCATGTTCACATGGAAGGATCGCTGGATCCTTTCATCTGAACAGCTGGCTATAAGGTAGGTAGTATCACATATCTGTGCTAACACCTTATACGGGCCCTGCCAAGATGCCTGCATCTTGTTCGCCTTCACAGGTTTGAGCACTAGTACTTTCTGCCCAACCTGGAAAACTCGCTGTCGGGCACCCCGATCGTACCACCTCTTCTGTCTCCCCTGAGCCACCTGGAGATTCTCCCTTACCATTAGGGACAGTTTCTCCATGCGGTCCCGGAGTTCCAGAACATATGGCACTATGGGGGTCCCTTCCTGCTCTGTCTCCCCCTCCCAGTGGCCTCTAATGAGATCTAGGGGTCCGCGGACCCTTCTCCCATATAGCAACTCAAAGGGGGAGAACCCAGTAGATTCCTGGGGCACCTCTCTGTAGGCAAACAACAGATGAGGCAGGAATCGCTCCCAGTCTCTGCAAGTGTCAGAAAAGGTCCTCAGCATCTGTTTGAGGGTGCCATTAAATCGCTCGCAGAGACCGTTAGTCTGTGGATGGTAAGGTGAGCTAAGCAGCGGTTTAATACCGCACACCTTCCACAGTTGCTGGGTGAGCACAGCGGTGAATTGGGTTCCCTGGTCAGAGAGAATCTCTTGAGGGAACCCGACTCTGGTAAAAATCCTAACCAGGGCATCAGCAACTGTCTCTGCCTCTATATTAGACAGTGCTACTGCCTCTGGATAGCGAGTGGCATAATCCACCACGGTGAGAATATATTTCTTACCGGATGGACTAGCCCTGGCCAGTGGACCCACAATGTCAACGGCTATGCGGGCAAAGGGCTCCCCAATGATAGGCATAGACATAAGCCTAGCTCTTGGGTGGTCCCCCCGCTTTCCTATCCGTTGACATGTGTCACACGTACTGCAGTATGTCCGCACAGCCTGATTGAAGTTTGGCCAAAAAAAGTTCTGCATGATCCTATAGGCTGTGCGGCGGGAACCTAGATGTCCAGCTAACGGAACATCATGCCCTATCCGCAGAATCTCCTGCCGGTATTTCGCGGGCACTACCAGCTGTCGATTCGGCGGAGGGGCAACACTCTTCGGGGAAAGCTTGGGGATCCTATATAACCTGTCCCCCACCCACTCATACCGTTCTCCATCTAATCCTTCCTCTCCAGTATCCACTCTGTCCCTATACTTCTGGAGGGTCGAGTCTGTCTGAGTTTCCCTCCCAAACTCCTCTGGGGAGTCCCAGTTAACAAAGGTCGGTCCTAGGGTACCAGTCGGGGACTCGGTCCTTACCTGGGTCTCAGGGGCAGGTGGGCTGGTTCCAGCAGCACGGGTCTGGGCACGGGTAGTCACTGGGTTGATAGCGGCAGGTCCCATTGGAGCATAGGCGGACACCAAAGGGGCCAAGTCGTTCCCAAGTAAAACATCAGCCGGTAAGTCTTTCATGACCCCCACATTCACGTGTCCAGAGCCCACCCCCCAATCCAAGTGAACCCGGGCAACCGGTAAGCGGAACACTGCACCTCCCGCCACCCTCACTGCCACAGTATCTCCAGTGTGCTGGTGTTCGGACACAAGGTTCTTCTGGAGCAAGGTCATAGTGGCTCCAGTGTCTCTCAGACCAGTTACCGCTTTGCCATTTAGTTTAACGGTCTGCCTGTGCTGTTGACGGTTATCCTGCTGCGCTGCTTGTACTGGATCCGCCTCGTGTAATATACCCCAAAATTCCTCCTGCTCAAGACAGTGAGCGGAAGGTGGGGGTGGCTGCTGATTTCCGCCGGCTGGTCTTCTCCACGACTGTGCTTGGTTCGAATTGTTTAATGGGCACTCGGGTCGCTTGTGCCCCAACTGCTTACACCCATAGCAACGGATCGGCTGTGAATAATCTCGGGCGTTGAATCGGGTGGGCTGAACGTAATTGTTCGCTGTTGGCATGGTGGGGGTGCGTTGTGCTGGGGGTTGATACACTGCAGAGGTTGGAGGGGCTGCTTGTTTGTACTCCACTCGGGTAGGGACCTTGGCTGCTGTCTGGTCCAGTTTCCTGGCATCAGTGTACTCATCAGCCAGACGAGCAGCTTCGGGCAAGGTAGCGGGTTTGCGGTCCCTAACCCACTCTCTGACTCCTACAGGTAAGCGGTCAAAACAGTGCTCCAACAAAAATACTTGCAGCACCTCTTCCCCAGTTACCGCTTGGCACCCTGCCATCCAGTGGGCTGCGGTGCGGTGTACTCAGCATGCCCACTCAACATAAGAATCACCAGCCTGCTTGTTAGTGTCCCGGAATCGCCGCCGGTATGCCTCAGGGGTCACAGCGTATCTGGCCAAAAGGGCATCTTTCACTGCCCTGTAGCTGGTAAGTTCCTCCTCTGGGATGGCCCGAAACGCCTCACTGGCCCGGCCGGATAACTTCCCAGAGAGGATGGGGACCCATTCTCCTGCGGGTACCTGGTGTAAGGCACATTGCCTTTCAAAGTCCGCCAGGAACCCATCAATTTCTCCTTCGGCTTCTACAAAGTTCCGAAATGCAGCAAAAGGTACTTTTCTCCTTCCATTATTATTAAACGGTACCTCAGCTGCTGCAGCGCCTCTTCCTTGAAGCGCCTGTTGTGCTGCTACTGCCGCTTGCACTTGCACCACAATATCTGCTGCGGGGTTGGGGCCAAAATGTGCCAGCCTGATCTGAACTGCCCGGTTAAACTGTATCTCCTCGGGTGTTAACTCCAGTATGCCAGGCACATTCGCTCCCCCCGCTCCCTGTGCTGCATCCATTTCCAATAGTATCGAAATAATCTCTCTTTTCTTGAGATTACTCGCTGATCGTCCTCTGCGTTCCAATATATCTTTAAGGGTAGCACGCCTTAATTCCTCATACTGCATTTCCAACCTGGGATGTGTAGCTGGCCTTCTGGGCTGTAGGATTCATCCCGTCGCTTGCCACCAATTGTTACGACACGTACCGTCGGGTAGATGAAGCCGCCGTTTAGGCAATAATCCCCTTCTCCAGAAATGCAGGTTTAAATCCAGCCGATCGCCAAACTCCCGAACGAAGTCCGCGAACACGGCAACTCCCGATCAGCCAAACAGTCGAACGCCTTCCACAGCTAGAAATAACGAAAGCGCTGTCCCAGTAATAATTCCCCCACAAACGAGACCAAGCTCCGTCTTGAGGGTCAAATGAAGATCTGTTTAATGGGGGCTACCTGCCCGGTATTTATGCAGGTCTCCACAAGGTGGACACTCCCCGAGGGGACCTTGTGGAAGACTGTAACACATATTGTACAGTAGCCAATCGCAGTGGCTTCAATAATAGCCCTTCCCATCTTGCCCATAATTCCGTCTTCTTTACCTTGGAGATAATTGGTGAAGAAACCTAATTATCTCCCAAGGTAGAGACCATCGCCATCTTAAATTACAGTGACAAAATGACATTAAAATACACAACTACAGAAATACCGAATGCATATGGTTCGTGTAACGTATCCCCAGACAGCCTGGATCTGAGGGCATGTTTTCACCGAATAGCGCTCAGATCCGATGTATCTAGTCGAATCGCCATGGAGTCAAAGTCTTTCACCAGTCCTTCGGGATACGAATGACTCCATGGGATGGCTGTCGGGGTAAAAGTCCATACGACTGAACAAAACTCCCGAACGACCGACGTTCGCATGCCTTGTCGAAAAGGAAGGTAGGCAGCAGCTTTTCAGCGGTGTTCGGTAGTTTAGGTGTCCGTTTTTAGGTCCATATAGTTTGTACCGAACACCGCTCTGTGTTCGTATGTCCCAAAATGGCCGCTGCCTCGTGGTCGACATGCGAACGACGACCACCCGTACGAATGGAATGGAGAGGTGTCTGCGGTTAACCACAACGTTCTAATTGGGGCCAAGAGGTTAACCAGCAGCACACTCCTCTCCTGGGTGGCCGTTCGTTCGGTAGTTTCAATCGGCATTTTGCAAATACACGAACAGGGGTATATGAACAGGCAATTCCGCGAACAAAGGGAAACAGACGAACCAACAATGCAGATGAATCTGTCACAACCTCTATCTGTTGTGTCATTCGTCTGGTTGTTCGGTAAGAATTTACTTTGAACCATCTGAAGTTGTGCCATTTGACAAACGAACAAACTACAGAACAACCAGGCCACCCCAGAGAGGAGCATGGCACTAATTAACCTTCCCCATCGTTATTCCCTTCTTTTTTTTTTTTACACTCAATATATATATAGAATTATATCTTTATGAATAAATAAATGTCCTTAGGCAGGCTCCTATTATTCATTTCAATAAAGTAAATAAGATAGTATGACTGTGTGATTTTAAATTATTGTTAAATGGGTGTAAACCCAGGTCATGTAAGAGTTGTGCGGTCCTTGATTATGTCATCCTGTCTGTTGCATCTTTATGTCTTTTGTATGCAAATAAAGATGCTTACATATGCATTTAAGGGCTCAGCGAAGGAGAGGTTATACAGTAATTGGATATACAGTACATTCCACTTTATAGATAAACCTATTCTAATGATTAATCCATGATTCCTGGAAGACTTTAATATTCTAAGAAAAGTATTATAGTCAGTCATATTAACAGTCCTTGTATGATTTAACCTTAATCTCCAAATTTAATTTATTCCCATGAAAAAAAGTCTGTAATGCAAGTCTTTTTTTACTTCCATTCTATTAAAAAAAATCTCATTAGCTCGTAACTTTTTTTTTGTTTTAATCTTCCACTATTACCAGGATTAATTCCAAATCCTAATATTTATTTTGCTCCCCAAGTACCATATCCATGGCCATTCCCTTGCCCTTACAGGATTTAGTAGTGTAACTATATAGTGCCCCTCTATTATAAAACAATTATTACCTGTAGTATTTGATAGAAGAGAGTCTGTACATATGTTTAAGCAGCAACTGGATGAATACTTGCAAAAACATATTAAAAAGGGGTACAATTTTGAATTAGTTGGGAAATAGCTTCTTGATTCAAGGATTAATCTGACTACCATTCTGGGGTCAGGAATAAATTGTTTCCAAGCTTGTTGCAAAATTGGAAGTGCTTCAAACTGTTTTTTTTTTTTTTGCCTTCTTTATATGAGACAGATATGAAAAAAGACTGAACTTGATGGATGCATATCTCTATTCATATACAAACACAAAGATAAAGCACCACACTTTCAGCAGCAGTAGCTTAGTATCCAACAGCTTAAAATACATAGTAAAAACAAAGAGAATGTTACCTGCGCTCTGGCCTAAATCCCTATGTACATTTAAACAAAATGGCAAGCCCCAAAAGGTGAGTTCCTGCACTAGCCATTAGATTTGCTTATATCAACCAAGAATCCCCAATGAGACGGGAAGGGTATTTTATAAACCCTTTCACATTTAACCCTTTATAGGGCTTCTACACATACAGTAAACTTTGCTGGTATCAGACAAAGTGTAAATATCTCTAAAGAGACAGGAAGGGGTGTTTTATAAACCCCTACATATTTATTAACCCTAAATAGGGCTTTAACACATACAAATCACCTTGCCGGTATCAGCTAAAAGGCAAATTTCTCTGTTGAGACAGGAAGGGGTGTTGCCCCTGTATACTTATAAACTCTTAATAAGACAAACGTGGGGTGGCTGGCAGCAATGTAACATACATGTGTGATACAAACATTATATACAAACATAAAGATAAAGCACTGTGCTTACAGCAGCAGTAGATTAGTATCCAACAGCTTAAAATACATAGTAAAAACAAAGTTTGTGTTTGTGTTTGTGTTTGTATATTAAATTTTTACTATGTATTTTGAGCAAATCTAATGGCTAGCCTTGACGTGGCAGGTGAGCTTATGTATTCAAATGGCCATTAGAATAAAACTAAAGAGCATGTCTCTTTTCAGTCTCTGTAACTATGTAAACACCTTTTAAAACATATTTTTTAGTTAAGAAATTTCTACAATTAAGCAGAGAATCCAAACTTAAAAGAGTAAAGATATGAAAAGAGAAGGAGGGCAATATGCCTTGGATATCAATTAGAAATCAATTTATAAATAATATTGTTCTAGTACAAAACTAGTTAAGCACCACTATAGCGACAAAACTCTTTTTCAAAATAAATAAATGGGGGGAAAAATAAACATACGAGGTTATTTGCTAAAGTGAAATTTCAAAGTGAAAATAGTCAAACTGGAAAAATGTTCTCTATCAGTTAAGATTTCCATTCTCCTACTTGGCCTTAAAATTTTAATTTACTTTGAATTCACTTTTAATTATTTAGTAATTAACCCTGATAATGTTTACTTTGTTGCTGCATTGAGGCTATTGCAAAGCATTGGCCTGGAGCAGCCACTCACATGACTCTGAAATGCCTCTTTAATTATCCTTTTCTAACGATCCTATTCATCAGCACATGTATCATAAGTGGAAAAAAGAAATACTTTGAAAACCATTGAAAATTCCCAATGCAACACTGATTTAAGTCTGCTTATTTGAAACTCAGTTGTCAAAAGCATGTTTCAGGACCAGCAGCAGTAAATGACAATCCTATCAATAGTCCCATCTACAACCAAAACTGACCTGTACTAAATTACAAAGACACAATTAAAGTTTAGTACAATCAGTTTTCCAGAGCTATAAAAAGACAATAATAATAATAATAATTAATAATAATAATAAGTGCACATAAAAATTAAAAGGACGGGATACATATATCAAGTTTATTTTTAAAGGGTAAAATCTTATTAAAGACCCTCTATTTCAAATATATTGCTATCAGAAATGATTCTTTAATTCTTCTAGCATTATAACTGCAAAGTTTGAATAAATTGTTTTATAGAACTTTAGAAAAACAGATTTGTTTTCAGTGCCCCAATGTATCTAAGTATACTTTAGAAAATGACTGGAGTATTTTAGTAGCTATAATAAAAATGATTCAACAGGTGACATCAGAATGTGTTCTTGCAATCCCACATGTACAGAGAGGTGTGCAGCAATGTGTCTAATTAGTTGTATGCAGTAAATACTTCATTATACTTGGCAGGGGTAAACATAATTAACATTTACCAATAGAACTGGCAAGGGAGCAGAGGCAGCACATATAGGGCTAAGATGGGGAGAAAATAGGTTGCAAAAATGCTAAACTTAAAAAAAAATTTAATGTTTGGAGAACATTTTAGGTTGTATTTTAGTTTCACTCAGTGCCTATGTATCAAGGGATATTCCGACAGGAGAGATCCAAAGGTCAGTGACACATGGGTGCAAAATGCCTTTAGTCGCCTACCTGAGCACGGGCTAGGTATCCGTAACACCTGGGGCCTGAGCCCAAAGGAAACTCAATCACCCTGCACTAATAGAGTGATGAAGATTGCTCAAGACCTATCCTTGCCTCTCTATGTTATGTTTACTCCTTTCTACCCAAGAACTGTGTTCTACTGGTGTCCTCTGTAATCTCAGTGAAAGCATTGTCAGAAAAATGCACATGTTGCACAGCTAAGTATTCAATGTGATTTCGCCATAGTACCCAATTACATATAGAATAGACTATAAAGAATATTTGATAGAAGTGTTTGCAACAAAGTTATGTTCACCAGTACCCCTTCCTGGTAGTCCACTAGGGAGGACTACCAGGAGGAAGGACCACCAGGAAGGGGGGACTACCAGGAGGGAGTACTGGTGAACATAACTTTGTTGCAAACAATTCTAGCAAATATTCCAAACTATAGATATTTTATAAAGCCTAAGAGAGCACTAAACTGCAGGTCTTTCGTTTTATTACAGGTGGCTGCTTTGAGAAGCAGCTGCCAGATGTAACATTAAAAAATAAAAAAAAAGCACAAATATTCTCTGCACCTCGACTATCATCAGAGATTGTATGTGGGGGTGGTTACATTAGGTCCTCCACTTTGACAAACCTTTTTATATCTGTTCCTTTTGCTTTATCCAGTTCTTTCACAATATTTAGGAATAATATTCACTAAACTCTGAATTGTAACACATTGATATTTGAATTGCAATATGTAAGCAAAGATTGACAAGCCGTGCCTAAAGCTGCGTTGGAGATTTTTTTTTTTTTTTCTGATCAGCTATTTTGTAATGTATATAGTTCTCTATATAGTTTTTAATCTGTATACCAAAAAGTAAGCTTGTTAAATGGTTCCCATGAGTCCGGCTCGTCAGAGGTTTGTCCACCAAAAATGTTTTTGTGAAAATGAATCAGACAAATCAAAGAGGTACAAAAATGGGCCAGTTATTGTACTGGAAAATATATACATGATATTATGAATATGTACCTAGGCCCTATAGTTTCTAGTCACACTACCGGTATGTGAGACAGTCTTTTTGCACACAGTCTATTCTATCATTAGTACAGATAATGTGTAGTTCTTGTAGCTGTAGTTCCTCAAATCTATTCTGTGACATATGACAAGAGACAGTTTTCCTGACATAGTAATAGAAGGAAAATGTAGAGGAGCTGTAATAAATCTATCTTTATCTTTGTATATATGTGTTAAATATATAATATATAAATATAGATTGTTTTCCCAGCACCTCCTTTTTTTGCTCTATTGGTCTCTTCTAACTTGATCTGTGAACAAAATCAACATTTAGTGGCTTCCTCTATCCATCAATAATCTTTTTTCCCAATCTCTTTTTTTCTTTAGATACCATGGGTGACATTCCGATACATGAATCAAACAAACATGCTCGTCCTTTGCACCAGTCTTTTCATGATTTAACTATATGACTGTTTGGAAATGTGGAATTCAGATGATCACCTGATTGCCCAAAATGTAGACAAGTTACAGTTTGTAACAAATTTAATCTCAATGTCTGCTTTGCAGTATACCAAAATCATGGCAGTGCAATGTTATGAGCACACATCATAACAGTGACAGCAAATATTGCAAGTATTAAGTTGCAAGAAGAGTGCGCTAGTGCCTTTCTGTCTGCCTGTCTGTCATGGAGGTGGATGCTCAGAAAAGCACACAAAAAGTATGCTTCCAGCTTCTAAAATGCTGTCAATTGTTCTTCAGTTGAAGGTGGAACCGTCTACTTAGCTTTAGTCTTTTCTTAGCCTAGGAAGTTAGAGTTTTATGTTTTTCGAAGTATGTAAATATTCCTGTAATGCATCAAAGCACATGGAATGGTTAAAACTTGAAAAATACAATACATTTCTGCATTTATATTTGCAAATCATGGAGTTCTTTGGCCTTTGCAAAATACAGAACTCAAACTATCTTCCTTAACACAAGCAACCGTGAGATAATATTACACCAAGAATATTTGCTGTTTATCTCCTTAAATCCCTCTGTCCTTTACAGATTTCCCATAGCCCTAGAGACGATCTTTATTCATCCACTGCTTTGAAATGTCATTGCTCAAACAATTAAAAAATACATTTTTCTAAAGGGAATTCTTTATGAAAACATTAGAGGATGGTGAGAATAATTTAAGATTCTGCATTTCATACTGGCAAACTGCCTAAATCTGAATGAACAAAGATCACATTAATATAAGTATTTTTATCATGGTGGAGAGGGACACATAGAGAGCAAATTATTTATTTATTGAGAACTATGTTTTAAAGAAGTTAAAGAAGGCAGTTTCATAGTTGTCAATGCTTCATTATTAGATGTATAAGCTTATCGTTAGCCCTCACTATACTAGTTAACTTGTATTGTAATGTGCTGTAATTCTTAAAAAAGTATGATAAAATAATTATCTGTCTCTTAATAATATATGATTTATGTACATATATCATATGTATGATATATTCAAATATTAACCTTAGATCTGAGATATCAATGTGTCAATGAATTGTAATTCTAGTAAAATAAATCTGCCATTCAGAGATACAACTGAAATTTTTTCACATTAGATTTCTTTTTATTGGCTATTGTGCCACTGCATTGCTAAGAAATTCTATTAGAACACCTTCCACATCAAAACTAATCTATAAGAATCATTAAATTGCATTAAAACTATTTCAGCATCAGAGCATTTTATGACAGTCCAATATGTAGGAAGATTATAATGTCTAAAAAAAAACCTGTCTCTTGTCATATGTAATAGTATAGATTTGAAGAACTACAGCTACAAGAACTACACATTATCTATACTAATGATAGAATAGCTGTGTGCAAAAAGACAGTCTCACAAACCGGTAGTGTGACTAGAAACTATAGTCACACTACCGGTATCCTGTTATTTCTGACCCTGAAGAAAGTCCCGAACTGGGACTGAAACGTTGGTCATTTTTTAACTTTAGTCAATACATTTTTCATTTTTAAGTCCAGTGAGCAGCCATTCCTTCTTCTATTTTATATATATACATATATATAATATTAAACATATAATATTAAACATATATATATAATATTAAATTACGAACAGTCCTTGCATTCAGACTAGAAAAAATATATCCCTAGGGGCTTCAGAATACTTCAGAATGTCCCCACGATTGGCCGATCAAAGGCTATTGTCTGCAGAGATTGGACAGGAGTATTGAACAAAGCATCATTGGACCTCATGCTTATCATTATTAAAGGACCACTATAGTGCCAGGAAAACATACTCGTTTTCCTGGCACTATAGTGCCCTGAGGGTGCCCCCACCCTCAGGGACCCCCTCCCGCCCGGCTCTGGAAGGGGGAAAGGGGTAAAAACTTACCTTTTTCCAGCGCTGGGCGGAGAGCTCTCCTCCTCTCCGCCTCCGTTACGCCCCGCCGGCTGAATGCGCACGCGCGGCAAGAGCTGCGCGCGCATTTCAGTCTCTGCATTTACAATGCTTTCCTATGGACGCTGGTGTGCTCTCACTGTGAAAATCACAGTGAGAAGCACGCAAGCGCCTCTAGTGGCTGTCAATGAGACAGCCACTAGAGGCTTTGGGGGAAGGCTTAACCCATTCATAATTATAGCAGTTTCTATGAAACTGCTATAATTATGAAAAAATGGGTTAACCCTAGAAGGACCTGGCACCCAGACCACTTCATTAAGCTGAAGTGGTCTGGGTGCCTAGAGTGGTCCTTTAAAGATATTAAAACCAAGACCAATAAAAAAATCACTGACCTTGAAATGGAACAAGCTGTATTACTAGCAACACCTGAAGGTGTGAAAATCCAACAAAAATTTAAGGAGAAGGTATTAAGATACAAAAATGAACTTATATGATTTAAGAAACAAAAGTATGAGAGGGTCCACCAAGACTATGTTGAGCACAGGGTATACAAATGGCTATCTGGAGAGAATAAGCAAAGATACAGACGGAACTTTATCTTTGACCCTTCTAAACAACTACTTTAGATTTGAGAATAAGTGGTATCTCCAAGTAGCAGGCACCTCGATGGGTGCCGCAATGGCACCCATGTATGCCAATACATAAATGTATGTATATGAAGAACAATCCATTTTATCCAAATATGGGCACAATATTCAGAGATAGTTCCGGTACATTGATGACCTGTTGATCTTATGGAAAGGCACCGAAGAAGAAGCAGAGAAAATTGTATCATGGTTTAACCAACTCCCTACACCCATCAGATTTACTGCAAATATCCACTCTGAACATGTTCACTATCTTGACCTCCTGATTTCGGCTGGTGACTCCAAAATTGAGTATAGCCTTTACTCCAAACCCACAGACCGTAACACATTGTTGCATGATCAAAGAGCACACCCTAGGGCTTTGAAGAATTCCCTCCCTAGGGCACAGTATATTCGTGTCATTAGGAATAATTGCAACAAGGATACTATGGAACTCCAGTTGCAGGAGATGACCAAAAAAATTTGCGGAGAGAGGCTACAAGGACCATATTTTACAGATAGCAATGAAAGAAGCATGAGATGCTTGCTTTCGTAAGAAAGAAGACAGTCCACCAAAATTGGTATTTCCGATGGAATTCAATCAAACTACTCCACAAATTGTGGCTACAATCCAACGCAATTGGAGAATGATTGCGAGTGATGACACGCTCCCAAGAGATTTCAAAGAAACACCTCTCTTTTGCTACAAAAGGATAAAAATCTCAAAGATTATTTGGTACATACGCATCCCCTAAAAAGCTACACGGTGGATACTGAAATTCAAAATCAAGGTTCAGTGCATTGTTTGGGTTGTGTAACCTGTGGCCACATGCTACCTGCTCGAGTATTTAACCACCCACATACCAACAAAAAATATCCAATAAAGTTCACTATCACGTAAAGGACAATGCGTGTAGTCTACAAACTGACTTGCCCTTGTGGCCTTTCCTATATAGGAAAAACTAAAACAGCCCTTTGTGAACGAATAAGGGGACATAGATCCAGCATCAGACCTACTTACAGGGACAGAACATCAGATAAACCAGTGGCAAAACACATCTTACAATTTGGCCACCCATTATCATCACTGAAGTTCACTGTCATCGACCACATACCACCACTGTCAAGAGGTGGTGACCGGGGCAAGATGTTGTTAAACAGAGAGGCGTTCTGGATTCATGAACTTGGCACGTTATCTCCAAAAGGCCTTAATGAATACTATTCTTTCTTGTGAAAAACATAATTAAAACCTTGATGAATATATTTAGTTCTGCAATTTGGAATTGATTTTAGTTATTTAACGGAGAAGTAATACGACTTAGATTTTCTAAGTAATTATGGTAGTTTATAGGTGTGGTAATATAGAGTGTGTACACTGTAGTAACAGGGTGCTTCCCTGTGCTTTAAGATCAAAGTTCCAGTACCCTCAATATATTAATTGTTTTGAGAATTAAAAAAACACACCAATAGTAGCGCCAGTATACTTTATAAATGTTATTTTAATATACATGGAACGCATATCGTTTAATCATGCATAATGTGAAGTATATATTTGCACTTATTATTGCACAAGCCACTGCAAGCACTTTATTTTTCTTTATTTTTTAAATCAATTAGAAGCACTTTAAAAAATGACAAATCTATTTATACAAAATTTGACAAATCTTATAAAAAAAAAAATACATTGTCATTTCTCACTACGGGCACTTTATGTCCTGTAATATCATGTATATCACCTTAATCTGCTAACATTTTAAACTCCCAATGCACTTTCATATTTATAAGCACTTACCATGTCCTGTTTAATTCTTGCCACCTAGGTATTATTCCGATATCTTGGATTGCACTTCTATGGGGTAAATTTTTGTTTCTCTATGTACTACCTTACAGCCTAGCTGTCACCATGATAGCACCTATTGTGTTTACCCCGGCATCACGTTACGTTCCGGGGGTGGAGCCTATGTGCGCATGCGCCCGGGACTCAGTGGTACGCCGTCAGCAATGCACATCACCTGGGTGAGTTCCTTATTCACTTAACTTTTACCTATATATTGAATTACAATTGTGGATGTATTCTATGTTTGATCCTGAAGAAAGTCCTTGTCACAGGAACTGAAACGTCGATCATTTTAATGCATTCCAAATAAATTGGATTTTAATTGAAGACCGTGAGTGCAGCTTTCCTTCACTTTCACATATATATATAATATTTCTTAAAGTTACTTGCACTCTGGCTCCACATTATAGTGCTATAAGCCAGGGCTCAATATCCAGATTATTCATAATAGAATTTGCTTGCACTCACGGTCTTTCATAGGTAGAAGTTCCATTCTTTATTGAAAAATATTAAAACATGTTTTAAAATATCCACATATGTTTTAATAATTTTCAATAAAGAATTGAACTTTTACCTTTGAAAGACCGTGCGTGCAAGCAAATTCTATTATGAATAACACATATACATATATATATATATTTATATATATATATATATGTATATATATATATATATATGAAACAAGGGGGGGTTGACTGCACTCACCTGAACATGCATAAATGGGGGTGCTATATATATTTATTTATACATTGAACAAAATTATAAACGCAACACTTTTGTTTTTGCCCCCATTTTTCATGAGCTGAACTCAAAGATC
>OW240919.1:62016266-62044090 GCA_933207985.1 Pelobates cultripes
GCTTTTGGCCAAATATAATGTTATCTTTCTTTTATAATGTTTTTCTTTTTAGATTTATAGAGGCCTTGATGTCTCTACCATTAAAGATCACTATAAGCAGGGCCGGACTGGGATAAAAATTCAGCCCAGGCATTTTTTAATCACCGCCCACTGAAAAGGGGGTGGAGCCATATAGGGTGCATTTTCTCATGCCCGATGACAAGCACGCCCCATCTCAAAGTGAGCATGTTGATTCAATGCTCTTCCAGGGCAGACCATGGGCAAAGCTCTGCTGAAGAGCTCCAGCATGAGAAAAAGGCCCAGTATTTGTCTTACACAGCAAAAGCAAATGTAATAACATGCTTGGATTGTGTTTGCTTGAAACTTGTCTCTGGTGTCTCCATAAATGGGATACCGGATGACAAAAATACCAGGAAAGAGTACTGTGCATGTGTTTGGAACCTGCTTATGGGATTGCATGTGTGTAGAGTGAGTTGATTGTGGTGTGATTTTGTGTTAATATGTTGGTTTCAGTCATGTTGTCTTTGCGGTGTAATGTAATGTATGTGTGACTTGGTGCTGTAGAGAGTGTATAGGGGGCATAGTGTGTATAGGGGATGTAGCGACTGTGTACATACTGACTGTAGTGTGTGTAGATGATGTCGTGTGTGCAGGAGTTGTAGAAAATGTGTGTGTTTAGGGAATATAGTATATGTTTGTTTACAAGGGATCTAGTGTGCATAGGGGATCCAGAGTGTGTATGTCAGAAATGTAATTTGTGTGTAGGTGGTGCAGTGTGTGTGTGTGTGTAGGGGATGTAGTGTTTGTTTGAAGGACTCAGAGTGTGTATAGGAGATCTAGTGAGTGTGTGTATCTAGAGGGTAAGGGATTTAGTGTGTGTATGGAATGTAATGTGTTTAGGGGTGCAGTATGTGTGTGAGGGATTCTGTAGTATATATACATTTATGTTTGGAAGTAGTATGTGTGTGTGTGTGGTGCAGTGTGTTTGGGGGGTGCTGTGTGTATGTGTGAGGTGTGCAGTGTGTATGTTTGAGAGGTGTAGTGTGTATTGGTAAAGAGTATAGTGTATGTGTGTGTGTGTGAGGATACTGTGTGTGTGTGTGGGTGCAGTATGTGAGTGTTTGTGTGAGGATGCTGTGTGTGTGTTTGCAGTATGTGTGTGTGAGGGTGCTGTGTGTGTGAGGTGTGAGGTGTGCAGTGTGTGAGTGGTGCAGTGTGTGTGTGAGGGTGCTGCGTGTAAGGGTGCTGTGTGTGAGTTAGGGTGCTGTGTGTGGGGCTGCCATGTGTGTGGGGGTGCTGTGTGTGAGTTAGGTATGCAGTATGTGAGTGAGGTTGCTGTGTGTGAGTGAGGGTGCTGCATGTGTGTGAGTGAGGGTGCTGTGTGTGTTAGGGTGCTGTGTGTGAGGGTGGTGTGTGTGTGTGTGTGAGGGTGATGTGTGTGCTTTGTGAGGGGGCTGCGTGTGAGGGTGCTGCATGTGAGTGAGGGTGCTGCGGATGAGGCTGCTGTGTGTGTGAGTGAGGGTGCTGTGTGTGGGGGTGCTGTGTGTGAGTTAGGTGCGTGTGCAATATGTGATTGAGGGTGCTGTGTGTGTTAGTGAGGGTGCTGTGCATGTGTGAGTGAGGGTGATGTGTGTGTGAGGGTGCTGTATGTGTGTGTGTGTGTGTGTGTGAGAGTGCTGTGTGAGGGTGATGTGTGTGTATGTGTGTGTGTGCTGTGTGTGTTTGGAGGGACTGCGTGTTGGGGAGGAAGGTTAATGACAATATAGATATATATATTTTTATTTATAATAATAATAAAAAAAAATAGGTATTGTATCCCCCCTCCCTTCTTACCTTTAGCCTGGGAGGGGGGACCATGCTGCTATCCCTGATCATCCTAGTGGTGAGTGAACTCTAGCCTGTGGCAATTCTCTGGATCTCTCAAGAAGAACCTCTCCTCTCCTTTCTCCCTCATTCCCCAGCTGGCGTCCGCATGTAACTGCCTTTGGGCCAGTGAGGAAAATCTTTGATCTCCCCACTGGCCCGTCATGGAACACGGCGGGACCGACGCTCGCATAGCACGGGCCCTGCATGGACCGGCCGAGGAGATCCTGTGACCTCCCCTGCCGGCCTTGACCCATGGCCATCGCTGACTACAAGCAATAACACAAGGAGAGGTATGTATGCTAAAATAATAATTTGTTTAGGAAAACATGTCCCCTCTTTAATTTACTTTACTAAGCAAAGGACTCAAGATTCCAGGTGTAATAAAAAGTAAGGCCTACTTTAAGACATAGGACAGTATCTAATACGTCAGTTATGGACACATTATTAAATAAATTAAAAACATATATTACATATAAGTGTAATATGAATTAAGAAAAATGAAAAACATTTTGTGTAAGAGCTCATGCTATATTATTATATTTCCTAACACTATCATGGGAAAAAATATTTTATCGTATAGTATGTAATACAATCATTTAACTTATATATATAGTGTTTATTCTATATTGTTTATTTTAGATACGATTGCAAAAAATATATGATTTCATCATCCTGTTAGTACATGTACATGATAGCATAAACTTTAGTGGTAGATAGATAGATAGATAGATAGACAGACAGGCAGATGGATAGATAGATGGATAGATAGATAGACAGAAAGATAGATAGATAGATAGATAGATAGATAGATAGATAGATAGATAGATAGATAGATAGATAGATAGATAGATAGATAGATAGATAGATGTTTAAGATAGATAGATAGATAGATAGATAGATAGATAGATAGACATACGTACTGCTGTCTGGGGGACAGATCGATTTTGTACAAAGAACCTTTAGATGTACAGAAAGACAACAAATCACATTTCTGCAATCCAAGCTTTCAAATGGGATCTCTTAACTGTCTGTTAGATTATGACATAGTGTAACCCTTTCATGGCATAACGTGTCTCTCAAAAATTAATTTTGACTCTGGTTGCAATTGAATTGTTCTGAAGTAAACGACCACACTCTTTTTTTTAATCATTTTAGCTTGCCCCTGTGGTGAGCATAAGCAGAGCATCAATCAGGGAGAAGGAAACACTGCTAGATTTGCTTTATCTATTGATCGGCTATTGCCTCTGATCTCTGCAATTTCCTCTCTACTCTTCTTGTTCGAGCAGCTGTATCTTAAGACAGGTAACATCTCTATGCAGACGCTTCATCATTCTTAGATATCTAACTCGACAGACAGTTAAGAGATCCCATTTGGAAGCTTGGAAATCACAAATGGAATTTGTTCCTCAATTGTGCATCTAAAAGGTGAATGTAAGATGTTGTTTGCGAACAGTAAAATCTACCTTGTTGTAAAAATAAAAAAAAAGTACTTTATGCTTTAATGTCTCAGTCTTCCTTCCATTCTATCAAGAAAATATTGATTTTGGATCTGCAACATGTTTTACCTACTGTGGGTCAATACAAATGCAACAATATTATTCTGATAGATTAAAAGTTCAAATAAAGAAACATTCTGATTTGTTTGGTTTTTGGCTGAAGTTTAGATGTTTTTAAGTTATTGCTTTCTGTCTAATTCATAATAAGATTTGGACTTTCAAAGACAATTTCTTAAAGCATGAATTATTAAATCTGGTACCAAGTCACAGAAACTTTTTTTTTTTTTTTTTTAAGAGTGCTATCTCTTTTTTACTTACAAATGCAAAAAACTTCACATTTCTGGTCTATACTGCACAGTCTGTGCATAATGATATAGTGTGATATATCTTAGGCTGGAACTATATATACAGTCATGGGAAGAAAGTAAACCACACTTCTTTTTCCTGCTATAACTTGAAATAATCATTTTCTATATGACTTTACCAGTCTCTCACATCGTTGTAGAGGACGTTTGGCCCACTCTTCTTTACAATGTTGCTTCAGTTCATTTAGGTTTGCTGGCATTGTTTATGAACGGCTCTCTTAAGGTCCATCCACAGCATTTCAATCTGATTGAGGTCTGGACTTTGACATGGCCATTGCAACACCTTTTAGCCATTCTGTTGTAGATTTGAAGGTGTGCATGGGATCATTGTCCTGTGCATGACCCAGTTTAGGACAAGCATTAGCTGTCAGACAAATGGCCTCACATTTGACTAGAATACTTTGGTATACAGAGGAGTTCATGGTTGACTAAATGACTGCAAGGTTCATGGGTCCTGTGGCTGCAAAACAAGCCCGAGCCATCATCCCTCTACCACCGTGCTTGACAGTTGGTATGAGATTTTTTTTGATGATATGCTGTGTTTGGTTTTCACTAAACGAGGTACTGTGCATTATGGCCAAGCATCTACACTTTGGTCTTGTCTGTAGAAAGGACATTGTTCCAGAAGTCTTGTGGTTTGTTCAGATTCAACTTTGCAAACTTAAGCCATGCTGCCATGTTCTTTTTAGAGAGAAGAGGCTCTCTCCTGGCAACCATTCCAAACAAACCATACTTGTTCAGTTTTTTTTTTTCGAATTATTATTATTAGTATTAATATGATATTTATAGAGCGCCGTCAAATTCCGCAGCGCTTTAATACTTAACATGCTAACTGTTACACTGTGGCCATGCTTGCTGATGATTAATTAATAAAGGACATTTGATTAGCAGCACATGTCAGCTAGTGAGCCTCTTAATTCATATGGAAGCACTATTTTTGTTAATTATATAATAACACAATATAATATGTCAAGTGTTGTTGTTCATCTGTGGTTGTACTGTAAATGTCACAGAAAGTACAAAAAATAATGTGTGTAGTGTTCTCTTCTCACAAAGAGCAGCAGTCCACCTACAAGGAGTTCCCAAACCTTGTGTATAGCAAGCAGATAAATACAAACAAATGGTGAGCCGCGCTTAGTAATTAAAAAGGATTATAAAGTACGTAAAATCAACAGAGGAGGATAATTTTGAGACGTATCTTTAACAAAGAAATGTACAATAGTGTAAGACTTTAAGAAATGCAGTAGATATAAAGACAGTGCCAATAGAACACTCACACTTTCCAGAGCTTCAATTAGCTCTTATATTGCACGCCAGGACGGAACAATCCCCATCCAGGGATATGATGTCAGATATATGGTGTAATCCAATTATAAAATGAACATAGTATACAAGTAAGTATTCTACTTACAATTTTCAGAGTGTGAACTACCTATGGATTTGATGGATATACAGGGAGCCAGGTGAGAATAAAAACAAAAATCCAAAGGGCTGGATACTTACTTAATAAAGCACTTTATTTAAAACAATAAAAGTGATTTAAAAAAAAAACTATTTAAAAGTAAAAAAAAAATTCCTTAAATGTGTACCAGTTCACAGTGGAATTTCTCACAGTATTACACTATTGTGCATTTCTTTGTTAAAGATACATCTCACAATTATCCTCCTCCGTTGATTGTCTGTATAATCCTTTTTAATTACTAAGCGCGGCTCACCATTTGTTTGTATTTATGTACTGTATATGTACATATATACACTGATCAATCACAACATTAAAACCACAGACAGGTGAAGTGAATAACATTGATTATATCATTACAATGGCACCTGCCAAGTGATGAGATATATTAGGCAGCAAGTGAACAGTCAGTTCTTGCATTTCATGTGATGGAGGCAGGAAAAATGAAAAGATCTGAGTGACACTGTCAAGGGCCAAAGAGTGGTGGCTAGATGACTGGGTCAGAGCATTTCCAAACAGACACGTAATTGTAACCAGACAAATGGACTCACAGGAACGATTGAGGGCCCTGATCAATGAGCTTACATGCTAGAGGGAGTGGGGTTTAGTGACATAAAGGGTATAAGTAAGGGTAATGAAATAGGTTGCTAGAAAAGTAGTCACTTTTCTATTGTAATGTCCTTATTTTCTAGGAGCTCCATATTGTTGGTGCGTACAAGTGTATAACAAAGCTCCATAGCAATGAATGTGTTTAGAAATCTGCCTGTGTAAAAAAATAAAAATAAAAACATAATTCTTGTTCTACATTACCTTTTAGTTGCAAACATTTATATTAGTAAGTCACTTAAAATACTCAGAATAGCACTGCCACTCTCTACACCTCCCTCAAATGAAAGTATCCCTCTTTGATCATTTCAAATGTTGGGAGATGTACATAACTTATTTATACCCTCTAAAACTGTTCCTGCAGTTCTGCGACCAGGCACAGAAGAACAGCTGCGTTACACAGAACACTGGCCAGGTGGAATAGTGTTTGCTTGCTGTTTTAAAAGTGATACATGTCCCTATAACATCCACCCCCACCCTCCACCCCCAGATGTTTTAAACTACAACTCCTGTGATCCCATGGCTATCAGCCATGTTACCCTGGCTATCTATCTATTTCATTTTTTTTTTTTTAAATAGGCGTTGGCTGTCTTTTTCATTAAAGGGACACTCCAGGCACCCAGACCACTTATGCCCATTGGAGTGGTCTGGGTGCCAACTCCCACTACCCTTAACCCTGCAAGTGTAATTATTGCAGTTTTCATAAATATATTTACATTGCAGGGTTAAGTCCTCCTCTAGTGGCTGTCTACTTAGGTCTCCCCCAAGCGTAGGCGGAGCCTGAGCCAGCGCTGAGGGACATCGGCGCTGGAAGCTGGTAAGCCACTGAAGGGGTTTTAACCCCTTCAGCAACTTGGGATGGGGGGTGGGAGGTAGAGGGGCACTAGAGGATCCTGCAGTGCCAAATATGTTTTCCTGGCACTGGAGAATCCCTTTAAATTAATCAAAGAATCATGGCTGTTGGTGTTAAAAAATATCTGGGGGGTCTACAGGTTGTGCAAGCCTGTCATAGATGTTTACGTGTTATTGAGAATTGAGCTCTCAAAGTCTTTAACAGACTGTAAAAATAATAGATAAAATGAGCAATTTTTTTAAATTGGTGACGTATCTACTGGAACTTTAATTACGTTATCTAATGTTACAGATATAGTCCTTGAAATGCTTTCTGGTGCATACATTTAACTGTAATTGTCTCAAAACAATTAACTGAGGGCAGGACAATGATTAATTACATAATTACAATACCTGAACAGTACATTGCATGGTTTAGTTTAGTTCAATTGCCAAACAAGACACTCCTAGGTGATATCAGAAATAAAGGGATCATATAAAATGTCAGCCAGAGTAAGGTTATAGACCTCTGTTGTGCAGAGCTATAAATTATTATGTATTACATATTGATGAAGAACCGCTAGTGCCCGATTGTCTCCTTGCATTAAATTTATGAGTAACCTTGGTATTTTTTTTTTCTACTTTACTCAGAAGCTCTAGTTTCCTACAATGAAGTTGCAAAGAAGGTGACGTACCATGAGAGATTACATGAAATATAACATATAGATAAACAAGGGTTTGGGCCCCGATTTCACAAATGTGTTTTCCAGGTGACATCTGGTGGTTTTTGTGTAGCTGAAATAGTGGCCTTAGTTTCAAACTATAAACAAGAACATCACAATCTAAGCTAAAGCTGAAAAGATGCAGTAACAAAGTCAAGATCGTACATTTGCCAAAGAAGGAATACAGGCTGTTGTTAAATCATTGTCAGTACTTTAAAAAAATACATATAAAAAATAAATATATTTTATAAAGTATTACATCTTGTAGCAGGGATGTTGATAGGTGGAAAAAATACCAGGGACTTAGTCCAAGAGTACATTTTATGACTCGTTTCACCCTATGTTGTTTTGCTATTCAAAGCTCTGCCTCTTACATGTTAAAGGGTTTTTCCAAGCACCATGATGATTTGAAGTGGTGATGGTGCCCGGAGGGTGTATGTGCAGTGTTTTGTTATAAAATAATATGGAGTATAACTTCTCTGCTGCTTGAGGTATAACCCCACCTACAGGTGTGTCATTGTAGCATCATTAGCTAGCCCTGAACAAGAGTACTGGACTGGCAAATATAATTGTATGCATAGTGTATGTCTGTTGTAAGCATGCACAGCACATTTGTGACAGCACCTATTCCTCCACTTTGCTACACCAATGTCCTCTCCTTAGCCTTAGATCCCCCACTCCAGCAAGAGAGAGTGACCTCAGTAGTGGAGGATCAGGGTGAGGAGAGAATTTGTGGGGGAGGGGGATAAATACTCTTGTCAAAAACAGCATTTTCTTAAAACAACAGTTTTTGGTTGGAGTAATCCTTTAAATCATTAAATGATTATTTAATTTGTTATAACATAACTGGGTAAAAATCTTACTATATAACTGCTGTGTCTCTATTGTGTTTTGTCCAGCTCACCTGCCTTGCAAATACTGCTCATTGAACTGCACTAGAAAGTCTGTGATTGGACAGCCACTGAAAGAATGGGTGGTGTTAGAAGGGGAGGGGAAGGGGAAGCCACAGACAAGAGAAATATAGGTGTTGCATGAGATTTTTAGATATAACTCAAAAGGAAAAATACATCATTAGAAGCATGCATGCTGTCATTCCAGGTATGTGGCAGACCGCTTGGTATCCTGACTAGATACCTCCGCCAAACACGCTTAATAGCTTTCGCTGGGACACCATAAGCAATTCAGCCCCTTAGCCGCCACAGCTTGGCTGGGGTCACTCTGTCTCTTCCCACCCTGGACCAGGATCCTGCATCCAGCTCCCAGTGGTCAAAGCTCTCCCACAGAGACTATAGCTGTATAGTAGATAATTATAGCCAGTATAGCATTCCCCCCACACATTAGCCAAGACTTAATGCTGGGAGTAGTTCTCTTTTATTCAGGCAAGCACCCTCAATTTATACACACAGTAAACCCCTCCCCTGTGCCTGAGAGATAATTGAGTCAGGAACTGTACAAACTCAATTATCTCCATGTACAGAAAAACACACCATTTCACAACATCCCAAAATTACCCCCAAAATCCATGAAAACCCCTCAACGAGTCAAAAAGAGTCACATCCCCGGAAAGCCCTGATCTGAGTTACCATCACTAAGTCAAAATCACTCAGATTGGGTCAGTGGTTCGGATTTTCCATGGAAGTCAACTTTTGACCGAACTCTTCTGCACAAAATAGTTCCATAAGAAAAGTGGTAGCGATCGGTCAATTTCGGGAGTCCAAAACCAGACAAAATACCGAACCGATTCTTTGGCTCCTAGGAAGCAATTGTTCGCCTAGTTCATGCGAACAATCCTACCGAATGGCACACTACTGACATTAATAGAAACGAAGCAGGCGTTCCTCAAAGTTCAGCGGTGTTCGCGAGTTAGAGGCTCCGATTTTAATTCCATGCACTCGACGACCAAACACCACAGCCTGCATTCGTGTGGACAACTCAGTTCTCACGTGTTTGTGCATACGAATGGCGGCCACCCAGCTGAACACTTAGAATTCATAGTGTGAAACGATGATGTCAGCACAGGTCAATAGGGGTTAACAAGCAGAGAGGCAGTCTACAGTCCGTTGGTTTGTTCGATTCCCGAACAATAAAGGGAAAGCACATGAACCAAGTCTTTTAAAAGTTATTTTACATGGCCCATATTCCTTGGGTAGGCGGCCTAGCCAGTAGGCTCCTCCAGGAGCTTGTGGCAGAGGCATCTTTGCCACAAGGTATATCTACTAAATAGTGATGTTTTATTTTATTTTGTACTTGGGCAGTGGGATGTCCATTTAAACTATTTGAGAAGATTGTGTGGATCAGCTTATGAGGTCCAAAGTATAGATTCTATAAAATCTAATTTCCAATGAAATCCCAACAGAACCTTCTTTGAAATTTTATGACCTCAAGGGTAGTATTTTCTTAGTTACCAGGGGGCACATAGGTGCCATTAATACACTAGCTTACATTTTATCTTTCTCCATGAACACTTCGACTTCCTAAAACTTAAAAGCTGCGCAGAATAAAAAAGCTCCAACGGCAATGAATCCAAAGGAAAACATATTTGCAAATTCATTATTGTTTATGTCAGGAAAGCAACAGCATGTGATAAATTTGAACAATGCAAGATTAATATTGGCATAGAAACAATATTGCAATGCCACAAACTAATACATTCTGAAAATGTTCTGCTATCCGGCATGCGGATATTAATAGCCTATCCTAAATCATTTTAAACTTGGTGCTAACAAGCAAGAGAATTGTAGATGTTGAGAACTTTGTTAGAGAACTTTATAATTTCTCTTTCTTAGCGATTCTTTTGAACAAGATCACTTAGAGGCTGAATTCCCCTACGGTGTTTCCTAAAAGAATGCAAATTCAGAGCCCTTTGTAACAGCATACTGTGGACAACTGAAAGCAGAACAGTGTTTGCCTTTATCATATTCATATCTGAGTATAACATTATTTTGAGGTGGCTTGAGGTGCTGAATTTTTTCAGGGGCAATAGTTGTCTGAAATGTTTGTTCCTACATAGTGATTTCTGAAAATATCCACACATATTTGCTCAGTCAAACTATATGGAATTTTATATAATTTCTATTAAATAGTAAGCATTTTATTAAATAAATAATACATGCAGAGCCACTTGTAACCTCACCAAACTGAATAATTTTGATGAAAACTAGCCATAAGTAAATTTGATAATTAGATTTTTAAAGCATATAATAATAATACTAATAATAATAATTTGTGATTTTTATAGTGCTTTTCTCCCTGTGGGACTCAAAGCACTTTACAAATATACAAACATAAAGACATAAAAGTTAGGAGTTTCTAAAGGTCAGATGAGCCTAATGGAAGAGGTAGGTCTTTAGCTTTACTTTAAAAGTCTGTAAGGATGGTGCCTCTCTGATTGCGCCCAGTAAAGATCTCCAGAAGGTAGGGACATCGTGGCTGAATGCCCTGTAACCTGAGTCTGTCTTTATTCTTGGCACTGACAGGAGGGATTTGCTGGCTGATCAAAGTGAACAGGATGGAATATTGGGTGTCAGGAACTCTTTCAGGTAGTGTGGGTCTTGATTGTTTAAGGCTTTGAATGTTAGCAGGCCAATTTTAAAATATGTTTTCCATTTAGAATGGAGAACAGGTGTTATATGTCAGGAGCTTATTTGATTGTTCAGTAGTCTGGCTGCTGCATTTTGTACAGTCTGAAGGCGATGGAGTTCTTTTTCTGGGAGGCCCAAGTAAAGTACATTGCAGTAATGTTAGCATATCATCCGGTGGAATAAAGTGTATCCACGCTATGTTTTTCAGATGAAAGTATGCAGATTTTATTACAGATGATAGTCCAGAGTCAATCAGCACTCCGAGGTTTCGTACCTTTGATGAACTAATGAGTTCAGAGCCTCCAAGCTCCAGGCCAGTTGGGTGATCATGGGATATTTTTGTTTCCCAGCATCCTCTCACCAAGAGAAACTCTGTTTTGACTGGGTTCACTTTAAGCCAACTAGCATTCATCCTTTCTATGAGGTCTGCTATGCAACTGTTGATGGGGCATGTTGGGTCTGTGGTTTGCTAATACAGTCTAAATAAATAGACTAATTATTTAATATATAAGTATTATATATATATATATATATATATATATATATATATAAAAAAATAACCTCAGTCCTCTTCAAAGAAGGTACCTTGGCATTTCACATAGTACTCCCAGCATCTCTTCCACTGTTCAAAACACTCTGCAAAATCTTTTTGTTGGAATAGCCATCAGCTTTTAGGTCTTTCTCTATTAATTCGTTGATCTTTGATGATTGCAGCCCATCAAACATTCAACATTCTTAGGTCTTCTGCTTGCTGCAGGCCTTCCAGAACATGGATCACTTTCAACAGATTATCAACCTTTTTTGAAGCATTTGTGCCACACTTTTATTTGTTTTGCACTCATTGTACCATCCACGAACGCCTTCTGAATCATCTGAATAGTTTCCGCGCAGGGATGTTCCAGTTTAACGCAAAACTTGATGTAGATTTGTTGATCTACTTGCTCAGTCATTTTAAATGCAACGGCCACACACAGTGCACATGCTCACTCAACTGTATTTATCACCCCTATTGACTAATACAGTGAAGGTGTCATTGTTCACGCATGCACATTCCAGTCCACTCTCCTTGTCTGCCAGGTTACATTGATGTTGCACAAACCGTTCTCATTATATTAAAAATGGCAGAACTTTTTCCGGACAGACCTCGTATATATATATATATTTGGACTGTATCTGCCTAAGATGAGCGATACAGCAAACGATCCTGTGGGACTTTCAAATCCAGAAAGACAAGCAAGTAGGCAATAACTATCAAACCAACCTGACATCTGACATAGTGGTGGTAGACAAGGAAAGAAAGACTGCAGTGGTGGATGTGGAAATATCCAGTGACCATAACATCAGGAAGAAGGACAATTACCAAGGACTGAAAGAGGAAAGGATGAGGAAAGTTTATGCAGTAGTAGTCCCAGTTGTGATAAGAGCACTCAAGGTTGTGACCCCCAAGTTGAGTGAGTTACTGCAGCAGATTCCAGGTGGGACATAGGGAAAGATAGATAGATAGATAGATAGATAGATAGATTTTTGTATTTTTTTCATTTGCTTTATTTGTTTATTTTATTTATTTGTAGTTGATCCATGTCTGGAGATATAGAGGATTTTATTAAGGTTCTTAATTGATTTAGCAGGAAATGCAGTTCTGGAGCATATGGTTTATTCTAACCCCCACCAAGGGACAGCCCTTCCACCTTGGATGAGATTAAAGACATAGAGATGTGATGAGGAGCCATTGAAAACTATATGTAGGATTTGAGTCTGGAGACCAACAAGAATGTACATCACCTCCAACCTGCCCTTGTAATTTTAATCAACTAAGGATTATAAAACACCTGATCCAGATGGCATACACATGAGGGCACACTTGGAGGTTAGTTCAGTAATTGCAAGGCCACTATTTATAAACTCCAATGACTCAGTTTACTCTGCCACATTGCTATTTAAATGGACGGAGACGTTTGAGGAAATCAGATTACACGGGATTTAAAGAAGTGTATGCTTAGCATTATAGTGGAATGTAGGAGAATTACTGGAGGATATAGCTCATGCATGAAGTTTTAACATGATTAAATGTTATATACATGTGTGTATGCTTGTTCATATGTGATTATGTACACATATAGATTAATGTCAAAGTGACCTAGTATTGCACTGTTGATAGATTATGTCCCCAGAGCTTCGAATATCATTTAAAGTATACAGACTAGGGAAAACATTTCAAACTGGCTGAAAACAATTGAAATTTAAAGTGCTTAAAGGACCACTTATAGTGCCAGGAAAACATATTTGTTTGTCTGGCACTATAGTGCCAGGAAAACAAGTCCCACTCGCGTGGTGCTGAAGGGGGAGGAAGGGGTTAATCCCTTACCTTTTTTCTAGCACCGGGCTTCCTCAGCGCTCAGCCTCTTCTGACGTCCATGGCTGAGTGCGCATGCGCATTCAGCCAGTCTCATAGGAAAGCATTCTCAATGCTTTCCAATGGACGCTGGCGTCTTCTCACTGTGAAAATCACAGTGAGTAGCGCGGAAGCGCTTCTAGCAGCTGTCAATGAGACAGCCACTAGAGGCTGGATTAACCCATAGGTAAACATAACAGTTTCTATGAAACTGATATGTTTACAGCAGAAAGGGTTAATCCTAGATGGATCTGGCACCCAGACCACTTCGTTAAGCTGAAGTGGTCTGGGTGACTATAGTGGTCCTTTAAGAAAGTTGTACAGATTTGTATTTACGTGGAAGTAGATAGCGTGACAATTTCTGAATAATCCATCATGCATTTTGTGTTCACTTATAACCTTTAAGTGCTTCAATATGGCATATTGCATTAGATGATGCAAGGTATAGTAATGTTTATATTTTGCCTGTGTATTGGGGACAGTTAAAAACATAAGCAATCTCAAACTTATACAAAATGAGTATTAGAATGTTATGTTAATAACTGGTGGAGAATAAGTATATGTGATGGCAATTAATCATTTGGCAGTCAACAGAGATGTATTTAGGTTTAGTTTGCTCATTCCTTTGCATCTGGCATCTGGAGCATTATCTACTCCCCTTTCCCATAATACAACAATGTAGGCATGTTACCTACATCCCAAAAAAACCTAGATATAACTATAGTAGGGTTATTCACTAAATACCGGATTTTGTCCAACGTAAATTGTAGATTATGCTTGCTTTAGTGTACCTATAATCTTAATTTTATTAATGACAGGAGGCTTCGTATTTGCTTAAGACTTTCTTTACTTAAGCTTCACAGCAGCACTTTTTCACATAGTAACAAGGTAACCAATAAGAAAAAAGGAATAACAAGGTATATAGGTCCCTCCCAGTGATGTCATTTCCTCTTTCTGTCTGCGAACAAATAGGAACCGTAACTGAAGAAACCAGATGAGTGATTCAGGATGCCAGACTTGAAGAGTGATGCTTGAGAGGGAGACAGGAACGTAGATTTGAGAACTTGAGGAGTAGAGGAGAAGCTTGTGATGGAGCAGCAACTAGGCTGGATCTCTTAAGGGAGTTTTATGCTGAAACGAGAGAGCAGAGTCGAAACCAAGGATTAATCCGTGAATTGGACTTTGAAATTATGATAACCAATTGATATGAAACATACATTACAGCTCGCTAGAAAAGTTAATCTATACATCATAGAAAAATAACTCCTAACCCCCATGGTAGTAAGGCATAGTGTGTTCGTTCTTGATTTAGAAACTTACCTACAGGGGCGACCCTAGGGTGGGAAAAAAACGAAAGTAGGAGTGGTGGGAAATACTCGCCTCCTGTCATTAATAAAATTAAGATTATAGGTACACTAAAGCTAGCATAATCTACAATTTTATAACATGACAGGAGGCTTCGTATTTGCTGTTTTAACGCTCCCCGAGAAGGGCCAAGGAAGCGTGCACAGCCGGACGAAAATAGAAGTCGCGGAACGTCTGTTCTCGGACCAGTCAGCGGATTGAAGAATGTCACGAAGCGAGGCTCCAGCGCTGAATGCCCCCGATGCCGCCGCTCCTCTGATGGAGTGGGCTCCGAAGGAGGCTTCAATCCCGGCTAGGGAGAGCAACCACCTAACCCATCGGGCAAGGGTTGTGGTTGACACTGGATTATGTGGCCGGACGTATGAGACCAAAAGTTGGCTGGAAGACGTTGGACGAAGAGAGGAGGTGAGTAACAAATAACGAGATAGAAGAGATACCACACACAGCTTCGGGTGGTTAGGAAAGTAAGGGTAAAAAATAGAAGAGGAGTTTGATTTTGTCCGTCTGGACACGGAGAAAGTGACACCCTCTGGGGAAAAGTTGATAGCGTCATGGTCAAATGCTCGAACATCCGACACTCGTCGGAAGGACACTAAGCAAAGCAAGAGGGTGAATTTTGCTGAGAGTTGACGAAGGGATAGATCTTCGTTGTTCGGCCAGGACTCGAGGAAACGAATCATGACATTAACGTCCCACAGATGGGAGTATTTCGGTTTAGGGGGGCGAGCCAGTTTGATGCCCCGCAATAGTCTACAAACCAGTTGATCCTGGCCCACCGGAACTCCGTCTAGAGGAACATGGGCTGCCGAGATGGCTGAACGGGAAACGTTGATGGATCTGTAGGAACGGCCTAGATCGAATAGATGAGAGAGGAAATTCAAAATGAACTGTCTAGGGGCCGTAAGGGGATCGGTATTCCATTCCAGGCACCAATTGCACCAAGCGTTCCAGGAGGAAAGATAGCATCTTCTAGTTCCAGGAGCCCACGAATCCCAGAGGAGTTCCTTAGATCTCTGCGATAGTCCTCCGAAGTGCCAGGTTCCCCTGAAAGAGTCCAGGCTACAAGTTGGAGGTGGCCTTGTGTTACCATAGGATGAAGGTTCCCTTGAGGGTCCTCCAGGAGATTGGGCCATGGAGGCAGAAGGAGGGGCTCTTGGCAGGAGAGGTCCAGAAGATCCGGAAACCAAGCTTGGCCCCGCCATAGTGGGGTGAGTAGTACCAGAGTGATCTGTTGTCTGCGAATCTGAAGGAGAACTCTGGGAATCATTGCAAACGGAGGAAAGGCATAGGCTCCCGTCGTCGGCCAACTCTGAAGGAAGGCATCTACAGCTAAACATTCTGGGTCTGGAAGCCAGCTGAAAAACCGTGGGACTTGAAAATTTGTCCGGGAGGCGAATAGGTCTAGGGTAAACGGGCCCCTGAGTTTGGAGATGTGGAGGAAGATTGTTCTGTGTAGGCGCAGTCGCTGCCGTCTCTCCAATGTCGGGAGACCCAATCTGCGGTGATGTTCGATTCCCCTGGGAGATATTCCGCTCGAAGTGAGATGTTGCATTGGAAGCAAAACTCGTAGATGTCTTTTGTCACTTCGGAGAGGATGTGGGATCTGGCCCCGCCCAACTTGTTGATGTATTGGACAGCTGAGATATTGTCCATCCGAAGGAGAATACAGCAGTTTGAGAGATGGTTGGTTAAACTGCGAATTGCGAACGAGCCTGCGATTAACTCCAGACAATTGATGTGGAGAAGGTGTTCTGAGGTGGTCCATGGTCCTCCGGTGGAGGTTGTAAGACAGGTTGCACCCCAACCCTGGAGACTCGCATCTGATTCCACTACATAGTCCGGGGTAGGACCGAAAATTGCCTTGCCGTTCCAGGCCGACATGTGGCGGAGCCACCAAAGGAGTTCCTCCCTCACCTCCGTAGTGATCGGGACCCTCTGGTCGTATGAAGGATGAGTCCGAAGGAATTGGGCTTTCAAGCGTTGCATGGTCCGGTAGTGAAGGGGGCCTGGGTAGATTGCTTGAATAGAAGCAGAAAGTAGGCCTACGATTCGAGCTAACCCCCGGAGAGGTAAATCCTCTTGACGAAGTGTTTTGCGTAGTTCCTTCCTGATCGCAGTTAACTTGGATTGAGGTAGACGAAGAACACAGGTTGAAGAATCGATCTCGAAGCCGAGAAATTGAATAACTCTGGATGGGGACAGTGACGATTTCTCTTGGTTTATGACGAACCCCAAAGATTCGATCAATGTAGATGCATAGTTCGTCTGTAAACGCAGTCTGGATGCGTCTTCGCAGAGAAGCAAGAGGTCGTCGAGGTAAATCAAACAGCGGATGCCGTTTTCTCGAAGATGTGCGGTGACTGGTTTGAGCAGTTTGGTGAAGCACCACGGGGCGGAACTCAGACCGAATGGAAGGCAGGTGAATTGAAAAATCCGGTGGTGCCAAAGAAAGCGGAGAAAACGCTGACTGGATGGGTGGACTGGAACCGAGAGGTAAGCGTCCTTTAGGTCGAGACGAGTGAACCAATCGCCTGGTCGGAGAATGTCTCTGAGGAAATGAATCCCTTCCATTTTGAAATGTCTGTAAATAACGAAAGAGTTTAGTTGACGGAGGTTGATTACTGGGCGAAAGTCCCCTGATTTCTTCTTGACTAAGAAGATGGAGCTGAGGAAACCTTCGTCTAGTGGAGCGAGTTGAATCGCTCCTTTTGTCAAAAGAGAACGTAGTTCTGAATCTAGAAGGAGATTCTGAGACTTTGACATTTGTGGATAGTAAGGGTAATCTGTTTGAGAAGGGAGAGAGTGAAACTCTATGGAATAACCCTGAACTGTGTTTAGGACCCAGGCATCTGAAGACAGTGTCTTCCACATGTTTACACAGTGTGACAACCTGCCCGCATGGTAAACAGTAGGAAATCTCACCTGTTGGATATCTGTTGCGTCCTCGGGATCTGTATCCTCTTCCCTTATCCGCCCTTTGGGTGAAAGAGCCCCTTGAGTGATAGTTGGGGAAGAACGATGAGGTTGGGGTTCTCTGGCGTTGGTTTGTGGTCCAGAAACGGCTGACTGTACGACCCCTTGTACGGCCAGCCCTGCCAAAAACCCGTGAGAGTTGATGATGAAATACCCTTTTCATGGATGACTGCGCCTTGTTTAGTGTGGCGTATAGGTTTACATGCTTATGCAATTCTTTAATATAGGGTTCTCCAAACAATAGACCCTTTGCTTTGGGGCCCAATTCTTTGGATCCCAAGTCCGCTAACTTGGCATCCATACGCAGCAGCACTGCTTTTCTACGCTCAGTACAGAGGGATGTATTTGCATTGCCCAGCAGGCAAATAGAGCGTAGCGCCCATTCTCTAATCACAGATGGGTCTAGAGGGCCTTCATTAGATAAGGCTTCATCAGCCAGTAGAAGAATTTTAGCTAGAGGTCCTAAGATATCTTGCATTTTATCTTGGGTGAGGCGTAGGCTGAGCTCAATGCCCTTCCTTGGGTCACGGCCCGATCTGGCCAGATATGTGTAGAGTAGCGTATCAAACTCCGGGGTCACCGCGACCTTATCCGGTAGAGTGGGTCTAGGGCATTCCGCTCGTAGTCTTTTTCGAATCTCCCGATCTAGGGGCCTTCTGATCCAGAAATGAATATACTGGGAAAGATGGTCTGGTAGTGACCATTCAGATGATCGGGGATATCTAATTTGCCTCGGGTCAAAAAGAGGCTGGCCAAGTGTATCCAGAAAAAATTCAGCGTCTCCAGATGGATTCGATCCGGGTATCGTATCTTCGGTTGGGAGTTCTCCCAGGATAGATTGAGGGTGAGGTGCTCCCTTAAAAAATGTCTCAGGGCAGTCTTCCTCATCTTCTGAGGAGTGGTCAGCTTGCCATTCATCTAGGATGGCTAAGGGGTGTAAGTCGAAAGAGTCTTCTTTCTCTTCCGACAGAGTAGGCTGGATGGAGTGTTTCTCTCTAACATCTGCCTGTTTAGGGCATTTTGCCAGTTCTTTCCCCTTGCGTTTGAGTGGTTCAGGCCCATTCCCTTTCCAATAACGTTTACTGGGTTTGGAAGGGTTTCTTTTTGAGGAGTCGGAATCCTCCGCATCTTCATCAGAATGCGGGGTTCCTGAACGTTTAGGCTCTTTTGATTCAACGGGCAGCACCCGAGCCAGGGCCTTTTCTAGTGAAGCAGCCACAGCTGCATTAATAATTGCTTGCAAGTTTTGATCTTGATTTGAAGCCTCCATAGCAACAGTGTTGGTACCTATGGGGCAGAATAGGCCAGTGTTAGAGTGTATTGTAAGGCCGTCACGAAATATCACAGTATGTTATAATTCCACATTGCAAGCTGTAATTGGGCGTCACCCAGTATAAATCACCTCAGGGAATACTTTTTCATACCCGTATAGAGGTATAGTGGCACAGACAAAGCGGGCCAATCATGGGCTGTATAAAGTAACAGCAATCATATATTAAATTTAGGTAATTAACCTTACACATGCACAATATAAATATGAGATGTATCAATCGTGAAGGATATATGAGGAATTGCTCAAAATAACTACATAGAGAAAAGTGACTCCATTTATATGTAGGAATATATTGGTGTAAATCCAAGTAAAATGGTATTGTATGAGAATAAAATGTGCAAGATAGTTTGGATGCAGTATAAATTTCACCACCAGGGGGAGGTAGACTGAGGCAAAGGTGCACTAAGCTTTGAAGTAAAACTCCCTTCTATGTGAATGATGGGAGTAGAAATTATGTTAGACTTATTGTCACGATTCGGGGAACCAAACACGCCAACACACACACACACACAAAGTGCCGTACCGGACCTTAGAGTGGCCGGGCTAAGCACACAAAGAATAGTCAGGAAACAAGCCGAGTAAGGGGAACCAGAAGACAGAATAACGATAGACAAGCCGAGGTCAAAGGGTAGGAGAAAGTCACAAAGTCGGATAACAAGCCAGGGAGTACGTAACCAGAAGCACAAGTTCAGAATCAATACTAACAAGCAAAGACCACAACAGGGCGAAGAGGAACAGGAAAGGTAAGTATATAAATCCAAAGGTTAATTCTGATTGGATAATTTCCAATCAGAATTAACAATCACACGTGGGAGATATCTAAACCTCCCACTGTGATTGAGGCACTGTGCCTTTAACGCCGGGTCAGGTGACTGACCCCGGCGTTGGTTAAAGTGGGCGGTCTCCCAGCGTGCAGCGTCATGCATGCTGCCGCTGGGAGACACAGAGGAAGAGGCGGACGGCACCCGTGGGAGAGAGGGTGCCGCCCGCCGAGCACACGGCTGAAGGGGGACCGCGGACGGCTGGAGGGTGAGTGCCGCGAGCGGACTGCAGCCTCCCCTCGCAGCCGCCCGCGGGACCCTGACACTTATAGGTAAAATGATAATTAAATTGATAAATTGAGGGCAGTAAAGTTTAATATAAATACATATAACCGCTATGTAAAGCGGTATAATGGCCGCCGCACGGCCGGGGTGAAATGCAGATCGCGGCTCCAAGAAAATGGGCGCCGCGATCTTGCGCGTGCGCACTAGAGACGGCCGTGTGGATCTCGCGGAGGAGCGCGAGATCCAAGATGGCCGCCGTGCGCACTCAGGACCGGTGGAGGCGTTCCCCACGGTCCGAAAAGCCAGGGAAAACGGGGCAAAAATGCCGCACGAAGAAAACCGGGCTAGAGCAAAGGTAAAAGCAATAAAAAGGAAAAAATAGACAAGATAGTGAGAAATAAAAAGAAATACCAAAGAAAAATTAAATGAGGGAAAAAACATATATTAAATAGATAAATTTAGGAAGTAAAAGGTAAAAGAGCAAACTCAAAAGTATATGATAAGTAGGGTATGTATATATGAACAGAGAAATGAATAAAGCAGATGACAGATAAATTAGTAGATAAACCACAGAAACCCACAGAAGTAGGAGACAGTGGCACTCTGACCTGTACTGATGTGAAGCAGCAAAGAAAGAGGAAATGACATCACTGGGAGGGACCTATATACCTTGTTATTCCTTTTTTCTTATTGGTTACCTTGTTACTATGTGAAAAAGTGCTGCTGTGAAGCTTAAGTAAAGAAAGTCTTAAGCAAATACGAAGCCTCCTGTCATGTTATAAAATTACCAAATTCCAAACACAATGGCAATACTCATGATTACTAAAGCCAGTTACGGTTGAAAATGAGTCAGCCCAAGCATATCTGCAGCCGTTGCCTGGCTGCATTTAGAGTCCAAATTAAATTCAGTGCTCTTGCTACTGAGTCCCATACAAAATATAGGATTTGAATATTCTCATAGCACAGGTTTTATTAAAATTTGGAGTTTGCTAATTATATAAAAACGTTGTGAATGACAACTTTGCCTTAAAAAAATGGCAAATTAATTCCCGAAGTAACTGATAAAAATAAAACACCTGATTCACAAAAAATAAAATAAATAAAATAAAAAAGAAATTAAAAAGGGACACAAAATTTCCTATGCTATGCAATATCAGTAAAATCTCTCTGATTTGTTGGCTGTATCAAAGTATGTGAATGTAGTATATGTGAATCTGAACATATTTTTGTTCTTCCTGGTCTCTGATGCCTTTATCTCTTCCCTACTAGAGTGTCTCTCTCCCTCTGGCCATCACTCTGGACATCACTGTCCTACCTTTGTTTTTCCCACTCCTACTATACTCCACTTGTGTGTATCTTTGTCCCCTATCTTCCCCACTTTTCTCTTTTTCTTATCCCTCTGACTACTTATGTGTCTTTCTATTCCCCATGTCTCTTATGTCTGTTTGCTTTCATTTACCTCTTGACTCCATGTATGTTTTGCAACTATCTTCTACTTTTTTTGGTGTTTTTTCGGCAACTATTTCTTTATTAAATTGGTTAGAGAACCTTCTCTATCTGGTCTTCAAGTGTGCACAATGCAATCTGATAGGTTAGAGAGGGAGATATTGTCATGAAATGCATATAACACGGTGAGCTGGTTTCAACATGTCTTTATTGCGGAGCTTAACTTGAGGCCATGGAGGGGGGGTAATAATGTGTGGGGTGGTGATGGTGTGAGGGAGGGGGTACTTCATACCATCTGTCATTCCTTGGTGGTCCAGTGTGGGCACCCTGGTAATCCAGTGGGCTCCCTGGTGGTCTAGTGGTGATATCCGGTCTGCAGCTCCACAGAGTGCAGAGCTTCAGAACATATCTCACGAGACCCGGTCAGAGTGTTGCCGTGGTAAACAGTGGCAACACTCTAATTGGCCAGCTCTCACGAGACATATGGTCTGCAGTTCTGCACACTGCGTAGCTGCAGACCAGCAGCCACGGGCACTCTCGGGCAGCCTTGAGGGGCCTCACACTGACCGGCAGTCTAGGCGGCCTTAGGCAGCTGCCTAAGCCGCTTAGTTAGAGAGCCACCTGCGACCGTTTTTAAAATAATTTAGGGCGGCCTGGGGGGCAATTGCCTCCCTGCCCCCCATCCCAGCCCGCCCCTGTTCCTCATTCTCAGGTCCTCTACCAGAGGCCTGGGAGTTTGAGGGTTCTACACAGTATCTTAGCTGTTCCTAGAAATGCACTCTTCTGGACAACGATCTCAGATGTCCCACCTGGAATCTGTTGAAGCCACTCCCCCAACCTAGGAGTCACAGACCCGAGTGCTCCCATCACAACTGGAACTACTACTGCCTTTACTTTCCACATCTTTTCTAGTTCTTCTTTCAGTCCTAGGTATTTCTCTACCTTCTCATGTTCCTTCTTCCTGATGTCATAGTCACTGAGTATTGCAACATCCACAACGACTGCAGTCTTCCGTTCGTTGTCTACCACTACAATGTTGGGTTGGTTGGCTAGCACTTGCTTTTCTGTCTGGATCTTGAAGTCCCACAGGATCTTAGCACTGCCATTCTCAACTACCCTTTGTGGTATCTCCCATCTGGACTTAGGCCGTTCAATCCATATTCTGTGCAGATGTTTCAGTACACAATCCCAGCAACTTGGTTGTGTCTCTCTGTGTATGCTGTTCCTACTAACATCTTGCATCTGGCTATTAGGTGCTGGACTGTCTCAGAGGAGACACCTCGAGACTTGCCTGGTGTGGTAGACACCAGCTTCTATTGATCTGGTGCTGAGTGCTTGTTCCTGTGCTGCTAGGATTAGTGCCTCAGTGCTGTTTTCCAGTCCTGCCTTTTCAACCACTGGTAGGATTTTTTTTTTTACATTCTTTATTTTGTTGTGCAATGGTACAGATATAAGTATGCAGTGACTTATGGCAGAAATGTAAGCATTGTATGGGAAACAGAGTTGCTTGTCTTGGTACGTTGCACATTTTTGAAATAAAACAAAATAAAACAAGATATGACACAAGATATAGAACAGGATATAAAACAAGATACAGGAAGTCAAGCTGAATATGCATCAAGAGTCATCATTAAGTGAACGCTCTTAGGGTGCATGGATGGATTGCATTTCTGATCCACAAGAGTGCCCAGTATCCCCAGTTGCGCCAACGTATCTGATATTCCAAGGTGGGATTAGAATATTGCGTTACCTCCCCAGGCCTAAATGGTCTACGGCAGTTCAATTAGGTCCCTTCCACTCGTTACTTCACTTCTGTCTCGTTTTATGCATTGGATAGGGGTACAGTATGTGATATTTATATACATGTACGGTTGCCTACTCGGGGGATAGTGCTTTTGGGCAAGGGTAGTGTACCTAACCCGTTTCATTTCTAAGCTGTCCTAGGTTGTTATTGGCCATTCGTAAAATCTCAGTATCCAGTCTGCACATCCTGTCAGCCAGGGTTTTGGGCTAAGTCTTAGCAGGCGTATGAGTGCATGCTATTGTCTCCGCAGAGGTATGGTGTTTCCATCTGGGTGTGCACCTGTCGGCTCAGGTCTATTCCTATCTGGATCGTACTGAGTGGGTTGCGGTCTCTCAGTGGCAAGTTGTCAGTTAATGATCCATGTGCCAGGTTGGCAGCGGTCTTAGTCTGGGTATGGTACAAAGTTGATCATCCCCGGTGGTATCGTATGTCTCGTACCTGTGGGGTGTTGGTGGATTGGGTGCTCTTGTCTGGGGGTACTTTTCTTTTTTTGCGTAGTGTTGGCTGTATGTATGGGTTCCCTGGGCAACCATGTCGGTTGCTCATTGGCAGGTGAAGAGTCGGGGAGGATGGGCCAGTGGTGTCGGGGTTGCGTTCAGGGGGGGGACTGGTAGGATTTTGAGCCACATCCACTATCTGCCAGTGGTACACTCCATGGAGAGGTTTGTCTTGCCAAGGAACCTTCTCTTTTTTTGCATCCTCTATCTGTTGAAGTCTCAGGCATTCCCTTAGCAATTCATCTTTGGGAGCCATCTTCATGTTGTACTTGTAGATGCTCTGTGTTTCATCCAGGACTGTGGCTCCGACCTCCTTCCTTCTGGCTGGTGTACATATGTATATAGCTAAACATAAATAAAAATAATATATAATAATAATAATATATAATTAAAAAATTATATATTATATATATATATATATATATATATATATATTTAAATTCTATGTATTTATTTATGAGATATTTCTACATAATTAAGCAATTGTATTAATTACCATTTGAGGGACCTGCCTGACAATCTAGGCAGAAAGTCCAGAGAATTTAGTGAACAAGCCCTATATTTAACCCTGTAACTTTCTAAGTCACAATAGAACCTGCACATGGGGAGTACTGTTATACTTGGGAGCAGGGCCGGACTGGCCCACCGGGATACCGGGAAATTTCCCGGTGGGCCGCGGCACCTGGGGCCGGTCTGACAGCTCCTGTGATCCCGGCGGCCGTGTGTGAGCTGTGCGGCCGCACAGAGCCCCATGGGAGCCAGGGGGAGCCGGGCGGCCGGCACAGTTCACACACGGCCGCCCGGGATCATTAAAAAAAAAAAAATTTGCGGCGGGGGCGGAGCTTACTGTGCGGCGGGGGCGGGGCTTAGCGTGCGGCGGAGGCGGAGCTTACTGTGCGGCGGGCCCGGCTAGTTGCAGCATGGACTCCTTCCCCAACAACCAGCCTGCAGGAGCAACAAACAGGAGGGAAGAAGGAGGTCAGTGTGTGTGTGTGAGTGTGAGTGTGTGACTGTTAGTGTGTGTTTGTGTGTGACTGTCTGTGTGTGTGTGTGTGAGTGTCTGTCTGCCTGTGTATGTTACTGTCTGTGTGTGTGTGTGTGACTGTGACTGTGTGTGTGTGTGTGTGACTGTTAGTGTGTGTTTGTGTGTGACTGTCTGTGTGTGCGTGTGTGTGTCTGTCTGCCTGTGTATGTTACTGTCTGTGTGTGACTGTGTGTGTGTGTCTGTCTGTGTGTGTGTCTGTGTGTGTGACTGTGTGTGTGACTGTGTGTGTGTAACTGTCTGCCTGTGTGTAACTGTCTGCCTGTGTGTTTGACTGTCTGCCTGTGTGTGTGTGTGGCTGTCTGCCTGTCTGTATGTATGGATATTTGCCTCGGTGTCAGTGACTGTCTGCCTCTGTGTGTGTGTGCGCACCTGCTAGTGAGGGAGCCTCTGTGTGTGTGTGCGCCTGCTAGTGAGTTTGTGTGTGTGTGTGTGTGCCTTCTAGTGAGTGAGCTTGTATGTGTGTCAGTTAGCTTGTCTGTAGGGATCATATGTGTGTGTGTTAGTGAGCTCTTGTCTGTAAGGAGCATGGGTGTGATCGTGGGCTTGTCTGTAGTGAGCGTGTGTGTCAGTGAGCTTGTCTGTAGTGAGTGTGTGTGTCAGTGAGCGTGTCTGTAGTGACCATATGTGTCAGTGAGCTTGTCTGTAGTGAGCGTGTGTGTCAGTGAGCTTGTCTGTAGTGAGCGTGTGTGTGTGACAGTGAGCTTGTCTGTAGTAAGCTTGTGTGTATCAGAGTTTGTCTGTACTAAATTTGTGTGTCTGCCAGTAACCTTGTCTGTGTGTGTCATTGAGATTGTCTGTCAATGAGCCTATTTGTGTGCATCAGTAAGATTGTCTGTGTCTGTGTGTGAGTATGCTTTACTGTATAATTTAATTACCCTGAAAGGACTAATATTTTGAATTAGAAGAAGAAATGTATCAATAATATATATATATATATATATACACACATACATTACACAGGACCACTCTAGGCACCCAGACCACTTCAGCTTAATGAAGTGGTCTGGGTGCCTGGTCCAGCTAGGGTTAACCCATTTTTTCATAAACATAGCAGTTTCAGAGAAACTGCTATGTTTATGAATGGGTTAAGCCTTCCCCTATTTCCTGTAGTGGCTGTCTCATTGACAGCCACTAGAGGCGCTTGCGTACTTCTCACTGTGATTTTCACAGTGAGAGCACGCCAGCGTCCATAGAAAAGCATTGATAATGCTTTCCTATGTGACCGGCTGAATGCGTGCGCAGCTCTTGCCACGCGTGCGCATTCAGCCGACGGGGAGGAGAGCTCCCCGCCCAGCACTGGAAAAAGGTAAGTTTTTACCCCTTTCCCCCTTCCAGAGCCGGGCGGGAGGGGGACCCCGAGGGTGGGGGCACCCTCAGGGCACTATAGTGGTCCTTTAATATATAACACCCTACATAGCACAATGACTTATGAGGCTGGCATAGATTTTTTTCCAGGGCTGCTTCGTATCCCCAGTCCGGCCCTGCTTGGGAGACTTTACTGAATACAAATATTAGTGTATATTAGTGTACAATGATGATATCGTCAGTGAAAGGGCCATTTTTTGCATTTTTTACACACAAAAGGCACTTTCCCTGACAATATCATTGTTGTGATACATTTTACTGTCTTAAAACACTAATATTTGTATTCAGTGAAGTCTCCCAAGTTTAACAGTACCCCCATGTACTGGTTTTATGGTGTTTTCGAAAGTAACAGAGTCAAATATAAGGCTTACATTTCAGTTTTTGATGTATGAATGAGAATTACCCCCATGATGGCATACCATTTAAAAAAGTAGACAACCCAAGGTATTACAAGTTGGGTATGTCCAGTTTTTTTTTAGTAGCCACTTAGTCACAAACACTGGCCAAAATTAGCATTCAAATTTGTTTTTTGCATTTTTCACAGACAAACAAATATGAATTCTAAATTTTTCCAGTGTTTGTGACTAAGTGGCTGCTAAAAAAGCCTGGACATACCCCATGTGTAATACCTTGGGTTGTCTACGTTTGCAAATGGTATGCTATCATGGTGGTAATTCTCATTCCTGGGCTACCCTATGGTCTCAAGTCAACATAGCCAGTCTGGCAAATTTCAGTTTGTATAAACTGAAAAATGTAATGTGACATATTTGACCCTCTAACGTTCCAAAACACCATAGAGGGTGCTGTTTTACTTGTGCAGTGAAAGCTAACAGTATCATGACATTCACAGTTAAAATGCCATGCAGAACTAAAAAAAAAAAAATTCTTAATTTCTCACGTTTTATATTTTATTTATATTAAATTATGCTTATCTAAGTATTTGATTTGAAATGAAAGCCATGTTTTTCCTGAACACAATGAGATATATATATATATACATACATACGTGGTTGCACCTTATATGAAATAGATAAATTATGTTGTTCAGACATACAATCAAATTCCAGGTTTTGTTTACATTTTGTTTTTATCATCAGAACTAGTACAATTGCCTCCATCCTTAAGGGGTTAATAACAATACTTTTTTTTTAAAGACAATAAAACAAATAAATAAATATAAGAAGAAATAACTATACTATATAATGACTATACTATCTTGGACACTGGGGTAGACTACCCTAGTCCACATTGACTATACGATTATCAAGTCACTCTTCTAACTACATTGCTAATCTCGGTAGCACATTGGAATCTTCACAACTCTACCACTTGAAGAAATTTAATGTGAGATTGGTGTGACTCCACTGGAGGCAGCGCCGTATCCACACCAGATTATTGTCTCAAGGAACTTACACTTCTCATGACCAGGGATTCCACCAGCTGTGGTCCCAAATATTTAGCACCTAACTTTTTGGTGCCTTTTATTCTGGTGGGCAACAATCCTGCCTTCTGTGCAGACCACGTAGGTCCTTGTCCTTGAAAAATGCCCTAATACAGTAGCCAGTGTCTTCAATCTCTTTTTGTCATCCAACTTGACTCAGACACTTTGACTGGGTACTGGTCAGGCAATGG
>OW240919.1:62044190-62057546 GCA_933207985.1 Pelobates cultripes
ATGCGCGGCAATGCCGCGTATGCGCCTTAGAGCTCCCCATAGGAAAGCATTGAAAATGCTTTTCAATGCTTTCCTATAGGGAAATGAGCGATGCTGGAGGTCCTCACACAGCGTGAGGACGTCCAGCAACGCTCTAGTACAGGTTTCCTGTGCTAGGGACACGGAAGTGCCCTCTAGTGGCTGTCTACTAGAGTTAACCCTCTAATGTAAATATTGCAGTTTATAAAAACTGCAATAATTACACTTGCAGGGTTAAGGGTAGTGGGAGTTGGCACCCAGACCACTCCAATGGGCAGAAGTGGTCTGGGTGCCTGGAGTGTCCTTTTAACAAGTTATCCACAATTTGTGTACTATAACACTTACACGTCATTATCTATTCACCAAACAGCTAAAGGAGAATTTGTAAATGCTATAAAAAGATGCAGTGTTTAACAAAGTTTGTTTTAGTTGACAGATTTCTACTATCCAATGTGTCAGAAGAGGAAGTTATAGGAACACCTGTTCTGTTAAATAAAAACATATGTGCAGGAAATGCAAAGGACTATCACTTTTATTTTAAGTATCATGCATGATAAGGCAGATCACATTACATAAAAGTGGAGATATCCACAATTAATAAGCAATCAGTAGAGATCATGTTTGTGAGTGACTCATGCTTGCGGTTTATTCGCTTAAGTGTAATTGTGCAAAACGGCAAATATAAGGCCACAATACTGTAGGCTGAACTTGATGGATGCATGTCTCTTTTCAGCTATGTAACTATGTACATATTGGGGCTGATAAGTACTATGGTCATTGCTGCCACACACGAGTAGTGGTGGTTTGAGTGCAGGGCATAATTTTGTATGTTTGTATTTGCTTTTGTATTACACAGACATGTTACAGTGCTGCTGACCATAGGGGTTTAGAAAAATACCTCTCTCTCTCTCATTAGAGATTTTAACTTTTAACAAGGTGAATTATTAGTGTAGACCTCACCTAAGAGGTTTTGCCTTGACATGGCTCTGTGAACTTACACTCAAATGGCCATTGGAGATACACATCACAAAACCTCCAGTTATTTAAATATGCAAAGAGATAGTATGCAAGTCACTTTTTTTATTTGATTAGGCCACAAGAATCAAGGTGATAAAATAATCGAGTTAAAGATTATTTACACTTCACCTGTTTGGTCTATAATTTGCAATTCCCTTTCCACTCATTTTTCGGCTTATTGAATAAGCTTACTAAGAATTAATGCCAAAACCTTCGGAAATCATTTTCTATAATATTATACGCTTGCCCACATTATATATGGTGTCAATACTTCAGATTTGTTGTACCCATTATCCCCTCCCTAATACAGTCTTTATCACCTCTACCAGCTATAGCATATATAGCAGTAGAATTGTTGCCTATAGTATGCTAATTGAAAAATACTGATAAACCTTAGAGTAAAGTATGGTTCCTTGTGGATAAAAATATATATGTATAGCTTAACCTATAGGGTCACTAATAATTTTCAGAGCTGGCTCAAACCCAGACCTGGTAATAACATGAAGTTCCAGTCTAGAGTTATCTTTGAATCCTGAGCAGCACTGGAGTTGACAGCCCGAGGCCACTTCATATTTCTGCATTAGGAGGACGAACAACTCATTGTGATGAAATACAGCACTTGGCAGATAGAGAAGCTCTCTGTGTATGTGTCATGTGCAGATACTTGGAATATCTTTCCCACTTATTTGCCATGAACACAATCATGTTTTCATTCTGCTTGTGATTGCTGGAAATGTATGATACATTTCAGTCTGTAATAAGAGCTATGTTCTTGCAGTGAAAACATCTCATGTTGCACAAACTTACAAATCTAACCTCCAACATTAAGGCAGTAGCTGACCATTTTAAACATCGGAAAGTTGAGAACAATACGATTAGGCTTGGTTGAAGGATATTAACACATACACGCAAAATTTACAAGGGCTTTATTTACACCCGATAAGCTTGTTACTTGAAAAGGAATAGGTTTTGTTACAAAACTCATGACTTAGTCATAAGGTAAAATAGAATATCAAATAGATAAAAAAACAAAAAACAAAAAAACAAACAGTAAAAATGCCAAGATGGCCAGATTAAAGTAATGTAAGTAGTAATGCAAAAAAACATCCTTTAGTTTTAAACTAAAATTTTTAATAAGAATATCAAGCAGAGTAGAAGCAGTAGTTGCTGTTATAGTCTACGTAGAGACATTGCATTGTGTCCTTGGCTCTACCATATATAATTCTGCCTTGCGTTCTCAATTTATTGAACTCCGCCTTTTGTATTCTCTCCTCTACCACTTTTCTTTGGTTGCTCAAAACCAATCGTGTAGTGATTTCTCCTACTGTCTATGTATTGTATAACTGAATCATATTCATAGCAAGGATATGTTAGGAAAAGAATCTGCAGTAATTTTGAGTCAAATTGGATCATAATTCCTAAAGATTTTTTTTCAGCAATTTACCAAGCAATAAAACTATAAAGGTATACTTATTATAATGATCCTTAATGTATGTACACCCATAGCAGATCCCCCCTATCCACAATAATCACAATTCTAATTTCATGTTAGTTTTCTCTTGCACATTTTCTCCCTTTCTGTATAAACTGGCAGACTAATTTATTAATGGTACATGCCAACATTCCTTATCATTTAGATATTTCCCTCTGCATAGTAATGTTTAACACTTTGGGTAGAGCCTAGAAATGAGAGTGTAAATCATAAAATATTACGTGATTCTTCTAGGTTCTAACTCAGAGTCTTTTTGAACAAATTTAATAGATATGTTGAATCTTATTCATCTTATTTCTATTTTAACATTGTAGTGTTGTCTGGCACAGCCAGCTGGTGGCAGGCAGTATGTATCATTTGTGTACTGCAAGGGTGGACTGTGGTTCCCAATTCTCCTCTAAGGTTAAGACTTTGAGTTTTTGGTTTTAACGCTATGCAACTTTTGCAGCTTTTTATTTCACTATTCCAAAAAAGGTTGATATCTCTATAAATGTATAATTATCCCTCAACAAAACTTCCCTTTCCAACTTTCCATCACTTTGTAATAGTTTAATTGATAGACATAAAAGTGTGAAATCAATAGGTTCATAACTTACGTATACGGCATTGACTTTCAAATAAGCATACTACATATATTTTATTAAACATATTTTATAGACATGAGACAAAGACACACGTACAATATTTTATTATCAACAATATATACTAGTTTTAAAGTAATGTTTACCAAACTGTATATCAGTCTGCCATTGTAAGGTTTTATTAATTTTGTCCTGTAAATAACATAATAATTAAAATGTTTTTTCCAGCATGTTGTCAGCTTGAATGTTCTAACAGGTAGTAAAAGAGAAGGTTTTGGATATGACCCACGCATTAGAAAATTAGATAAACATGTTTAAACACTGCAAAGTTTAATGTATTTAGTCTTGGGTATTTGAAGTAGGATGTGTATGCTAATGATCCCAGACAATAATTATAACTTGTTTCTCATTATGTTTATTTAGCTTCAAGTGTTGTTACACCCAAAATCTAATTTCTGCATTGCAGGCAGTAACTGGAGCAATGGAATCAGGCAGAAAATATCAGACATGTTTTTCCAGCAGGATATTTGTAGAAGACCTTGTGTCATTTGAGCAGTAATAACTACAAGGCCAGAATCCTGCAGACTGTAATAAGGCTTGCGGGATGTGGAGACTCAGCTGGATATTAATGAATAGAGAAGGTACTTTAATACAATAGTCAATGGGGACGTCACATCTACAGGAAAAGCATGAAAACATGAAAATAAGGATCAACGCCTTTACCTTTTACTAAAGCATAAAATATATTTTATGTTTAATTATATTTTTAATGTCTAATTATATTTATTATACATTTATAAATACATCAACATGAATTGATTGTCTTAGTAGGAAATGTAATGTTTATGGCCATTAACTGACATACATATTTGCATTCTCTTTAAATGTATTCATAAACAGGACTACACATAGGACACGAGGTCACGCATTTAGACTTTGAAGAAAGGAGATTTGGTCTAAGGCAAAGGAAAGGGTTTTACATTAAGGACAATAAGGGTGTGGAATTCCTGACTGAAGAGGTTAGTTTTCTCAGAGTCTGTGCATATGTTTAAAAAGCAACAGGATAAATACTTGCAAAAACATAGTATTCAGGGAGATAATATTTAATTTGTGGAATAATAGCTTCTTGATCTAGGGAGAGATCTGGCACCCAAACTGGGGTTAAAAATTTTTTTTTCAGAGTTTGTTGCAGAATTGGAAATGTTTTTTTTTTTTTTTGCCTTCTCTTTAATCAACAGCAAAAACCAGATGTGAAAAAAGTGTGAATATGATGTCTCTTTTTAGCTGTAACTATGGTTATGCCCTGGATATTCTGTTATTTGCCCCAGTCCTTATTCGGGTAGAATGTTTTCAAATTAAAGTGAGTAAAACTCACTTCAGAATTTACAAGCAAACAGCCTTCAATGAGATAATTGATACGATTAATTATGTCAAAAATGTAAATTATTAGGTGTATAGTGAATGTGGAAATTGCATTGTTTTCTATGCATTGAATGTCAAAAATGTATATTATAAGAAATATATCTCAGTGATATATCACTATATGTCAGGGTCATTACTGACACATCTTTACAGTTTAATTTTAAACTAAGTAGTGATTTATTCTATTGATTTGCAAACATGTCACTGATATCCCCGTCACTATAAATTTATAAAAACATTTCTGAAACCCCCAAAAGAGGGAAAATCCTTTATATTATTTCTTTTTATTCTATATACTCCTAAAAAAAATGTTGATACTTCTAACAATTACCAATTTTACAACAGGAAAGGAGGCTATATATTTTCATTAAACCTTCTTTACTAAACTCCAGCTGCAAACACAGTTTACACTAAAGAAAAAACAACCAATCAGAAAGGTCAGCCAGGTATATAAGGGCCTGGCAACAAAAGCACCTCCTCTTGTGTTGCTGCATCAGTTGCTGCATCAGGTTAGAGTATTGACTCTGTCTCACATTGTTTTATGACTCATGTTTATTGATTTTATTGTGTTTTACTTGTATTTGAATTTAAATACAACATCTGAGGAAAGAGATTTAGGGGTAATTATTTCTGATGACTTAAAGGTAGGCAGACATTGTAATAGAGCAGCAGGAAATGCTAGCAGAATGCTTGGTTGTATAGGGAGAGGTATTAGCAGTAGAAAGAGGGAAGTGCTCATGCCATTGTACAGAACACTGGTGAGACCTCACTTGGAGTATTGTACGCAGTACTGGAGACCGTATCTTCAGAAGGATATTGAAACCTTACAGAGCGTTCAGAGAAGGGCTACTAAACTGGTTCATGGATTGCGGGATTAAATTTACCAGGAAAGGTTAAAGGAACTTAACATGTATAGCTTGGAGGAAAGACAGGATAGGGGGATATGATGGAAACAGTTAAATACATAAAGGGAATCAACACAGTAAAGGAGGAGAATATATATAAAAGAAGAAAAACTACCACAACAAGAGGACATCGTCTTAAATTAGAGGGGAAATGGTTTAAAAATGATATCAGGAACTATTACTTTACTGAGAGGGTAGTGGATGCATGGAATAGCCATAAGGCTATCCTAGCTATAAGATAAGGCCAGGGACTAATGAAAGTATTTAGAATATTGGGCAGACTAGATGGGCCAAATGGTTCTTATCTGCCGTCACATTCTATGTTTTATGTTTCTATTGCCTTATTTGTGCTCCGCTCCTGTCTGCCCTCTATTTTCCACTCTTTTAAAACCTAGTTTTTCTTGGCCTTTATTCATGTGAATCCAAATCTGTGCTTGCTTGAGATCTCTCCACTTGCTCCTTGTACAGATACCTTGTAGTAAGTGCCGGATTAATCCTTGATAACATTACATTCTACTCTCCACTGCATTTTGTACTGTGTTTATCACTGGAAGCATCCATATTAAAATGCCAAATCACCATACTACACAATCCTGTACTTTTGGTTATGATATAAGGGAACATACTGGGCAGACTATATGCCTCAAGGCTGTTTCCATAGTCCAGGATGATTTAAGAGGGCCATCCACCAGATTACTTGTGGGGTGGCCCCCTTGTGTGCCAACACCACTATTGTTGGTTAATTAGAGGTGAGCACCTGGCTGGAAGTTACCTGACTGTCAAACTGCTTGTTACTCACAGAACATTGCTCTGCTGTATAACTGGGTGAGCACCCGCTGAACTTTGTTCTGATCGGTTGTTTTTTCTTTATTATAAGACCTGTTTGCTGCTGGAGTTTAATAAAGAGAGTTTAATGCGAAATATAAAGCCTACTGTCATTATTAATATTAAGATTATAGGTACACTATGTTAGCATAATCTACAATTGATGGCTACTGGATCACACTGCAGCTAGATAAACTATATCATCACAAGATTTCTGTTCCCATTTAACTGTGTTAGTTTGCTTATCTAGACTCATGTAAAATTTTCTCTTAATGTCTCTAATGTAACAATCCAGCTAATATTCTAAAAGTCCAGAACCAAATCAGCTTTGTTTGGAAACCTGTGTTTTTGCCACCTGTAATCGTCAGCTTGTTTCTAACTGTGTGAAAATGGAGAGCTTATTTTTGAATACTCCTGAGACCAGGGAAGATAAATTGCCTCAGATTGTTTTTACAGCAGAGAGCGGCTGGTGATAAATGAATCTAAATTATTTTTTCATTATAACTGAAAAGACCTCCTAATGTTTCCACAAAGCTTCTTCATGAAGCTCCATAGGTCTAGGAAAGCCTTTTAGATATTATATTACCAAACAGGTAAAACTAAGGGGGAAAAAACATATATATGTGGGATTTAGTGGCTGTATTTCTGCAGATCATTGGATTGAAATTGATCTAGAAATAAATCAGGTGTGGAAAACACAACATCAGGTTTATGAGAGAAGAGTTCAGGTTAAGTGATTTGCTTCCACTAATAAATCCAGTGCAATTTCTAATGTAGGATTTTCCACTTCAAGGCAACTGGTTAAAGTCTTTTCTCAAGCACAGAAGTTATTTAATAGAGCAGAGTAAGTGTGTAAGTGTGTGTGTGTGTGTGTGTGTGTGTGTGTGCGTGTGTGCGTGCGTGCGTGTGTGTGTGTGTGTGTGTGTGTGTGTGTATGTCCAATTTCAGGTGCACTTGCCTTTTAAGCCTTTCTTGCTACACAGCTATGAAATATACACACTCTCACAGCAGGGCATTAAAATGTGTTCCTTTTTGTTTTGGGTTTGCAACAAAGCAGGATATTAGCTCATTTACTGTGTTATTTAATTTATTCAGTCAGTTATGATCAACATGTAGTGAAGCAAACAGGATAAAATGATGTAGGCCTGTACCTCTTTCTTCCAATATGCACAAGGGACTAGCTATGTTGAGGCATCTAACATGCTAAAAAGTAGTACCTGGAGTGAATTAAGCTTTCCAGAGGTTCTCAGGGTCTATGGCTTTTGAACATTGGGCAGCTGCTCAGAATGTGACTATAATACTTATCTTGAGGATGGATAGTTACAGTGACCTTCGGGTCTATAATGTATCACTTTTCTTAGAATATTTTTATTTCTCTTTGAATTTTGCTGATGACCAGCGGTGGCAACCTTTATTCCATGTATATCCTTTTTTTTTACAGTGTAAAACATACTACTGCAACTATCTACAAATTATTAAAGGGACACTATAAGCATCAAGACAACTTGAGCTTAAGGGACATTACCGTCACCAAAACAACTTCAGATTAACTAAGATATGTTGGTGTGTAGATCATGCCTATACAATCTCACTGCTCCGTTCTCTGCCATTTAGTAGTTAAATCACTTTGTTTATGCAGCTCTTGTAACAGTTCCATGCATGTGACTTGTACAGCCATCCTAAACACTTTCTGTAAAGAGAGATCTACAGGGAGTGCAGAATTATTAGGCAAGTTGTATTTTTGAGGATTAATTTTATTATTGAACAACAACCATGTTCTCAATGAACCCAAAAAACTCATTAATATCAAAGCTGAATATTTTTGGAAGTAGTTTTTAGTTTGTTTTTAGTAATAGCTATGTTAGGGGGATATCTGTGTGTGCAGGTGACTATTACTGTGCATAATTATTAGGCAACTTAACAAAAAACAAATATATACCCATTTCAATTATTTAATATTACCAGTGAAACCAATATAACATCTCAACATTCACAAATATACATTTCTGACATTCAAAAACAAAACAAAACAAATCAGTGACCAATATAGCCACCTTTCTTTGCAAGGACACTCAAAAGCCTGCCATCCATGGATTCTGTCAGTGTTTTGATCTGTTCACCATCAAAATTGCGTGCAGCAGCAACCACAGCCTCCCAGACACTGTTCAGAGAGGTGTACTGTTTTCCCTCCTTGTAAATCTCACATTTGATGATCGACCACAGGTTCTCAATGGGGTTCAGATCAGGTGAACAAGGAGGCCATGTCATTAGATTTTCTTCTTTTATACCCTTTCTTGCCAGCCACGCTGTGGAGTACTTGGACGTGTGTGATGGAGCATTGCCCTGCATGAAAATCATGTTTTTCTTGAAGGATGCAGACTTCTTCCTGTACCACTGCTTGAAGAAGGTGTCTTCCAGGAACTGGCAGTAGGACTGGGAGTTGAGCTTGACTCCATCCTCAACCCGAAAAGGCCCCACAAGCTCATTTTTGATGATACCACCCCAAACCAGTACTCCACCTCCACCTTGCTGGCGTCTGAGTCGGACTGGAGCTCTCTGCCCTTTACCAATCCAGCCACGGGCCCATCCATCTGGCCCATCAAGACTCACTCTCATTTCGTCAGTCCATAAAACCTTAGAAAAATCAGTCTTGAGATATTTCTTGGCCCAGTCTTGACGTTTCAGCTTGTGTGTCTTGTTCAGTGGTGGTCGTCTTTTAGCCTTTCTTACCTTGGCCATGTCTCTGAGTATTGCACACCTTGTGCTTTTGGGCACTCCAGTGATGTTGCAACTCTGAAATATGGCCAAACTGGTGGCAAGTGGCATTGTGGCAGCTGCATGCTTGACTTTTCTCAGTTCATGGGCAGTTATTTTGTGCCTTGGTTTTTCCACACGCTTCTTGCGACCCTGTTGACTATTTTGAATGAAACGCTTGATTGTTCGATGATCACGCTTCAAAAGCTTTGCAATTTTAAGAGTGCTGCATCCCTCTGCAAGATATCTCACTATTTTTGACTTTTCTGAGCCTGTCAAGTCCTTCTTTTGACCCATTTTGCCAAAGGAAAGGAAGTTGCCTAATAATTATGCACACCTGATATAGGGTGTTGATGTCATTAGACCACACCCCTTCTTATTACAGAGATGCACATCACCTAATATGCTTAATTGGTAGTAGGCTTTCGAGCATATACAGCTTGGAGTAAGACAACATGCATAAAGAGGATGATGTGGTCAAAATACTCATTTGCCTAATAATTCTGCACTCCCTGTAATGTTACACAGTTACATAGTTACATAGGCTGAAAAGAGACATGTGTTCATCAAGTTCAGCCTTCCTCTCATTTGTTTTTTGCTGTTGATCCAAAAGAAGGCAAAAACCACAGTTTGAAGCACTTCCAATTAGGCAACAAACTAGAAATAAAATTCACTCTTGACCCCAGAATGGCAGTCAGACTTATCCTTGGATCAAGAAGCAACCACCCTACAATTATACAATTGAATATTCTTTTTTTGCAAGTATGCATCAAGTTGCTGTTTAAAACATTTGTACAGACTCTGATAAACCCATTATGCAAAATGCATTTTATATATATATATATATATATATATATATATATATATATATATATATATATATATATACTATATATATATAGTAAACATTGCTTTGAAAGTTTACAATAAATTTAAATCTTAAAATATTAGTCAAAACAGTTGACCATTCCTTTTTACAGAACTGTTTCAGTTCAGCAATATTCTTGGGATGTCTGGTGTGAATCGCTTTCTTGTGGTCATGCCACAGCATCTCAATCGGGTTGAGGTCAGGACTCTGACTGGGCCACTTCAGAAGGCGTATTTTCTTCTGTTTAAGCCTTTCTGTAGTTGATTTACTTCTATGCTTTGGGTCATTGTCCTGTTGCAACACCCATCTTCTGTTGAGCTTCAGCTGGTAGACAGATGGCCTTAAGTTCTCCTGCAAAATGTCTTGATAAACTTGGGAATTCATTTTTCCTTCGATGATAGCAATCCGTCCAGGCCCTGACGCACAAACAACTCAACTTTGGTTTCATCTGTCCACAAAATATTTTGCCAGTACTGCTGTGGAACATCCAGGTGCTATTGTGCAAACTGTAAACATGCAGCAATGTTTTGTTTGGAGAGCAGTGGCTTCCTCTGTGGTATCCTCCCATGAAATCTATTCTTGTTTAGTGTTTTACGTATTGTAGATTCGCTAACAGGGATGTTAGCATTTGCCAGTGACTTTTGTAAGTTTTTAGCTGACACTCTAGGATTCTTCTTCACCTCATTGAGCAGTCTGCGCTGTGCTCTTGCAGTCATCTTTACAGGACGGCCACTCCTAGGGAGAGTAGCAGCAGTGCTGAACTTTCTCCATTTATAGACAATTTGTCTTACCGTGGACTGATAAACAGCAAGGCTTTTGGAGATACTTTTATAACCCTTTCCAGCTTTATGCAAGTCAACCATTCTTATTCGTAGGTCTTCTGAGAGCTCTTTTGTGCGAGGCATCATTTTTGTGAAAAGCAAGTTTTTTAAAGGGCAGGGCAGCTGTAACCAACACCTCCAATCTCATCTCATTGATTGGACTCCAGTTGGCTGACATCTCACTCCAATTAGCTCTTGGAGATGTCATTAGTCTAGGGGTTCACATACTTTTTCCACCTGCACTGTGAATGTTTACATGGTGTGTTAAATAAAAACATAGCAACATTTCATTCTTTGTGTTTCATTAGTTTAAGCAGACTGTGATTGTCTATTGTTGTGACTTAGATGATGATCAGATCCCATTTTTGACCAATTTGTGCAGAAATCCATATCATTCCAAAGGGTTCACATACTTTTTCTTGCAACTGTAGAGCAAAAAAGGGCATATGAGCCCAACAGTGGAAGTCTCTCCAATTAATGAAAAAATAGAAAAAAATAAATCTTTATTCGAATATACGATAAATGATAAATTACAATAGAAGACAATATAATGCATATGGTGCAGCAGTAGAGAAGTTCTGAGAAGTGGAGGTACAAGTATGAGCAGATGGCAGTTGTCAGTGTTTTGCAGAGTAGATGGTATAAATGTGACATGCTTATTTAAAAGTGAGCAAGGTTGAAAGGGTGATGAAGTTATTTGTAAGAACAATGATTTTAAATTGATCCCTAAATCGTATTGGAGGCGAGTGCAAGGAATGACAGGGGAGTGAAAATCAGGTCAGAAAATCACTGAAAATCACTGAAAATCAATATAATTGAAAATCAACACAATTAAGTGGTTTCCCCAACTTCAACTGAAAATGCAACTTACAATTACTTCTCCAATGAGTATCATTTGAAAGTTCAAAGTTGAAGGAACAGTGTACTCACTATCTGGACAGGCCAGAAAAAGTAGGCCATTCTTTTGACTTTGCAATATTTCTAACATGCAGTCAACTGTGACACTCAACAAACCCCTAGTCAGTATTTCAAGTGTTCCAGCTCCAACTAAGGAAGCCCTTGATTAGTTGCATCAGCTGTGCTTGAGACAATACTCGTTTTGCATATTTGTGCTGTTGTGAGGAATTCTATTTAGGGGTTAAATAATTTTGATACTGGATTAGTCATTATTAGTTGCATTTTCAGTTGAATTTGAAGGAATCACTTGCAGTATTATTTGTGCTGAGCTTTTTTAATTGCTTTTGTTTTATTTGTTCACTGCAAACAGCTGAAAGTCTGTAAATCGTGACAAGAAATCTGATTTTCAATGCATTTGAATCATATAAATTACAACTATATTTGAGGTGTGAGTGGAAAAAATGAGCATTGCTCCAGCATTTATTATGGACTGCAATGAGATAAGCTAAACATGTATACAAAACTGAACAAGGAATAGAGCAGCACTAAACAAACTAAGAACACTAGGATGGGAGGCAGCACACCTGATAATAGGGGAATCCCTCCAACCTCCAAGAAAACTAGAACACGTCAAACAACAATATACAGGTAATGCCAAGAAAAAATACAACAAACACAATAGTATATAATAATAATAATAACAATAAAATCAATACGAGCAATAAAAAACCCACCAGATATAAAAAGAGTCCACAATAAAACTTAAAATAATAAAAAATACCAAGTGGTATGGCACAGTCTCAAAGGTGGCAATAGATCTTCTAGTCCTGGTATGTGACTTTCTTGGTAGCTTCACTTAATGGCAGAATATGAAAAGGAAGCAAAAATAGAGGCAAACCAATAGTGCAATATGTAAAATGGGTGTCTAAATTTGAGTGCAGTGTATATTGATACCACAGGTTAACATATTATTGTCACATAGATGAAAAGGAATCGTGGACATTTTAGGAATGGTGAAGAGATTAGTGAAGATGAAATGTTAACATTAAAGTGTCCAATGCATTGAGCACAATATTTAGCTCTCACTATCTATCTACAGTTATGCTCAAAAGTTTGCAAACCCTTGGAGAATGGGTAATATACAGTATGTACCATTTTTAAAGAAAACATGAGTGAGCAGGCAAAACACATTTCTTCTCTTTCTTATGGGATTCATATTCAACTGTAGGTTATAACACAATGGCACAATCATAAAACAAAACATGGCAATAAAGAAAAAAGTGAAATGCCCCCTGTTCAAAAGTCTGCATACCCTTAATTCTTAATATGGTGTATTGCCCCTTTTAGCATCAATGACAGCATGTAGTCTTTTGTGATAGTTGTCTTTGCAGTGGTATAGCTGCCCATTATTCTTGGCAAAATGCCTCCAGGTCATACAATGTCTTTGGTCATCTTGCATTAACCGCATGTTTGATATCTCCCCAGAGTGGCTCAATGATATTAAGGTCAGGAGACTGTAATGGCCACTCCAGAACCTTTGCCTGATGTAACCACTGGAGAGTCGACTTGGCATTGTGCTTATGGTCATTGTCATGCTGGAAAGTCCAAGAGCGTCCAATGCGCAGCCTTCATGCGGAAGACTGCAAATTGTCTGCTAGTATTTTCTGATAACATGGTGCATTCAACTTGTCATCAATTTTCACAAGATTCCCCGTGCCTTTAGTGCTCACACAACTCCAAAACATAAGTGAGCTAC
>OW240919.1:62072552-62228878 GCA_933207985.1 Pelobates cultripes
CATAGTCACATCTAGTTTAAAAAAAATAAACATATTTAACCCTAGTGAGTAGATTACATTTAATATGCACATTATTTTTACACATATTAGGCTTTGCTTCAAATTCAATGTAATCCCTATGGATTTACAAAGTTTCACTTTGAGCTGTCAATGTCAATATCAATATCGTGAACGTAATTATAGTGCAATCGTGCTACAAATTCAACCATTAAGGGGAGTGGCTGCATTATAGCCCTATTTACAGGGGCAAGGGTCATTACAGCTAGAGCTGCATTACCCTCGACTGTTGTTATGCAGGTGATGTTTCCCACACAGTAGGAGCTGACTTGGTATTATTGGAGTCTTTTGGTTAGAGTGCACCTGCCTTCAAGATGTTTTGAAAAGTTAAGCTATGATCCAGCACTCCTTAGAACACAAGCCTTGCTTTAGCCCCTAATTGGGTTAAAATATTGTGTGGAATTAGATCTCAATAAAAAAAACTTTATTAAAACATTACAAAAATGTCTTAGGGGTATGACTGGAGGTTTGTGAAGTAGGATACTAGGGTGCTGGACTTCCAGTTGTGTTGGACTTCCATTACTAAAGAGACTTCAAAGCTGGTGTTCTCTTTCCCATAATGCGACTCTGGTAGTAAATTTGAGGTGACATATCAGGATGAGATCTCGTGACTCTAAATGACTTTAAGACCGAGGTGTTGATCTCCATGTAACCACGGTGCTCTGAGGACCAAGATGGCAAGAGCCAAACTTCTGCAACAATTCTGCTAACAGTGATGTCACAAGTGTCAATCTGTTCTAAAGGTATAGTAAAAAAAAAAAAGAAATTGTTAGACATATTGCAATCCTCCCTGCAATCTAGCATCCATAGGTAAATCCAGACTCTGGGACTACATTGAACACATGGAAAGCAAGATGGAGTAGTGAGAGCCAACAATTCTATGACAGCTACTGCAGCAGAGACGTTCACTAACATGTAGAATCGCTCACAATGCAATAATTTAAAGCTGGGGGGCATAAATGAGACAGTGGGTCTCATATGACTGTGTACTCTTGTATTTTCAGAGACTCATACCGATGCAAAAAAGTGAGAGATCTGTTTCTAAACAGGGTTTACCACCTAACGTGGCCCAGCTGTCTTCCTGCTTCAGCTCCTGGATATGTTATAGTACAAGTGCACTTTTCAGTTTTGAAAGAACGTTACATTCTGCATGAACATGAATGCTGCTCTGGCCCCACTGGACCCACAAACATTTTCCGAACATTTAATTATTCAGTGATTTTTCATTGGCTATACTGTTGGCATGCATTATTGTGCATTAGTACTACTCTGAAGAATCCAACAAAATTCGTCTTTCAGAAAAATGGGATTACAAAAGTTATTTTGGTGGAGGTTGACAGCTTGCAGATTCTCTCTCAATGGGATATTTAAGTCAACCATGAACATGGTCCCCTGCCTGAGCAACCACCCATAACACCTTGAATATAAAAAGATTGGCAGCATGCTGGAGGCCTGCCATAAATATAGGTACAGTGGGACATCCTGGCTTTTATGGCTTTTATCATTGGGGTACCAGCCTACTATGGCTTTTTCCTAACTGTTGGTGGTTCAACTTCTCACTCATTTTATGTATAAAAATATCTCATACATAGTTACCTCAAGCCATTTTTTTTGTTTTGTTTTTTCATTTAAATCCAGGACATACTTGAAAATGAGAGAAATTTCAATGTATCCTGTCTGGTAAAATATTTTATAAATAAATAATTATTTGAGCGGCTTTGATCTAAATCTGATACATCTAGTTGAGTATACTGCCCACTAGACCCTTGCTGTAGAGCTGAAGTCACAGTTTGTGCCCATTGCTCTTGTCTTTTCACTTATTTTTCAGTTTTTGTTTGGTTTACTGTGGCATTCTGGAGGACAATAAAGCTTAGAAGTCATAATCTAAGGATGAGGTAGGCACCCTTCAGCACTCCAGGAATTGTGGACTATATCTCCCCTAATTCCTTGCCAGCATTAGGGCTGTAAAAGCATTATGGGTGATGTAGTCCATATCTGGAGAGCCAAAGGTTGTCGACCACATTTATCTATTTTATAGATAGTGCTTACGCTACTGTGAGAGGCACCAGGAATTTCATTTCAGGATCTAATCCTCTTGGAACTTATGTTCTACATTTGTTTCCACTGCATTACACTTATACAGTGTCCTCCTAAGTTCCCCTGGCCTGCCCTCTCCCTGTTAGGTGGGCCTTGGGAGGAAGTATTGTTTAGTTTATTGGTGGGGTCCTGGATTCTTTCCCATTGAGTCCCTCTTTCTGCGTTCGGGGACAGCTTCAGGCCTCTGTATCAGAGTATACCATTTGTATCATCTCTCTCTAAACCTTGCTCGCAACTTGGTTTTATGTTCATATTTTTTTGGGGGGGGGCATGGGGGGTTGTGTTTAAAGTGGTGCAAAAGTCATACCTTATATTACAGTCTTTCTAGCTGAACAAGTATCACATGGCTCATATTACAAATGCTTCTCTGTTATCCGGTCAAGATAGTAGACTGAATTATTAGTATTCCAGCGTGTCGTCATTCTATGATAACTACTGTTCTCTTCTACCTGTCCTAACAAAACAAAAAAAGAATAAATGCATAAAATATAGGTTATAAACAGAAATAATATGGCAATGTATTATGGTAATATGGTAAAAGATTATTTTTCACAAAATGTGGAGTTATGGATTTTAGTGCAATATGGTGTCACACTTATTGGCATAGAAGGTTGCCATTTGCGTGTTCATATATTATTTAATAGTTCAACATACACAAATAAAGATTAATTGGATTTTATCAACATGAGTAAAAACTGTTCTTGGTTTGTGCCACAATTGTCATTTTGTATCCTTTCTAACACAGGGTGGATCCAGACCCCGATCACAGGAGGGGCATTGGATGATTTTTTAAATCTTATTTAAAAGCAAACAATTACTCATAAACCATGTGTATTATGTTATGTGTTAATGCTGTGAGGCTCTGAAATTGAGTATTAAATGTGTATGAGCACATGAAAAAAGTTGTTCCACAGCAATAAAACCTAAAAATTGCAGAATGCATGTGGGATACTGGAGATGCAAATGTGTTTTCTGCCACTGTGTGGAATGTAGGGGTGAGTTTGTGTGGGATGTCAATGTATGTGAATGTAAAGATGTGTGCTTGAGTATTGGTGTATGTCGTATATGTAGGACTGTATAGTATGTGAATTTATCCTGTCTCCTATCAACATCCCTCTCTCTGCCACCTTCTCTTTCCAAGTCTTTCCCCATCTCTTTGTTACCAAATCTCTTCATCCCTGTCCCATAAAAATCCTCTACTCTTCTTTAACCATATCTACAGTCCCCTTTCCTGATCCTCTATCCACACATTTCTCCAATTCCCTTCTCTCTAAAACAATACCTCCAATTGTCTAACCTCAACAGGAACACATCCAATCCCCCAGCCATACTTTTAGTGTCCTTATCTCCCTCTCCTGTTGGCCTAATCTCCATTCCACTCCATTATTTTCTCCCTATGCAGTCAGTCTCATATCATATCTGCCCCAGCCACATTATTCCCAGCTTCTATTTTCTTTAGTAACCTTATTATGAGTTGAATTTAAAAAAAAATATATACTGTAATTTCAATATTTTTCACTGACATTCAGGAGCTAGTGGAGGCAAAATAGCAAAGACATAACATAGTTACAGGTGAGCTGGCATGGCCACAACTGGGTGAATTGGGGCAAAGTAAGTTCTCAAAGTTATATTGAACTATCAGCAATTGAGTTTTAGCAAACTAATGTTTTTTTCAAGAGGCTAGTCATTTCCAAGGGAGGAGTATCTGCATTGCAGACCCATGTGGTGTGGCAAAGCTGTCAATGACTTGGCTCTCAGCACAGCTCTCAGTAAATGTGAGTGCTGTGTTTTATACTGTAGTTGACAACAGCTGCTTCTGCCAACATGACCTACACCCTGGTACCTAACCCCGCTTTGTACTCAGAGAGTAGTGTCAGAGTATTTATATCGGCAGACATTTTGTGCTAGGATAGAAACTAAAAGTGTATATTCTGAGTCACTCTGAACAGACCAGACTCCATTTTGTTATTTCAAGTTAACAAAAAGACACAAAATTCTTTCTGTAAGACTGGCCTCTTTGCCAGAGCTAAGGAATGCATAGTATATACAAACCAAGTGATAAGGAAGGGGGTTGGACAGGCTGTCTAATGCTAATTGAATATAATCAAATCTAAACCCAGACAATTGTGACAGAGAAGATTAAATAATTTAATATTTAACTGTCTATATATATAAGGTACCATTGTATGGAAAAGGGTAAACTTAGTTCATGATCTGCCATATCAGAAAAAAACTCAGATTTGCAGACACATAGTCTGGACAAAATTTAAGAAACCCTTTGATCTTTGAAGGATACGTAAGTTATAGCCACTATCTAGATAGGCCAAAATGACGTCAAAATAGCCACCAGGAAAAGTTAACTCTTTCCTGGATAGGTATGTTTAGTGGGACAAGACTGCCCTCTACAGACCAAATAACTAATTTGCGATCTGGAAGATAACCACACCTCTAGTGCTTCTATTGGGTTATCAACTGATGACGTACAGAGAGTCTGGCCCTTTAAAAGTTAAGACAAAGGGAAGATAGAAAAAGAAGATACGAAAGAAGAGGCAGATGCAGGACATATGCAAAGGAGAGGAGAGAGGAATTGGAAGTTTGGGGACTCCAACTCGGACAACATCTGAGACTAACACTCTACTCCTAAAACTCTAACACTTAGAATTTACTGACTTTCTAACCAACACCTCCATGCAGAGAGACTACCAATCGGATGAAATATCTACTCAACTGGTAATTATACTGGTTACATTTAATTAAATTAAATTAATTAAAATGTATTAATAGCATTATATATGACTGGATAAAGCACGGTCAGATTTCCATATTAAGAAATCTTAGTTAACTAAGAATATATAGTTATAAACATTCCATTCTGCAGGTGGAATTAAGAATAATTATATATTGATGTGATATTATCACGTGTTAGCATACCGCTGTTTTTATCCAGGTGTATTGATTTGCTCTAAATTAAGATAGATATCTTTTAGACAAATTAAAATCTGCTTATATAATGTTAGATTCTCTTATTGGATGGTTTAAGAAAATGACTAGTGAACTGGTTTAAATGTTATTTTATTTAAAAATTACATAAGAATAGATCTTAACTACCTAGGAGATCTAGCCAGCATTGAAAGGGTTATTCTAACTGTCTGCTAAACTTTACGACCTTATGCTGCACTCTGAGGAATTCTGTTCTCTGTGTGAAAAGTTTCACTTTCAGTCTGTGGAAGCTAGTCATAAATCGTAGAAGTCTTGACAGATAATGCTATTTAGCCATTGAAACGTAATACCCATTTCTTTGTATTGCATATCATTTTATACTGAATATTCATTGATTATTGTCATGCATGTTGCATAATATTATTATTAATTTGTCATATAAATAAAAATCTATTTTTATACATTGTGATATTAATTATATGAAATATATTCCACTTAACACGATAAACGTTCTTTGGGATCTGAGAATTGAATTAGTGGGCAATTCTCAACTGTTTACTATTATTATCCCATAAATATCCCCACATATTGGAGGCACGGTGCTGAGATCGTTTAAGTTGAAATTGTATTTCATATATAATAATAATATTGGTGTAATTCATGCAATTTAATCTTAATATAGAAAAGAGTTTTGTATTGAGATTAATCAATAAAATAAAAATAAAAATGGCCAGTGGCAGTGATAAATCTGTAACAGATAATACTGAAATAATTGAAGACCTAAGAAAACATGCTCTAGTTCATATTCATAAACATATGAAAAATGATGCAACCTATGAGGTTTGGTTGAAAAGCATAGAATGGGAAGCTAAACACACCATTCTAACTGATGAACACATCATCATATATCTTAAAGAAATTGCTGAACAAAAGAACATAGAAAGGAAAATGGCGTACATAATACACTCTTGGCCTTTCTTTATGACAGCACTTCTTAAGGTGTGTGATGAAAACAAGTCACTGAATGCCAAATTGGACACGTACAGTGACGATCTGGGCATTCAAAATGGGAAATACCAAGATTTACTTGCTGAGCATAAAACTCGTCAGGCTGATCATGAAAAAGAAATGAAAGCTTTGACGGATAAATGTGCACAGGATATAAAACAGCTTAAAATGCAATTGGATGAGTATGAAAAGGAGAGTCAGAAATTAGACAGTGAGGTTAGTAGTCATCATTCTGTGCCAAAAAGTTGCACAAAAATGCAAGAAAAGACTATCTGTAAATCCCCTCCTTATTATGATTTTCCCACACCAAACCAGGTTTTCATAAAACAGTCTGTAAGTAAAGGTGTGAGTAATTCTAAAAAATCACCTGTGGAACAAGATTCCCCATCTCATGACATTACCAAGCCACCTTGGCAATCTTGGGCAGAACAGTTTGAAAAAGCTGTCTTGGCCAAACTTGAGAGGAGAGTCCAATTCAAGGTGATAGGAATGAAAACAGACATGGTTCTGTACACTGGCAGGATTCTGATGCTGATCAGAATTGTGACAGTGAACAAGAAGCTCAGAGTGATGGGAGTGAAAGTGATTGCACTGTCCACTCTGAAGGCCATGTAACTGATATGCCATCTGCACTGTTGTACGGGTCTAATTCCTCTTCAGCAGACAGATCGCATAGACGTTTACCCAAACACAGAAACAGAGGTCGTAATTCAACGACGCCTGTTTATGAAACACCAAAGGTCATCAAATTCCTTAGAGAGACTGTCCCACAATTTTCTAGAGGTTCAGGAAACATATCTGAACATCTGGAAAATTATGATAGAGCAATGAATTCATTGGGCATGTATGATGACATTCATAAGAAATGGTTCATTACATGGACCTTTGATTCAATGTGCCGTGTTTATCTAGAAAGTCTTCAAGCTATACAGTTAATGTCCTGGTCCAAGATGAAATATGAAATAATCATGGAATATGGTAAGTATAAAACTATTGCCTCTGCAAAGAAGGCGCTTTATAACTTAAAGTGCCGTCCAGATCAAAGCCCCAGAGAATTTTTAATAATTCTTAAAAATGCATACTCCGTGGCCCAAAGAAAACCCAGGTATGAAAGCACAGACTTCAAAGATCTGTATTTTCATGCCATGCCAGTAAACATACAAATGAACCTCGCAAGAGATTACGATTGTAAGTTACCATTAGAATGGCTAGTCAGTCAGTGCATGAAATTGTATACTATACACCATGCACATGACGAAAATCAGCCAAAGGTTAAGAAACCTGGTGATAAAATGGTGTCAGAGACTAAAATTCAGTTAGGTTTAGAAACCCAACAGAAAAAGAGGACCTATTCCGAGGTTTTGAAAACACCAAAACCTCAGAAACAGGAAAACGCAGGAAGCAATTCTGCAAATTCCTCTAATAACTCTGAAAAATCCAATGCCAATGGGAATAAACGCCCCTGGGTTAATAAGAACCAAGGCAATTCCCAATGGAGAAGGAATCCTCAGGGAAATAGGAGATATGGAAACAGAAACAACCAATCTGCTTCCAATAACTCCCAACAGTCTCAGCCATCCCAGCCAAATTCTAATGGGCAAAGACAAAACGGCAATGGGGGAAATAATTTGCGTCGTCAGGTTGGTCAATTGACAGACCAGATGGGCAAATTAATGGAGGGAATGACAAAGATTAACCAAGTCTTTGCCACAAATCCTTTTTTAGGGATAGCTCCAATTGCAGAACTACCTGTGCAACCGCAGCAACAACAACAGGCGCCGCAGCAATAATAGCCACTGTGACTAAACAGGCTAGGTTATCAGTAGATGTAATACCTAACCCTGTTTCCTTTCCAGGTACTAACAGTCAAACAAACAATAGTTGTGTTAGAAAACCTATTGCCTATCCCGTCACTTCACTTTCGGGTGAAGGAGGCGCAACGTGTTCCTCTGTTTTTTCATTTCAGCCAAAGGCTAAAGTAGCCCCAGCAACCACTAGTTTCCGGGATCCAGACCTGAAAGGGTTAACTGATGAGATGCCGACCACTAGTTCCCACTTGACAGTTCAAGTTATTCCTAAAAAGGATGGGCCTGTGGGTAAGACTGAGCATTCCTCAGTACAGGTAGAAACTACTGCTGTGACCGGTAATATATGGAAAACAAGTAATATGTTGACACATTCTAAATTCTTATGTGAATTAGAAGAACATGAAGGAAGGTACTACATGTCTGTAGAAATACAGGATTCGCTACCCCAGCCTTTTAAAGGGTTAATAGATACTGGTTCACAAGCCACTATCTTATCCAATACCTACTTCCAGCAGGTAATGGACTTAGCAGCGGATAAGCCGAAGCTAAGAGATTTCCCCAATGCTCTGTTGAGTGTAGGAGGAAATGCCCTTCATATTATTGGCAATACCTGGTTAAAATTTAAAATAGGTAACAAAACCTTTAGACACCCGGTGATAGTGGTAGATCTCCCCTATGACCGACTGATTCTGGGTATAGACATACTCAGAAGACTTAACACAATAATTGACTGTGTGAATGGAATTGTATGGTCACAAGCTAAGGTTCCCATAACCTATGAGAGATCACATGTACAATCTGATCGTAACTGCCATGTGATAGAAGAAAGACCTGACTCGATAGAGGTACATTTTAGAAATAGTCAGTCACCTGACGTGACTATCCTGCAGGTGAATGATGCAATTGCACCTGTAGATGAGCATTCCGTAAGAATTGCTCCAGAGAGGATCCAGAATGTCTCTCTTGAAGGTGATGTTTTAACCATTTCTCTCCACAGGGACTATGTTGAATCTGTAGATCTGGCAGGTCATGCTCAATTCCTTGCCAGAATTGAAAGGGTTAATAACAATTTATTCTTTCCTATGCAAATATATGACTTAGGAAGAAGTAGGAATGCAAAGCTGGACTTACAGAGTGAGAACAGCTATATTAGCAGAAGTCTGTTAAGGCAGATCGCTAATCCTAAAATGATCAGGTACACTTCCCCACATGACAGGTGGATCCAGAATCTGGATGGCGAATCAGAGAGTCACAATGTGATAGCAAAATGTTTACTATCTATTTCCATCGGAAATAAGACAGTTAAACATTTATTCCTAGTGATAGACGAACCTCGCTATCAGGTTTACGTTGGCAATGATGTCATACATCGCTTTGCCATACACCTTGATCTGATTAATTCCAATTTGTGGACAAGGTTAAAAGGTAATCCTTGTGGATACCTTCACGAGGAAAACGCCCTGAAATCAGGACAAATACTCCCATATGCGGTAAGTATCCAAGTTCCTGATGACATAACCATTCCACAGGGGACAAGTAATTTTCTTTTACCCCTACAGGTCAAGGAGGGTCAGAGATTAGAAAACTCTGATGCCCTAATCTGTTTATCTAACAAGATACAACAATTAGGGATGGTGGTAACACATACACCAATGGTAAGTATTGGTAAGAATCCCACCTATATCATGGTCAACAATGTTACACCCAATAGTGTTACTTTACCAAAAGGAACATTATTAGGTCTAGCATTGGATGCTGAGTACTATACATTTGGTTTCCAAAACCAAATTATAGGCCTCATCCCTGAAGAATACTTAACTGAGGACGAAATTGTCGATCAAATATTCCATTCCTCCCCAGAAGGATTATTCACTATCCTATCTGTATATCCCTTCAACGTCGAAGAAGGCTCGTGTAAAATCGAAGAAGCATCTATCACCTTCGATCATCCGCTCAATGAGCAGGAATCACAAGAGTATCTCGACCAAAGAGAAAAGGTAAGTCAACACCGAACTGACCTAACTTCTAGGCTTGAAGAAGCTTATGAGATAGGCCAGCCTGAAATCTTTCCAGGATTTCAGGAAAGGCTAGAAGAGCAAATATCTTTAGCTGACGGTTGCTCCAACGATGCTGACCGGCAACAGCTAAAGGAAATCCTTTTGGAATTCCAAGATATTTTCGCCAAAGATTCCTACGACTGTGGGTTAACTAACCTCCACGTAGCCAGAATACAAACTGATCCAAATTTGCCACCTGTATTTATCAAACAATATAGACTCCCATTAGCGTCATATGATGGTCTACAAGACATCATTCAGAATTTAAAGGAAAGGGGCATTATACGTCCAGTGCACAGTTCGTATAATAATCCAGATCTTGGGGATTCTGAAACCTAATGGACAATGGCGTTTATGCGCTGACTTACGACAGCTAAATAAACGCGTCTATATGTCTGGTTGGCCAACGCCATACATAGACCAATGTTTGGTACAAATGCAGGGATCCAAAATATTCACTGCCATTGACTGTGCGCAGGGATATTGGACTGTACCAGTCCATAATGAAGACCAATACAAATTGGCCTTCACATTTGGAAAGCAGCAGTATACCTGGACCCGTATGCCTTTCGGTTATATAAACTCTGGTCATGAATTCGCTGTGTTCATGCATAAAGCTATGCCTGACGCACTCGAGAGAGGAACGTTATCATATGTCGACGATGTCTTGCTGAAAAGCACTTCCTTTGATAAACATATCTTAGAAATTAGACATGTTCTCACGCAGTTAAGAGAGGCAGGGATTAAACTGTCTTTACAAAAGGCACAATGGTGTCGCACCCATGTCAATTTCCTCGGACATGAGGTAACTTCTGAAGGATTAAATCCCCAGAGGAAGAAGGTTGAAGCCGTACTAAAGGCTAAAACACCTTCAAACATCAGGGAATTAAGATCGTTCCTTGGTATGACTAACTACTCCCGTAAGTTTATAGATAACTATGCAGAAATAACAAAACCACTCTTACACCTGCTTAAAAAGGAAACTACCTGGAACTGGGGGGAGCCTCAGGACCAAGCGGTAAGTGAACTGAGGAGGAAGCTCACTCAGGCACATTGTTTAGCATACCCAGAGGGGGGTAAACCTTTCTATCTGGAGACAGGATATACCGATTTAAGCATTAGTGCTGTTCTGTATCAGAAGCAGGATAGTTTAAACAAAGTTATTGCATATGCTAGCAAGACTTTGTCACCTGTTGAAGTTAAATTCAACACGTGTGAGAAAGCGTTATTGTCGACTGTCTGGGCACTACAAAATTTTCGTAGCTATATTCAAGGTGAGAAAATAATTGTAGAAACAGCTCACCAACCTCTACAGTATCTGCAGAGTGAAAGAATTAGAGACGGTAATCTCTCTAACAGTCGGATTACTGCATGGACTCTATCCTTACAGGGATGGCCGTTAGAAGTCCGTTATAAACATAATAAGAGAAGCCCAGTTGCCCAAGGTTTAGCAGAATTACATGACTGTACTGCTCCATCTCTGGATGATAATGACACCGGAGATGACTTCCTAGAAGAGCAATTGCTATCTCCTTATAAAGTTTATGACGAGGGATACTGTCGACCACTACCGTGGGTATACATTGATGGTTGTTCATATCACCACGTCGTTGGTGCTGAGCGGAAGTTAGTTGCAGGTATCGGAATCGCCTGGACAGGTGATTATCCCAATGTATCTATAGGATACAATATTGGTCCCAAAAGCAGTCAGATAGCCGAACTCTGTGCAGTATATAAGACCATTCAAATGGCAATAGAATATAGTATCAAAGAATTTGTTATTATAACTGATTCCAACTATGTTCGCAACAGTTTCATCGAATATCTGCCTAGCTGGAAACGTAACCAAATGCTGAAAAGCAATAACAAACCTGTTAAACATGGGAAATTGTTTTGTAAAATCGATGAGTTGGTTAAGGAAAATGGTTTAACCATATATTGGAAGAAAACCAAAGGCCATTCTAAAATAGAAGGTATTGACAAGGATGGTAATGACTTAGCCGATTCACTGGCAAAACAAGCTGCCATCGATGGTGAAATCCTAAACATTGATGATCTTATGGGTTCAATTCATGTTGAAGCCATAACAAGACGACAGGCTAGAGATAATGCCGACTTAAATGTCGTGCAATGGAGTCAAGAAGCTCCTAGTGAGGACCTGATTACTAGTCAAAAGAATGATCCCGTCATAGGCATATTCTATAGACATATAGAAGACCCTACTGCCAATCCCATCACAGATGAGGATTGCAAAAATAATGAAGATTTATGAATCTTGATGAGATATAAAGTCCAATTTAGTATCATGGATGGGTTACTGGTCAGAACTTCTAAACATGGTATACAACAATGGGTAGTCCCAACTGTATACAGAGGGTTAATGCTCCAACACGCACATGATGCACCTACATCTGGGCATCGTGGTGATAAGATCACATATGAGATATCGCGTGATTATGCATATTGGCCACACATGTTAAGGGATGTTAAGACATACTGTCAGGGATGCTTGATTTGTCCGCAATATCAACCCCATGGTCCAACCCATCGTGCACCACTTCAGAAGAGGGGGTGTCATTACCCTGGTCTGATATTCAAATTGACTTTATAGGTCCTGTAACAAGATCTTCAAGAGGTAACAAATACATGTTAACCGTTATATGTATGTACACAAAGTGGATAGAATGTTTGCCTTGTAAAGAGAACACGAGTACCGTGTGCGCCACTTTGTTGATTAACCATGTCTTTTCCAGGTTCGGTCTGCCTCAAAGAATTGAGTCAGACAGAGGTAGTCATTTACCAGCGAAGTAATGGCTAAGATGTGGAACATTCTAGGTGTTAAACGAAAGCTACATATTGCATACCGCGCTGCGTCTAGCGGGGGGGTAGAGCGATATAACCAGTCTATCGTTAATATTCTGAAGAAATATGTTAAGGAGTCTGGTAAAGACTGGGACATTAAATTGCCCCTAGTTTTAATGGCGATTAGAGCCACACCTAGCACTGCTACCAAATTGTCACCTTTTGAATTGATGACAGGAAGAAAGATGGTTTTACCACAGCATTTACTATACCGTACTTCAGATCATAATTTGATCAATGCTGCCACTACGCATCAGTATATCGAAGATTTGCGCAAGCATTTACAGCATGCGTTTGCTTTTGCCCAAAAGAATCTAGAAAAAGCAGCGACAGGGGTTAAGACTTATTACGATCTAAAAACCATGAAAAAGGAATATGAGATCACAGATCAAGTCTATCTGTATAACTTTGCGCGAAATCAAGTTAAGGAAAATAAATTTTTACCTTCTTGGAAAGGGCCATATGTCATCATTGACAAAATTTCCCCAGTAGCGTACAAGATAAAAATTCCTAAGGATGGTGATTTTATTGAAAAGTGGGTTCACATTAACCAGTTGCGTGCTTGTCATCCTAAATCTCAATTAAGGATTATAGGTGTGGATTCAGACGCAGAAGGGTGAACGACTAACCTGGATGAATGCTTGATTCACGTGGTATCGTATGATGTGAATTGTTGTGATGTGCCATGATCTCATGTACATTCATGTCATTAACCATTTCCTTGCCATCCAATAACTACATTTTCTAAGCAGGTTACTAGCTTGTTTAACTGCTATAGGCAAATTACTGAAGAGTCAGTAATAAATGTAGTGAGAGATGAAGTTATAAAAATAGAATTAGACAGAATACATATGTGATGAATCGTAAAAATGTGTTGACCTAGGCCAAGTGATGTCACACTGTTATAAGTTTGTATGCTTAACAAACCTTGAATCATTAGTAGATAAGTCTGAAACGAGTTCCTGATCCGTGACTGTCGAAAGATGTCCAAGAAGGATGTGGCGTGTTTCTGGATCGTACTGCTCCTGTGCCAAGAGCTACGGACCGACCCGATCGCAGAGATGGGACCATCCTCCGGCATCCTGATTCAAGAGACACCAGGGTTCATCTTGACAGAGAAGAGGATCCTGACCCGACGTGTGTTCGTCAGCTTGGACCCCAAGATTTCCATCAAGAAGGCATACAACATTTCATCGATGCAGCTTCCTGAGTTACAGACTTGGTACCAGATGCACCTCCAAAGAGCACAGGACCATGTGCGAAATATCTTGGAGCAAGCCCGGAAACCATTTGTATCCAGTTCTATTCCGATGAGCAACCGACCCAAAAGGTTCCTCACCGCTATAATTGTTGCATTAGTTTGTGCCACTGTCGGTGCAGTTGTCGCAACTGGAATGTCTGCAGCCAACTCTATTACTGTCCAAAAGCTGGATATGGAAATCTATGCGCTAAAGCAACACATTAACGATATTCATCAGGTGATAAACCAGCAAAGAACACTTCTCCAAGACGTGTTAACTATTGTGGAAGACACAGTTGTTACAACAAATTTGCATTCGGAGTTAATTGCCAAATCCACTGAGTTGCACCAAAGTCATGACTTATTTAAGCGTGAACTTCTATTTCTGCATGACCCAATATTGTTCCACACACTTGCTTTTCTCGACGAAGTGCAAACTGGAATGATCGAATTGGCAGGGGGACGCATACCTCTGTATTTTGTATCCAAGGATATTGTTCATGCGATGTTTGCCAATGTGGATGGAGAAACAATTGAGCCTATGCAATTAAATCTGGCCTTTGAGATGGGGAGCGCTATACCTCTCTTAATTAATCCGGAACGTATGGAGATTTGCTTTTTATTGACCATACCATATGTAACTCCCAAAGACATTTTTCAAATGAAAACAATGTACTATGATAATAATAATATTATGGTTGATTGTACTAAGTGTAAAGTTAAAACTCTTACAGGTACAAATATATACAAAAATGTTCATTCCATAATGTACTATGTTAGAAATGATGTGATTGCACAATATGTCTAGTAACTTCTATAGTGCTTATTCATAAGCTAAATTAATTTTGGCTATGAAATGCACTAAAGGGGGGTTATGTCAGAGTATTTATATCGGCAGACATTTTGTGCTAGGATAGAAACTAAAAGTGTATATTCTGAGTCACTCTGAACAGACCAGACTCCATTTTGTTATTTCAAGTTAACAAAAAGACACAAAATTCTTTCTGTAAGACTGGCCAGAGCTAAGGAATGCATAGTATATACAAACCAAGTGATAAGGAAGGGGGTTGGACAGGCTGTCTAATGCTAATTGAATATAATCAAATCTAAACCCAGACAATTGTGACAGAGAAGATTAAATAATTTAATATTTAACTGTCTATATATATAAGGTACCATTGTATGGAAAAGGGTAAACTTAGTTCATGATCTGCCATATCAGAAAAAAAACTCAGATTTGCAGACACATAGTCTGGACAAAATTTAAGAACCCTTTGATCTTTGAAGGATACGTAAGTTATAGCCACTATCTAGATAGGCCAAAATGACGTCAAAATAGCCACCAGGAAAAGTTAACTCTTTCCTGGATAGGTATGTTTAGTGGGACAAGACTGCCCTCTACAGACCAAATAACTAATTTGCGATCTGGAAGATAACCACACCTCTAGTGCTTCTATTGGGTTATCAACTGATGACGTACAGAGAGTCTGGCCCTTTAAAAGTTAAGACAAAGGGAAGATAGAAAAAGAAGATACGAAAGAAGAGGCAGATGCAGGACATATGCAAAGGAGAGGAGAGAGGAATTGGAAGTTTGGGGACTCAAACTCGGACAACATCTGAGACTAACACTCTACTCCTAAAACTCTAACACTTAGAATTTACTGACTTTCTAACCAACACCTCCATGCAGAGAGACTACCAATCGGATGAAATATCTACTCAACTGGTAATTATACTGGTTACATTTAATTAAATTAAATTAATTAAAATGTATTAATAGCATTATATATGACTGGATAAAGCACGGTCAGATTTCCATATTAAGAAATCTTAGTTAACTAAAGAATATATAGTTATAAACATTCCATTCTGCAGGTGGAATTAAGAATAATTATATATTGATGTGATATTATCACGTGTTAGCATACCGCTGTTTTTATCCAGGTGTATTGATTTGCTCTAAATTAAGATAGATATCTTTTAGACAAATTAAAAATCTGCTTATATAATGTTAGATTCTCTTATTGGATGGTTTAAGAAAATGACTAGTGAACTGGTTTAAATGTTATTTTATTTAAAAATTACATAAGAATAGATCTTAACTACCTAGGAGATCTAGCCAGCATTGAAAGGGTTATTCTAACTGTCTGCTAAACTTTACGACCTTATGCTGCACTCTGAGGAATTCTGTTCTCTGTGTGAAAAGTTTCACTTTCAGTCTGTGGAAGCTAGTCATAAATCGTAGAAGTCTTGACAGATAATGCTATTTAGCCATTGAAACGTAATACCCATTTCTTTGTATTGCATATCATTTTATACTGAATATTCATTGATTATTGTCATGCATGTTGCATAATATTATTATTAATTTGTCATATAAATAAAAATCTATTTTTATACATTGTGATATTAATTATATGAAATATATTCCACTTAACACGATAAACGTTCTTTGGGATCTGAGAATTGAATTAGTGGGCAATTCTCAACTGTTTACTATTATTATCCCATAAATATCCCTACAGTAGTTAATTTAAACAAAGGCATTGGTGCTCTCTCACTGGCTCCCCACTCATTATCACCATGGGTAAATTACACTTCCACATTCAGATTCACTTCCTGAAATGTTAGGCAGTATAGACATTTACATTGCAATATGTAATTGGAAGGCACAAGTAGGGTTATTTACTAATTTTCAATTGTGAAACTGTGGCAAAACTAGCCAAGCTGTGGCCATAGCTGAGTTGAAGAACTTTGCCAAATCAGATATTTTTACCCTAGGTTGATATTCAGAATTAAAAAGAGAAAATTTCAGAGTTTAGTGAATATCTCTAAAGGAAATTAGGACATTTTCTTCATATCCTCTGTTCCTCCGAGACATTTATGATAATGTCTTTAGATTCTTAAAATCATTTGATCAGCTGAATTGGTCTCACATAAATGAAACATTATTCATATTTGGCATTCACAAACAGTTAATCACAGAAATAACTGTCCTTTATTCAAGCCCCTTTACTAAAATATCTAAGGCAGAATTATTTCTAAGCCTTTCAAGATAACTAATGGTATCCAACAGGGATGCCTCTTTTTGTCTTTTTGTTTAATATCCCTAGAGCCAGTGGCTCACTTGCCTATAATGTCACAATCCATAATAGAAAGCTCTAAAATCCAAACAATATCTCTTAAATCTTTTTATAGATGTCATTCTTATTAACATGAATGTACCTTCTTTTTCACTCTCTTTGCAGATACTTTGCAGCCTAGACATTTATACTAAATTTTCATACTAAATGGATGGTACCAACACAGATTATTATGGATGAGCACACTCAAAGACATAATGTATCTCACCTGCTTTGGTATGTGCATCCGCAACTACCTCCTCGATGCCTGAAATTCTTTCACTTACCAACTCCCAGCAAAACTTGGAAGCATTATTAATAACTGATAGTGAGGAATTTTCTTTGTCAGGCCTTTTCCCTTGCCATGGTCTTTTGTATCAATTTGCAACTCTCTGTAATTCTCCTTTTCTCCAAACCATATGGTGAGGAGCCCCAACGAACGAGACAAGACAAAGTAAGGTTCAAGGTGAATTCTGACGTTTATTGGGCTGTGTAACAGGTTATATTCAGCAGGAATCAGGTGTGGTATTTACAAACATTATCCAATCTCTAATAGAATCATCTATCTTATCTTAACATCTTAACCTATAACTAGCTTGCAGCTGTATCTTCATGTTCGGGCCTTGCACAAAAGCCCCTGAGGAAGTCCTGTTCAGGACTAAACGCGTAGGGCAGAGAGACCAAGAAAGTACTTCTAATTGTTACTTATATTGTATTATTTTGTTTATATAATTGTTTTATTTGCTGAACTTTGTTTAAAGGTTTTTTGGCTTCTACACAGCTTGCCCTTAGAACAGAAGGGATCGTGGCACTGGAAAGACTGAGTGTTTGTTATGCTGGATTTTTACTTCTATCTTGTGAGTGCAATCTTAATTTATTATATTGGTGCACTATGTTTGCGTCTCTCCCACTCAATCGTTTAATTGAGGTTGAAAAGGAAAAAAACTGAGCTCCTCCAAATCCTAAAGATTCCTATATGCCTGCAACTTACTACTGTCTTGTGAGTGCAATTTGTCACAAGCGCAATTGTGGTGTTTTAACATACCACACTATTATTGGTTTCTGTGTGTTTTTATATTTCTAGATTGTGTTGCTTGTACTTTAAAATTTGGGCTGTTTGGCAGGCTTACATTCCCCAAATACCTCTTTAGCTACGATAAGATAAAAATCATGGAGCAATTTTGGTAAGTATCAACATAATTGGAAGTGCAATTTATGATCTACAGGAGAACGTTGCTTATTTTACACTTCTACAAGATTGGAGATCCTCTTTCAATATCTGACCATATCATAGCCAAAACTGAATAATGAGAAATAGTATTATATACTTGATTGAAATGTGGTATGTATGTGAAATTGCATGCAATGATGTCCAATAATTTAGCACCTTGAAAGCTTCCTCACCTACACAATAAGACTTATTCACTAAACTGGAAAATATGGAGAATCGACAAGGTAATTTAACTTTTTAGTAAATATATATACAGTAAAAGAAGTTGAAGAAATGGTTTTATCAGAGTCCATACAGATGTTCAAACAGCTATTAGATGCATACTTGCAAAAACAGAATATTCAAGGATATAATCTTTCAATGTAGGGTAATAACTGCTTGATCCAAGGATAAATCTGACTGCCATTCTGGGGTCAAGAAGGAATTTTTTTCCTAGCTTGTTGCAAAATTGTGCTTCAAACTGGGTTTTTTTGCCTTCTTTTGGATCAACAGCAAAAAACAAATGTGAGGAAGGCTGAACTTGATGGACGCAAGTCTCTTTTCAGCTATGTAACTATGTAACTATGTAACTATGTAATTATCTAGAATATTCAGATGTTAGAATTCTATATTTAACAAACTAATAAATATTGACATGCGTTATACATATTTAACAAAGGGTTAATCCATGTATTGTTACTGACTGTGAATGGAAATATTGTTCTAAAGAAAACAATTAAAGCTTTCTTGTTAGAATGGCCTTTTCTCTGTATCAAATACTGATCATTCAAAGTCACTTCAAACCCTGCTGTTTAGTGCATTGGCTTAGGGATTCAGTCATTTCCTTTCCATATTTCAACACCAGGTAATGCTCTCACAGAAAATGTACATTTGAAAATGTACTTTTCTTTATTTCTAAATAAACTATCAGAAACAGATAAACCAAATAAGAATAGTAATATGCATTTAACATTTACATACACATATGTGCTGTTATTATTCTTATTATTATTCTATTATTCCCCAATCAGGGAGAGTAATCTTAGGGCTCTTTGGCACTGATTCATTGGTCAAGTATTGTGACCTCTGAATCTGAGTCACTATTATTCCTTATCTCTTTTTTGTATTTAGGTGTTATGCACCACTAAGCCCTATACACATCTTGCTCTAGAGAACACCATTTTATATTCCTCTCTCCTATCTGTCCTTTTTAATCTGTGTTTCCCTTAGGATTATTAAAGGTAGGGACCCCTTCCCCTTAACTATTACTCTCCCACTGAGGACTTATTGTAGTCCTCTTTCTTTCTTCTTTTTTCTTATACTAACCTCGTGGGTTATTCCCCAATCAGGGAGAGTAATCTTAGGGCTCTTTGGCACTGATTCATTGGTCAAGTATTGTGACCTCTGAATCTGAGTCACTATTATTCCTTATCTCTTTTTTGTATTTAGGTGTTATGCACCACTAAGCCCTATACACATCTTGCTCTAGAGAATACCTATTTAAGAATTAGAATTCACACTATTGGACTAATGGCTGGCTTCCTTACTAACAAAATAGATCCTAAACAATGGTGCTCGGATGCGGACACCATTTTCTCTACTAACTCCTCACTACAGGCTCTTCCCCCAGTTGATATACAAAGTGGCTTCAATAAATTGACAAAAACCTTTAAACAGCAAATAAAAACTAGCTGGGAAATCTCAACCCTTGAGACATATATCTCTAAAAAGATTATCCCAAGGGGACTTAGGGTTTTAGTTCCACCATCACGGAATATTGAAATAGAGGGTTTCACTCAAGAATGGGAGGAGGCAGCAGCAAGATGCTCTACCACCTTCATGTCCATCATATGCAAATATGAGACCATACATCTGACTAATATCCAAAAAACTCTAGATAATGAGATAGAGAATATTCAAAAGTTCAAAGATGACCCCCAGTTTCAAAACTTAGAAGTAAAATTGAAAACTAATTTGGATAGATTCTCTTATCAAATTAAAATTAAAAAACACCATAAATTTATAAGAGATACCACAGATTTTGAGACAGGGAGAGTTTATCGACAGACAAAAAGGAAAGTCAGAATTGATTCAGATCACTTTAGTACCTCTGAATACGAATCCACTGATAATGAGGGGGAAACCATAATTACTAATCCTACACAAACTGAACCTAAAAGTATATTGAGGAAAGGTGTAGATTTTTTAGGGCTGCGACAGGCGGACGAACTTCAACGTCCCAGAACGAGACAAGCACAGAGAGGCAGGGGCCAGAGAAGACAACAACGCCGTCAATAACTAAAGATTTAAGGATAATTAATTTATCCTCATTCAGATTGACGGATGTGCAATTAAAAACGCTCTCAAAAGGCCTATCCTTTGTACCTACACCCCCTTTTAACAAATTCTTTAGGATTAAGGATTTGCACCTGTTCGCACGAAAATTAGCCCTACATAAGTATCACACACATAAGAAAGAACTGAAAGCATCTAGTTTGGGACTGACAATTAGGGATATGGACTGCTTGGAGACCCTAGTCGCACTCCTTGATTCCAATGACTTCAAGGATACCAATATCCCGACCACTCTACTTGCACCTAAGAGTCACTTCACTCCACATCTGAAAGATTATAAGAATATTGAGGTCTTTCTAGATATGGTCTGTAGAGAAATCGAAAAAGTTGAAACAGGTACCCTGAGTATAGAATCTACTAGCAATCTTAGCAGAATAGAAAAACTAGCATTGAAGCAACTAAAGGAAAACGATCAATTAGTAATTAAACCATCAGATAAGGGCGGAAATATAGTCCTTATGGATCACTCTAAATATGTTCAGATGGTACAACATCTACTGAATGACAAAGAGACTTACCAAGTACTAAATCACGATCCCACTGTACAATATTCTATCGAAATTAAAACTATGCTGAGCCAAGCCCTAGTAGAGAATCTCATCACTAAAAATGAATTTGAATTCATGCTAGTTAGACAACCTATACTCTCAACCTTTTACAGTCTACCTAAAGTCCATAAATCCCTCGACAACCCGTCAGGCAGACCGATTGTCTCGGGATGTGGAAATTTGACTCAGAACCTGAGTATATATTTGGATAAGATTTTGTCCCCTATTGTCTCAAAGTTACCATCGTATATAAGAGATACGAAACAGATGTTGAACTTTCTGAAGGATGTTTTTATACCAGAACAAGCATTACTATGCAGTCTAGATGTAGAGTCATTGTATAGTTCAATACCTCATACACAGGGAATTAACAACATCAAAGTTATCCTTGAACAAGAATTACAATATCCAGCTGCTTATATAGATCTTATCTCTAACATACTCAGAACAGTTCTGACAAAGAACATTTTTCTTTTTAACGGTACCATTTACCAGCAGATAAGGGGGACAGCGATGGGGACATCCTGTGCCCCCGCCTATGCAAATCTTTATTTAGGTACCTGGGAGAAAGATATAAGATCAGCCCCACACCTACGCCGGTTCATAGGGATGATATCATGCTGGAAACGGTACATCGATGATGTACTAATTGTATGGACAGGGAGCAAGAAAGACTTTGAAATATTTGTAAGTCTCCTAAACACAAATGATCTTAATCTAAGATTCACCAGTGAGATTGGTGGAAAACAACTCAACTTCTTAGATATAACTGTGACCATCCAATCTGGAGATGGAGTGTCAACAACTCTTTTCAAAAAACAAACTGCCACTAATAGTCTCCTTAACTGGCATAGCCACCACCCTCAACCTCTCAAGGCAGGTATACCAATAGGACAGTACTTACGATTGAGGCGTAATTGCTCCTCTATTGAGGACTTTAAAATTAAAGCCTGGGACCTCAGGCGTGCCTTTAAGGACAAAGGCTACCCCAATAGAGTTTTACGTAAAGCATACGCTAGAGCAATCAGTACTGCACGTGATTCACTTCTTACTGACGAAAAAGTACAAGATCAGGATCAAAAATTGATCCGCTGCATTGCCACGTATGATGCGGGATGGGACTTTATGATGAGCGTATTGAAACGCTATTGGCCAATCTTGACCTCTGACCCACAAGTAAAACAAGTAATCACTACATTCCCCTCTGTGACAGCACGGAGGGGAAAAAATCTACGTGACACACTGGTACAGAGCCATCTAGCCCCTCTAAAAAGAGGGATTAGCAACTATCTCCCTAAAGGGACTTATAGATGTGGACGCTGTAGCGCCTGTGAATTTATTGATAAAAAATCCAAGGAATTCACGGACAGCAATAACGAAAAAACCTTCCCTGTCCATTCATTCTTCAACTGTAAGACAGAGGGTGTCATATATTTACTCACATGCTCGTGCGGTATTAAATATGTGGGAAAAACCTTCAGACCTTTTAAATTAAGGATTAGGGAACACGTCAATTCGGTCAGAAGACCTCTGGAAACCCCAATATCACGTCATTTGAAAGTTCATCATTTGAATTCTGCCAACAAATTAAAGTTTATGGGCATAGAACACATCCCACAAACTCAAAGGAAGGGGGACTGGGATAGGAAATTGAGACAGCGTGAGTCCTACTGGATTTATAAACTCAAGACCCTCTCCCCTGCAGGCTTGAATGAGGGTTTCTCATTCGTAGCCTTCCTCTAATTACTTTTTCTTCTTTTAACTCTCTTTTCTTCGGATGTATAATTAGCAGGGAAATACCTACCAAATCCTCATATGGATATAAACATCGCACTGTATATATGTTACACGTATCACATTATCTTTTATGTAGTATCCTGATTTATTCATCATATCCTTCCTGTCTGCCTACTTTTCTCCCTTATAAAACATGGGACTACGCGATCCATGAGGATGGATTTATAAGTATACTCCATCAGTTCTTATATATATGACTTTTGAAATGCATATTTATCACTTAATTAAATACCTTTGGTTAATCCATCAATTTGTATTATGATCTAGTGATCATAGTATCATTTAAGTAAGGATATGTGATCCAATTGACCCAATGACAGTTAAGTTGATTCATAAATGTCATCTTTCAAAACCTCAAGTATATAACCCGTGAAGTATACAGTAATTATTTAGCCCTTCGGCTGATCTACCCTTGTACATTATGGCTCAGGGATTTATGCAACATTTAGTTGCTCCCCCATACTAGTATAAATTATAATACTCCCATGACACTTATTTCGTGCTCTGGGCATCAAGATATATAACTCCACTCCTCAAAACGAGAGTTCTATCTCGTCGGATCACAAATAGAGGGTTTTTTTCCCTCAAGTATGGGGCACTGCTGTCATTCAGCAGCCTAACCACTCCCATACTGCCCCCACGTGGGCTCCATCCGTTCCCGAAATCACGGCCCCCCCCCCATTCACGTCATGACGTCACGTGATGCGGCCGATAAGGGATCACATTGGCTGGATACTGGACCAATGAGGAACTAGTATTTTCGGCAGGATATCACACACAGCATCTCACAATCTTAATTGATTGTAACAAAAGGTATTTAAATGGATACAGGGAACTCTAAAAGTTTATTGCTCCTGACGACGGCGTGCTGAAACGCCGAAACGCGCGTCGAGCTAATTTTATTTTATTTAATTATTTTCTTTTTGTTCACCTTTTTTTGGTAGCACCTATGGATTTAGTTATTTAATCTTTGTAATTTTTAGGACGGATAGGGACTAGGTATCCGGGTAGGCACTTGTGGCAACACAGTGCCGAGGTAATTAGAGGAAGCCTCCTACTGATAGGGAGTCTGCTTTTTGGGACACTTGGGGTATTTTTTACTCCTCCTATAGAGGGTTTTTTTCACCTCCTTATACAGGCTAAGTGTACTAGCCATCTCTATACACCTGGATTGGTTACCTATGAGACTTAGGATGCATGTGTACAACCTTTAGGTTAGAAATTACCAGGCAGTCTCTCTTTGATAGTAGACACCTGTTCTGTGCAATTGTCTCTAGGTGGTTCACCATTTTATATTCCTCTCTCCTATCTGTCCTTTTTAATCTGTGTTTCCCTTAGGATTATTAAAGGTAGGGACCCCTTCCCCTTAACTATTACTCTCCCACTGAGGACTTATTGTAGTCCTCTTTCTTTCTTCTTTTTTGTTATTATTCTTATAATTGATTTTTGTAGTGCTGTCTTTATGGAGAAAAATGACAAAAAACTTAGTGATTGAACCTCGCTCTTAAAGGGAGGGCTCCTAATCTCAGCTTGTCATCTGTATAAAAGACACCTGTCCACCGAAGTAATCAATCAGATTCCAAACTCTCCACCATGGCCAAGACCAAAGAGCTGTCCAAGGATGTCAGGGACAAGATTGTAGACCTACATAAGGTTGGAATGGGCTACAAGACCATCGCCAAGCAGCTTGGTGAGAAGGTGACAACAGTTTATGTGATTATTTGCAAATGGAAGAAACACAAAAGAACTGTCAGTCTCCCTCGGACTGGTGCTCCATGCAAGATCTCACCTTGTGGAGTTTCAATGATCATGAGAATGGTGAGAAATCAGCCAAGAACTACACAGAATTATCTTGTTAATGATCTCAAGGCAGCTAGGACCATAGTCACCAAGCAAACAATTGGTAACACACTGCTTAGTGAAGGACTGAAATCCTGTAGCGCCCGCATGATCACCCTGCTCAAGAAAGCACATGTACAGGCCTGTCTGAAATTTTCCAATGAACATCTGAATGATTCAGAGAAGAACTGGGTGAATGTGTTGTGGTCAGATGAGACCAAAATCAAGCTCTTTGGCATCAACTCAACTCGCCATGTGTGGAGGAGGAGGAATGCTGCATATGACCCCAATCGTCAAACATGAAGGTGGAAACATTATGCTTTGGGTGTGTTTTTCTGCTAAGGGGACAGGACAACTGCATCACATCAAAGGCATGATGGACAGGGCCATGTACTGTCAAATCTTGGGTGAGAACCTCCTCCCTCAACCAGGGCATTTAAAATGAGTCGTGGATGGGTATTCATGCATGACAATTACCAAAAACACACAACCAAGGCAACAAAGGAGTGACTCAAGAAGAAGCACATTAAGGTCCTGGAGTGACCTAGCCAGTCTTAATCCCATACCTTAATCCCATAGAAAATCTGTGGATTGAGCTGAATGTTCGAGTTGCAAAACGTCAGCCTCGAAACCTTAAAGACTTGGAGAGGATCTACAAAGAGGAGTGGGACAAAATCCCTGAGATGTGTGCAAACCTGATGACCAACTACAAGAAACGTCTGACCTCTGTGATTGCCAACAAGGATTTTGCCACCATGTACTAATTTGAAAGGGTCAAATACTTATTTCTCTCATTGACATGCAAATCAATTCATAATTTTTTTGACATGCGTTTTTCTGATTTAGTTTTTGTTATTCTGTCTCTTACTGTTAAAATACACCTACTATTAAAATTATACACTGATCATTTCTTTGTCAGTGGGCAAAGTTTCAAAATCAGCAGGGGATCAAATACTTTTTTCCCTCAATGTATAATGCTGCCCCCATTGCCTCACTCCAGGGCCTTTAAAGGGAGAAGCCAGGCTCCAGAGTGTGTAGTCCATCTGCCCTCCCGAGGATCTGCACAATATCATACAGATACAACAATGCGTCCCCAATTTACCACAACTATTAGAAACATTTGTGAGAACATTCTAATATTGAGACTCAGTGCATTTTCCTGCTATGGCAACCACGTGAACTATATGCATTAATGGTATTTATTGCAGTAAAAAATTTTTGGGGTGTTTTATAACTTTTTAGTGTCATTTGATTGTGTATGTTTTTTTCCTTTTTTTATTTTTTGCAAGTTGATACTCTCCTGTGAATTGTTCAAATCTGTGATTGATCTACTCAATATCACAGACTTTACCCCTAAAGGAACACTATAGAGTCAGGACCACAAAGATGTATTCCTAAACACATGTATTCCTAAACACTATTCCTAAAAATACTATCTAGCCCCTCACTTGCCCCCCTAAATATAATACAATCTTACTTTTATTCCAGTCTGCTGGTGCTGGCTCTGCCTCCTTGCCTGACATCATCAGAACTGATAATCTCAGTCAGTCCTTGCTTTCCCATAGGAGATTGCCAAGGAGGCAAGCTGGGGGCAGAGTCAAACATTGACCTGGCCAATCAGCATCTCCTTACAGAGATGCATTGAATCAATGTGTATTGTCTCCATGCAAAGGGTGGAGACACTGGACATCAGTGCTGCACACAGTGCAGCACAACCCCAGGAAGTACCTCTAGAAGCCATCTGAGGAGTGGCCACTGGAGGTGTCCCTATGCTGTAATGTAAAGACAGTGTTTACTGCAAAAGCCTGCAGGAACTAACTATAATCACCAGAACAAATACAACAAGAAAAGCTACAATTTCTGGGGAAATTGTGTGAAGTGTTCTTGCCTCCACCAGTAGTCTACAACTGGAGTGGACGGAGTAACTGGGTGGAGTGGCTGGAGTAACTGTGGAAAGGTTGGACTGGACAGAGTAACTGTGTGGAGTGCTTGGAGTGAGTAAAAATAGTAAACATTACACTAACCAATTGATTGATCAAATTTAAAAAGTGCACATGGCAAGCTTGATAGAGTGAGAAATGCATTTGAACTTTTATTTATTTATAGAGCACATTTAATTGCAACATTGTTGCCCAAAGTGCTTCACAGTTACATTAAAACATAAATTTATAAAAACATTAGCAGGTGTACAAAAGGCATGTATGTATGACATCACTTGCTGCTCCAGCCTTGCACAGGTCAGAGTATTTTGGCGGTTCCAATCGTCAAACGGTCGTATTATAAAAACTATTAATCCAAAGAGCTTTATATTGTGAGAATCACAAGTCCCAGACCTACATTTTGATGCATAGTATGTCTCTGAAGTATTAAAATTGAAGGCACAGTCGCAGTTTAGAAATTGCACTTCAAATTTGAGCTTTGCAGAGTGAAGTTTCAATGAAAGTCAATGGACGGCATTAGTTGCAAACAAATGATTATATTGTGAAAACTATCAGGACTACAGCTTAGCCGTTGACATGTTTAGTGGCAGCAGGGATAGCTGAACGTTTTGATATAAGATTTGTGTAGGTGGGCCTGAAAATAAGGGAGTGGTGGCAGTTTAGAAATCATGTCCTGATTTTTCAGCTTTTGCCAGCTCCCACTCTAGCTTTGCCATTCATTCCTATGGGACAAATTTCGCCACAAGAACGACGATATTCCGTGAACCATTCGGCGAAACGTTCCACAAAGTAATAGCAATCCGATCGGGAACAATCTGCACGTTTTGGTAAATTTTTGTCTATGTAGTGTAAAAATTGTGGGAGGAGTTAGGGTGGCAAATTTTGCTATAATAATAATAATAATAATAATAATAATATATATGTGAGATAACATTAAGTGGTCTTGCTATGCAAGAACACTTAATAATAATAACTAGAAAAGCTAAAATTTCTGGGGAAATTGTGTGAAGTGTTCTTGCCTCCACCAGTAGTCTAGCACATTCAATTGCAACGTTGTTGCACAGTTACATTAAACCATACATTTATAAAAACATTAGCAGGTGTTCAAAAGGCCCTGTCTATGACATCACTTGCTGCTGCAACTTGACACAGGTCAGAGTATTTTGGCGGTTGCCATCTTCAAACGGTCGTATTTTAAAAACTATAGATCCTACAGCGAATAGCTTTATATTGTGAGAATCACAAGACCCAGACCTACATTTTGATGCATAGTATGTCTCTGAAGTATTAAAAATGAAGGCACAGTCGCAGTTTAGAAATTGCACTTCAAATTTGAGCTTTGCAGAGTGAAGTTTCAATGAAAGTCAATGGGCGGCGTTAGTTGCAAACAAATGATTATATTGTGAAAACTATCAGGACTATGGCTTAGCCGTTGACATGTTTAGTGGCAGCAGGGATAGCTGAACGTTTTGATATAAGATTTGTGTAGGTGGGCCTGAAAATAAGGGAGTGGTGGCAGTTTAGAAATCATGTCCTGATTTTTCAGCTTTTGCCAGCTCCCACTCTAGCTTTGCCATTCATTCCTATGGGACAAATTTCGCCACAAGAACGACGATATTCCGTGAACCATTCGACGAAGCGTTCCACAAAGTAATAGCAATCCGATCGGGAACAATCTGCACGTTTTGGTAAATTTTTGTCTATGTAGTGTAAAAACTGTGGGAGGAGTTAGGGTGGCAAATTTTGCTATAATAAGAATAATAATAACTAGAAAAGTTACAATTTCTGGGAAATTGTGTGAAGTGTTCTTGCCTCCACCTGTAGTCTACAACTGGAGTGGGCGGAGTAACTATTATCATTTACATAGCACATTTAATTGCAACGTTGTTGCACAGTTACATTAAACCATACATTTATAAAAACATTAGCAGGTGTTCAAAAGGCCCTGTCTATGACATCACTTGCTGCTGCAGCTTGACACAGGTCAGAGTATTTTGGCGGTTGCCATCTTCAAACGGTCGTATCTTAAAAACTATAACTCCTACAGTGAAGAACTTTATATTGTGAGAATCACAAGACCCAGACCTACATTTTGATGCATGGTATGTCTCTGAAGTATTAAAATTGAAGGCACAGTCGCAGTTTAGAAATTGCACTTCAAATTTGAGCTTTGCAGAGTGAAGTTTCAATGAAAGTCAATGGACGGCGTTAGTTGCAAACAAATGATTATATTGTGAAAACTATCAGGACTATGGCTTAGCCGTTGACATGTTTAGTGGCAGGAGGAATAGGTGAACGTTTTGATATAAGATTTGTGTAGGTGGGCCTGAAAATAAGGGAGTGGTGGCAGTTTAGAAATCATGTCCTGATTTTTCAGCTTTTGCCAGCTCCACTCTAGCTTTGCCATTCATTCCTATGGGACAAATTTCGCCACAAGAACGACGATATTCCGTGAACCATTCGGCGAAACGTTCCACAAAGTAATAGCAATCCGATCGGGAACAATCTGCACGTTTTGGTAAATTTTTGTCTATGTAGTGTAAAAACTGTGGGAGGAGTTAGGGTGGCAAATTTGGCTATAATAAGAATAATAATATATATATGTGAGATAACAATAAGTGGTCTTGCTATGCAAGAACACTTAATAACTAGAAAAGCTACAATTTCTGGGGAAATTGTGTGAAGTGTTCTTGCCTCCACCAGTAGTCTACAACTGGAGTGGGAGGAGTAACTGTTATCATTTATATAGCACATTTAATTGCAACGTTGTTGCACAGTTACATTAAGCCATACATTTATAAAAACATTAGCAGGTGTTCAAAAGGCACTGTCTATGACATCACTTGCTGCTGCAGCCTTGACAGGTCAGAGTATTTTGGTGGTTGCCATCTTCAAATGGTCGTATTTTAAAAACTATAAATACTACAGCGAAGAGCTTTATATTGTGAGAATCACAGGACCCAGACCTACATTTCGATGCATAGTATGTCTCTGAAGTATTAAAATTGAAGGCACAGTCGCAGTTTAGAAATTGCACTTCAAATTTGGGCTTTGCAGAGTGAAGTTTCAATGAATGTCAATGGACGGCGTTGGTTGCAAACAAATGGTCATATTGTGAAAACTATCAGGACTACGGCTTAGCCGTTGACATGTTTAGTGGCAGCAGGGATAGCTGAACGTTTTGATATAAGATTTGTGTAGGTGGGCCTGAAAATAAGGGAGTGGTGGCAGTTTAGAAATCATGTCCTGATTTTTCAGCTTTTGCCAGCTCCCACTCTAGCTTTGCCATTCATTCCTATGGGACAAATTTCGCCACAAGAACGACGATATTCCGTGAACCATTCGGCGAAACGTTCCACAAAGTAATAGCAATCCGATCGGGAACAATCTGCACGTTTTGGTAAATTTTTTGTCTATGTAGTGTAAAAACTGTGGGAGGAGTTAGGGTGGCAAATTTTGCTATAATAAGAATAAGAATAAGAATAATAATAACTAGAAAAGCTACAATTTCTGGGGAAATTGTGTGAAGTGTTCTTGCCTCCACCAGTAGTCTACAACTGGAGTGGGCGGAGTAACTGTTATCATTTACATAGCACATTTAATTGCAACGTTGTTGCACAGTTACATTAAACCATACATTTATAAAAACATTAGCAGGTGTTCAAAAGGCCCTGTCTATGACATCACTTGCTGCTGCAGCTTGACACAGGTCAGAGTATTTTGGCGGTTGCCATCTTCAAACGGTCGTATCTTAAAAACTATAACTCCTACAGTGAAGAGCTTTATATTGTGAGAATCACAAGACCCAGACCTACATTTTGATGCATAGTATGTCTCTGAAGTATTAAAATTGAAGGCACAGTCGCAGTTTAGAAATTGCACTTCAAATTTGAGATTTGCAGAGTGAAGTTTCAATGAAAGTCAATGGACGGCGTTGGTTGCAAACAAATGGTCATAGTGTGAAAACTATCAGGACTATGGCTTAGCCGTTGACATGTTTAGTGGCAGCAGGGATAGCTGAACGTTTTGATATAAGATTTGTGTAGGTGGGCCTGAAAATAAGGGAGTGGTGGCAGTTTAGAAATCATGTCCTGATTTTTCAGCTTTTGCCAGCTCCCACTCTAGCTTTGCCATTCATTCCTATGGGACAAATTTCGCCACAAGAACGACGATATTCCGTGAACCATTCGGCGAAACGTTCCACAAAGTAATAGCAATCCGATCGGGAACAATCTGCACGTTTTGGTAAATTTTGGTCTATGTAGTGTAAAAACTGTGGGAGGAGTTAGGGTGGCAAATTTTGCTATAATAATAATAATAATAATATATATGTGAGATAACATTAAGTGGTCTTGCTATGCAAGAACACTTAATAATATATGTGAGATAACATTATTAGTGGTCTTGCTATGCAAGAACACTTAATAATAATATATATGTGAGATAACATTAAGTGGTCTTGCTATGCAAGAACACTTAATAATATATATGTGAGATAACATTAAGTGGTCTTGCTATGCAAGAACACTTAATAAGCTGTAATTGTCATGGTGACTATAGTGTCCCTTTAAAGTTATATGGTCTGTACTAGTATGCTTTGATAGGATAAAGTACTGTATTTTTTAGCCACCTCGATTTAAATTAGGTGTGGAAATACAATACTATAATACTACATTTCTATTTCTGAGAATCCTGGGGTTTATATAGTTTGGTTTAATATTGTTTGTTTCCCTTTATGTATATTGGGGGGAATAATTTATTTTATCAATGTTTTGAGGTTTTTTTGCATTTTACATTTTGGTTGCCCCTGGGATTATGTATATATCCTACTATAAAAAAAAAAAAAGTTTTTTAAGTAGAACATTAGAATTTTTATCTAAGTACTTTAGTGTGAATGGATTTTGTAGTATTTTATTGTATGTGGCCCAGTCCCACTGTCCTAGGTTTTCACTATGGTGCCCTGTGTAATCATAAGTCAGCCTGGCATGAGTTAAAGCCATGTTGATGGATCCACTCCCTTTTAACATTTTACCCTCTCTTCATGTTCAATTCCTCTCACTGAAATGACTTGATATGCATATTAATGATGTGAGCCACATATATATGAATACTGTATATGAAATAGATATCATAGGTATCACAGGGCTGCTGCATATGTAATAATAATAATAATAATCATTATTATTATAGTATTGCTGATTATAACAAACAAATTCAATAATGATGACAAACAAATAGAGGCACGAACTAGCAAGAGTTGAAAAGGGTCCTGTTTAAGAAAAGCGTCTGTTAAAGGTATTGTAGCGGTTACCCCGATGAGTAGAGGGGTTTCCACCACCAGAAGGCTGCCGTCTCCCAAGTGTGAGGGGTATTACAGCATTCCAGGTAGTCAGCCAAGTAGAGAAGCTCTTACAAGAGTTAGCAGTGATAGCTTTATAGCAGTTTCCCCCAATAAGAGACAAAACTCTAGATTGAGGGTGAAGTAAGATCTGAATTTTAATGGAGGCACACTGGCCTTTTATGCAGGTTTCCCAACAAGGGTGACACCCAGGTGGACCTTGTTGGGCACAGGGATACAAGGTGAACAAACCAATAAAAACAGGGTTTTACATTGAGACACTCCCATACAAGATACACAATCCCTCCCCTCTGCTTAGGAGATAATTGAGTTAATTACTGTATCAACTCAATTATCTCCAAACGACAAAAATACAGGATTTAACACATTTTTGAAAACTCCCCAAAAACATATGATAACCCCATAAACATACATCCCCTGATAGCCCCGATCCAGGGGAACAACATACTTAAAAATCACCCAGATAGCTTCAGGGGTTCAAAAGTTACTTGGAAGCCTCTTTTTTACCGACCGTACGCATGGTTTCATGCCCAAAATAGTTCCAGAGAATTAGGCTGTGTGGCCAGTCTATTTCGAACAGTCAAAATACGTTCAAATAGTCGAACGGAGCCGTTCGTGTATAGAGGCAATGAGTTTAGTTGGTTCGGTAGATTGTGTCTACTGAACAGCGCTCCATTCGTTCAATACCAGTCGAACTTAACGGAGAGTGGAAGTCCCAGCGGTATTCGTGCCATTGAGTGTCTGATTCTAGTTCCATGCACTCGACGACAAAACACAGCTGGCCGCATTCGTATCCCAAGATGGCTGCCGCCACGTATTCATGCATATGAATGCCGACCACCTAGTCGACCGCTTAGAATGTTAGGGTGTTTGTGGTTTTTAGAAGGTTAATAAGTGCCACACTCCAGGTTTGGGTGGTCGGTCATTCAGTAGTTCTTTCGGTATTCGAATGGCCAATAATGAAATAAGGCAGACTGTATTCCATTCGAACGGGTAGACAAACAAACTGTATGAACTTTAAAATTCAAGGACAGAGGGTCTGTCACAGGTATAACTGCTGCATATCTAAAAAAGAGGTGAACCATTTTTTTCCACAGAGAAGAAGCTAGCCTGAAAGTCAACATCAAGGTTTATACTTGGTTTATATAACTATATGGTGGTGGAGGATAGAAAGAAGTAAGTGAAGAGACTGGAAGAGGCAATGGAAGGGAAGGAAGGAAAGAAGGGAAGAATGGGGAAGAATGAAAGGGAGAAGAATGAAAAGAAGAGAGAAGAGAAGAATAAAGTGGAACAGAAGAGTAGAAAGAGGGGAAGGAAAGAGGGAAGGGAAAAGTAAAAATAAGAGGAAGGAGAACAGAAGATGGAAGAGAAAAGGAAAAGGAAAGGAAAAGGGAAGGGGACTCACTCTTTATCCTGCAGTCATATTTATTCTCACATCAATGAAAGAATGACAGTGACAAATGGGTGTGTGTCTGCTGCTTAGGGATTTAAGGTATGCATTAGTAACCTGGCTAGCTCAACATACAATCTTGTAATCTATATAGGAACATTATCAGGCTTATTCAATTTTAGTTAGGAATTGTCATCAATTGCTTGGAGACTGCACATTTCAGGGGGAAAAAATAGCTGAATTTACAAATTCTTCCCATTTTTGCTATTTTGACCTAAACTTGTATAATTACTGGGTCAGTTTTTGGCAGTCCCTAGTTTAGTGAATAACACTCGGTCATTTTTGCATGAGAAGTAAAAGTTCTACCCTTCCACTGGTTTAGTTAGTAGAAGTTGCTTTCCAGACTGATTAGCAAGTTTGCCTCACCTGATAAATCATCTGTTCCTTGCTATGCTGATCTGCGTAATGTGATCTCTCCTCAAGGTTCCACAAACATATTCACTTTCAGTGCATTGTGGATTTAGTAACTTTATGGACACAGTCAACTCTCTCCATTTGTTGTCTTTTGCTGCAAGATAAACTTTGGTTACATTTATGTGTGCCTCTAAAATGCAGACCTCTCCCTCATTAAACTGACTAAGGTTCCACCAAGTTTTACGTAACCTTGTAAAATTCCATTTCTCAGTCAGCCTGCTTTCTGATTTCTATTTTGAGTCCTTTCCACTTGTTATTGCTAATCTGACAACAAATTTGTAAGAAAGTTCATAAAAATATGTCCAAAATTTGAGAGAAATATCATGGAAACGTGTGCACATTTTCTATGTTCCTATATTTGAGATCTAATTCACTGTTAGTGGTTTTTGATTTCCTCTATGGTTTGCCACTTGCAAGTTGACCTCTGTTATTTACTTGTCCTCAAACCTGCTTTAATTTTTGATCCTGTTGATTGTGCCAATCCGTGCTGTTGACCTAGTTTTTGCCCACATAATTTTTTTATTTTAGAATAGTGACAATTACGGTAACCAGTTAAACCAGGTATTTGCCAATAACATTGTGCAGGTGTGAACCCTTGCAAGTGGACTCCTCAAGGAGATACATATTGTACGTGTATAGAAATGAAAGTTCCAAAACATATATAAAAATATAGAAGAACTTTTTTAATGTCATGAAAAAACGTATATATTCAGGATTAGTTTTACAAAATATAATCACATTTAGGAGAATATTTGATGCGAAATCTAAATATAAAGGTTTTGCTCAATGCCAACTTGCCGTGGGTAACGCAGGAGGGAAAGAATCATTTCTCTGATAGGAGCCCAAGTGTAATTGCCAGATCTATGACTCATGCAGCTGCTTGAGAGCTGCACATACATTCTCAACATGGGACTGTTGGGATGAATATGCTTTCCATCTGTGAGAACCTAATTACGAGCAAACTCAAAAACACAGTCAGATGTTTTCATTGTGTTGGATTGAACGTGCAGCAAGTGAAATGCAAAAATATTATTTTAGAAAAGGGTCTTGTCTTGTCTCGATATAGGGGTGTCAGGCAAGGTCCTTTAGCAATGTAATTGGCCTAATTTTTTTCTGAATGTCAGTATTTGATTTGTATGAATAATGAATCATTATTTTTATACAACCCCTTTAGAACTTATCACCTCATCATACAGCAGCTGACCCACACTTTTAGGTGTTTGACTAATGAGGCAATTGTATTTACTTTTTAAAAGAACAGAGGACTTCAAAGAAAATAGAGAAGAACCTATGGTCTTAGATGAGAAGATTAAATAAAGTACATTACAACATCCAAATTATTATGGTTATCTTTATGAGGGCGTATGGTTTTGGCAGAGTAATATCCATGTTTGTTGTCAACTAGAAAATGGCAAACCTTTGAACATGTTACAACCAATCATCTGATTCATGTTTTTTTTAATAAAAAACTGTTTCTTGTGCTTATTAAGCAGTTTACCATTTTGACATTACCCATAGTTAAGCATTTTTTTGAGTGATCGTAGAAGGAAATTTACAAATACAGAGGGGGCGTCATAGAGTAGTGAGATAGTGTTATATTCCGTATGTTATGAATTGCTAATTCATCTTATTTCTAGAAAGACAAACAGGATAACAGCAGGTCTGCGTAGGAAGGAAGACAAATTAATGTATACATAAAGGCAAATCCACCAGTGAATTATAGTGCATTATTCGTGTGGCTGAACTCCAGATGTGTTGACATAATGTGCATGTCCACAAGTGTCCAACCTTAGCCCTCCAGCTGCCTTTGGACATTTTCCAGAATCATTTGTCTGTCACATGAGTAGGATTTAAGCAGCATATAATATAACAAACAATTGTTCAGTGAAAAGCAATGTTTAACGTGTTGACCATAAATCCATAGCAGCTCTTATTTACTTTATCATGACAGTGTCGCTATTCTTTCTTGAAACAAAATATATTGTAAAAGCTTGCTGTCATTCTTTGCCACCCCAACAACAAACTAATTTACCTTATAGTTAATATAGTAAAATATTTTATTGAGTACTCACTAAATGTATTACAGTGGTTTGTATATAAAATAGCACACTGAAAACAGATTATGAACATTTGAAACTGGCACCTTACACATGTTATTTCAACAAAAAGTCCATGATTTTTGTAGTAACCAATAAAAGGAGCAATTCGGACATTTGGGTACTTCTGAGTGTCCGAATAGATAAATTGCCGAATTGTCGAATGGTTGAAGTCCCGAAATTCAGAAATTACCGAATTGCCGAAGTGTCGAATTGCCGAAGTGCCGAAGTGCCGAAGTTCCGAAGTTGCCAAAGTTCCGAAGTGTTGAAGTGCCGAAGTGCCGAAGCACAGTATTGCCTAAGAACTAATATACTTACCCAGTGAAAGAATGAAGAATGTTACACTATATACAATTTTAAATAAAAAGTATACAAACATAGCCAGGATTCAGCTGTAAGCATTTGCAACACTTGCAACAATCAAGTAACATACATTCATATAAAATGTAAGTTACTTAGCCAGTCAGTGTAATGACAGGAATGAATAAGTAGATAACTCCCTAATTCCCACGGTATTAGGGAGCTATCTACTAAAAGACCTAAATTGGTCTTTCAACCAAATTTACTAATACTAAGTAAAAATTACTTACTATTAGTAAATTATGCCCCTACTCGCTACACTGCGAGTAGGGGCATGTCTATTAAACAGTGAGCAGCTGCTCACTTTAAAAAAAAAAAAAGTCCCCCCTCCCGAGCCCCCACCCATGCTGCGCTAGCCCCTATTGCCACCCCCCGGCTCCCACCCATGAACGGCGGGTGGGGGCCCTACAGTAAAATAAGGGGGGGACCTAATGTCCTCCCCCCTGGCCCTCACCCCGAGCGGTGGGTGGGGGCACTAAATACTAATAAGGGGGAGGACCTAATCCCCCTTATTAGGTCCCCCCTATCATTTTACTTTAGGGCCCCCACCTGCCGCTCAGGGGTGGGGGACAGGGGGGCAATAGGCCCCCCTTTAATTTAAAAGGAAGGGGGTCCCTATTTTTTTTTTAACAGTGAGCAGCCACCGGCTGCTCACTGTTTACTAGACATTCCCCTATCATCACAACAAGTCTCATCTCAGTCCACTTTCTGCAATTAGTCTTACTATACTTTCATGTAATTAAGGGGTCTTCCTAGAGATAGGTATAATGGATTTATAAAACGAGACTCATTGCAGTACAAGTCTTGGAGCGATTAAAGTCCATTTTTTCCTTTTGTTCTTTGCAATTTAATCATACAGTGTACATAAATCCGCCAGCTTTACAATTTATATTTAATATTACATGATGTTCCAGGTAGTTATTTACCCATCTGGCTTACCTTTTGTCTCTTGAATCATCCCTAACTTTGTACATATATTATTAAAGCTCAGTATTTTTAAGTCAAAACAGAGTGAGGGCTCCCTTTTTATAATTTGAAGCCGTTTTCTCAGATTCTCTATTTACGATTTTCAGTCTCACACTGCTACTACTTATTGAGCCTCTTGTGGTCACATATTAAGTTATTATATTCAGTTATTGATATATTTATATTGTATACGTTGGTATTAATTAGCTCACTGAGTGTTTTTTTTTTCTTTTTTTAAAATAGGCATTAGACATTCAGGCCTCGATTTAATATTGTTGGATACGCTTTCCAAATGATTTAGTATTTCTGGATAAACATTTTTTACAATAATAATAACAATAATACAACAATATATAAAATTATATATATTTTACAAAATGTTTATATTTTTCATAATATTAAATCATTTTAAAATTGATATAAAAAATATTTTATAATTTAGAAAGCTTTTCTGACAATATTAAATCGAGGCCTTAGTTTCCATCCTCAGTATATGTATATATTTAGCTATATAAACACATACCTCTTTCCATAAATTACAGAGCCATTTTTTTTTTACTTTTTAATTGGTACTTCATTATTATATGCTTTTTTGTGTGTCTTTTAACTTTTTAAGTGTGTGAGGGTGAAACCTATATTTTAAATTAGTTTCAATAAAGATTTAATATTTGTAATATTTCTCTCTCTGATTTTTGAGACCTAATGCACTATAGATCCTTTTGGTAATTTGTGTCTGTTGTTTTAAAGGTTACTTCCTGTCTCAGTACTTACACAATTGACATGCTGCTCCGGCATTTCTTCACGCATCGCATAAGGAAACCGGGAAGTTGTGACTTCCAGTCTTCTTCTGCCTTCCTGATCAGTGCTAGAATTCAGATTTCCAGAATGTGCTGAATGGAGGCAGACACTTCTGTGTCTCTATGCACACAGAGAGAAGTCACGATACAAGCCAAAGTCAGAGGGTACCAGAGAGACAGAGTAATTGATAAGTTAAGCCAAGGTCAGAGATTCAAGAAAGCAGGATAAACGGTAAGACAGGCCAAGATTCAATAACCAGGAAATCAGAGAAACGGACAGAGTATATGCATTATTGGGCTATCAAAAGACCACAACAGGGCAAGGGGACATGGGAGAGGCAAGTTTATATATGCTTGGGCAATTCTGATTGGCTAATTTCCAATCAGAATTGCTTACAACACGTGAAAGGTATTTAATCTTTCCATTATGGGCTGCGGCATCACTATTGTGCGCCGAGTCAGGAGGTTGACTCAGGCGCCTATTTAGATATGCAGCACGGAAGCGTGCAACATCAGAATCCCTGCCTATGGGATTGGAAACAGCCGTGGATGGCAGGGAGGAGTCAAAGACCGCCATTTGCGCTGGACGGCAAGGAGGAGTCGTTGCGAGCTGGGAGGAGGAGGGAGGAAACTCTGCAAGTGGCGCAGGGGACCTGGAAGTCGCTGCAAGTGGGGAGGCACAAAGGGAAGCCGCCCACGAGCAGTGCACGGGACCTGGAAGCTGCCGCGAGTGGGGAGGACCTGACACCACCTCGGTACATAAATAACATTTTAGCCCCATGATCATTGCCCTGTAGTATTTCCTCATTTAGTGTGTTATAATATTCCCTGATTTTCCTTTCTTGTGACATTGGCTTGTTATTTGACTTTGCTGACCTTTGTAATTCTGTCTTGGCTATTTTTTTATTTTTTTTATCATACTCCTGTATTTCTGTTATTGTTATCTTGGCTAGTATTTCCTATTATCCCTATTTATCTGTATATGTTAAACATGGCCATTCTAAGGTCCTGTAATACATTATTTTCTACCTTCCTGTCTCCTACCATAGACTTGTAAGTTGAGTTGTGTATCCATGAGACTTTTGAGAATTAATGTATTTTATTTTTTGTGTGACTCCCTGTAACTGTTAATTGAAAATGAACAAACTTTATTGCAAAAAAAATATAAACCTGATTGTTTATATAAATTAACACCATGTAAAGAATTACTGCTGTTCTTTCATTTATTTTATTAATAGTTTTATATAAATTCAATCCCATCACAAGCATAACTGAATAAATTGTTTAAGCTTTTTACCTGAGCAAGTTTAGGATAAAAGTAAAGAAAATATATTAACTCTAAGGAATAAGCAAATTCCAAATAAGTAGATAAACTGAAGTCACTCCTCTCCATAATAAACATGATCTATACTTAAAAAACACGTGGGTTTCAGCTGTCAAATTAAATAAAGTTCAAAAGCAATAGCAGAATTGACGGTGCAAACATGGGTCTTCAGCTTATTTTTTTGGGAACGCAGTGATATCTTTCAATTCAACTTAGTAATTCACCATTGGCCTAAAAGCATGTCATTTGAACATCCAAGGGATAATTGTGATGTAAATATAATTAATTGTTGAATTATTATAGCACAATTATCATCTCAGCAGTGAACATGCAACCATTACTGATGCATGTAAGGTCAACCCCATTATATAATGAATGCAGAAGTCACCAAATGTACCCACATTCATTTTATCCACAAATGACAGGGTGAAAGAGCAAAACAGCCCTGCTAAAGTAGGCTATGGAGAATAAATCTCAGACAGACAGTATTTAATTACACAAATCAGGCAATTTACTTATTTATATAAAAGTTATTAATAATGTATTACTTTTTTTTTTTTTTTTTACATCTATCAATCTCCGTAAATTTCTCTTTTATTTGCTGGAAATACATATAAATAGTTTCATATTTCTATGAGCTGATTTATAAGTGTGGTGGTTGGAGGGTTAATGCACTATGAATGCAGATGATACACAAACGCATGTAGGCACATGGACTCTGCAAACACAGGAAAAAAGTCAGCTCTGACAGGCAGCATAAATTACTCCATCTCTCCCACACATTCAGAGTATTGCCACAGGCAGAAAGTGACATAAAATCCAACTACTAAATAAAGAAATAAAGCACTTCTAAAAAACTCCACAGATATTTATACACTGGAAGAAGAACTTCTCGAACACTGCTATGCATTGCATAGTATTAAATAGATACACAGAGTTCTAAGTCTTATAAGAACACACTGTTCTCAGTCTCATGGTTATGGGCTTATTAGGGGTGTAGCTTTAATGGGTTCCCCAAAATATAAATGGACTGCTACTTGTACATAAAATGTGTCCCATCTCACTTGGGTCTGTTGGAATGGGAACCTTTTCACAAGATTCAACTTTTTTTTTAATTTTGCACCCTCAATAATATTAGTCAAATGCATTCACAGAGTGAACATTGTCCTCTTGATGGCTCTACGGTCTACCACTTTAAAAACTGCCTCTCTTCACTGTCCGTCTAACTAGATGAGGTGAGAGGTTTCTTGTGCTATGAAATACATTTTTGCACATCAAATAATGTTTAGGATAATCATAAATTCTCTACTGTACTTTTCTTACTTCCTTTAAATCAGCATCATCATGAAGATAGGTAGAACTTCTAAATGTGGATCCCTCATATACATCTTTATTTTTAATGTCTCCTGCTCTTTTTTTCCCATGATGGATCAAGTTCTACAATTTGTGCACAGTAGGCATTAACTATGATGCTACAATATGAAGTTACAGCTGAGTTATAGATGATCAGCTATTAATTTATTAATTTATTAGACTCTAAAACTTTTTTGACAGAAAACCAAGTTACTTGCATGGCATTTGGCTGGTAACATATTCTTCATGTGTAAAATTAGCTAATTGATTACTTATTCAGTTGTGATATCATTTGGTATGTGAAACTCTTTCATAAAGTTTAAAGTCACCATACTAGAAAATGCTGCAGCAGCAAACTATGTATTGTGATCACTTGCATGGAACTGAAACTATTGAACTATTTATTGTTCTCACTATGTTCCAGATGCAGAGGTTAAAGGGATTCTCCAGTGCCAGGAAAATGTACACCCCGTTCCAAATTATTATGCAAATTCTATTTAAGTGTCACAAAGATTAAATATTTTGTTTTTCAGTTTAACTCATGGATGGCATTATGTCTCAGGGCTCTTTTGATCACTAAAAACAATCTCGGACACCTGTGATAATTAGATTGCCAGGTAAGCCCAATTTAAGGAAAAACTACTAAAGGAGGGTGTTCCACATTATTAAGCAGAGCACCATTTTCATGCAATATGGGGAAGAAAAAGGATCTCTCTGCTGCCGAAAAGAGTGAAATAGTTCAATGCCTTGGACGAGGTATGAAAACATTAGATATTTCATGAAAACTTAAGCGTGATCATCGCACTATTAAGAGATTTGTGGCTGATTCAGAGCACAGACAAGTTTGTGCAGATAAGGAGGAAGATTTCTGCCAAATCCATTCATCAGATCAAGAGAGTAGCTGCTAAAATACCATTACATAGCAGCAAACAGATATTTGAAGCTGCTGGTGTCTCTGGAGTCCCATGGACATCAAGGTGTAGAGTCCTCCAGAGTCTTGCAACTGTGCATAAACCTTCTATTCGGCCACCAATAAGCAATGCTCACAAGCAGAAAAATACATGAAGACTAATTTTCAAACAGTCCTGTTCACTGATGAGTGCTGTGCAACCCTGATGGTCCAGATGGATGGAGTAGTGGACAGCCACCCTGTTCCAACAAGGCTGCGACGTCAGCAAGGCAGTGGTGGAGTCATGTTTTGGGCCGAAATCATGGGAAGAGAGCTGGTCGGCCCCTTTAGGATCCCTGAAGGTGTAAAGATGACGTCTGCAAAGTATGTGAAGTTTCTGACTGACCACTTTCTTCCCTGGTACAGAAGGAAGAATTATGCTTTCCGTAATGAAATCATCTTCATGCATGACAATGCACCATCTCATGCTGCAAAGAATACCTCTGCATCAATGGCTGCTATGGGGATAAAAGGATAGAAAGTCATGGTGTGGCCTCCATCCTCCCCTGACCTCAATCCTATTGAGAGCTTTTGGAGCATCCTCAAGCAAAAGATCTATGAGGGTGGGAGGTAGTTTACATCCAAACAGCAGCTCTGGGAGGCTATTCTGACATCTTGCAAACAAATTTAAGCAGAAACTGTTCAAAAACTCACGTTCAATGGATGCAAAACTTGTGAAGCTGCTATCAAATAAGGGGTCCTATGTTAAAATGTAACGTGACCTGTTAAAACGTTTAAAGAGTTAAAATGTTGTAATAAGTTTGATTGAAAAAGATTTTGATTTCAGTAAATATGCTGCAAACACAACAAATTTAAATTTTCAGTTCTTTACAACCTATAAAGGGTTTTGAAACTTACTGTGCGTAATAATTTGGAACAGTGCATTGTAAGTTTTTAATGTTTAAAAAAAATACTGTTATCATTAGGAGGTTTGTTCAATAACATTTGAATTGTACTCTTAATAGTTGATAACATGAGAATTATGCTGACTGTTATTTACATCAATTATTTAGGTAAATGAGAAATATATCATTTGCATAATAATTTGGAACAGGGTGTTAGTTTTCCTGGCAGTGCAGGACCCTGTAGTGCCCCTCTCCGTCCCCCCATCCCAAGTTGCTGAAGGGGTTAAAACCCCTTCAGTGACTTATCAGAGGCCAGCGCCGATGTCCCTCGGTGCTGGGTCAGGCTCCACCTACTCTCCTCATCAGCCGACATCAGCTGGTGGGGGAAACCTAATGCGCATGCGCGGCAATGACCGCGCACGTGCATTAGACCTCCCCATAGGAAAGCATTATTCAATGCTTTCCTGTGGGGATTTCGGCAATGCTGGAGGTCCTCACATAGCGTGAGGACGTCCAGCGTCGTATAACACACTTTTTGAAGTCTGATAGACAGCCACTAGACTTAACCCTGCAAGGTAATTATTGCAGTTTCTAAAAACTGCAATAATTACACTTGCAGGGTTGAGGGTAGTGGGAGTCGGAACCCAAACCACTCTAATGGGCAGATGTGGTCTGGGTGCCTGGATTATCCCTTTTTAGTATGTTTACTAGTTACAGAAGGAATATATTATGCATGTTTGCTGTTTTTTTATTTGAAATTGGATTGTCGTATCGTGTTAAGAAGGAATGTTTTACCTTTTTGCTGTTTCATTGGAAATGACTACATTTTTGGCTTCTTTTAGATCGACAAAATAAATGTTTGACTTGATGGACTTTAGTCTTTTTTTCAAATTAGATTATGTAACTATTTATATGTTTTAATGCAGCTTAGACCAGTATTGAGCATCCTCCATTTCAATTAAATTCATGAATAACTGTGATCAGTTATCATTGCCATGTGTTTTAGGTGGTGAATATGATGTTATACACGGAACCTGCATTGCCATCTACAGTATCCATGTTCACTAAAACTGGGGCATCAAGGAAAGGGATTGCAGAAAGATCAGATATTCTTAACCAATTAAAGGGACATTATAGTCACCTGAACAACTTTAGCTTAATGAAGCAGTTTTGGTGTATAGAACATGCCCCTGCAGCCTCACTGCTCAATCCTCTGCCATTTAGGAGTTAAATTCCTTTGTTTATGAACCCTAGTCACACCTCCCTGCATGTGACTTGCACAGCCTTCCATAAACACTTCCTGTAAAGAGAGCCCTATTTAGGCTTTCTTTATTGCAAGTTCTGTTTAATTAAGATTTTCTTATCCCCTGCTATGTTAATAGCTTGCTAGACCCTGCAAAAGCCTCCTGTATGTGATTAAAGTTCAATTTAGAGATTGAGATACAATTATTTAAGGTAAATTACACCTGTTTGAAAGTGAAAACAGTTTTTTTTTTTCATGCAGACTCTGTCAATCATAGCCAGGGGAGGTGTGGCTAGGGCTGCATAAACAGAAACAAAGTGATTTAACTTCTAAATGACAGTGAATTGAGCAGTGAAATTGCAGGGGAATGATCTATACACTAAAACTGCTTTATTTAGCTAAAGTTATTTAGGTGACTATAGTGTTCCTTTAAAACTCTGAGCTCAATTGTAGATGTATGTTGAGTAACTCCTGCTTTTAGATGCATTGCATATAATACATAAACATAGTCTATGTGTCTCCATTATGTCCATATAGTCATTCAATGAAATAGCACTTCTAGGACTTCTAGAGATAAAAACATAACTTTTGTTGTCAATGTTTCAGTTTCATTAAAAACCCTCATCAGGACATATAACCAATTAAACAGTGCACATTTTCATTAAAAAAAATGTAAGAAGAAAGCAATGTATTAACCCCTCAGCTTTGTAAATAGCAAAATTGGAACATGTACTACTATTCATAGCTATGGCTGCATGGGACCTTCTTGAGCTGGTATGGAGATCAAAAGAAATCCCTGCATGGCCCTGTGCCTCCTCATAGCCAGCACTCTGAATCACTGACTGAGCACAAAGGTGCTTTTAAAGAGGTCTGTACCTGAGATTGGAGCTTCCCAACCAGGCAACAAGTGATCCAGCTCACCATTCATTGGACCTCCAGTCACTGTGTGTGAAGGATTTCTAACACAGTGTGTGTATGGGGGGGGGTAAAAGTTCAGTGTCTGCATGCATAGGGAGGAGACTCTGAATGTTTGGATGCATTTTAGGCAGCCATGACCCAGGAAGGATCTCTAACACAGTGTGTGCATGGGGGGGAGCTAACTGTGTCTATGCGGGGCACTGTGTGTGTTTTGGGGGCAGTTTGTGTAAATGGGAGGGCAGTTTGCGTGTATGGGGTGTAGTGTGTGTATGGGGGATAGTGTGTGTATGGGTAGGCAGAGTGTGTGTATGGGGGCTGTTTGTGGATGGGGAGTAGTGTGTGTATGAGGGGTAATTGTGTGTATGGGGGGCAGTGTGTGTGTATGGGGAGAAGTGTGTTTGTATGGGGGCAGTGTGTGTATGTGGGGCAGTGTGTGTATGGAAGGTAATTGTGTGTATGGGAGCAGTGTGTGTGTGTATGGGGATAATGTGTGTATGGGGTAGTGTGTCTATGGGGAGGCAGTGTGTGTGTATGGGGTAGTGTGTGTATTGGGGGTAACTGTGTGTATGGGGGGTAACTGTGTGTATGGGGGGCAATGTGTGTGTGTATGTGGGGCAGTGTGTGTATGGAGGGTAGTGTGTGTATGAGTGGTAACTGTGTGTATGGGGGAGCAGTTTGTGTGTATGGGGGGCAGTATGTGTGTATGGGGGAAGTGTGTTTGTATGGGGGCTGTGTGTGTGTACGAGGGGGCAGTGTGCATATGGGAGGTAATAGTGTGTATGGGGCAGTGTATGTATGGGGGAGCAGTGTGTGTATGGGGGTAGTTGTGTGTATGGGGGCAGTGTGTGTGTATGGGGAAGTGTGTGTATGGGTGTGTTTGTATGGGGGGTAATTGTATGTATGGGGAAGTTAGTGTATGGGGGTAAGTGTGTGTATGGGGGTAAGTGTGTGTATGGGGGTAATTGTGTGTGTATGGGGGGGTAGTGTGTGCATGGTGAGGTAATTGTGTGTATGAAGGTCAATGTGTGTGTGTATAGGGGTAATTGCGTGTGTATGGAGGGGCAGTGTGTGTGTATTGTAGAGCTATTGTGTGGTGTGGGGTCTGTGGGGGTAGGAGAACAAATTAATAAATATATTTATAATGTTTTTTTTATTATTAAAAATAAAAAAGATGTCCCCCCTCCCTGCTTACCTTTGCCTGGGAAGGGGGACATTTCTTGCAGTCCCTGGTGGTCCCAATAGTGAGGGTGGACTCTAGCAGCCTCAGGAGCTGCTAGAGATTACTCTTGCGAGATTCGGAGCATTGCTGTGGTAACCACGGCAACACTCCGAGTTCGCGAGAGGAGAACCTAGTGGAGCTGCAGGTTAGAGTTCCCCCATGTCCTCTCTCCCTCCCTCCCTGCCGGCTATCAGCAAAGTGCTAGCGGGCACGAGAGGGAGATCTCAGATCTCCCCTCTGGTCCTGCAGAGCTGGCAGGGGAGAGTACAGTTCCCGTTGCTATCATCATAGCACCAGGAAAATAACTTGTGACTACCTTGTGTGCCTGTTGTGGTGTCCCAGAGCGCCGCGGCACACAGTTTAGGAACCGCAGGGATATGCATAAGGCTATCCTAGACTTAAGATAATGCCAGGGACTAATTAAAAGTATTTCGAAAATTGGACAGACTAGATGGGCCAAATGGTTGTTATCTGCCGTCACATTCTATGTTTCTATGTTTCTATGTTCCTATATGTTTCTATGATATGTATCTGTCTAATACAGATGCAGGGCACTTTCCAGTAAGGTTTGACATGGGGCACTCTCTTTATCCTCCCCATCTTCCACTTATTGCTTTTCCATAGGTCAACAAATTCCTCTAATACTTGTAATATATTACGAGCAGGGCCTGGTTTATAACAATATTTGATATTTTGAACTGGCACTTTATCCTCATCTCATAAGCAAACTTCGAACTCTAGACTTAAATGGATTGTTGGATCTCCTTCATCATGAAGCAAAACACTCCTTGATCCATAGTTAAGGATTATTATTCTTTACTTCAAAGTGAACATACAGTTAGGACACACAAATAAGAGAGCAAATACTACCACTTACACACTTAATGCCTCACCAGCAATTTCTCAGAGACTGGAAAGTGGAACTCTGCAGACCTTCTCACCATTACATTTTTCATGACCAAGTTAATCCCAATATTCCCAGTTAATTGGCTATACACAATGAGAGCAAAACTGTTTCTGCAACTATGGAAACCATACATTAACAGCTTGAAACCTCTTTACAACAAAACTAAACCATTTTTAACAACGCCATAATAAGTGGAGAGGATACGGGTTGGCACACCCCCTTGGTCAACTTATCTTGCCTTACCTCTTGACATAGAAGGGAGTTCTACTTCATGGATCTAAATAAGATTTATATTTTATCCAAAGTATCTATGAATGATAAAAGATCACTATAGGGTCAGGAACACAAACATGTATTCCTGACCCTATAGTGTTAAAACCACCATTTAGCACCCTTCGGCCCCTCATGCCTCCATAAATATAGCAAAATCTTACTGTATTCAAGCCTGAAGCTGTAGATCTGAATGCTGTATGCCTAAAAAAAAAAAAAAGTCTGCTGACATCATCAGAAGTGGTAGCCTGATCCAATCACAGTGCTTCCCCATAGGATTGGCTGAGACTGACAAAGAGAAGGATCAGGGGCAGAGCCAGCATGATTCAAACACGGCCCTGGCCAATCAGCATCTCCTCATAGAGATGAATTGAATTAATGAATCTCTATGAGGAAAGTTCAGTGTCTGCATGCAGAGGGTGGCAGTGGCGGATCCAGAGCCTGATTTTGGGAGGGGCACTTGTAGATTATTTAAAGAAATAATCCAGACACAATAACCACTACAGCTCAGTGTAGTAGTTATGGTGCCAGTAGTGCCAGGATCCCATCCCAGATTAAGTAGTCAAACCGTTTAAGAACAGTTTGACAACTTACCTGGGGTCTGCTGGGATATAGGGCATAGGAGCAGTGGTATGTGTTAGGGGTGAAGTGTGTATTAAAGGTGCAGTGTGTGTGTGAGTGGTGAAGTGTGTGCGTGAGGGTGGCAGTGTATGTCAGGGTTGCAGTGTGTGTGTTAGGCGGCAGTGTATGTGTGGGGCAGTGTGTGTGAGCGGTGCAGTGTATATGTGAGGGGGCAGTGTGTGTGAGAGTTGCAGTGTATGTGTTTTTGGGGCAGTGTGTGTATGGGGGGGGCACTGTATGTGTGTGTGGGGCAGTGTGTGTATGGGGGGCACTATATGTGTGTGTGGGGCAGTGTGTGTATGGGGAGGCACTGTATGTATGTGTGGGGCAATGTGTGTATGGGGCAATGTGTGTGTATGGGGCATTATGTGTATGGGGCAATGTGTGTATGGGGGGCATTGTGTGTGTATGGAGGGAAGTGTGTGTATGCGGCAATGTGTATATGGGGGACAGTGTGTGTATGGGGCAATGTGTGTATGAGTGTGTGTATGGGGTAGTGTCTGTATGGGGGGCAGTTGGTGTATGGGGGGGAAATGTGTCTATGGGTGTGCAGTGTTTGTATGGGGGGAAGGAGGGTAGGGAGGCTTTTTAATATATTTTTTATTTAATACATTTAATATAATTATGTCCCCCCTCCCTTCTGACCTTTATTGAGGAGGAGGGTCCTCTCTCCCGGGGGTCCTCTCTCCTCCCTCCCTTGCCGGCTGCCAGCACAGTGCCTGCGGACCGAGGAGGGAGATCTCTGATCTCCCCTCCGGTCCGCAGGCACATTGCAAGGCTGGCACTTGGACAATGCCAGCCCTGCATTAGCCGGCAGGGGAGAGCCTCGGGGGTGGGGGGGCAATTGCCCCGTTGCCCCCCCCTGGATCCGCCAGTGGAGTGTGGAGACACTGAATGTTTGGATGTATTTTAGGCAGCCATGACCCAGGAAGGATCTGTAGCAGCCATCTGAGGAGTGGCCAGTGAAGTTATCACTAGGCTGTAATATAAACAATGCATTTTCTCTGAAAAGACAGTGTTTACTGCAAAAAGCCTGAAGGTACTGATTCTACTCACCAGAACAAATTCAATAAGCTGTAGTTGTTTTGTTGACTATAGTGTCCATTTAAGGACTCAAAGAATGGTTGCTTATCTATTGGATGTTCTTTGTACTCCTACTCTTCCCATTTTTGTCATTTTTTTCTCTCCTTTTCAGTTACATGTATATGTTATAGCTTATTACAAAAGAACAAAAGAGAATGGAAAAAGATATGACGCATGCTACCTTATTCTATGTATCGTTCTATGAGCTTCAATAAGACAAAGTTTAAAAATTATGCAAATGGGAAGAAATAGTAAGGCTACGAGGTCTATGTTGGTTTAAAATATACTCTCAGTAATAAATGTTTTTCTACATATACATGTAATGGTACATATTACAAAACCACTCGCCTTCTGTTTAATCCACACATTGACACAACTCTTCATCTTCCAGTGAGATATTTCTGCACTTCAGAAATTAACTATTCCCTACATATAGCTTTCTAAATCCTGTCAATGGTTATCCCTGTTTGTTCAGTAGTATTTTTCTGAATTTCTCCGTTAATCAGATGTGCAGGAGGTGCCATTAATTGACCTTGAGAAGCAGCAGCCTAGTGATGGTTGAAAATGGAAAACCTGTCACCTAATGACACAATGGGGCTAGTGCAAGATTTGAATTCTAATAACACCTGTAATAATTAAGCCACCTTACATTACAAAGCATTTGGTCTGAGCGGTTGAAATTCCTGCTGTGATTTCCCTGGGGGAGGGATGCTTTTTTCCTCTGCTCAAACATAGCACTGGTAAGGAATTTTATAAAGCTATCATTATAAAATACCTTTATTCTAAAGCTATTTAATTAGGCAAAACTTAACCAGCCGTGACTATGTGTACTCGGCAAGAAATGGTAACTTTAAATAGAGCTTGTCCCAAAGTAGAAGTCAAAAAGGGGAGACAAGGAAAGAGAGGTTTGGAACAGAGTAAATGAATTATCAAGAGAAATCTGTAAGTGTATGTGTAGCATTCTAAAACTGTTTATAGATGTACTTCATATGAAATGGGTGTAGTTCAGGAGTGGATGGTACTAAAAGGAAACTACATTTAATAGCATTTCTCATGTGTTTTAACAGTTTGTTCATGCAAGTTTGTCCAGTTACACTGTGTGACAAACTCCCCTGTCCTTGTGAGTTTGCCACGAGCTCCTGGAGGATCCTGCTTGCCAGTTTCCTGCCCACCGACTATGGGCCAGGTCAGTGACTGTAAAGACCCATATTTTATTCACCCTGTTTTCCCTGGTTCGATACTTTACATTAGTGCTCATAGAACCGAATGCTAGCTCCCTGGCAGCCGTTCGCATGGACAAAAACCACGAATAGACTTCAGGGGGACTTAGCCGCGAAAGCCCTGGAACAATTTTCGGCATGAAGATTGTGCGGTTCCCGGTCGGTCCCCAGCGGCACTAAGCCGTGATTCTATGGAACTATTTTCTGCAAGTTGACCATGCGTGCAGTCGGTCAAATTAGGACTTCCAGGAAATTCCTGAACCGATCTGGGTGATTTTTGGATATGTTGGTCACCCAGATCGGGCTAACAGGGGATGTAACTTTTGTGGGTTTTATGTATTTGTAAGGTACTTTTCGGGTGTTTGGGAAATGTGTGTTTTTTGTGCCTGGAGATAATTGAGGTTAATACAGTGCCTGACTCAATTATCTCCCAGACACAGGGGAGGGATTATCTGATTATGTATGGGAGTGTCCTGGATCTGAGAGCCAATGTAATTGTGTATTTGGTTCTACTGTGGTTTATTCTCAGATCCAGGAGGGAAAGCCCCTTGCATTGGGGACATGCATATAAGACCAGTTGTGGCTGCCATTAAAATATTCCAGCTTGTACTTCCAGAACTATGTGTCGTCTGGTTACTGGGAGGGGAAAGGGCTAATCACTGTTCCAGCTTGTTCCAGCATGGAGGATTTAATGGGGAAAATCATTGTAAGGACTAGAGCTCCCAGGACTGAGTGTCGTCCTGGGGGTGTGTAGAGCAAATTCCCCATTCGGCTTCAGGAGGGAGCGGTTCCAGGACTCCAGTCAAGCCATGGTTCTGCGGTTTGTCCCCTGTTCCAGCTAGGAAGCTGGCTTTGCGGAGGTACCCAGCCAGGGGTACAGGGAGCTCCATTACATCCTCATTTAGTGCGTGAGGACGACCATCATCAGATACCAGACCAAAGGTCAGTTTCGATTCAGGAAGCGTTACCAGAGGCTGTCTGGTAGACAGCCACTGGAGGCAAACTTAGTGCTGCAATGTAAACATTGCTGTTTCTCTGGAACTGCAATGTTTTACATTGCAGCAGTAAGTGCAAAAGGGGCACTGAACCCAGACCACTTCAATGAGCTGAAGTCACCTAGGTGCTTATAGTGTCCCTTTAAGGAGCTAAACATTTTTTTTAAGGCATGTCTGTACTTGTTTTGAAGCCTCTCTCTTATTCATGTTGACTATGAGTAATCAAAAGGTGGGAGTTTCTCTATCTCTATGTAATACAATGATTAAGGAGTTACATTAAGGTTTAAAAAGAGGGATTTTTTTTGGATACAGACAGTTATAATGCTCACCTAAAAGCATCTCTCTCAGTCATCACTGTGACTAAGAGTGAGCATTATTGGAGTCCCCTTGCTTTTTATATGACACAATGTCTAAGGGTTAAAATATTTTTTTAGGGGATGTATCTTTGGAATAGCGTGAGCATTCACATGCAACACTCTCTGATACTCACATCAGCTATGAATAATGTTTTTTAACATGTGACTCTGGGAAAGGTCAGGGAGGTGGCTAATCCTAGCTTTGCCAATCACAGAGACGCTGGATGTTGTCCTGTAGCAGGGAAAATACCAGCTACAGCAAAAATATGTATATATGATACAAAAGTGTGTCACTGGTCCTTTTGGGTCTATTATTTGTGAAATACACATGTCAAAAAGTAATTAATGGATTTAATTATGTCACTTTTTTCCCTGGACTAATAAAATATGTGTTACAATATCTCCACATAGAAACACTAAACTCAAATCGTTTCAGAGCTGTTGGGATGAGAAGATCACCATATACCTGGAAACAGAGCTATCTGCATATAGAATGCTTAGGTCATATGTAGAAGCTTTTTCTATTCACAGCATTAGAAGGAAATTGAAACAAACCATCAACTTCAAGCACAGGAACTGACAGTATGAAGCCAGTTGGAGAGATCTGAATAGAAAACTGACAGGACCAGGGCCGTACTATAAGAGGGAACTTGGTTTGTGCAGTGGTGACTCTAGGAATAATATATAGTGGGGAACATAAGTTACCACACTCAGAGCTGGACTTGGGCATTTATTCCTGAAAGAAAAATGTTCTTCCAAATTTGTGTCAGTTCACCCAGTTTCTCCGAAAGACGAATGGACAAAAGCAAATTCCTACAAATTAAACAAAGAACAAATTGATTGTTGGACACATTTTTGTCCATGCAATTTGTCTTTTTGTTTGTTTTAGTTACAAGGAAGGAGCTACCAACTTGGGACTCCCATCTTGTAGAATTTGGAAAGAGAGGAGGCACTTCCTAAATACCCCCCTTGTCTCCCTCATACTAGGCATATGAGGGTCAAAATGATCTGTGCATTAGACTAAGTGAGGTTGAATCCATTCTCCTGCCCCTTGCTGAGAGTATGGCCCTGTCTACAAAACAGCGTGTAGCCTTTGGCCGCTCGCTGTCATAAAAAAAGATAAGTGGGTGGACGGAGCCTGACTGTTAAGCTGGCTGAAACTGAAAGCTCACTGCTTGAGATCTGGGCCCAAGACTCTAATTTTGGATGATATTTCTGGGAAAAGCAAATATTTTTGTAAACCTACAAGCTATTCACACATGAGGGTCCCGCAAGCACAAATCTTGTACTTCTGCAACCGGCGGCTAAGGGCTTCATGTAGGAATGAAGTTGCAGCCTGTGAGAGGCAGAGGTGGGGAGATGCATCTGCTCTCCACACTCTTCAGTTGACTACAAGGTCTAAGCATGATCCTACCCCTCCATGGACCGATGGGGATTATCCCAATCCCCACTGGGGTGATACCACAGTCACCTATTCCAGATCTGGCGGTCCTCGTTGAGCTAACCTTCTGCACAAAGTGAGCTAAGATAGCCACAGAAGAGATGCCTAAGCTACACCAGCCCTCCATGACTCAGCTATCACTGGAAGAACCCCTCAATCAGGCATTCAAGAACTTCTGGACAAAACTCCGGAGTAGGATACAGCGACGATCACCGAAGTCTCCCATGGCATCTTTACTTCTGCCTTCCCCACTGTGCAGCACAGCCAAACCAAAATTTTCTGAGCAACACCCTGACACAGTGAAGGGGAAGTTGAAAGGGAAACCTCAATGCATTGGTTCACCACCAACGACGAGGTCCTGCTTTGCACCGATATCTTCCTGGGCCACAGTCCAACAGGGTATGTCCCTACATAAGTCGCTCCATCCCTTGAACAGCCCTTCCTCAATGCGCCCTAAACAAGACAAGCACCAATAGTATCCTGATCTGCACTCCGGCCTGAGCCTGGTGGTTTATAGTTGACGTGGACTCTAGTACACACTCTCACCAGTCCAACACTCATCTTCAGAAAGGCATAGACTTTGCATGTTGATAACAATCCACTGTCTACATTAAGCTGAGATGGATGATGTCTGATCTCTCTCTTCATAATGTTACGCCCAGTGATATTTGTTATTTGGCAAAATGTCAGTTGCTTCAGCCTGATTTTCCACATGTTCTACACTTCTTACCGGCATTTTTCTAATCTTGCAATTAAAGCATTAATATTTACTTTTATTTTATTTTATTCTAAAAAGTGCAGTAGAATCAATCTTTTCTGCCTAGCCTAATATTTAATGTGATATGTTTTCCCTTGTGAAATATTTTCATGCTTGTTAATCTATGCACTACAAAAAATAAAGAATGTAAAAAAAAAAATTAGTGACTGGATAGCTATAGCTATTCGTAATCCAGTACATAATCACAGACATACATACAAACACACTACCACAAACATACACACAATTACACACATAATCACAGACATGCACACAATTACAGACATACAGACACATAATTACAGGCATAGACACACACTCACATTCATATACATATATAATCCAGGCAACACACATAATCACAGACAAACAAAATCACAAAAACCAAATGGCGGGGCCTGACACGCGAGCTGGCCAGACGTGTTCTGCGGGAGCTCCTGCCGAAAAACTCATTAAGACTAACAAACTCGTGGAAAAAAGCGGCAGACGACCCCGAAAACAGAGTGACAGGTATACCTAACGACTGGGGACACTGTGGTTCCCCCGCACTACACGAACTCAGTACTAATTGGCCTTCTGGCCCAGCGGCCTGCTGAAACTGCGGACCCGACGGCTGGGGGAGGCGGCCGATTCCTCACTCGGGACCCTGCATCCAGCAGAACAATAGTCAACACACAGCAACAAGCCCCCTCCCCCCCTTTTAGACCAGTGGGGATTATCCCGGTCCCCACTGGATCACTCTACCGAACAGCAAAGCCCACAACCTACTGAACCTGAGACCGCGTGGCAGACTTAAAATGGCCACCATACCATGGCCCAAACCACAACAAGATAGCATGGCATTGCAGGAATGGAGACGGAACTTTGATGCCAAATTTGAAAAGGAATGATTTTTGGGCCCGCTTGGCAAACAGCTCGGGTGACCCTACCTCGCCTACGCAAGCCCACCACAGACTGCAGAAAACCGGCACCACAGAACAGATACAGGCCCGCCCGAACAAGATCATACCGAAACAAGCTAGATGCAACACTGAGGCAGGACCGTAGAAACAGACGCCAAGGCGACAGCGGCGCCAAAGGTGCACTGAAACAACGGTGAGCCGCAAAACAATGGGGCACAGGGCAGGCAGACAAGGCACCCCCATCCCCCGCACACACCCACAGCAGGCACCTACACACTGTGACAAACCGACTTCACCTACCAGACCCCAGAATCAGGTCCAGTATGCGAGTACACGGGGGACAAGCGAGGAGACAAAGCAGCAAGGAGTTCCAACACAAGGCTGGCATGGACCAACAAAAGTACCCACAAATAGACACTCTTCTTGGATTTTGAGCCACCACCTGTCGGGCATAGGCTGACCCAAAACCACTAAGCAACTGGTCAGCCACAAAGACCAAGGCAAAAGAGACAATACAGCTCATTAACCACCAGTGGCATCCTTCACATGGTTTTACTTGTGTTTGTTTTTTCTTTTGCTTTTTCTATTGCTATTACATATGTGTGTATTTCAGCAGATATTAGATCAGTTCAGTCCCTACAACACTACTCACTTAATATCATATAACATGTTTACATCTACATCATGGGACTGCTGGGCAAGTTAATATTTCACTGCCTGAACAAGCTTGTTTAACACATGCCACAACTTAGGAACTCACTGTTATTACACACATATAACGCACCACTCAAAAGTACTTACTTGTTTATTCAACATCAGTTTAAAGCAACACAACTGTAAACTTGGATAAAACAAAAATTGTGCATTACGCCCCACTGTTATCATACGCCCCACTGTTACAAATGTCTTGATCTAAGAGAGTGGATTGCCGTTGGGGTACCACACGCATGTTGTTAAACCCATTTGCACTGCAAAAATAAAAAATAAATATATATTTTTTTTAAAATCACGAAAACCAGAAACATTTCACCGAGACATTACATGAAAATGAGGGTTGTTGTGATGCATGAAACTGAGGCTTGAGGCACAAAGCTCTATTTACATGGACGCAGGTGAATATCATTATACCGCAGTTCCCGATTGGCTGTAGGCAATCCGGGATGGCGGGAAATGGGTATTTAAACATAGTAAATATGGAGATCAGACATACGCACACACAACCACAAACATACACATAAACACATATACATTTTCATTCACATACACAATCATATACACACATAACCACAGATCTACACACACAAACCTACAGACACACACACACACACAGATATATATACACATAATCACAGGCATACATACACACACACACACACACACACACACAATTACAGAGACACACACAGACAATCACAGACACACACATTACCACAGACATACACATATACAATTACAGAGACACACAGAGACAATCACAGACACACACAACCACAGACATACACATAGAAACATAGAAACATAGAATGTCACGGCAGATAAGAACCATTCGGCCCATCTAGTCTGCCCAATTTTCTAAATACTTTCATTAGTCCCTAGCCTTATCTTATAGTTAGGATAGTCTTATGCCTATCCCACACATGCTTAAACTCCATTATTTTGAGACTAGCTGGTGTAGATCTTTGGTTTAAGATATAAACATTTTACCTACATAGACATACTAGGTACTTGTGTCTTGATATAGTGGTAACAATATACAATTGTCTCCTAAGATGCTAAGTTCTATTAAACTGAAAGGTCATACAGCATAGATTGAGAAAAAGCCTCTCTTCCTGGTAAACTCAGTACAAAGTCAGAGATTGAAAAAGAGATAGAAAAAGTTATGTGCTACTTAAAATTTCATGCTTTAAGTGTGCATGGTATTATACACCAACGTGATAGTGTGTGCCCTGTGAAGTTGTAAAGTTGCCCGACACGCGTTTAGGTGCACAGCGAGTGCACCTTCGTCAGGAGTCTGGGTCCAGGACCAGGACCCCTGATGAAGGTGCACTCGCTGTGCACCAAAACGCGTGTCGTATTCAGCTTTAGTATTCACTTAGACTCTTCTATTTTTGTTTTTGGACAGTGTATATTTGCTAATTGTTTTATATATATCCAGTTTATATCTGCAGTCAAAACTTAATTTTTTGTTTTGAATGAGGATATTTAATTTCTGTCTTATAGGATTAAGATATTAGAATTTCTTTAGCCTCCTGCACCCCTTACATACCCATCTCAGTTTCTGGACGGTCCCCTAATGATAGAAATAGGGCATCATTGTGCAGCATCAGGATAGAGAACCACCAGAGTCTGCTCTGCATGAAACAAACTGATCAGACTCCCTCTCTTCTCCCCCTGTCAAGATGTTACAAGGTGAAGAGATATCTAAATCTGTCAGGCATTCCCAATGCACTTTTCCAGCATTCCTAGGGACAGGATACTGATTGGTCAGATCAGTACCCCACCCACCCACCCCTCCAGAAAGCATAAGAAAGGAAAAATAGATGTATATGGAAAGAAAAATCATATTTACCTGCTTTTTTAAGCCTGCAGAGTGAAGTATCTGTCACATACAAAGCTTAAACGTTGGAATTATACTGTTGTCTAAAAGTGATGCATGTCCCTTTAAGGTAATAATTATATTTCAGTAGTCAAAGAGTAAATTGATGCCCTAAAAATATACCTCTTCTTCACACAGGGAAACAATTGCAGAATACATTTTATTAAGTTGAGATAAACTTTTAACATCACAGAAGTAGAAAATTACCCATTTAAACTAGATGAATTGCTAAATGAAGCATAAAACACAACCTTTATATGACCTGAGAATGTCATTAGTTAACAGACTCAGTCACATTATTCTCTCCCATCCCCTGTTAAACCTGTAACATTGTTATAATCTCTGACACATAGCTTGTGCAGAGTCAGAATTACTAGACTGCAACATTGTTTGCAGACTCCCTCACACAGCTCTCTCTCAGTCATGGTCACTGGGCTGTGTCAGTATTATAAGAGCCTGTCAAATAAGAGCCACTCAGACAGTTACCTGGCAGTGTCACTATTACCATCACATAATTCACTCACTGTTCACTCACCGTTAACCAGACAACACATAATTCAGGCTCATTCACTAGACAAATTGCATAATTCAAGCTCACTCTATCTTACTGTTTTCAGACAGAAACGATGCTCATGAAATGTATCCATAGCAGACAGTAAAACATTTAAAAAGCTTTTATCAGCATTTTTTCCATGAATATCTAACTAAACATGATACTACCATTAAAAGTGACATTGCAAAAGTGATTTAACTATACACATTAGCAACATTTGGGATACCATACATGGAACAGGCAGATCCTATGTTAGTAGTGACTGTAAAAAAAGTAAAAGATTAACAAATTGCAAAAAAAGAAGTTTTCAGAATTGTAACAATAATGCAATTATTATAAGTTCAAAAAAATATATATACAAAGAAGAAAGCATCATGACATAAAGTAGTAGTACAACTCAAATAATAAATGTTATATGCAACAAATAAACCCAGAGAGCATACAGTATGCAGTGTAATCTGTACAGTTAGAAAACAATCTGTAAAATACCTTATAACCCTGTAGACTTGCAGGGGCTCTAGAAGGGGTATTCTGGCTTCAAAAGAGGTCTCCAAACCTTCAGGGAGGTGTGTTGCCCTTGTGCTTCATATGGTGTGTTTTGTTTTTGTTTTTTGGGCTTTTTTTTCTCTCCACTTTAGATCGTTATATTTCTGTCCCTCTCTGGTGCCAATCAACATACATATATGTATTAAACCCACTAAATGTTCAATGATTATGTGTCCTGACCAATAGCTAACACAAAGGAATAAATAACAACAAAAAGTAATTAGCAAAAATTGTGCCTATAAGTGCAATGTTGCCTTGAGTACCTTTAACATGGTGCATGGCTATATGAACCTCCATGATGGCCAGTACCAAAGCCACTGGCAAGGTCACCTCACTTCCAGATGGCCCTGTCCCTGTCCCATCCACTCCCAACTCTCTGCCCACTCTCCTTACACAACTAGGAAGAAATGTATCGCTCCACGGTTCCCAGATCTTAGAAATCTTACAGTTTTGAGTTGGGGAGTCTGCTCGCATTAACTCAGAAGCATAATTTAGTCTAATTTTATCTAGTAATAGTATATCATTTGGGCAAACAAATGAGCTCCAGTTTAAAGCAATAAGGGGCCTGGCTTCTAGAGTAATGTAATGTGTGATGTTAGGGCCTTTATCTAGAAAATCATTGATTTGTTGTTGTGTAGGGACAGAGGTGTTCAGGTCATGTTTCAAATTTTACAGTCATCTATAGAATTTAGCAAACTCTTGAACAATGTTTTCAGGATTCATAAGTTTATGTCCTATAAGTAGGATGACAGCTCATTTCAGACATTCTCTAAAACACGTAGGTCTGTAAGGAGGTATTCGTTCATGCACCAGGTGCCCTTGCTTTTAGATGTGAATTGTTCCCCTATCTGTATAATTATCGCATAATGTGACGAGGTGATTATACATTGCAGGATGAGCAATCTACCCTCTTTATCAGAATGTATAGTCACCAGAGAAAAAGCTACATCTTTACTAATGAGGATTGACACACCCCTCTCTTTTGAAGAGGAATGAACATCATCCAGGAAGTGGGGGAGTTTAACCTGTGATTGTTGGCCCATGTAAAGTGTTTTTTTTTTTTTTTGAAGAATGTGGCGTGTGCATTTTCTGTCGTCTAGCTTCCTGTAAAGCTAGCCTCCTCCTATGTGGAGAGTTTAAGTTCACTTCACTTTCGAAGATAGAAAATAAATTACCATTGGAAAACATTAAAAGAAAAAAGTATTAAACAGCATTTCCATTGTATGCCAAGTCACATGACTTGTCAACCCTCCACCCCCAGTGTTGTCCTCAATTCATCACCCTCCACCCCCAATGTGGTCCTCAATTCATCACCCTTCACCCCCAGTGTGGTCCTCAATTCATCACCCTCCACCCCCAGCGTGGTCCTCAGTTCATCACCCCTCACCCCCAGTGTGGTCCTCAATTCATCAGCTCCCCTGAAAGGTTTGTAACACTGACCCATTCACAGCAATAATCTAGAAAGGTGAATCGATCCTGGATCTGCCCTTTGTTTATCAACCACTCTCTCCACTTCATACACAGGGCAATAATAGATAAAAGCAATATTAAAAGCAACTGACTGAATATGAACTATATACAATTGCCTGCAAAAAAAACAGCCATCTACACTTGATGACTGCAATAAAGCATGTGAAAATTATGGTGTGCACTGCCGCACACCATATCGGTCCAATTTGAGCCTATTGGAGAAGGATCAGTGAAAAAATGACAATATTGATGCACACTCAGTACAGAGGAATAGTTGACATTTGTAAACCTCTACTCAAACAGAGATAAACCTAATATTCCATGTACAGTAGAAACTATGGATTTGGGGCCAGCTATATTAGTTCCTGGCATTTTTAGAGGGCCCCTTAGTGCCCCATGCTTCCCCAGGTGATGACCAGACATTAGTAGCTGTATTAGGGCTCTCAATTTTATCTTGAACTAAGGAACAGGTTCAAAAAAGTCTTATATTTATGTATTTTTATTTTTGTCTTTCCATTCTGTTTCCTATTTTCCTATTATGAATTGTTTCTATCTATCTTACGCATTAACCTTATTCTGAGCAGCAAATATCAGCCACTGTACTACCCACTGTTATAAACACTTAACCTAGTATGGGACTAGTTCACCCATAAACCTCTCTCACTAATTTCCATTGAAAAGAACACTCTATCAGAGAAGCGGCCTGTATTAAGTCCATGGCAACAAACCTACCTTAGTTCATAATGGTAAACTTTATAATTCTAAGTATAAACTTAGCTATAGTGAAGGACAATTAGTAAGCCATGATTCTCAGCCCTGTTCCAAGTCATATAGCTGCAGCTGCTCATAGCCAGTCTTGGGTGACCTGTGCTGGTGATACAAATGGTCTTTGGTCCATATTCTCACCTTGGATGTTCCATTGTGCAAGGATCATCTGGCCTTCCTTCTGTGAGGCAAAGATCTATCAGCACCATTCTTACGCATCGGGAAGCCCTGGGATCTTCTCCATTCTATGCAGTCTTGTGATGGGACCAAAGGCTTGCTTCTTGGCCATGGCAGCTGGTGATAGATCCAAGTACACCAGCCTGTGTGAAGTTGTGGAACCCTGGCTGCTTGCATAAGTTGGTCCTTGGTGGTGTCGAAATGGACCCTGGCAATCACATTGTGTGGTACTGCTGTAGTCTAGTCATTCTGTGCACACTATCCATTTGATGCTCCTGGTCAGTAACCTTAGGCAGCAATTCCTTTAAGAGGTGAGTTATGTGCCCTATCAAATCAGGATCCTTTGTTTCCTCTGAAATGCCTCACAGTCTGATGTTGTTCCAGAAGGGTTTATCCCCAAAGTCTTTGAACTTTATTTCCAGCATCTGTAGAGTAGTGTTAAAAGCGTTATAGGCATATGCCTAGTTATGGTGTGCCTTTATTATTTCTTTGACCTTTTCCTCAAGTTGGGCCATGTATTCCCCTTGCTTGTATATCACGTTTTATATCTGACGTAAGTTTTTGAAAATCAGATCTCACAGTTGTTTTTAGCTCAAACAGTGTGTAGATGTTGGTATCCATGGCTAGAGATGCTTTTTCCTGAAATTGAGGTCAGATTACTATGTTCTGAGCCCGATGTTGGAGAGTGTGCTTTCTTTGCTTCATCATGGCCCTCACTCTCAGCAGAGAGACATACAACATTTTCAGAGTCAAAGCCCTATTTTTGGATTTGTGGACTGCCTTGCATGTCATTCTGTTGCTAGGAGTTGCAGGTGTTGTGTTTCGGTGAGTGGATTCATGGTAAAATTGTAGTTCTCCCACTGAACTTTTCTCCTATACATTTAAGGAGGCAGGGTCTCTGGGCATATCTCCATGGCTTGGGCACATTCACTAACAGGGATGTTCACTAAAGTAAGAATTAAAGGTAAATTCAAAGTGATATTGAAATTTAAGGTCAAAACAGCTGATTTAGAACAATTCTCTGTCAGCTATCCTTTCAGTTTGGCTAGATTTTTGTTACTGCTCCTCCTGTTTTTTCGCTTTTGGTTACTTTTTTTCTCACTTGATCTGTGAACCAAATGGCAGAGAAATGCTCATTTTAATGTACTTTAACCCCTTAAGGACCAAACTTCTGGATTAAAAGGGAATCATGACATGTCACACATGTCATGTGTCCTTAAGAGGTTAAACTTTGTGCATCATTTTATGTATATATTTTGCAGTACACTTATTGGACCATTTTTGCAAGCTTTTAGTTTGTTTGCTTTGTTTCTGAATTGGATTCTCAGTACCAAAATCCAGCAGAGCTGAACCAACATATGGCCTTGGGGTTCACAAAGGCCTTTACTTGTCTATTACTGAATAAATAATAGGATGAGAGGAAACCTCGATTGGTTAGACCACAATGAAAACCAGGTTTCATTTTCAAGGTTAGTATAGTTAAAGCATCTGTGAGGAGAGATAGTTAGTTACTATTACTCATTACGGTGCCATTGTTGGTTTACAGCACCTCAAAACAGCTGTGGAGCTTTATCCTAGTATTAAGTGCTGGGTACAGGCATTAAGATATCACGTTGTAAGCGTTATGTGGGGTATATTTTCACATATTTTTTTTCTCTCTTGCATCAATGTAGGGCAAAAACAATTCAGCCAAATAGATCCCTTTTCCTTATACATGTCCCTTTTCACTTGATCTGTGAATAAAACAAGCTAAACAATCGTTTTTTCCCATTAATCATCTTTTTTTGTTGGCCATGGATACAATTCTGAATCTTGAATCAAGCAAAGTGGCTTGTTTTGTTTGCTTTGTAATTTAATCATATGGCAATACGGAGTTATGCAATTCAGACAACCTGACGTTTGCCCAAAATGTGGATAAATAGAAATTTGTTAAAACCGAATCCACAAGTCTAGTTTTTAATTCATAACAGTATAGCAGAAAATCTGGTAGCTGACATTATAATTCCAACAGCACTATGCCAAAGAGTAAAATAAAGACAGAATGTGAATATGATTTCACAAAGTTTAATTATACTGGTCATATGCAATGCAAAAAAATGAGACAACTCTGTTATTTTGTATAACACATGAATTGTTTCACTCTTCACTGGGTTCTATTAAGCAGCCCTTGAAAGGACACTGGTAAAATACATTGTTACATTTTTCATTTTCTCCATATTATTTCCACCATGTGGTCACCTAATGAGAATCCAGTCCTATGGTTACATTGTATGGAATTATATGGAACTGTTTATAGCTAGCTTTTTGCAATTTAACCCCTGCAGAGAGCCTAATGAGGATGTATGTCTCGTGTAAGTAGGTTAATCTCATAGTAAGTGGATGTAGAGAAACTGAGTGGAAAGCAGTTGCCACCAGCAGTTTGCTAGATAAATAAGAAAACACAATATAGTGTAGTATTTTAGATAAAGCCAATGTGAGTATAAATATAATCAATATGCACTCACATGGGTTAGAGCCAGATAAGGACAGGCTCAGATCTCACAAGCAGATGTGTTCTAAGGGGACACAGGCCCTCTTCAGTCTTTGTCCGTAGTGGCTCAATGGGAGATATAGAACAAATAACAAAAGCAGCTGACGGTGAAGTACAGTTTGAAAAGTGTGAATAATTTTAAGTGAGTAGAAACATTTCTAACCTGGTTCAGAGCCAGTTGGGACTGGTTCTGGAATACACAGCTTGTGTGTCTCTATAAAGAAGGACACTTCCCTTCTTTAGTCCAGTGAGCAGTGGAAATGGAGTAGCACAGACTTAAATTAAAAAAAAAAATTATTAAACAAAAGTGCAACATTTGTCATATATAAAATGAAAGATAAAAAAGTCTAAAGTAATCCAGTCTTGCCGAGACGCGTTTCACCACGTTCTGTGGCTTTCTCAACTGGTGCCTGCTTCCTTCAAGTGTCCATCTTTTAAATCCTCAACCTTTTCCTTATTGGTCGCTTGGTCAGAAATTTGTCCAATTGCGGATGTTCTATTTGGGGTGTGTATTTCACAGCCGACTTTCGTCTATACATGATGACCAAGGAAGTGATGCAGTGGTTATTCATATCCCTTCTGTTTTGGTTCTTTTCACCATTTTGGTTGAGGGCATGTTAAGTAAAAAAATAAAATGTAAAAATGTGTAAACACGAAATCTGGAAGTGCCGTGTCGGCACTGAAGTTGCGTCAATTCCTGGTTACGGTTTATTGGTTTTGTCCATGGTGATTAAGAGTCCAATAAAAGTTGTATCTAAAAGAAATTTGGGGCTGGGAGCATAGTTGCATCGGCCCACAGAAAGAACATAATCAGTATCAGATCTACAGTTTGTTGAGAAATTAGAATTAAAAGTTTAATTGGTATTAAAAAACTAGTATATACATATTAAACATACATAGGGCAAACAATATTTAAATATAAGACTAAACATATATTTTACAAAACAGATAATTACAGTTTAGATTGTCAAGGAACATATTCATATGAATTGACATAAAATCATTTTATAAAAAATGGCAGAGGTCGAAGTCATTATTAAGTCCATGAAGCACCAATAAATTCAGATTGAAAATCCATTTCATTTGATTTCATTCCGCCCCATTTTTCAAATCATATCTTCTCCTCTCCAATCTAGCACTACTTTTTGAATCCCAATGAACTCCGTACCTCTAGGGTCTTGATTATGTTTAATTTTGTAGTGTAGTGATAGATAATCTCATAAGGGCAATCATTAAAGTGTCTGAAGAATAACATTGATAGGTGTGACATGCTTTTGTCAAAATAAAAAGTTAGCTTGCATATAACTCCCCATTATTTCACCTGTGCATTATAGATTAAACAGTCTTGAGCTTCTGTTCTTCCTCCGCCAACATCAGCTGCCGGGGAGGTCTAAAGCGCATGTGCGGCGAGCGCCGCATTTGCATTAGGAATACCCCCATAGGAAAGTATTGTGTAAGGCTTTCCTATGGAGTTTTGTGTGGCGCTGGGTTTTCTAATGCATAGTGTGAGGACGACCAGGGTCATTTAGGTGACCAAAAGACACCTAACAACCCTGAAGTCCCTCTCGTGGCTGTCTGGTAGACAGCCACTAGAGATGGAGTTAACAATGCAATGCAATTATTGCAGTTTAACAAAAACTGCGATAATTACCATTGCAGAGTTAGGTGACCTAGGACACTGTACCCACACCACTTAATTGAGCTGAAGTGTTCTGGGTGCCTGACAAAACAAGAGATGCAATTGAACTGCCAGATGGACACACATATAAACATACTTACAATTGCACAAAGCTATTTAGGGTGAATTACTTTATTACCTAATGAAACCAGTATTAGCTTTAAAATATGCACAACTAAGGCTTTGTGTTTTATCTGTAATAATTTCTATATTGTTCCTTACTTATATTGATATGTACTCATTTTTTATGCTTTTCTTGTATTTACTGTAAACCCAGATGATTACTAATCATATATTTTTTTGTTTATAGATCTTTTGGACTGGGAAGGTAGCTCTCTCTGGTATTACATATCAAAGAATAATTCATGTCTTGTAGACCCTCCGTGGCAACTGTGTGGAGTTTTGCTTTTGTAGTGTCATGCGCAGGGATGGTACTGTACACCTAAATTTTATCTAGAAACTCTAGAACATTTTGAAACCTATGAAACTTTATCAACATTGCATTAACTATTCAGGTTAGCTCTTACCAGACATACAAGTTCAAACTACTGGATATTTAAAGACTTTTCTATGGAATAGAAACCATGAGAAATGCAAAGTTGAAGAGAGAAGGGAAAGAGAAAGCATGATGAACGCAATTAAATACATTACAGTATTTTCATTACACAAAAAATTGTAAATTGAGAAAAAATGAAGAAAAATTGTTAGGTTGTAAAAAAGTTTATATATATATATTTTAATATATGACTACTTTCCAATATACCACCTAACATCTACCAATAAATGTAAAAGTCATCCCATTCCCACCGTTCGGCTACTTTTTAACATTACTTTTACTATTACCTTGCAATAAATAGCCTGGTTTAAGTGTTCTGAATCCCAGAAGAAGAACATATTTTTACATAGTAATGGAGCTTTTAGGCACATTGTGCGTTCTCCACCAACCCTGATAAAAGATAGAAAAGGCTTTTCTAACTGTTGGCATGTGATAGCAACAAACATGTAGCAGCTTCATCAACGTCAACTTATACTAATGTTTCTTTGTAAATCAATGAAAGCAAAAAGTACAAAAAAGCACTGCAAAAGCAAAGTAACATTGCAAAATTGATAACACAAAAAGCACACAGTTACATTGTACTCTAAATGTAAAATCTGAACATGATTAAAAAGCATGCATGGATACTACTGTTGTTGAATACACTTTCGATCATTTAGCACAAGTCTAAATTGAATTTGTCTGCCTCTTTAAAATTAGTGTAAGACCCACCAATATTGATTTATTGTGGCATAGTGGTGGGCTTAACACTGTATAGCCATATGGTGGAACTGAATCCCCATATTTGTTTGTGGAGATAGGTGGTTATAATTAGCCTTCTAAAATATAAAATTGTATTTTTGTGTGTGTGCTGTTTTTGTATACATTTTGGTCATTCATGTCAGCACTACTGTTGAGAAATGCATGTTCTGGGTGCATCCTACTTTGAAAATAGTCACAAAACACTGAATGAAGATCAGAAAACATCAGATCCTGGATTATGATCTGCCACATAATTTGGAAGATTGAAAAATATTACAACATAAGGGTTAATGAAGGTGAAGTAAAGTGAAAAAATGCTGTTTTCTCAAAAAGGTAGACATTAACCAAGTTACAGAAATGTATGTCTACCTGATTTACTATCACAATATTTGTCTCTCACTATACTGGGAATTGTCAGAAATTTAAAATTTAGCTGAATTGGAAAAAAAATCTCTCAGCTATGATTCCAGCTTGGCTATTCTGACCTAACATTTAACATTTTATGGTGAATTTCTGACATGTCCCAGTTCTCTATAATTCCATTCTTTATCCCTGGACAAATACTTTATTTTATATTAAGGCACTTCTCTCTGCAGAATGAATTTGACTTTTCTGCAATAACATGAGACGGGTGAGACGGATTTGCCCAACAATGCACATTATTATACTATACTGGACTTTGGGTTTTATAACACCAGTTACATTGTGTTATTTCTTGATCTGATTAATAATATGGTTTAGACAATCTGTATGCTGGATTATTGTTAATTTGAGCATCTATTACAATAGTACCCCACCATGTAAGAGCCCAATTAGTTGTGATTAGTCATAGTTGCCAGGTTTTCTGTATTTTACTGTCTGACAGTTACCACTTTCCATTATAGAATAGCCAGGCTGTTTCATAGTTACACGTTCGATGTCTCTCTGCTTTGTTGGATCGTCGTTGTTAACCTGATCAGCAGACAGGTGTCTGAATTTTCACAGTTGGGTATTTATTTAGTCCTGACTCACTGAGCCTGAAATGTTTCAGAGACCCCCTGGGGCAGTAAAGGATTCCTGCAGCACAAGTGACAAGGAAATATATGTTTCAGTGAATGAGCTGCTAGGATTGCCTAGAGGTGTACACTGTTTAGTATCCAATAACTGTTAACCTGCTAGAGACTGACCAACATGCTCAAAAGTTCCACCGGATGGATATTAAAAAATATTGTATGAAATTTGAAAGCTTTTTCAAAATGTATGTGCAAAAAAAACATTGAATACAGTGGCCTGATAGTTGAACGTGTAAGATAAATTTTCAACCAGTTGTTAGATTTTAATTTTTCAACCAGTTGTTAGATATAGAATTTTAAACTTGGATTTTCATTACCATTCCCTGGCCGTGGTGCTGAAGTGTTATGGGGCTTGCAAGATATCCACTAACCTCTCTATCCTAGTTTAATCTATATAATAAACTTGGTTTAATGTAATCACTACACTGCAGTAAAGACAAACAGGAGATACAAACTGTTAACCTTATCTTTTTGTTGTTGTTGTTGTTTTAGGAATTAACTAAGGAATTGAAAAATAGACCACTACTGTAGATATAGCCAATGAATTTGTTCTTCCCATTGTGAAATATTATATGTATTTTATATAAATTCAGGTTTGTTTTGTGCACAATCTAAAATTTCATGACGCGTAATACACTTTTTGTAATGTTTTCAACTGCTGCCGCAATACTATGTCTGCACATCCAACTGCAAGGATCTTGGGAATAGGTAAAAACTGAATGTAAGATAAGGGATAATGGCTTTTTTATATGGATAGTAACTACACAGAGTCTAAGATCAGTTTACGCTGTCATTACACTGACCTCTTTAGTAAGGTAAATGAGTTCCATCCAGGACTCAGAAAATTGGAAAAAGTCTTAATGCTTCTAAATGAGATAATTAAGTTAGCAAATGTCTGAATGTAATAACGCTCTAGCTCTTTAAAATAAAAGTTCAATTTATTTAAGATTGCATTATCCTGACATGAAGGGCAGATTTGCTCATGTTATATAAGTATTGGAAACAGTGGGAAGAGAGCTATGTAGATCAAGAGACAGTGACTCTATAGCATTAGGAATAAAGGTTTGTACTCCTAACGCTATATAGTTTTCTTAAAGGCAGTCTGAAGTTATTTCAGACACTTTATGTTAACCATTTTTACAGGTGTTCATAAAATATTTACTAACAAAAATAATTAAATATGGCTCTCTAACCTTTGCTCTTCCTTGGGAATGGTGAGCACATCCTACGAGAATTCAAATAACTCTTCAAGAACTCTTCAAGTTCTAAACCAACAGACTACTCAGTCAATCAGAAATTCTGATTGGCTGCTGATTTTAAATGGGCAACTTCTCACCATGGTCTCTTATAAAGACATGTTCCTGAAAACCACACACTACACATATTTTACACTGTATAAACTTCATCTGATTGCAAGGAAAGACTCATCTACCTGTTTTAAATGCACCCACACCAATGCAGACTTGTATCACTGTCTGTGAGAGTGCCCCCTGGTTCAGAGTTTCTGGAGGGAGGTTGTGCAATAATTAACGAACAACAATATGATGCCCTTGCCATTAAATCCCAGTTTCCTATAGTTGGGACCTATTCCTGGCTAACCCGTGCCTAATAGGCATTTCTCCATGATCATAGCAGTGGTAGGCCGCAAGAACATTCTTCAGGTCTGGAACTCCACCCTGCAATATATTCTTATACAAACTCAAGTTCCTTTATAACAAGGACTGGCTTTACACCTTAACCAACAAGGAAATCTTGCTCAAACTTGTATTCCTCACAGGTAAGTGGTATATTCCCACTCTGGATACCTCCCTACAGTCTGACATAAGAGCAGCACTGGAGTACACAGCTTAGTTCTCAGCTGAGATGGTGGTGGGATGGGATCCTTTAGGTACTCTATTCAATACTACTCTACCATAATTTTGTTTGTTGTTCCTTGGGTTGCGGTGCAGGGACTTAAAAAAAGTCTTGCTTTATTTCAAGTTTCAGATTAAACCTACATTGATTTTGTAATATAGCTGGGTCTGTCCAAGTCTATAGGCTGCATATAAAGACTAAGTATCCAACCCATGTTCCAACACAGGAAAATGTAACTCACTTTTTGGATGGCACTATATCTGATCATGATATTGCCAATGTACTCCTTATCATAATGTCTGGCACTTTCAATTCATTGTTTAAGAGCAATTAAGATATCCTTCTCCTTATTATTAAAAAAAAAAAAAAAATGCTTTTGCTAGCGATGGTAACATAATTTATTTCGTTTTTTGAGATCCTGCTAGCCTTCGATACAACTAAATATTATCCATAGCTATGTTATATTTGACAATTTTTTGTTTTGTATTATTCCGTTTCACTTGTGTTATATTGTTAAATGCAAAAAGTGAATCTAAATGCTTCATGTACACTCTTGACTCTGTATCTGTTTCATGGCAAACTTTCTGTAGCTGAAACTTTGCTCGAGATATGTGTTGTATTTAACATTCACAATAAAAAAAACTATATATATATATATATATATATATATATATATAGTAACTGTCACTGACGTTTTCACCAGTGATACACTTCCAAGATGAACAAGTCCATTATGAGAGACCATGAAATCTTCAAGAAGTTATTACTGCTAGATATATTATAGTTTGGTTAGATGTAAATTAAAGGAACACTCTAAACACATAAAGCAGTTTAGCTTCAGAGAGTGTGAGCTATTTTTTGATTTTACAAAAAGTACAGAATTCATTAGAATTTGTCTCAAGGGGCAAACCTTTTTATTGATCTACATAAGGAAGTCTGTGATTGGACAGCCAGAGAAAATCTGGGCTGAGGAAAAAGGGGAGGACTTGTAAACACTGCATTCATAATATCTTTAAGTACACCCCCAATGAAAAAAATGCATAATTAAATGTGTGCTTAATTTTAATATTTGTATGTCTATTAAACTCTGAATAATAGTAAACTGAGACCATATGCCATAAAGCAGAAATTGTGGATACATTCTCCAATGTATCTATAGGCACAGTCTAGCTGTTTGATGCTAATTGTTGCTATTCGTTTGCTACAGTTTTGAGTTTGCAAATAACCTTAGGCATGGGACAATCATTTAATAATAAGTTTAATTATTATAAATATTATTACTCTTTTTAAGCTTAGTCTGCCTTCTGACATCTTAATATCAGTATCTAGATGTATGACCAAATCAGGTCTTTCCTAAATAAGAGTCAGTTACTTGCCAACTTCAGTTGTGTAGTATAAATATAAAATTCCCTGTATAGCATAAAAAATAACAGTTTTCATCAGGTAGCTTCTGATATGTTATGAGTTAAAATAAAGCTTAGTGCAATTATAGGGCCTTTTTGCAGAAGAAAAATCAAAGATGTAATATTACTGATTATATGCTGTGCACTAAGCATTAAAATGATAGGTTCTTACATCGCCAAGTGATATTTACAGCTTTTACTGAGGAAAAACAAAAACCGAGACAAACTATGAACTGCTTTAGATCGATAAAATACACAGCGTTCAAGCCTTTACCAGGAGAAAGTAACAAAACAAATGACAAGCCTTCAAATTGTTACATTCAGATTTTACCTATTTCCTAAGATCCCAGCAGTTGAATGTAGGGATACAGTATTGGGACAACATTACAGAAAGTGTATTTCACATCAAGAATGTTTAGATTGTACTGCACACAAACCTGAAAATTAAATAAAATACTTCTGAAATTTCACAGTGGGTAAAACAAGTGCATTGGTTCATATCTACAGTAATGATCTATTTTTCAATTCATAAACAGCTTCCTAAAACAAAAGCAAAAACAGATATGCTTAACAGTTAGTATCTCCTGATTGTCCTTTCTGCAGTGTAGTGATTACATTGAGAAGAGTTTATTATATAGATTAAACTAAGATAGAGAGGTTAGTGAATGTCTTGCAAGCCCCATAACACTTCAGCACCACGGCCAGGGAATGATAATGAAAAGTCATGTTATATAGCTCTTTAATCTTTTTTTTTTTTCCTTCTGTTTGCTTAAACAAGCAGGGAGCCTTTATCATTGATATCACACAGACTATGTCTTACCTGGAGAAGATGGATCTCCTCCATCTTGAAGTGTCTGTAGAGAACGTACGCATTGAACTTACATAGACGTTATCGCAGTCCCAATATCGCCAATCGTCTTCCATACCAAAAAGACATTGCTCTGGAAGGAAGGAGAAAGGGAAAAGAGTAAATGACCTTACCTGGGGAAGGCTTACCTAGGGTGGAGGATGCACCATGACCTCTATACGATCCATGTGGGAAGAATGGCTGATGCTGTTACTGGAAGGCAGAGGAAGGGGAGGATTTGGACAACTGTGGTCTAGGGCTAAAGAATCCCATTAAACTAGGATAGAGAGGTTAGTGAATGCCTTGCAAGCCCCATAACAATTCAGCATCATGGCCAGGGAATGATCATGAAAAGTCATATAGCTCTTTAATCTTTTTTTTTTTTTTTCCTTCTGCTTGCTTCAACAAGCAGGGGACTTTAAGCATTGATATCCCACAAACTATGTCTTACCAGAAAATTAAATTTACCTTGTAAACTCTAACTAAAGATTGCAATGCTCAAGATGTGAAGCATCCTTCAGGTCCAGGTAGAAAAAAACATGACTGATGCTGTTACTGGAAGGCAGAGGAGGAGTACGATTTGGACAACTGTGGTCTAGGGCCAAAGAATCACATTATTCTGGCAGCGCGACCCAGCTCTAGAGGATAAATGGCCTCTTTTATGGAATCTAAATCTACTACACTATTTATTCCCATTATCTCTCCTTTTTTGCTTTATATATCTTTTTTTTTGTAAATTCTTTATTTTTCAATTTTTTTTCAAGTATATCACAAGGTATTGTGGGATACAGAATGAGTAGTAAGGGAAGAGTAGTCATCACAATAGTTTCAGTGGAAAGGTTCGGTATTCAGTACATCACCTTTATTCTATACTTTTGGTTGGTTCTTGCCTTAGATGATCCATTTATGTTTTGGCTGTATTTGTTTTGGACGGAGCTACCTTCAGTGTATCAGTTTTGAGAGTTTGGTGTCTGTAGTTGGTAGCGGTTTCCCGTGTGCTATGTGTTTTTACATTGTGATCCTTTTACAGGTGTGGGGGGTGTTTGAGTTTGAGGGCATTGTTGGTGATTGGGGAATTATAGAGTTTTATCTGGTGTATTTGACGGTCTGTTATGCGTCCCATAGCTGTGTTTGTCACGGGTGGGGTTAGAGCTCTTCAGTGTCTTGGAGTCTGGGCTGCCCATTTCTTGTTACGGATGTTGCCTCTTGAGCGCCTTTGGGTTTTGTATGTGAGTTTTGGATGATGTTTGTGGTGTCCTTGTATCTTTTGGAGGTGTGGTCTGGCTCTTGTTCTGTTTGTTGCCCGTGTATTATGGGTGCGCTGTCTCTTTGGTGGTGGCATGTGGGTAGTTAAAGTCGAGGGTTGGGGGTTATGGGTTGGGGGGGTCGAGGTGGGCGGGGAATTGTGTTGGGTGGGATGTGTTGGGACGGTTGTGGGATAGAGTTAGGATGGACCCACCCATTTTTGGTTGGGGGTGAGTGGTCTCCAGTCCCCGGGCCCTCCACTCACACCCCCAGTGTGCGTCCCTGGATCCATGGATGCCAGATTTTGTGGTAGTTTAGTGCCATGTTGTATAGCAGGGCTGACAATTTGTCAATCTCCATGGCTTCAGTGGTTTTTGTGTCATTTTCTATAGTAGGGGTACGTTCCGGTTACCCCATTGTTACGCTATTGTACATCTGGTGGCGAGTGTCAGTCCTGGGCATTTATTGGGCTTTCTTGTTTTCAATGTGTTCGCTATTTTGTCCGTAGCAATTGCGGTGTCAGTTAGCCATGGGAGGGGGGTGTCCCTGAGGTATGATTTCTCTGTGGAAATGTGGAGGGTGAATGGGTACATGGTCGTATAGTGAGGTGAAGTAGTCGGAGAAGATCGATGCTATGCGGTCAGGGGTGTTATGTATGTGGCCTCCTGTTGAGTTTATCTTGTCTATGTGCTTGCTTTATATATCTTTTAAGGACATCCTTGATGCTACACCTATCCACAAGAGAGACACCGGATGTGGTAATTTAGTTGCCTCGTTGAACTTTACTAGTATTTTGTGCTGAATTTTGCTGTTTTTGCCCTTTGTGGAATACCTTCTGTAATGTAGCTCCCTGTACCCCTGGCTGGGTACCTCCACCAAGGATGGCTTCCTAGCTGGAACAGGGGATAAACTGCAGCACTTCTGCCCACAGTCGCTGTGGCTTGACTGGGGCCCTGGAACTGCTCCCTCCTGTAGCTGAATGGGGAACTCACTCTATCCACCCCCAGGCACTGGACGACACTCAGTCCTGGGAGGACTTTCCCCATTGAATCCTCCACACTGGAACAGTGATTAATGATTAGCCATTTCCCTTCCCAGTAACCAGACGACACATAGTTTTGAGAGTACAAGCTGGAATGCTTTAAACTGGCCAGATGGCCTGCTTTTATGAACTGTACAAAACTCATTATCTCCAGGCACAAAAAACAGACATTTCACCAACACCCCAAAAGTACCTTTAAACTACATGAAAACCCCACAAAAGTTATATCCCCTGATAGCTCCGATCTGGGTAACTAACATATCTAAAAATCACCCATATCATTTCAGGGGTTCGGGATTTCCATGGAAGTCATAATTTGACCGACCGCACATGAGGCTCCTGCCCAAAATAGTTCCAGGGAAAAAGTGGTAGCGGTCTTTCAAGTTCGATAGTTTAAAAGAGAACACACTACCAAACAGAATCCATTGCCATACCATGGAGCTTGTTCCCTTCATCCAGAAAAACGATCCCACCGAACAGTGTTCTTCTAAGTTAAATAAAACTGAACGCAGGCGACCATGGAAGTCCAGCAGTGTTCGGGAGTTTCAGTGTCCTTTTTCAGTTCCAGGAACTCGACAACCAAACACCGCTGCCTGTGTTCGTGTGAACAAGATGGCTGTCACCAAGTGTTCGTGCATACGAACAACGGCCACCCAGATGAACCATTAGAGCACTGAGGTTAGGATCATTACAATGTATTCATTAGGCTTAACAATCTCCCAGGTAGTCCATAGTTCGTGCAGGGGTTCGGTTCCCGATTAGCATAGGGGAATCACACGTAACAAGCCAGTTTAATAATCTTTTACAGGTTTCCCTGCAGGGCCCATAGTTTGGGGGCAGTAGGCTGGCAAGTAGGCCCCTCAAGGAACTTGTGGCTAACTAACATGGGAAGAGGAGTTTGTCACGCCTTCTTCAGAGAAACCTGGGCCTTATTCAATGATGTATAGATGGAGACATGAGTGTTCAGCTCTTTTATGAACCCTTCGCCAAAGAGCAGGCCCTTGACCCTGGGCAAAATTCTTTGTTAGCAAGATCTTCTAACTTGGATAGTTGGTAAGGGGATAACTCTGAGCATAGAGATACCTGGGAGAAAGGCGGTGATCTCGCAGGAGACTGTCCGGATCCTGAGTTATAAAAAGGCAGTCAATAAAACAGGGGGTAACCCAGCAGGTAGATTAAAAAAGGAAGGGGTCGCCCTCAGCATAGAGACACCTGGATAGAGGTGTTGGGGAGGAACCTCAGGATCCCAAGCCTTCGAGGTCATGTCAGATAAGGTACCAAATGGGCAGGGAAACAATGTGGCCACAGCAGGACACAGCCAAGAGTAACAGTGGGGATCACCCAGAGAGGCTAGCAGGGGTTGCTCAGTAGTAGGGAACCACCCCCAATGACAGTGTTGGTGGGTTAAACTAAGCACAATCATAAAAGTAGATGCCAAGAACAGGGTACAGTATTCATCATCTCCAATACATAGTGGGCTAATGAATACTGCATTGCTGTCACCCACGAGAGCGCATTTTTTGTGTGCTTTTTTTTCTATTTATTTGTAGTTAATTCATACTATAGTCATTGCTACTGGTCCAAAAGTATTTGGAGTTTAAGCATGGGTTTTATTTTGCATTTGTTACTGTATTACACATGTTACAGTGCTGCTACTGCTGCATATATAAACTATTAAGGAGTAATAGGTGCATAGGGGTTCATAAGAATACCCCTTTCTGTTTCATTAGAGATTTTGTCTTTTAGTAGTAGCAAGGTGAATTGTTAAAGAGATGCAGGGATGGAGTAGGAGATGCAGAGAGAGATGGGGCTCAGGAAGTAGAGGCAGAGATAGATGTCACTGGGAAACAAGTAGAGAAAGAGATAGGTTGGGTAGGAAAAAGATAGAAATGGGTAGGGATAGATGCAAGGATAGAATGAGTGAGTATAAAAAGTGAGAACGAGTCATAAGGTGCTGTGGGAAAGTGCAAAAGATAGGATGGGCAAAAAGGGGCGGGGGGTTACGAGGATGTTGATTTCACTGTTCTATAAATATGGCCTGCAAGATCTGTTGAGGGAAATACACAAGGGCCAATGTATGCCTAATACCAAAACAACCCCCCACAACAAACCCTCTCCCCTGAAATAAAAGCCCAGCTTTATTTTAACCAATCAAATATAAAAAAAACAATATGTGTCCCCACTGCCTGCTGAAAGACACCTGTACCCCAGACAGGTAATTTACTATAGAGTCCAGTTCCTGCTCAATTACCTTGACAGGAACAACCTCTATCTTTGAGCTACCATTTATTCCATGGCCAGAAGGAGGAGGGGTAGAGATAACAATAAAAAAAAAAATTAAAACATTCCAAAACCAATCAATAATGGTCTTGTAAAACTATCTTGGAAAAACATGCAAGGCAGTCATGGCCCATAGCCTGTGTTGTCCACTACCAAGACAGTAACATTACCAATGCTCTAACCAGGAAACATATAATAATGATGCTGTGATAGAACCATTCTTTAACCATAGAGAATCTTTTTCAAATGGCAACAACATCTCTATGGGTATGCAGATTAGAGTTAACACGATCCATAAAGACTAAATTGGATTAAATATGGAAGCATATCAAATATATATTGTAGTGTGTTATTTTCTAGGTATGTATGTGGCCAGAGTAAGACCAAGAAAACACCAGGAGTTCTACAATCTTAATAAAACCCGTTTTCTTTTTGAGATCAGTTGAATATTACTCACAAAGAAGAAAAAAATGATGTTCTAAAGTAACCAAGGAGCTTTTGTGAAAAATAATACATATCATTTTTATTGCCTATTGAGACGGTAGCCGTATAACAACACAACTTCTATATCAGAATTATTCTCGCTTCAAAATCCTGTTGCTTAAAGAAGAAAAGGGGTTATATCGTCTCCAATGTTATCTTCAGGGACACATGAACTGTTGGAATAATACCCAAGCTGTAACTATTCACAGTCTAATCTCTAATATATGTTTAATAGCTTGCTGTTATTTTTTTTATTTTTTTTTGTCTAATCGCGAAAAGCAAAGTTTGAAGGCTGGATACAGAAAGCTTGCTTTCCCGTATGCGCTTTCTATTCTCTCCTTTCTTTTTTGTGTTAAATTCTCTACGGATTGTACAGATTTGGGATTAGAGGAATGTAAGAAATGCCAGCAGAGACCAAAATAGTAAAATGAGCAGTCCAATCTTCTTAAAGAGTTTTGTTAGTGACAAAGAGCACTTAAAGGAATAAGACGTGAACTTTGAAGTTGAGTGTTTGTGTTTAGCAAGATGTATCAGATTTGCAATGCAGCTAAAGCTTTGGATTCTGTTTGTTTCTTAATATGCTAGAGTGCAATATTGAAGCTGTAGATTGAAAATGTTTTAGCTGCCTTTTTACTAAGGGTAAGAGCTCTATGGGAAGGGCACAAATATAGTAAAGCTGGAGTGAAAGGGCCTAGTAGCTGGAGTAAAATGGTCAATGATAGGCATGACTTAAAGGTACACTCCACTGCCCAAATACAAAATAAATACAAAAATTACTGTTTAGCAGATATACCACAGATGAAAGCATTTTTTTCATTGGGGATATATCTAAAACAGCTTGCAAAAACTGCAGTTATCTTATCTGCTGCCTTTGCAAGGCCTCCTCTTCTAATCCCACCCAGACTTTCTGTGGCTGTCCAATCACAGAGTTCCCAAAATTGCTCAATGAGACGTTTTTGCAAGGAAGGTGCTCTGGGCAATTGCTGCCTCTTGAATTCAGTGCAAATAAGCTAACCAAAACAGGAAGTAATAGGATCCGTTGTCAGCTTTAAAAGCCAGGGGGTGTAACCAATATAATTTATAAAAGTGTCAATTTCTATTGAAAAATTTGCACTTTTTCCAAAATGAAAAAAATAGGACACACTCTTTACACATAAAGCTTTTCAGCAAGCAAAAGTGCTTTACGGGTCGGGAGTGTCCCTTTAAATAGGGCAGAAGTCTGCAGGCAAAGACCTTGCACATTCTTTATGAGCTCTCTCCTTGTTTTACAAAGACAGCTGAAGAACTGTTGTGGCCACAAAACACACTGCACAGAATCAGCAGCACAACTTTACAGTGTGCACACAGTGTATCCGGAAAATATAGACCCAGGCAGGGAGTGGAAACACAGCTGTAGCCCAGTTACATGTCCAGTCCACCAAGTATCTGCCCAGTATTTTTAATGGCAGCTGTAAGCCTGTTCACTGCAAAGAAAAATATTTGTATTATTTGTGTGTAGATTTTAACATTTTTTTTTTTTGAATATTTAATCTTTATTTTATAATTTTTTTTTTAAACCTTATTAAATACATATATCATACAAATACAAATATCATACAAATATACATAGATTTTAACATTTTATCGGTAGTTTTATCAGTGGTTTGAAGGCAGATATTTGTCTGGGCTTGCAAATATGTTTGCCGTAAGGTAAAATTAAACCAAACGGGGCATCCAAAAAAGAAGGTTAATAGCTCAACTCTTGGGTGTAGATTTTTCCTGTATGCATGCTATAGCTCCTGGACCTAGAATCTAGTGCAACACAGTACATATATAAATACTCCTCTTTATACAACATTTGAATATAAATATGATTCAAAATGGAGATATATGGCATTTAATAAACATCACACTGAATAAATACATTGAAATATTCCATACAATTGTATTGTTAATCCTATTTCTGCATGCAGCGTAAACCATTAAATATTTCTAAGCTTAAAACTATCTCTGTTTATGTGTAGTCTGCAATTCCAGTTACTGGGGTTAAGTACTGTTGCCTTCTGACTTGTCTAAATATTGAAATATAGCAACAGTAATTTCTGATTTTGTCTATTTGAAACACGGCACTCAATATAGAAGTAGAATTACATAGATAGATAGATAGATAGATAGATAGATGAGATAGATAGATGAGATAGATTAGATAGATAGATAGATAGATAGATAGATAGACTAAATACATAAGTATGTAAGGATGTTAGGAGAGATGGAGAGATGGAGAGATGGACAGATGGATGCCCAGGAAAATCTGTCTGTCTATCTATCTATTGATCTATCTATCTGTCGATCTATCTATCTATCTATCTATCTATCTATCTATCACAATAGTAATGCCACCAGATTCTTTAATAAGATTTAAAAAAATTGGAGCCTCAACCCAAATTGACTAAATGCATGATCATGCTATTTATTTTTATTTAGGAATTTAAAAACAAAAAAATGTGGAAGAACAGAAACGTGTAATGTGGTTTCATATACTAAAACTATTCTATTATGATATAAAAAGTGGTAGTGTGAATAGATATTAAAACCAGGTAACTTCACATGGAGCAACCATTTATCTTTATTCTAATATTATATATAAAGTCTCTTAATGTGTATATTTTCTTATAATTACAGTCACAGGACTAAACTATCTCTAGCTTTTTAAAATCTGTAAAGTCCCTCTTAATCTATATCCCAGGGATGGATGCTGTCAATCATACCAGGTCCCACCTACTTTTCGAGGCATTGAGAAACTTTACTTTCTCCCTTTGTATTTCTGCTCCTCAGCTGCTTTGGGAATGACAGACTGGTCTTTATCTCTGTCTGCTGCGGCATTCTTTAATATGTCTAGCAAAAGAAAGTGAAATCCATTCTCTGGAACATACATTCCCCAGTAGCTTATCTTGCTATTGATGGGAATTCGGGAAATATACACATAGAATATCACTGAGAAATTGTGTTATAAACCATTCCTACTACTGTTAACACTACATAATGTTCGTAAGGCTAAACATCATTCTATATCCTGACAAAATCCACTTGTAGCAGCACCTTCTAATGTGGAAGCCACTTCAGCTATATCAGAGCCTAATAACCATTAAGGGTACTGTAGTTATATATAACATAGACATGCAAGAAATGTAAAACTAGGTCATATTCCAAACAGCTTTACCATGGTTGGTGGTTATATTGTATCTTTCCCATGAGTTTAAACATTTTGTTTCCATGGCATATACAGTATTTACAAATGATTAGTTCTTGTCATCCCCCATATTCTAAATGTGCTTCACTGACATATCACTCAGAACCTCTAACCATCTAGTTACATTGAAACGTAAAATGATGTAAATCACCCATAACTACTGGAGCAGTAGCTTGTGCTCTCAAAGAATCAATAAGATGACCTTTAACTTCTTCTATAAAGTTTCCCACTGCTATTTGAGAGATCCAAGCAACTTAAAACCATCAACTGCCATCTCAACATGTACATCCTGTTCTTTATCAGATAATCTAATATTTTAATCATTAGGATTTTCTTACATATTTCTGGCTTTACTGACATATGCCTTTGATACATGGAACCACAGTGTCTTATTCCAGCTTGCAACACACCATTAAGTTACTTGATGCCATCAGTAGAATCCTGAAAGTCTTAATTTATCATGCTCCTTTTATGTTTATTTCCCTTCAAAACATTCATTTAGGGCACAGTTTTCCTTCATTATGCACACATTCACTTACAGTATGTTCAGTTGATGTTATGCTTTTCAGTTACTGATCCACATTATATACAAATGAATATAATATGGTTACGTACCTTGAATATTATGCAATCACTCAAGCATGTACTTTGGAACAGAAGGGAGCATATTTAAATTGTGGATAATTAGAAACACGTTTTTTCCTGACTACTTACAGTACTTTGTGTTTTACTCTTATAGATTTGGTGACTTTGGATATTCTTCGATTTCTTGATAAACATGATCTTGGTTAGGATTAAAGGATTACTTTATTTGAGCTGCTGATGTCATGATATCTTTGATCGTTCTAACTGGATTTCAGTCTTACTTATGATTATTTCATACAACATATTGATTTGGATGCTCATAGGTGAGGACTCTAAGATGAACACATGCAGTAATATGAATGAGGGAGGGAGGGAGGGAGAAAGGCAAGAAGAAAGGAAAATACTGGAGTACCTGGTCACCGTGTGCCTATGGGAAGAAGGCTGCTAAACAGCGTTTTAAAAAGCTGACAAGCACTTCAATTCACACGATCCTCATGTGAAACCAGTTACCAGAAACCATGTGAAAAGAGAATTCCAACCTTTGATCACCATGGATTAGTAGAGAAAGCATATACCTCTTTCTATACATGTATTCATGTAAAAAGTGTTGATGACAATGAGTAGGCTCTAGCACCACATGTAAATACCTCCATCAAATGTGGAGGCCTGACAACAATTGTTAAAACAGACAATTCATTGGATACTATCAGTCTTTCTGATAACACCTCACATCTTGCGAGTGAATATTTTTTTGTGGCTCACTCTTTTTTTTTTTTTTTAAATAGCAGTCAAGTCTAGATCTAGTTATATCATGTCTAGTGTGGGGGTGGGAGGGAGGTGATTGCGTGCATACCTGGATACTCTCGAGGTTTTTATTCCAATAACAGCATATGATGACAGGCCAGGTTCTAAGTTGATTACTTCCTTTACTGATCTGATCTTAAAATGAATGAGTCCATTTTTTGGGGGGAATAATTAGTGGTAGTCACAATTGTTGCTTAAAAACAAGCAACAAAAACATATCCTAATATCCCAATGGTATGATACATTGTGTTTTCAACAAGATATAAAATAAATGTCTACACTAAACACCTAGAATATGGTGTAACAGTGTTGAGGTTGAGGTGGAAGGTCCCCAGGTATGGTTGTTTGGTTTCTAAGTTATTTATACCTTGCACATCAATATGTCACACGCTACAGTATTTATTCTCGTTAAAAGTGGCTCTTACATTATCCATTATAGCCAATATCAATATAAGAATTTAGTGAAATATTTTGAGAATTAAATTATTTTACTTCATCTTTCTCTGGAGCTCAGACATTAACTTGGCATTTCTAAATGGCAAATAAACATGTTAATGTATTTCAGATGTCAAATGTCTTCACAATATGCTTTGTCATGTTTAATTCTTTTATATGTGCAGTGAAAATAGTTTTGTAATTAAATTCCCATTGGTATCATGGGAATGGTTCTGTGGAAGAACAGCAGTGACTGCTTGCTTCAGCTATTAAGAGGGTATCATCTAAAAAAATATTTCCCCCCCACAATTGTCTGTAATAATTTGTATATAACAATTGCAGCTGCCGAAAGAAACACCAAATATATAATTTTTATCCTGATTTGGAGGATGCATAAATGTTTTAAGATCTACACTACATGAAACTCTACTAAATTAAACTGTCTTATCTTAAATGATTGGTATCCCACATGTACAAAATCTCTGTCACTTCACCTCCTCTTCCAACTGTCAATGTGCACATTAGAATGCAGGCTTTGTCTGTAATATTACAACCTCAAATGCAATCGATAATCCATTCTTCTTCCGTTTTCTAGATTTCATGGCACTATCAGAAATCTGTCTCTCTCCCTCTCGTAATGGTGCCCTTCCAGCTAACCCAACTTCTTTGAATGGCAATACAGGTAATAATGTAGGTTTTTTGCTTTAGATACACTGCTTGTTTCAACCTATTTTTGTTTCCCTCTCCTTTCATCCACAGGACAGAGTTACATTGCAGTTATAGAACAGAATATTGGAGTGTAGAACCAAGAGTAGACCATTTTATTTAATATGCAAGAGAGTGATGCTAGTAGCAGAACTACAAAACAAATAAATGATTATTGCCAGCAGATTGTGGATGCAGATATTTAGTCAATGAACATTCCAAGTGAGAAGGAGGCAGGAACACAGTTCTGCATACCTTAGCATAAATAAACATTCCACCTCCTGGACAGCTCACTAAGAATGCAGCTTCACAATGAATGTAAAATGGATTCTGCCCAGGAGGTGGGAGGGTCTGGGAGGGAGGGTCTGCTGCTGATTGGCTGGAATGTGTCTGCTGACTGTGAGGTACAGGGTCAAAGTTTACTCAATGATGACATAGGGGGTGGACCGAACAGCTCATATGTTCGCTGTCCGTGGCGAACCGTTCGGGACATCACTAATTCCAAACTTCAGGTAATCGGTTACACTGGGAAAGGCTGGAATATCTCCACTAGTGATGTGGTGTCAAGGTTAACACTCCCCAACACGCAAACCAGAGAACAATAAAGGCAAGCACAGGCAGACGTATTACCAGACCTTAAAGGGGCTGGACTTAACATAGGAATAAGAGAAAATAGTCAAACACGCCAAGGTCAGGGATATAGAGATACGGGAAAGCGAATAGACAGAGCCAAGTTCAGGGAGCCAGAAACGAGAATAACCGAAAAACAAGCCAAAGTCAGAAACCAAAGAAAAGACAAAGAAAAGACAACTACTCAGAACGCACTCTGGGCTATAATAAACCACGACAGGGCAAGGAAGTGATGTCAGAAGGAGGTTAATATAGAGCAAGGTGTATTCTGATAGGCAGGGACAGAAATGAGGGAGGATATAAATAGATAGTAGCAATAGGCTACTATCACTTTAAAAAATAATGTCACGTCACCCGATGCCCTCCCAGATGCGCGCATGCCAGCCAGCGATCCGCACCGCCCGACAGGAGAGAACGGACGGCGGGACCGGGACAGCGCGGGCCACAAGGTATGACATGTGGCTTACAAATACAAAATGCAGCCTCTATAAGGCCAACACTTTACATTCAAGTAAAAGTAAGGTAGAGAGAAGAAGGAGAAGAAGGTAGGGTTCCAGGAGAGGAATTGAGATGATAGGACAGCAAGGGAAATTAAGAGGTAACTCAGAAAGGAGACACCGTCAGGTCAAGCTTTTTTCCAAGTAGACTACATTGTGTGAATTCATGAAAGCTTGTTCATTTGTCTATGGGGCATCTCTTCATACATTTTATTCTTATGTAATGTGTCCATCACTTTCTATCTAAAGCACTGGAGATATAGCTTTCTTCCAGTAAGAGGCAATTGTTATCCTAGCTGCTGTGAGAATATGAAACATCAACATTTGAGAAGGTCCTACAGCACACCCTGTGGCCATTCTCCCAAGCCCTCAGTAAAGAAGAAACTGTAGATCCCAATTGGAGTTACAGGTGGCTCTTGTGAAATAAGTGCAGTTTGCACAATTTTCCAGGATGGAGAGAGATCATGGAAGGGAATGTTTATCTAGGTGCCATACACATTGTAAACAATGTAAACATTTTAAGGATACTAATAAAAACCTGAAAATGAATTTTTCATGAAAACCCAGATTGTAAAACATTTAAAGTAGGAGTATTTGCTTAGCAGTATCAAGAGCAAAAAGAGATGAGAAAAATATAGTGGATTTGACATCGATTATGGCCATTTTTGTAGAGTGCAAAGAGCAAAACCAGACTGAAGAGGATTCAGGAGAGAGTTTGAATGAGAAAGTCAGATGATAGATAAAAGCTGTTCAAGAAGTGAAAAAGGGTAGCATTATGATAGACAGAGAAGATGCAACATGAGAAAAAGGTTTTAATCTGAGGCATACTTGAATGTTTAAGAAAAGTGAATAAGATACCAGAGGGACTGGGGTTTAATGTGGAACAGGATATAGAGTTTAATATGGAATAAGGAAAGTGCAGAAAAATTTACTGATAAAGTGCATAAATAAGAGCTGCCAAGTGGACTGGAATAACTCCAAAATCCAAACAAAATCTAAAATCCAAACAAAATTCTAAATTGTACAAAAAAGTGTCTCTGGTGCAATTAATGTGAAATATATGTAGTATATTAAATGCAATCACCATGAAGTGTCAATAACTGAGTATATCTGAATATCTTCTGTCTCTAGCTGGACGAATGCCGGTTTTCTGAAACTCAGGAATATTACAGCTTATCTTATTCTCTTTGAATGCAAGCCTTATTTTCTCACTGTCCCAGAAGATCAGCGGAAAACTCATCAACCTCAACCCAACTCGTTCACTGACTTGGTGTTATGTTTGACTCTGGGCTCTCTTTTATTCCAAACATTCAACCTATCTCCAATTCTATAAGCATGAACTTAAAATATCTGACATTATATTATACCAAAAATACTTACATGAAACCCTTGTCATTAAGAAATTAAGAGTGTATCTCTTTTTAAATAATTCATTACACATTTGCTCAATGATTCCAGGGTCACTAAAAAGTGTTTGCAAGGTTTAAACAACTAATAATCCATATATATTTTAGAATTATGATGCGTTTGGTACCTTTGATTTTCTTTGTAAAAGTGTTTGCAGTCACTTTGTTGGATGGATACATTTTAAACATTTTCCTTTTTAACTACACTCAGTATGTGACAGACAGATATTTTATTTTACCTAGGATTTTTTAATGCAATAATTCAATGAGGTCCTGGAACATAATAAAACGTTTATAAAAAAAAAAAAAAAAACAATGCTCACTGTTCAGCATTTTCAAACTATTATTTGAATCCAACAGTTATTCTTTCTATGGTTTTAGCGAACTTAACTGATTCATATTTTCATACATAATTCCCCAGAATTTTTTTTTTCTGTACACACAGTAAATGGCATGCACCATGGTGGGTGACAGTGAATAATTTAATCTAATCATGTCAGGTAGACTTATTGGAGCTGTCCCTGACGATAAGATTGTTTTTACTTTGCATCTCCCTCTTCCCCCATTGATCCCCTAAGGACTTCTTGTTATTTTTATTTTTTTTGCATATGTAAACTAATTTTCCTCACAGTTCAGAATAAAAGGATAGAATTATGATATAACAAACCAAATTTCGTCTGACTCTCATTATAACAGTTGCATCTGTGCCGTTAACCATCCACAATTGAAAATCAATACATGATTAAAATCAGAAGTGCTATTACATAAGGGCTAATTGTTTTGCCCCATAACTGGACAGAGCATTTAAATGTAAGTTTGAGTACTCACAGGACTTGGGCTTCATCACACTTGGGTATGTTTTACAAGCTCTCTGAGTTTCACAGTCCACCTCTTAATACAAATAACAATGTCACCACATGCATCCAGAATTTGCTGCAACATCTATGTCATCTAGTCCTTGCCAAATGTACTTAACACATTTCCGTATCCTAACTACAAGTTTTCCTAGAAAACAGGACCCAGTGACTAATACTTGTATAATGTTTTCCCTAGTCTATTCTCTGGGCAAACCACATCCTCTCTATATTAAACCCTAAACTTTAGTGACCATTTTGGGCCCAACAGTAATATTTTATAACAGAACAATGGCAAATCAAATTCACTGATTTCCATCCTTTCGTCCTATCTTAACCTACAACCAATTTAACAAAGCTAAATTGACTGGTTATTAGGAACAATTTAAAGGATGTTTGATGAAATATATTGCAAAGAGCAGGCCTTCATGGGTTTGAACTATGGAGCATATAAGGAGTAATTCCTCTGTTTAAGTATATTTGGGAAATAGCTATTCAGTAAACCCTTACTCTGACAATCCAGCCCCTAGTTAGCAGGCAGGAGAATTGCCATAAAGCAATAGCATTTAGCAGAGTTACAATAAGAGGTAATATATCAAAAGAACTAAAGGGACACTTTAGGTGGTTATGGTGCCTTGAGTTTGATGACACCCTGCCCAACATCAATGTTAAATGGTGTATACACCATTTAGCAGAGATGCCTGGTCCTCAGCCTGGATGCAGCTAAGCCCCCAATGACAATAAGGTGAAGGTGGACTTATGCTCAGCCTCCAACCGTACTAGAGCAGTGATTGGCTGAGAGCGTCAGCTGAGTGCTCTCAGCCTATGACTGGCCTGATCCCTGGTATGAATTGGTATTGCACAAAACAGAACATAACTCCACCTTCACTGTATTGTGATTAAGCATCTGAAAGAACAGTTTTGTTAAATTATAAGTAAACCATTACCACTGCTGTGGAACCCACTGTCCACAGAGTCCAGGTACCATAATCACTTCAATATCCTGTAGTGGCTGTGGAGCCTACAGTGTTCATTCAATTTTGGTTAGCAGAGGTAATGCATGGCAACATAAAAAGTTACATACAGCGAGACTGTGGAATACTACAAAGAGCTGTAGAGTATGGTTATATAATATTGAATAAGGTATTTGCTATGCCGTGATATCCCAGACCATCCTCCCTTTACAGTTGAATCACGCTAAGTATGCACACATGGGTACAGTGGTGTATCCTGGTTTTGTGCTGCCCTAGGCAGGACAAAACCCAGGCACCACCCTCCCCCCACGCCACCCCCACCCAACCCTTCCCCCCCGCTCCACCTTCTAAATACACACGCAAACACAAACAGTCAGACACACACACAGTCAGACACACACACACATATACACAGTCAGACACACACACAGTCAGACACACACACAGTCACACACAGACACACACACATAGTCACACACACACAGTCAGACACACAGACACACAGTCAGACACAAACACACGCACAGACACACACCCACACACACAGTCAGACACAAACACACACACACAGTCAGACACAAACACACACACACAGTCAGACACAACCACACACACACAGTCAGACACACAGACACACACAGACACAAACACACACAGTCAGACACACAGACACACCGTCAGACACAAACACACACAGTCAGAAACACACACAATCACTCAAGTTAACACTTTTAAAAAATTTTTATTTAACCCCCCCCACCTCCTTACCTTTGGGAATGCTGGGGGGGGGAGGGGGTCTCTCTCTCCCTGGGGGTCCAGTGGCTGCCGGTCGGGCTGGCAGGCGGCTGGCGAGGGAGCACTTCCACTGAGCTGTCTGCTCAGCTCCCTCGCGCGCCGCAGAGTGAGGCTGGGAGCCGGAATATGACGTCATATTCCGGCTCCCAGCCTCACTTTGCGGCACGCGAGGGAGCTGAGCAGACCGCTCAGAGGAAGAGCTCCCTCGCCGCCCGCCCAGCGCCGCCCGCCCAGCGCCGCCCGCCCAGCGCCGCCCGCCCAGCGCCGCCCGCCCAGCGCCGCCCGCCCAGCGCCCAGCATGTCAGTTAGCCACAAGGCTAACTAGGCATTTGCCCTGGGCATTTAGGGGCGGCGTTTTTTGCCGCCCCCTGAAAAATGCCGCCCAAGGCAAATGTCTTGTTTGCCTCGCGGCTAATACGTCCCTGCATGGGTAGTGGGTAACGCGATCCCTCCACCTCTCATACTGTACCATTGAGGGGAGCCTTCTTTGCGAATTAGGGGAACGTGGTACAGCAAAGCACTTTCACTGACGGACCGACTGCTAGGGGGAAAATATACTTATTTTTTACTTTTCTAATATTACTATGGTTGGGGTATTCTATCCCCCTGACTTCATTTGACCTATAGCCAGTGGTGTATCCTGGTTTTGTGCTGCCCTAGGCAGGAAAACATTCAGGCACCCCCCTCCCCCCGCGCCACCCCCACCCAACCCTTCACCCCTGCCCCACCTTCTAAATACACACACACACACAGTCAGACACACACACAGTCAGACACAAACACACACACAGTCAGTCACAAACACACACACACACACACACAGTCACACACACACACACACAGTCACACACACAGTCGGACACACAGACACAGTCAGACACAAACACACACACACAGACACACACACACAGTCAGACACAAACACACACAAACACACACACACAGTCAGACACACACACACACACACAGTCAGACACACACACACAGTCAACACACACACACAGTCAGACACACAGACACACACACAGACACACACACACACAAAACACACACAGTCAGACACACAGACACACAGTCAGACACAAACACACACAGTCAGACACACACACACACACAATCACTCACATTAACATTTTTTTTATTTAACCCCCCCCCCACCTCCTTACCTTTAGGAATGCTACGGGGGGTCTCTCTCTCCCTGGGGGTCCAGTGGCTGCTGGTCGGGCTGGCGGGCGGCTGGCGAGGGAGCACTTCCTCTGAGCTGTCTGCTCAGCTCCCTCACGCGCCACAGAGTGAGGCTGGGAGCCGGAATATGACGTCATATTCCGGCTCCCAGCCTCACTCTGCGGCGCGCGAGGGAGCTGAGCAGACCGCTCAGAGGAAGAGTTCCCTCGCCAGCCGCCCGCCCAGCGCCGCCCGCCCAGCGCCGCCCGCCCAGCGCCGCCCGCCCAGCGCCGCCCGCCCAGCGCCGCCCGCCCAGCGCCGCCGCCCAGCACCCAGCATGTCAGTTAGCCGCAAGGCTAACTAGGCATTTGCCCTGGGCATGTGGGGGTAGCGTTTTTTGCCGCCCCCTGAAAAATGCCGCCCAAGGCAAATGCCTTTTTTGCCTCGCGGCTAATACGTCCCTGCCTATAGCTGGCACTTTGTAATATGTTATAATGTAGACCTGCATGTCTTGCGATGCTCTTCTTTCATTTTTTTTCATAAAAAAAAATATATCTAATAAAAATAGATTTTCAAAATATATATAATATAGAATAATATTGTACATGTCTTGTATGGACTCAAAGACGTTAAAGTCATTCACTGTAACTTTCTTTTTCCAACTACCCACCTAAATAAAACTAATTGGTAAATAAGCAATCAGTATCTCTTTTCAGTAGAATATATTTTCACGTCTAGATTATCTTCTTTATTGAATGAACATCAACAGGGTCTCATTTTGCTCCTATAACACGACACAAGAGCATTTTGTTGTATGTCATTGTTATGCTTCAGGTGTAATAGCTAATTGTATTTCTGTTGTAATATCTGCACCAGGGACAAAAACGGTGTTCAATTTTAAAACAATGTTTAAATTTGTCAACTAAATGTTTTCTGTATTGAAAGTTCAATAAACATTCTAGTTTTTCGCTATGAAACTTTTAAAGCTTCTTAACCCTCTGTGCATCCATAAAAATATGTTTTGTGCTTAAGTTTATCTGTCCTGCAATAAAATTATATCACTGTGTAATCCAGAGAGATACAGACACACATTAACATTCCTTTATCTCTGTACTGTTTACTTAGCTAACATTAAGGCCAGCAGAATGTAACTTGTTGTATGTATTGTTCCCAGTCTACAAACAATAAATAATAGTATGTAAGACACATATAGACCATTGTAAACTATCATAGACCATAATGCTGTTAAATTTCAGCAGTTTTCCCACTGGAAGCTGAACGTGAAATGTAGTCTGGCTACGCCACATATATGTTGCATGTACTGTCGTCAGGAAACTGGTTTGAGAGTGATGTACCCCAGACCCAATCTGCTTTGCCGAACAGGCTTGTGTTGTGACTTCAGGGAGCTACAGCTATTTATTTTAAATATTTGCCAGATTCAACATACAAGAATTAGAGATGCATGGGAACTTTGCAGGACCACACACTATATACTGTAAGTAGACCTTTGTACAGCCCAAAAATAATGATAATTTCAACTAAATGACTTTGTCTGACTTTTTTGGGGGGATGGAGGGAGTCAAATGGCAGTTCGGCTCATCCGATTTTCATTTAAAAAAATAGCATTAAAAAACAAACAAACCAAAAAGGTGTTAAAATGAGTCAGTGTACTAAAAATGTATACATAATATAAATACTACATATTATATTCATAGTTTAAATATTTAATTATATGTGTATATTTTGATGACCGCTGGCTAGTTCACCGACCAAGTAAGAAAAAATAGTTTTACTGCTCCTTCTTGTTTCCCTCTATTGGTCACGTTTTGCTTTATTTGTGAATAAAATTAATATATAATTTTTGTACACTCACCACAAGTCTTCTTTTTTTCTGTCAATCGTCTTCTGTTTCATCGCCACGTATACAATCCTGGATCATGAATAACACAAACATTCTAGGCCAGGGGTAAGCAACCTCTGGCACTCAAGGTGTCTTTGCACAGCACTCAAGGTTGTTAGAGCCAAACAGGCTCTGGCCTATCAGGAGTCCCAGTGAAACTTCAGATATCTGCTAATACGAAAAGGTGGTGAAGGACAATCCTCAATTTATATATTCCAGCACTTGTGAATGGGAATCCACACTGTGGTAGAGCAGCCGACAGCGGATATTGCAGCTCCTGCCCTTCACCTGTACCTGGCCAGCCTGGTCTCCACTGGAACCTAGGGAAGCCACCCACATTGCTAGATATACTCAGAAATGCACAATAACCCTTCCCCTCATACAAATAATACAAACAGCCCACAAACAAACATACACACTATCCGCACAAACGTAACCCGCTAACAATCCACATACATGCACACAACCCCACATGCAGCCTCTCACATGCAATACCCCAAACAGCCCCCACACATACACACACTACCAAACACACATGATTTATTTTTGTAGAATATTGCAGTACATTATGGAAACAACTTACAGGTAATGTTTAAGTTTTCTTCTTTGTTTTCCACCATCTTCAACTCCTTCTTCCCCTTTTGCCTGCAGTCGTCCTCTACAGACTCTCCCTTTTCTCTTGATGGCTTCCTCGCCATATTCCTTTCCTTCTCTCTCCATCTCTCAGTTTCCACAGTCCACTCTTAATGTATATAGTCCTCTTCCACTGTCACAGAGTAATTCAGGTTGCCATGGGTGTCACTGGGAACGAATAAATTGAAACATTGACCATCGTGATCACGCAAATGCTCTACGGTACCTGTACCAGGCTAGTGTATTTTCTATTCACCATCACAGCCCCAACACAAATTATCAATGTAATTATTCATTAAATAAAAAATAATATTGATTGTATGTCTCTGTACAACCCCTGCCTGTAAGTGGGATCAACTGCGCATTTATTTCAGCAATGATGAAATCAATGCAATGTGTAAATATGCAATGCAATGTGTAAATATGATTATTATATGATGGTTGAAACGGACCAGAGGACTGAACTTGTCAGCGTCTACCGAGATTGCAGCTCCTGGTGGATAGCGTGATCTACGGAGTAAAGCAGTAAATACATCTGGCCCAAATAACCTAAACTGCTACTTTGCGAGCTTAGCAATGAGTCTCACATTTTCTTTGAGTAAAAGTTTTATTAGTATCTAAAACAGGTACAAAAATATATATGTATATAGCAGAAAACAATACTTAACTCCGACAAGATGCTTCCCAGGTAGTATTCCCAATAGACCACCCTTCTTGAGTAGCATACAAACAACGATATTTTGGGAATCAGCTAAACATCTAAGGAGTAAAACATAAATAAAACATAGTGTGATACAGTTGGATACAATATAACTGTGCTTTTTTTAATTGCACTCACAGTGTGTTGAAAATGTGTACAGATATGCCTTTATGACTAAATACAATAAGAATTATAACCAAATTTTAAAAAGTCTAAATCAATTTTGGCCAATCCTCATGGAGGACCCAGTCTTAGGGGAAAACCTACCCGAAAGACCACCGATTACTTTTAGAAAGGCCCAAAATTTAGCACCTAGCTATTTCAAAGGGGCGAAAAGATTAGATACCTAAGGATTTAGACATTCTAAATATGGTTTTAGAGGCTGTTCTAGTTGTAAGGCCTGTAAAACAATTAAGATGAAGGCACTAACCCATTTTGAAAGCACCAAAACTGGTGGAAAGTTTAGGATTAAGTCTTCTGTGAACTGCCACACGGACTTCGTAGTATATTTACTGAGATGCCGGTGCGGCAAGCAATATGTTGGCAGAACCAAGAGAATCTTAAAAATAAGGATACTGGAACACATCAACAGTATTAGGAAGGGTATTCTGACCTACTCGGTTCCAGCGCATTGCAGCCTTAGTCTCGCCTTCAGCTGGAAAGATTTTACATGTATAGGTATAGAGCAGGTACATGCCAGTTGGAGAGGTGGAGACAGAGTGAGACAATTATCCCAGAGAGAAACTTTTTGGGTTCAGAGGCTGGGTATGCTGGAGCCGAGTGGTTTGAATATTGATATTGACTTAGCATGTTTTGTATAACTTTTGTAGTGATAGGATGGTGAGACATTCATATAAACAAACATTTTCATAATTTTTATATTCATTTATTTTTATATAATTTATATTTTTTCATATACAAATTTTAAAAATATTTTCCTTATATATTTTTAATTTGTGATTAAAGTATCTATTTATTATTTTTAATATTTTTCATACATTCATTGAACTTTTCTTCATATTTCATTACAATTTTTTTTTTATTTCTACCTATATAGTTGTGCAACCAACTAAGTCTTCAGTTCACCACTTGTGATATTCAGCATTATCATAAATATATTTTTAAATGATCCCCCGTTATTACATGAATTGTAATTGAAGTTTTTTTGAGCATCCTCCCAGCGGATCAGATCTGCGTTCCAACGTGAAGTTGGAACACGGAAGTAAATGAAAATGCAAAAGTGCGTATTGACAATGAGTGGTGGAATGCAAAACAACATGGTGCTGGAACGCAAGCCAGAACTCCGATACGGAACATCAACAGATGACCGAAAACAGCTGAAGGAAAGATCATGTTTGGACAGAAATTACCCCTTAATTTGCTGACAATATTGGCATGAGTGTATATGTCCGCGTCTCTCTTTTTCCTTGAGTTTCTGTCTGTGAATCTTTATTATGTCTCTCTGTATTTGCCCATGTATCTGAATATGTGTTTGTACATGTAATTGTCTGTCAATATATAATGTTTTTATTGGAGAGCACTCACCAAATGTGTGAAAATATATACTGTACTAACTAAACACGTGTCTAACACTAATATAACTTCCATCTGTATGTAGGTTGTCAGGATATAAAACTATGCCTTGGGAGGGACCAAGGTTTTAAATCTTGTCACTTGGGGTTATAACTGCATGTGGGAGCAAAATGTTGATTCTGACAGGCATTGTATGAAATGGTTGGATCATTGTGCTGACATTTGTTTTATGGTACCTTAAAGGTTACTTCAAGTGCCATGACCACTTTAGTGATTTGAAGCAGTCATGGTACTTGGAGTCTGTATATGCAGTAATTTACTAAGAAACACTGCACATACAGTGATTAAGCACATTGCTGCCAGTGGAATAATTCTGGCAGTGGCATTAGCAAACTATAAAAATTGGGATTGTTCTGTCAGGAAAGAATATGGTACAACATAGTGCAAAACTGTGTAATCAAATTACAATGAAGATATTTGCCAAATGACCACTCACAATTTGTAAAGAATAAAAGAGCCTTCAGTATAGTGGATGTAGGTCTATTCACAGTCTGGAGCTTGATGTATCTCGAGATAAGGAAAGACAAGGTGCAATCCAATGAAATATCAATCAATTAAAGTGTACAATGCAGATTAATTGACTTACATCAAGGTCTATATTAGCAGATGTAGTATAGAAACATAGAAACATAGAATGTGATGGCAGATAAGAACCATTCGGCCCATCTAGTCTGCCCAAAATTTAAAAATACTTTAATTTAGTCCCTGGCCTTATCTTAAGTCTAGGATAGCCTTATGCATATCCCACACATGCTTAAACTCCCTCATTGTGTTAACCTCTACCACTTCAGCTGGAAGGCTATTCCATGGATCCACTACCCTCTCAGTAAAGTAATACTTCCTGATATTATTTTGAAACCTTTGCCCCTCTAATTTAAATGATGTCCTCTTGTTATGGTAGTTTTCCTTCTTTTAAATGTAGTCTCCTCCTTTACTGTGTTGATTCCCTTTATGTATTTAAATGTTTCTATCATATCCCCCCTGTCTCGTCTTTCCTCCAAGCTATACATGTTAAAGGATCACTACAGGGTCAGGAACACAAACATGTGTTTCTGACCCTATAGTGTTAACACCACCATCTAGCCCCCCTGGGCCCCTCATGCCTCCATAAATATAGTAAAAATCTTACTGTATTCAAGCCTGAAGTTGTAACTCTGCATGCTGTTAGACTCAGAAAAACAAGCAGTCTGCTGACATGTGGTAGCCTGATCCAATCACAGTGCTTCCCCATAGGATTGGCTGAGACTGACAAAGAGGCAGATCAGGGGCAGAACCAGCATGATTCAAACACAGCCCTGGCCAATCAGCATCTCCTTACAGAGATGAATTGAATCAATGAATCTCTATGAGGAAAGTTCAGTGTCTGCATGCAGAGGGAGAAGATACTGAATCACAGGATGCTGTGCACAGTGCTGCCCTGTGCTCTGCTGACAGCAGATCTGAGTGGATGGAGGCATATTATGCCTCCATCAACTCCGAAGTCCCTCTGGTTTACTCTGAGTGACAGCAATTGGAAGTATTCCTAACTTTCAATGTAAACACTATATTTTCTCAGAAAATACAGTGTTTACATGAGAAATGCTGAACGGAGCTATAGTTCTCACCTGAACAACCTCATTAAGCTGAAATTGTTCAGGTGACTATGGTGTCCCTTTAAGTTCTTTTAACCTTTCCTTGTAAGTTGTATCCTGCAATCAATAAACCAGTTTAGTAGCCCTTCTCTGAACTCTCTCTAAAGTATCAATATCCTTCTGGAGATACAGTCTCCAGTACTGCGTACAATACTCCAAGTGAGGTCTCACCAGTGTTCTGTACAATGGCATGATCACTTCTCTCTTTCTACTGCTAATACCGCTCCCTGTACAACCAAGCATTCTGCTAGCATTTCCTGCTGCTCTATTACATTGTCTGCCTACCTTTAAGTCATCTGAAATAATTACTCCGAAATTCCTTTCCTCAGATGTTGAGGAATGTCACCATAAGATAGGTCCTACATGTTTCGTTCCACCTAGGGACTTCCTCAGGGAACAATTCAGTATTGTTCAAACAAATTACAAAGTATCAAAGTAATGCACTGCGCAATTTGTTGGTGCTAAATAATTAATAAAATAATAATAATAATAATAATAATAATAATTAGCATCCTGGGATAAGAAGTCCAGACTACTAACATAAATTCTGAGCATAGTATGGCAGTCATCAGCACACATAGCATGCTGGCAATGGATGACCAATAATGTCACAGTCTTTCCAGTTCCCTAACAGGTCCTCAGGTTCAGAGGAACTTGACCTTTGCATGGAATGTAAGGTGACTTTTTTCTCTAGTATAATTAGATCTCTAATGTTTGGAATTTGATCTTTACAGAAATTAACTTTCTAACACTTTTCTCAGCCACCATCTTCACAACATGATCATCTCATTCTTTCTAATTAAAATTCTGTGTTTTAATAATTCAGATTTTTATTTTTGTTTTACATGTGTCTTTGTACAACAGACAAATCCTCAGAATCTCATTTCCTGTCACCCCTTATAACAGGAATGACTAGGTTTTACACTTGAAATGATTGTGGGATACATTTCCCATGATGCACAGCCATCATAGAAGGCAACATGGTACGCAGAGTTTTGTATATAAAACGTGCAATTCAGCCCTTTTCATTCTCCTTGTTTCTAGCAAAAAACATAAAGCTTTTACTGATATTTCCTCAACGTTAACATTTTGGAGTAATAATACAAACTCAGTACTCGAAATAGCGTGACAGACAAGCAGGACATGATATATGCTTATATGCTGCTCTGTCGGAGATGTGCAGATCAGCTGCATTGTGTGCATGACATTTTTCTTTCTTTAATATTGTACGCACATGAGAAATGGTTTAATTAATTTTGAAGACAGCAGCGCATTCTAAAGACATCACAGACATTCTGGATGGAGAGACTCCATTACACAAAGAATTTATGTCTTACTTCTTAAAAGCCCTATTAAAAAGAAATGAGGTAAGAATAGAACATTCTGGGAGTAGGAAAGAATTCTAGGCAACCTTAATCTGTGTGCAGATGCCAAGTCCAAGCAACAAAAGAGGAATCTGAATGGTTTCTCCTAATAATATCCCATTTGGTTCAATCTTAAAGGACCACTATAGACACCCAGACCACTTCAACTTAATGAAGTGGTCTAGGTGCCAGGTCCAGCTAGGTTTAACCCTTTTTTCTATAAACATAGCAGTTTCAGAGAAACTGCTATGTTTATAAATGGGTTAATCCAGCCTCTAGTGGCTGTCTTATTGACAGCCGCTAGAGGCGCTTCTGCGCTTCTCACTGTGATTTTCACAGTGAGAAGACGCCAGCGCCCATAGGAAAGCATTGCGCATTCAGCCGAAGAGGAGGAGAGGAGGCAGAGAGGAGGAAAGCTCCCCGCCCAGCACTGGAGAAAGAGGTAAGTTTAACCCCTTCCTCCCCCTAGAGCCTGGCGGGAGGGGGACCCTGAGGGTGGGGGCACCCTCAGTGCACTATAGTGCCAGGAAAACGAGTATGTTTTCCTGGCACTCTAGTGGTCCTTTAAGCATTGTTTTATTTCTATTTTTTTATTATGACATATCACTGTTCCATGCAGCTACTACTATTTTAGTCATATAATGATATTAGGTAATGAAGATGCTGCAGTTTAATAAATCATTATTTTTAATAAGGTAAAGTAGCAGCATCTACAGGGTGGCACTAATGCAGCTTAGAGACAGAAAGCAAAATTAAGTTAATGATCAGGTCAAGAAAGATTGTTTTACATTAGCCAACATTTTGTAATATATTTAATATTTAATCTGTGTTTTCTTGCCGTCTTAGATTTGCCTTCTCATATACTATTTACTATTAACAGTAGCCTGTACTATTAAGAATGCACAAAACTAGTGTTTTGCAAATTATTTCAGTACATAATAAATAATATATATAATACATATTATAGTTTGATTAGCTGAACATATGACAAGAAAAATGTGGCATAAATGCACATGTGCAAAGTATCAGTGATGACATGATACTGATATATGATATCAACATTCATCAACAATAGCAAACATTGTCAGTGTGTTATCAAGAACGGAGACATTGCAATCCATGATGACATTGCATACATTATTTTGTATGATGAAAAGTTGAAGCGCTAACAACTGCTTCACCACAACTGCAATTTTAACTGACATGTTATGGACCTGGTTACTGTGTTCCCGAACTCCATCTCTAATGTTAGAGATGAGAAAGACTAAGAAGGAAAAAATAAACTGTATTCAAGGAGTATAGAAAGAAAATATGGGACGGAATGTGAGTAGGACGTTGCCTATTGTGTTCTTAAACTACTTAAAATGATTATGGCTCTGCTTAAAGGGCAACTGGTTGAGATTATCTAAGATGATCTAGAATTTAATCTGAATATTATTGAAGCAAGAAAAGAGTGAGTCTAAGAATAAGTTTTTCGTTGATATGGAAATATCAGATGGTTAGTGTAGGTCAGTGATTGTATATTCCCACTTGTATAAAATGGCTCTACTTTTGATATTTACCTTTGTAGGAAAAGGTCAATATTGAGTAATTGAGTTATTCTTTTTGGGTCAATATGTTTCCTTCTAGATATTGACTTTATAATGTCAAAGTTGAGGCCTGGACTGCTCTAGAAGTGACTGGCATCATTGGAGATTTTAACAGAGATCTGATTTGAAGACTTATTTGTAAACTTATACTAAACATAAAGAGAATAGCTCCAACTTAGATTTCTAAGCTAAGCTGTAAAATCAAATATAAATTATTCTAGCTCTAAATGAAGACAAGCTTTCCAGTGGTTGTGGTCATTATGTATAAAAACTCCCAATGCATTGTTCAGCAGTTTGAACATTAAGGCTTCAACGAGTAATGGCTAATCATGGTATATATGATTGCAAATGAACACTCCAAAACCCTGGGACACTTTATTTTGCTGCATTGTTAGAAGAATTCAAAGCATTTTGCTTTTTTGTGAATTGCATCTTTCCAGGTCCCACACCTGATCCTTTTTAAACATCAAGACCTGATCCTTTTTTAAACTGATTGTATTGTAGAAATTGTGCCCTTTTGTTGTTCCTGACCATTAAGCACGTTATTTTGAGTAGTTTTTTTTTTTTCTGTTTGTTTTTTCATTCACCTCAGTTCTTGGCCTGTGTTTGTCCTCTGGTATCCCTGACCCAGCTAGTCCTGAATCTATTTTATTTCTCCTGGTTTACTTTTGCCCTTGGTTAGTTATCTGGCCTCGTAGTTATAGGATTAGTCCTGCTATTACTTATATTTACTATTATTATGATATTTATAGAGTGCCGTCAAATTCCGCAGCGCTTTATAATGGGTGGACGAACAGACATGTAGTTGTAACCAGACAAGTTGGACACACAGGAACAGAGGGGTTGAGGGCCCTGCTCAATGAGCTTACATGCTAGAGGGAGTGGGGTAAAATGACACAAAAAGGTAAGGATAGTATTAGACTAGTGACAGTTGCAGAAGAGGAATCAGTCAGGAGCTATTAACAGTTTAATTGATACGCTTTTATGAAGAAGTGGATTTTTAACGATTTTTTGAAGGAGTGGAGACTGGGTGAGCATCTAACGGAGGAGGGAAGCGAGTTCCACAGGAATGGTGCAGCCCTCGAGAAATCTTGAAGGCGAGCATCAGAGGTGGATGTACGGACAGAAGATAGACGTAAGTCTTCAGCAGATCGTAAGGGCCTAGATGGGACATACTTGTGTATAAGGGAGGATAGATAGGTGGGAGCAGCATTATGTAGAGATTTGAAAGCAAGAACCAGAATTTTAAATTGAGCGCTATATTTTATAGGAAGCCAATGTAGGGATTGACAGAAGGGTGAGGCGTGGGAGGTGCGGGCGGACAGGAAGATGAGCCTTGCCGCCACATTCATCATGGACTATAACAGCGCTAGTTGGGAGCACGTAAGACCACTGTGAAGCGGATTACAGTAGTCAAGGCGAGAAAGGCGTTAAGTAGGGGCGGATGCGCGCAATGTTTTTGAGATGGAAATGACAGGATTTGGCGATAGATTGAACATGAGGCTTGAAGGAGAGGTTGGAGTCAAAGAGAACACCTAGGCAGTGAGCCTGCGTGGTGGAGCTGATGGTAGCACCGTTGACTTGGAGGGAGACAGATACAGGAGTAACAACACTTGAGGGAGGAAAGACCAGAATTTCAGTTTTGGTCAAGTTTAGTTTAAGGAAGTGGGCAGCCATCCAGTTAGAAACAGCAGAGAGGCAGTCAGAGACACTAGTCAAGAGGGACGGGGAGAGATCAGGAGAGGACAGGTAGATTTGCGTGTCATCTGCATAGAAATTATATTGGAAGCCAAAGGAGCTAATGAGTTTACCAAGAGAGGCAGTATAGATGGAGAACAGTAGGGGACCAAGGACTGAACCTTGGGGGACACCAACAGAGAGGAGTTGGGGAGAAGAAGCAGAGCCAGAGAAAGAAACACTGAAAGAGCGCTGGGAGAGGTAGGAGGAGCACCAGGAGAGAGCAGTATCTTGTAGACCGATATTGCGAAGGATGAGAAGAAGCTGTTGATGATCAACAGTGTCAAAAGCCGCAGACTGGTCAAGGAGAATTAGGATAGAGTAGTGACCACGAGATTTTGCAGCGAGTAGGTCATTAGATACCCTGGTCAGTGCCGTTTCCACAGAGTGCTTACTGCGGAAACCAGACTGAAGCGGGTCTAGCAGAGAGTTGGACTCGAGGAAGTCTGTCAATCTCGCACACACAATTTTTTCAAGGATCTTGGATGCAAAAGGCAGTAGCGAGATAGGACGATAGTTGGATGGGGAGTTAAGGTCAAGATTGGGCTTCTTTAGAATTGGGGTTACAGTTGCATGTTTGAAGGGCAATAGAAATATACCAGAGGAGAGAGAGAGATTGAGAATTTTACTGAGAGGTGGAGAAAGAGAAGAAGACAGAGTATGGATGAGATGCGACGGAATTGAATCTAGGGAGCAGGTGGTGGGGCGGGAGGACTGGAGCAGAGCAGAAACTTCTTCCAATGTAGCGGGTCCGTATGAACATAGAACAGCAGAGGGAGTGAAGTTAGGGGAAGTATTGTAAGGGGAAGAAGAAAGATGAGATATGTCTTCTCTGATTGTAGAGATCTTGTCAGTGAAGTGAGTTGCAAAGTCTGAGGTGGTCAAGTTAGTAGGTGGAGGAGGAACAGCAGGGCGAAGAAGAGAGTTAAATGTGTGAAATAGTCGTTTGGGTTCGCGGGAGAGTGTGGTTATGAGGGTATTGAAGTAATTAACTTTTGCAGAGGAAAGAGCCAAGATGTATGAGCTCAGCATACATTTATAGTGGAGAAAGTCAGATGCACAGTGAGACTTTCTCCAACAGAGTTTAGCAGTTCTGGAGCATTTTTGGAGGTATTGAGTGAGCTTGGTGTGCCAGGTTGGTTGTTGGGGGGGCCTGCGGCGTTTAAATATACAAGGTACCATGATGTCTAGTTGAGAGGAGAGGGTGGAATTGAAGAAGGAGGTTGCAGAACTAGGACAGGTGAGGTTTGAGATATGTGAAAGGAGAGTTTGGAAATTAGTGGAGAAATGCTCTAGGCAAGACATTGGAGGTTTCTGTGAGAGTGATGTTCAGATGGTGGTGTCAATTGGGTCTTAGGTATGCCAAAGTCAAAAGTCAGCAGATGGTGGTCAGATAGAGGAAAGGGAATATTGGAGAGATTAGAGGCAGTACAGAGGTTGGTGAAGGCAAGATCAAGAGTGTTTCCTGCTGTATGGGTTGCTAGATTGGACCATTGCATAAGGCCAAAGGAGGAGGTTACAGAGAGCAGACGAGAGGTATCAGTGCAATTGGGGTTATTGATTGGGATATTGAAATCCCCAAGTATAAGGGAAGGAGTGCTAGATGAGAGTAAGTGGGGAAGCCAGGAAGAAAAGTGCTCAATGAATAGTCTAGGACAGGGGTAGGCAACCTTTTAGCAGCACTGTGCCGATTTAGGATTGTGATGTCCCGCAGCGTGCCGGTCCAATTTTTTTTAAAATTGAGGTGTGTATGTTGTTGTATTCCGCTTGTGTTATTTTTACTGCAGTTGCTTTGTTTCATTGTATTTGTGTGTATATGAGCTATTATATTGTACATGTTCAGTAGTTTGTGGTATCGTGTATGATACATGTGGGCTGTGTATGGGGGCTGCTTGTGGAATTGTCAGTGTGGATGGATATGTCATATTGTGTGTTTGGTAGTGTGTGTATGTGTGGGGGCTGTTTGGGGTATTGCATGTGAGAGGCTGCATGTGGGGTTGTGTGCATGTATGTGGATTGTGTGCGGGTTACGTTTGTGGGGATTGTGTGTATGTTTGTGTGTGGGCTGTTTGTATTATTTGTATGAGGGGAGGGTTATTCTGCATTTCTGTGTATATCTAGCAGTGTTGGTGGCTTCCCTGGGTTCTAGTGGGGGCCAGGCTGGCCAGGTACAGGTCAAGGACAGGAGCTGCAAAGGCAGCTGCGGGCTGCTCTACTACAGTGTGGATTCCCATTTACAAGTGCTTGGAGGAAGTGATATGAGATAGTTATCTGAGATCACTTCCTCTACGTGCTGCAAAGCATAAATTGAGGATTGTCCTTCACCACCTTTTCGTATTAGCAGATATCTGAAGTATAACTGGGACTCCTGATAGGCCTGAGCCTGTTTGGCTCTAGCAGCCTTGAGTGCCGTGCAAAGACACCTTGAGTGCCGTGCATGGCACTAGTGCCGTAGGTTGCCTACCCCTGGTCTAGGATAACAAGGGGGGGGGGTAGATGTTAGCAATTCTTAAAGGAGTGAGTTTAAATAGGCGGACAGAGTGAACTTCAAAAGAAGAAAAGGATAGGGCAGGGGGAGTTATGATTGGTTGAAACCAAAACATAAAGAGGCAGGAGTAGCGCAGAGGGGACAGCCAGGTCTCTGTAAGTGCAAGCAGTGTGAGTGAGTTTGAGATGAAAAAGTCGTGTATGGTTGTTGATTTTAAATTACTGCAGATGGAGCGGGCATTCCAGAGTGTACAATTAATTTTGGTAAGTGAGGGTAAAGGGCAGGGTATTGTGATGAGGTTTGTGGGGTATCTGGTTGTCTTTGTGTGTGTAAAGAAGGTGAAGGGCCCTGGATTGGGTGAGACATCACCAGCTGCTTAAAGTAGGAGGAGGGAAAGTGACAGGAGGTGTGGGTTTTGTATGCATGGGGACTAGGATGAGATCGATTGTACTAAGCATTAAACTTGGCAACTATAATGTTTGGTAATACAGCTTTTCTATCATCTATACTGTGCAAGTTTGGACTGGCAATAAAAAGCAGCCCTGGAAACATTTTTATACCAGCCTGCTGATGCATTGCGTCAATATTGTGTGCAGATATTAGTCCAGTTCCATCTCCCTCTCTCCTCCCAGCTGCATTTCCTACCTTCTCTAAGCTCCATCTACCTCTCTCTCCTCCCAGCTCCATTTCCTACCTTCTCTAAGCTCCATCTACCGCTCTCCCCTCGATCTCCCTCCATCTCTTCCCTCCAGCTACATCTCCCTTCCTCTCTTCCCTCCAGCTACATCTCACTTCACCTCTTCCCTCCAGCTACATCTCCCTCCCTCTGTTGCCAGGAGCTCCATCTCTCCCTCTGGCTCCTTCTTCCTCCCTCCCCACCAGCTCCATATTCTCCCTCCTCTCCCCTCCCACACTCTCTATCTATTCCTCAAGCACCCTTTCTCTCTCCCTCCAGCTCCATCTTTCTACCGCTCTTCCTACCAGCTCCATCTCCCTCCTTCTCTACAATCCAGCTCTATCTCCCTCTCTCTCTACCCTACATCTCCATGTTCTCCCTCTCTACAATCCAGCTCTATCTCCCGCTCTCTCTACCCTACAGCTCCATCTCCCTTGCTCTCTCCCTTCCTATTCATCTGTCGCCTGCAATATTATGAAGCACTCAGCAACTCTGCTTGTGCTCCTTCCCACATCTGGCATCTGTGGTTGTGCAGAGGAACACACCAGACTATAGCAGTCCACCAGGATTTGTCCCATTGTCCCACTGGGCCAGTCCAGCCCTGACACTGTGAATTTGTTAGGACTTGACTTATAAATTGTTGATAATCAAATTAATTCCTAACAGATACACAGACTTTTTTGAAATGTATATATTAGCTGGACAGTTAGATATCATAATTTAAAAAAAACAAAACATTTTTCTAGGAATAGAAAATGGAACTGGAGGTACGGGGTAAAATGCATTGACCCTTGACTTTATGGATAATGTCTATGAAATGTAATAAATAATTTTCCTGATTCTAGTGCAACTTCCTACTTATATCTGGTGTTTCCCATGCACATATTGCAAATAGTGCTGAACCACGGAAAAGTTTGAGCCTTTCCAGCATGATTTATGGCACAGCATTTTTTTTTCAGTGAGACATGGAAATAAAAAGTAATTGGACTTTGCAAGTTCTCACCGCAATAGAGATGATTGGAGTATCAGATCTTTATCAGAAGGAGAGGAGGGTTTTTCCAATTTCATTTAACTTATGCAGACACATCCTGCTCTTTAACAAATGGTGAGTGGCGGCAAGTTCTGCGCAGAGCAGTAATCTGTGTGTATCCCATTAGCAGTCATTGCCGCTGCCCTGTTACAATATGACACTCAAAATGAGCATTTTAGCAAAAGTGAAAAATGGATGGTGCTCCTAGGTAATGGAAAGAGAGACAGGAGGAGGAGAGAACAAAGAGACAAGATTATAATTCAGAAAACCTTCGGATCATCTAAAGATGGACTGTGTGAAACGCGGTACATTGAGAAATCAGTGCCATGTCAAAATAAACAGAAATGCTTTGAAAAAATAAGTAGTCCCTCAAGTTTATATTTATTTTACTCTTTCTCTTGCATTTCATCATATAATTCTCACCCTATCTAATGATTGTTGTATTTTCTTCTCCCGATAAATACCTACATTAATTTCTTTTGTTGTCTGTTGTTTTTCTTTTTTTTCTTTCCTGACCCACCTCCACTTGAAGGAAATGGGAGTGATCTATCTACCGTTAATTAATTTAACCTTTCACGATTTTTTTACGATATATGTAAATATTAAATTGACTAACACATTCTCTAAATTTACTTGAATGAATGAATGTACCATTTAAAATAACATCTATTTTAAGTTTTTTTTTTCTTCTGTCAAATAGGTCATATCGAAGTGTAATGTAATTATAAAAGTTTTTAGCTTCTTAAGATATTTTAACTTAATGAAAAAAATCTACGCATACTAGACAATACAAGGATAAAAAGGTTAGCGCTAATAATAAAAAATATAAATAAAGGCAGCAACCTTATAGGGGGTCACCCTCTAACCCTCTATAGTAAAAGTATACACAAGGAAAAGCAAAAAATAAGGCTGCGCCAGGAGAATAATAAAAGCAAGTCCAAATAAAAAAATGTTCTAATAGAAGAGTCCCAGTAATGGATGATGTCTTAACTTGTATGATGTCTTCTTTAACAATGATTGTCCGTCTCACGATATGGAAGACACAATGAGAAAAAGCCAATTGTGCAGAGTGTATAGATTTGTAATTATAAAATAAAATATAAATAACACACTCACATTTCCAAGAGCTAGAACCAGCTCTAGTATGATGGGCACACGGCGGATAACCCTCCGCTTATGGGGGTGCTTGTCCTCTTGGAGAGTCCTGGTGTTCAATTCTCAAGGAAAGAAAATAAAAACAGCCAATAGTGCTCTCTGGTGAGGTAGTAGTTAAAGAGAATAAAAATAAATAAAATATACTCACAAGTAGAGTGCAGGTAAATCTGCACTCAATTTTTCGCGTGGGTGGTATGATCCCCACCTTAGGATATGCCAGGAACAGTGTATAAAATTAGGAATAGAAATAGATAATAGATGATAAATATAAAATTATTTATTAGTATAATATGTATAAAACCAATAACGCGTTTCGCCAAAAGGCTTTATCAAATTGGGATAGTATAAGTACCTGGCACATAAGGAGTTTATATAGCTAATACAAACACTTAAAATTGGCGCCAAAAAATGAACAGCCAATCAGAGTAATACAAAATGTGAATAAAAAGTATACATTCAAAAGTTAGAAAATAATATACAATATTGATATATATAGACATGAGATATTATATATATAAAAATAGGATAAAAACGAGCATTATTTAATGTAAAAAGAAGTGTGGGATAAGTATTTCCGCATTCGTGCGTGTCACGTGACCCGCACTGCACTATGGGATGTGTAGTGCCGGGTCACGTGACCGCTGTTCTGCATACAGTCCGTGCGGCCAGAGCTGGAAGGAACGGCACGCACAGGACACAGATGCGGCAAGGCGGGATTAGGCTCTGTCACGTGACCCGCGACGGCATATTACAGCGGACCACGTGACTAGAGACAAAATAATGCTGGGAAATGTAGTTCATACATATTAAGCCGAAAACAGCAACAAATAAGAAGAAAAATAGCTTACATGCTTTTAAAACATAGAAGTTAGATATATATATGGTTGGAACATTGAATTAAATAAAATATTTGTAGAATCAATATAATCAGTACACTATAAATTGCCTAATTAATACAAATAAATAAAATTAAAAGCTAAAAGCTGTAAGATGAATGAAAGAGCATACAATAATAAATCCATGATAATAATGTTAATAATACCAATACATAAAAATGAAAAGTTAAGATTTAAAGGTACAGAATTATAAAAGTGCTAAAAAGTTATTATAAAAAATTAAATAAATCAAAATCCACATTAAGACCTTGGGGTGTAAGGGTTTGTAAGTTATATACCCATTCAACTTACAAACCCTTACACCCCAAGGTCTTAATGTGGATTTTGATTTATTTAATTTTTTATAATAACTTTTTAGCACTTTTATAATTCTGTACCTTTAAATCTTAACTTTTCATTTTTATGTATTGGTATTATTAACATTATTATCATGGATTTATTATTGTATGCTCTTTCATTCATCTTACAGCTTTTAGCTTTTAATTTTATTTATTTGTATTAATTAGGCAATTTATAGTGTACTGATTATATTGATTCTACAAATATTTTATTTAATTCAATGTTCCAACCATATATATATCTAACTTCTATGTTTTAAAAGCATGTAAGCTATTTTTCTTCTTATTTGTTGCTGTTTTCGGCTTAATATGTATGAACTACATTTCCCAGCATTATTTTGTCTCTAGTCACGTGGTCCGCTGTAATATGCCGTCGCGGGTCACGTGACAGAGCCTAATCCCGCCTTGCCGCATCTGTGTCCTGTGCGTGCCGTTCCTTCCAGCTCTGGCCGCACGGACTGTATGCAGAACAGCGGTCACGTGACCGGGCACTACACATCCCATAGTGCAGTGCGGGTCACGTGACACGCACGAATGCGGAAATACTTATCCCACACTTCTTTTTACATTAAATAATGCTCGTTTTTATCCTATTTTTATATATATAATATCTCATGTCTATATATATCAATATTGTATATTATTTTCTAACTTTTGAATGTATACTTTTTATTCACATTTTGTATTACTCTGATTGGCTGTTCATTTTTTGGCGCCAATTTTAAGTGTTTGTATTAGCTATATAAACTCCTTATGTGCCAGGTACTTATACTATCCCAATTTGATAAAGCCTTTTGGCGAAACGCGTTATTGGTTTTATACATATTATACTAATAAATAATTTTATATTTATCATCTATTATCTATTTCTATTCCTAATTTTATACACTGTTCCTGGCATATCCTAAGGTGGGGATCATACCACCCACGCGAAAAATTGAGTGCAGATTTACCTGCACTCTACTTGTGAGTATATTTTATTTATTTTTATTCTTTTTAACTACTACCTCACCAGAGAGCACTATTGGCTGTTTTTATTTTTTCTTTCCTTGAGAATTGAACACCAGGACTCTCCAAGAGGACAAGCACCCCCATAAGCGGAGGGTTATCCGCCGTGTGCCCATCATACTAGAGCTGGTTCTAGCTCTTGGAAATGTGAGTGTGTAATTTATATTTTATTTTATAATTACAAATCTATACACTCTGCACAATTGGCTTTTTCTCATTGTGTCTTCCATATCGTGAGACGGACAATCATTGTTAAAGAAGACATCATACAAGTTAAGACATCATCCATTACTGGGACTCTTCTATTAGAACATTTTTTTATTTGGACTTGCTTTTATTACTCTCCTGGCGCAGCCTTATTTTTTGCTTTTCCTTGTGCATACTAGACAATAGTTTAAAATTTAAAACTCAAAGTTTTTCTCCATCAATTTGAAGTATTAGTTTGTCAGTATTTACCTGCTCCCACTTTTTTTCATTTTGCTCTCAACTCTGTTTGACTTACATGGGTTCCAATGTCGTCTCTTTCTCTGCAGCTCTGTAGCTCCATTCTGCGGACATGTACTTGAAGTCTTACGCACGTGCACAGATCTGCAAACATCATACAGTTTGCTGTCTGGAGCCAAAGCTAGGCCTTGCAAGAGAATATTCAGGACAAGGGTAAGTAAAATCATCAATCAAACACTTTTGATTAATAGATTGTGGGTAAATTAGCTTGGCATTGGAAACAGGACCTTTCTTAACCTCTTTGTGATGGGTGCTTTTTAACTAATCCACATTATATAGGCTTTGCTGATCATGGCAAGGCTCATCTATTGCTGAACTGCTCACAAGTGAGTCAGTCTGACAATAGCATCTCCCACCCAGAACTACATGAGGCATTTGGTTGGCGTGGCATAGTACCGCAGTGATTGGATGCCAAATGTCAGAAATAAATCATTAGTTAATCTCAACCATGAAATATGCCTTTTCAGGCTGTCACAGCGCTCTGATAACTTTAAGCCCATGGTCATGGACTTAAAAGGTCCGTGCTCAGGACATCTCTAATCAGTGTGAACCCACAGTGAGGCAGTCCAGTAATATTTTGTTGTCGGCTAAGACAAGTCATTAATGTGGTTAGCTCCTAGGTAGATTCCTCAATATTGAAGCCACGTGGCATTTCAGTTTGAACAAATTTCATCCATGCAATAGCAAACTATTAGGTTGAACTAACATGGCTTAAAAAATGGGCCAAGTAGTGTACTGCTAAATAAATAGATAATATAATGTATATAAATGATTGTGATATGACTAGTATTAGTGTCAGTGTTAGGGTTAGGGTTGGTCTTAGTGTTACTGTTATCAGCTAGTTTGAGTGTTAGTGCTCCTTTAATTTTAAGGCAACATACATGGCTTGGTCTCCCTGAGGTGTGCCTGAGGTATTTGCAACTGTCATCATTGATTCAGCTTCATTCAGAGAACGCTGAATGAAATTGTCAACTGCGGCCAGCAAGTTTATGCCAGACTGGGATGTATAGGGGTACTTGAAACTAATGAAGTTGTTAGTTAATGAAGACCAGGAAAAGGCAAGAATTTTAAATAACTATTTCTCCTCTGTATATATTAAGGAAGAACCCATGGCAATAGATGTGCAAATGATTGCTACTAAAAACTTGCAGAATAATTGTAATTGGTTAACTCAAGACAAGGTGCTGCAGCAACTAAAGAAAGTTAATATAAACAAAGCTCCAGGGCCTGACGGTATCCATCCACGTGTACTTAAGGAACTAAGTGTAGAAATAAGTGAACCTGTTTTTAATCTTTCAAGATTCTTTTCTTTCAGGAAGTGTTCCGGTGGATTGGAGGAAGGCAGACGTGGTTCCTATATTCAAAAAGGGTTAAAAATCTTTGCCTGGAAATTATAGACCTGTGAGCTTAACTTCTGTGGCTGGTAAAATATTTGAAAGGTTATTAGGGGATAATATTCAAGAATTCCTTGAGAAGAACATGGTTATCAGCAAAAATCAGCACGGTTAAATGAAGCACAGGTCATGTCAAACTAACTTGATTGCGTTCTACGAAGAAGTAAGCAGAAGTATAGATCAGGGTGTTGCAATGGATGTGATCTATTTGGATTTTGCCAAGGCATTTGATACAGTTCCACAGAATAGATTAGTGTTCAAACTCAAGGAAATCGGTCTAGATGAAAATGCTTGTTCTTGGGTAGAACATTGACTTAAAAACAGAGTACAAAGAGTTATCATTAATGGTAAATTTTCAAGCTGGACAGAGGTGGCAAGTGGTGTCCCTCAGGGGTCTGTTCTGGGACCCTTTCTATTTAACATGTTTATAAATGATCTTGAAGACAGCATTGAAAGTCATGTTTCAGTGTTTGCAGATGACACAAAACTTTGTAAAATAATACAATGTGAGCAAGATATTACTTTGCTGAGGAGGGATTTAGATAGACTGGGGGACTGGGCACTCAAAGGGCAGATGAAATTTAATGTTGAAAAATGCAAAGATATGCACTTCGGCGTAAAGAATACACAAGCAACATATACCCTTAATGGAAGCGAATTAGGGATAACAACACACGAAAAGGACTTGGGAATTGTTATAGACAACAAACTATGCAACAATGTGCAATGTCAATCAGCAGTGGGCAAGGCCAGTAAGGTATTGTCATGTATGAAAAAAGGCTTTCATTCTCGGGACAAGAATATCATTTTGCCTCTTTATAAATCACTGGTAAGACCCCATATTGAATATGCTGTGCAATTTTGGGCACCTGTTCTAAAGAAGGATATTATGGCACTAGAAAAAGTGCAGAGGCGGGCTACAAAATTAATGAAAGGAATGGAACACATCAGCTATGAAGAAAGGCTTACAAATGTAAACCTATTTAAACCTGAGAGGAGATATGATAACATTATACAAATATATTCGGGGCCAATACAAACCATTGTATGGAAATCTATTCCCAAACCGGACTTTACATAGGACACGAGGCCATGCGTTTAGACTGGAAGAAAGAAGATTTTGTCTAAGGCAAAGGAAAGGTTTTTTTACTGTAAGAACAATCTGGATGTGGAATTCTCTGCTTGAAGAAGTGGTTTTATCAGAGTCCATACAGATGTTCAAACAGCTACTAGATGCATACTTGCAAGAACAGAATATTCAAGGATATAATCTTTCAATGTAGGGTAATAACTGCTTGATCCAAGGATAAATCTGACTGCCATTCTGGGGTCAAGAAGGAATTTTTTTCCTAGCTTGTTGCAAAATTGTGCTTCAAACTGGGTTTTTTTGCCTTCTTTTGGATCAACAGCAAAAAACAAATGTGAGGAAGGCTGAACTTGATGGACGCAAGTCTCTTTTCAGCTATGTAACTATGTAACTATTTAATATTTGTTTGTTTTTTGTCTCCTATTAATCAAAACATTTTCTAAGCAACGGGTGCACTTTATGGTAAAATAAACGCTAATTTCTCAGAAAGTGATATGGCTCAGACTTTACTTTATATGATCTATATTTTCAAGTGTTTCTGAGCTGATGAAGAGCAGTACATCATGATGGTTGCTGTTTGCTGGATTCCTGTTTTGCTCAAATTAGTGCTTATCAGATCGAGATTTCAATTGGCCAAATTCATAGAAGGTGTATTTTTATAAACAGCAACGAGCATGTTCACTGCAGGATATTGAATGAACCCTCAGAGTGGTTTATTTGCCAATAAAATTTTGCATGCATTTTTACAAAGAATTTTAATAAGGAATAACACGTTTCTATGACAACCAGCCATAAAAACACTGTTTGAATCTGCTAACAATTCAATGCTAATTTTATGTAAGTAAAAGCAAAGCATAATTAATTAACTTTTTCATTGCCTAAAGATGCAGATCTACTCCAGTACAATAATGCAATGTTTCAGATAGAAAGTAGAATATTTATGTGATATTTGTTTCTTTTCAAGGGTATTTTTGCTTGCAATAAAAAAAAGCATATAGAACATGTAAGCAGTATATTTTGGTGATTGAAATGTATAGCTTGTAGTTTTAGAAATCAAATAGCAGTAGGAGTTAAATAGTGTGAAGTTTAGATCTTTTAAATCCAGAATGGTAAATGGAGCTCTGCAACACACCCAAAAAACATTAGCAGAAAATAGAGAAAAATTAACCCCTGTGGCACAGATCTTTCTTTGCTAAACCTACTTAACATATGCAAACCAGTGGAATAGGACATAGATCCCCATGTATCTCTGTCATATATAGTGCGGTGTGCCTAAATACAGAGTTATGTTTCCTGGAGACCAAAACTCATCCTCGGCTACATATCTAAGAACTGGACTCCTGGACCTCCTTAATGGTCTGACCAAGAAATGGAAGGGGTCGGCTGATAAAACAGCAGGGAAGGCAGTAAACATGCATACGTGTGGCTACTTACTTTGTTGCAAGACTAAATCTGGTTCTATCTTTCTTTTCATCCATTCATCCTTTTGCCTGTTAGTACATCGGTCCGTCAGCTTAGTTGTCTATATATATATATATATATATATATATATATATACGAATATAAGAGCAAGCATTAGGCTGCTAGGATAGGACCTGCCAACAATGGTGTACATTGACGGTGTGGCAGGCTTATTCAATATATGATCATATAATGTAACTAAACCCCCATATTGCCTAGGTGAGGTGTTTTTAAATAAAACTATTACAATCTCTAAGATTTGAAATCATTGTTTAGTGAATAAGCGAGTGCGCTGGATTCTGTATTTTGTATATATATATATATATATATATATATATATATATATATAATGTGATTCTTTGTTAAACTAATTTGCATATGCCCACCCAGAATCCTTTGCGGTTGTAACACCACTGCAAATTTGTGATTTCTGTGGGAAAAGCAAGTCTTATGGCTTGACTGGTATGCAGATTTTTGTTTAACATTGTATTAACTATCCACAGATTTCGGGTGAAGGGGTTTTCAATCCCAATTTTTTCCCCACCATAACCTTTTTGGTTTTTGCTTCCATATATATATATATATCTATATATACAAAAAAACAAGAGGAATGGCAGCACTCACAGTCTTCAATAAAATGACTTTTTTATTACCATTTATAAACATCTTTATTGATCCTGATGAAAGTCCTGAAAAGGACTGAAACATTAATCCTACTAGATCTCACTTTTTAATCTTGCTAATAAAGACGTCATTTTATTGAAGACTGTGAGTGCTGCCATTAGTTTTTTGGATAACCAAAGTCCCAAGCTGAGCACCCGGCAAGTACAGGACATTATAGCCCGAGTGCAAGGATTTTCTACTATATATATATATATATAGAATGTAGCAAACTGAATTTTATGTAAAAATATAAATATCTATGCCTAATGTGTGTGTGTATATATATATATATATATATATATACACACACACACATTAGGCATAGATATTTATATTTTTACATAAAATTCAGTTTGCTACATTCTATTTATTTAATTATGTGGCAACAAATAATGGGCATCGACAATATCAATAAATATAGCAAATATTCAATTTACTTTGTTTTTCTGTCTTCCTTCCTTCTTTTTTTTTTTTTTAAGTTCCCGTCTGGAATGGTAATTTTTATGCAAAAAAAGAATTATTTATGGCGACTGCAATAAACGGAGATCTGGCAGAGTGCCAGAGAGATTAAATCAAAGTAGATGTAAACAATATAATTGTTAATTACTTTTGGATGAGTTGAATATGAATCAACAGTTTAGTGAATGGAAGCCCCGAATCATTTACTGTCGGCATGTTTGTGAAAAACACAAGCTGTTTTACACAGCAAGTTAACAAATTACAATTTGTTTATTTCCGCTACAAATCAGAGGAAAATTGTCAGAAACCCAAGAGAAAACATTTTGGGGTATAGTTATAAAATATTCAGGAAAAAAAAGGTTTACTAAACAAGCAGATTGATGCTCTGTATATCAGTTATCTAGCTTTTCACTGTTTTGTGATTTCTGATAGACACAGAGGAGTAGGTTCACATATGCATATCAAACTGAGATTAAAAATGTTTTTGAATAATATGAAATAAACGCAAGTGATCCAATACGATTTCAATTCTCTAATCAGATGTCACTATTGTATCTAGGTAGCAGGACTTCCCTGCAATGCGGTACTCTACATTACATAGTGTTGTGAATATTTTGGCAATTCATTGTAATCTTGCGAAGGGGCAGAGGAGAGGGTCCTTCTTAGTTTCCTTCGCTGTTCTTTACTACAGTCATTAATATTCAGTCGTTCATAGTGTGGACCATGGAGATCTTCAATATGTTTTTTGCTCATCATAAAATTATTATGAAATGTCTCCTTGATTGTGATTGCTAAATGTCCACAATAAAGCAATTTACAAATAAAAAGTGGAACACTGTGGTGGAAGTAACAGAGAATTGTTTTCCCCACCCCCATGAAATAGGGGTTGGCAAATGGTAGATCCTTAACTGTTGTAAAACTCTCATAATGCTTTGCCAGCTGGGGATGTACCATCTGTCTTTCCTTACATGATTGTATTTGTGAGCAGTGTCTATGTGTTTGCATGTAGGTATTTTATTTTGTATGGCGTATGCATGTGTAAATGCAGGTATGTATTTGTGTGTAGTGTTGGCATTTAAATACACGGTTGTGTATGTGTGTAGTGCTTGTGTTTGCATGTGGAAGTTTATTTGTATGTAGTATTTGCACTTAAATCCAAGGCTGTTTTTGGATATAGTTTTTCATTTGAATGCAGGGTGTATTTGGATGTAGAGTTGTATTTAAATGCAGGGGGTGCATTTTGTGTTTGAATGTAGGGTGTATTCACTTACACTGACACACATGTAGATAGAGATACACAGACACACACACACATACACATACACCAACACACACACAGATATATACACACACAGACACACACATACACACTAATACACACACTAATAAACATATATACACATAAATACATACACACACGCACAGAAATAAGTCACCTCATGCATATTTTAGCAACCTCCTGTTTCTAAACCTTTTGGGTGCAGCAGGATGGCGTCACCAGGGTCCAGAAGAAGCTAACTGCAGGTTCAATGAGATGGCTGCAGCATATGGAACTGGCTGGAATTGATAGGAGTGGGCTCCAATTCTCACTCCCTAGACAGCTCTCTGTGTGCTATAAGTGTATTTGCGTCATTTTCTCCCAACTCAACATGACAGCGCAGGGGAACTATAAAGTCTGGTGTGCAGATAAAGGGCTATTTCATCCAACTGGAGCCCTCATCAGAGATGCCAATGAGATGTCTCTAAGTGTTAGGGCCACTGGATGAGCCTCATGGATGGATGGAAAATGGATGTTTGCCCTACACATTTTTTTTTAATTCAACAGCTCCCACTTGCAGGCCTCAGGTGGGGTAATGGGCTTATACTTTAATTTAATGTCCTGCCTTATTAGTGGTTAATTACTGTGAACATTGTACTGAATTACTGTGAATATTGTACTGTCTTCTTTTTTTTTCTTAAAGGGACACTTCACTGCCCAGATAGTAATAAAAAAATATAATTTCAAAATGTAGTAGATATACCCCCAAACAATACACACATGTATTGTTTTAATGCATGTATCTACTTCGATATATCTTTAAAAAGCTTGAAAAGTTCTTAGGAACAGCAACCTTTGAAAGCCCTTCTCTTTTTTCCCAGAAGACACTAACAGTGAGAAGTCATTGAGAAACTACAATTTCCATGATGCCTTATCATTTGAAAGACATTCTAAAGGCATGCAAAGCATCATGGGAGTTGTAGTTTTACAACATCTGGGGATCTACCTTTTGAGCACCCCTGCTCTATAGCCTCCATCTGTGCGTGCAATGCTGCTATGATCTAAAGTATGAGAAGGAGGGATGTGGGCAGAAGTGTAACTGGAAACCACGGGGCCCCAGTGACAGTGAAAAAATTGCCCTGGTGCCCCCCCATACGTCTCACACCTAGCCCATCCATGTGTCACATTCACACTCCTCAGCCCCTCCATGTGTCTCATTAATGCCCCACAGGGTTAGTGTGGCATGGTTGGGGGGTTGAGTATGACAGAACTAGAGTGGTTAATGAGATAGGGTGAGTGTGGTAGGGTCAAAGGAGGCATTATGACAAAATGAAGGCGAAAGAGCGTTGGGGGATGAGTGTGACGGTGCTAGAGAAGGTGAGTGTAATAGGGTGAATATGGCAGAGTGATGGGTGGTGAGTGTGGCATGGGTGAGTGACAGGATTGGGGGGTAAGTATGACAGTGCAAGAGAAGGTTATGGGTGGTGAGAGTGGCATGGGTGAGTGACAGGATTGGGGAGTAAGCAGGGATGTTTTAGCCGCGAGGAAAACAAGGCATTTGCCTTGGGTGGCGTTTTCCAGGTGGTGGCATAAAAAGCCGCCCCCAAATGCCCAGGGCAAATGTCTTGTTAGCCTTGCGGCTAACTGACAAGCCAGGCAGGCTGCTGGATGGACGAGCGGCCGGCGAGGGAGCACTTTCCCCTGAGCTGTCTGCTCAGCTCCCTCGCGCGCCAACTGCAGAGTGAGGTTGGGAGCCGGAATATGACGTCATATATATATACAGTTCATGAAGGTTCTGCACTCAAGCTTTCCAATAAATATTTTACCCGGTGCTCGGCTGCACAGCATACAGAGTAGTGAAGAAAAGCCAGCACTCAAGGACTTGGTAGAAAAAAATCTCATGTAGTTTAATCCAATGTAGTCAACGTTTCAGTTCATATTTATGAACTTTGCTCAGGACATAAATCATGTACATATCAATGATGACTATAAATAAGTAAGATTCACTTACCCCATTCCGATCACCTGTGTGTTGGTATGCACCTCTCACCCGTGCGCATGCGTGGACCTTAGCTCCTCTCCTACGGATGACACGTCATCCGGGACCTGTGGGTCTGTTTCCAGGGCAACGCCTAAAAAAACCTCCACCAAAGCCGTGCTCTGTGCATTTACACCACCTATCAAAAGTGGATCGCAATGTGAATGTTACTGTTGGGTTTTTATTAGTAACAACCTATTTCTAAAGTGATCTGTGCTGTTATTAGATAATGTGATCGCTGCATATCTGATCACTAAATGTGAAAAATATTTCAGACATAGTAATCAAGTGCCGAAAGTGTGCTCATGTAAATAGGTGTGCAGGCATCAAGATATGGTGATTCATATGTATATAAATTGCAAGATATAGGATCTGAATCAACATGTTATATCTATGTGCATTATAGAAATAATGGCTCTTGTAGGTACCTATTCAAGATAACTAATTAAAGTGACAGTGCTTAACTGTACAAAATAATGTGTTAAAGTGGCAGTGCTCAGAAAAAGATTTTTAAATCAAAAGTGTAAAACAGCGCATAATCTATGTGTCCCAAATGTTAAGCTCTCAATGTCATATAGAGTGGTCATATGCACAGCAAACAGTTGTTTTAAATAAATGGGAGCATACTGGAACTAGGGAGATAAAGAGATGTGAGGTGAGGTGTGATTCGGGGATTTATGACAGATAACGGTGGTACAATGTCACTATTGATAAATTTAAAATATATGTATATTGAAACAGCAATTTCCTACTTGTATTTATAGGCCTATAACTTGCAAAAAAAAGCAATAAAGCATTTAAACACTGGGTGTTTTTAAACTCGGGACAAAATTTTTAATCTATTTAGCATTTTTTTTCGTTAGCTTTTGTAGATAAGTAAAAGATTTTTCAAGTAAAAGTCCAAAAACATGTTTTTTTTAAAATTTTTCACCATATTTTATTATTTTTTTAAAATAAAATATATGACATGATACAAATAATGGTATGTAAAGAAAGCCCTTCTTGTCCTGAAAAATAAAAAAAAATATAACTTGTATGGGAACCATAAATGAGAGAGAGGAAAATTACAGCTAAACACAAACACCACAAAAGTGTCAAAACTGCTCTGGTCCTTAACATACAACATCGCAAAAACAGGCCTGTCCTTAAGAGGTTAATCCCGAAGGTCTCTCTTTGTAGCAATAGGGATGCTCGATTACCACCTCTTCTAGAAATTGGGACATGGTCGATTGCTATGCATTTGAGGATAGTCAGTGGGTGTTTATATTCCAGGAAATGTCATGCCACTGGTTTGTCTGTATTACCATCTTGAACCACAGTCCTTATACTTGATCTGTGTCCACGGATTCTATCACATAGTTGTGTTTCGGTCTTTCCCACGTAATTTAGTCCACATGGACATGACAACTTGTAGATTACATGGTCCGTTTTACAGGTTATCCGGTGTTTAATAGAATATTTTTTCCGTGTATGGGGATGATCAAAAACTTTCATGGGAATGAGGTGTCCACATGTAACACACCCAAGGCATCTAACGCACCCTGGGTTGAGAAATTTTCTCTGATCCCGCAAATAACTTTGTTCAGGATCCATGCGGACCAATAGGTCTCGCAAATTTCTTCCCTCTTGTAGCATATCATAAGTTTCTGACGCAATATTGTAGGTAGAGTAGGGTCACCCGCTAAGATGTTCTAATTTCCTTTCACTATTCTTGCTATTTTTGTACTCGTTGTGTAGTACTTCATATACCATCTGGTTTCAAACCTGAAATAATTCAGTTGTAGGGTCAACGTAAGAAGTTCCATGATAAATTCAGTGGAGGGACCATGATAGTGTGGTGAACTGGATAGTGTTTCTCTCGTAGCTTCTATTCCTGCCTCGTGGGAAATTGCCGTGTAAATACTTTGTACATCTAGAGTCATGAGTACAAAGTTATCAGGAATGTGTTAAATTTTATTCAATAAATCGATCAATTAATTTGTATCTCTGATACATGTTGTTAAGTTTTCCACAGGTTTCTTGAATAAAAAGTCGAGATATTGCGCTATGGGTTCTACCACTCCATCATTTGCCGACACTATCAGGCGTCCAGGGGGTGATTGTAGACTTTTATAGATTTTGGGCAAGGTGTATAGAAGTGGGATTCTTGGATTACTTTTATTTAGAAAATTAAATAAAGCCATATCAATGAATCCCGCCCATAGACCCATCTCCAATACATCTTCAATCTTTCTCATTACCTCTGTGGTGGGGTCATGTGACAAAGGAACATAGGTATTTTTATCTTGAAGTTGTCTATTGATTTCTTCTCAGTAATCTTTGTAATTGAAAACAACGATGCCTCCACCCTTGTCTGCTGGTCTCAAGACGATCGTGGGGTTATTTGCCAAGCCCTTTATCAGTTTGTGTTGTTCTCTAGACATGTTACTATGTTTTAGTTTATGTTCCTTGAGGGCTATATCCGTGCCCGTTTTTAAAGATGTAAGATAGGTTTTGATAGAAGGATGACTTTGTGGTGGATCAAACAAGCTCTTCAATTTGAATCTAGGTGTATAACATCCTTTTCCTGTTTGCCTTTTTCAAAAAATTCCTTAAGTCTCATTGTTCGTCCAAATTTGAACATGTCCACTTCCCATTGGAATTTGTTGGGTTGAGTAGTGGGAATAAATGAAAGTCCCTTGCTAAGGATATCCGTTTCTTGGTCCGTCAAGTGTCTATCCGATAAATTGAATACTGGAGTCACTGTTGTAATGGAGGTTTGCCTCTTAGACCAGTGTTGGGGTCCTTTCTCGCCTCTCCTTGTGCGCCCTCGTTTTCGTTTTTGTTTTTGCTCCTGGTTGTGGCCCCCACTGTTTCTTTTCTGGGCCTCTCTGGCTCTAAAAAATGGCCAGATCTTTGTGTTGAGAGGTTTTCTGTCTCGGAGCCAGATTCACCTGACGTAATGTCAATCGTATTGATGTTAGGTTTAATGATTCTTTTTCTGATCCGTCTTGGTCTCGGGCGTCTTTCTCCTGTAAGCCATCTGTAGACTTGATGTTCCTTATAGTCTTGTTGTACTCTCTCTTGTTTCTGACATGTAATTTTATCAGTTGGTTCTTGTACTTTAGACACTCTTCAGCCAATTTTAATTTCAATGTCATGCCCTCTTGTGAACTTAGTAGTATGGAATGTTGGTTTTCCAACTCCATGATTGTACTTCTAATATTTATTAGATCCTCCTTGACAGCCTTAATAATGATCAGCATGAGGTCCAATGAACATTTGTTCAGGACAGCTGTCCAGTCTCGGCAGACATGTGCTTTAAGGCGACCAATGGTGAGGATGTTGTTCACTCTAAAACCCCTTGGAATGTGTTTAGCACGAAGATAGTCTGAAAGAAACAGACCATGTAGGTCCAGGTCTATCTCTTTCTTTTTCAATTTAAGTAACTGGAAGTACACATCCTTCTCAGTAGTGGTGTTAGTTAAATCTGCTCTAGTCACGTTCCACAGTATCTCTGTGGTATCCTCCCATGTAAATTGGAGTGTTTGGGCTTGTGGAGCCATAGCCCCTGCATCTCTCAAAAAAATCATCGATTTGCACTGTATGCTATAAGCAAAAGCTCAAAAATAGGCCAATAGGATCTTTCTTAAAATAAAACAAAAAAAAGTATGCAGAACTGTCTCTTTAAAATTTAAAACATCCAACTTAATTCAGTGAAAAATCAAAAAACAAGCAGTATCCTTATAGAAAGTCAATGTGTCTTATGAATACACAATGTGCTAAGAAATCTAGCAATAGAGCGGGTGCATGAACAGGATCCCAGTGCCTGTGGGCTCTAAATACACACAGTTCATGAAGGTTCTGCACTCCATATGTATATATAATCAATATATAAAAATATCAAAAAATTACAACATTTTTATATTTTTCATAATATTAAATAATTTTAAAAGTATTAAATCGTTTGGAAAACTTATTTGGAAAATATTAAATCAAGGCCAATGTAAAATAGTTGTCTAAATTCACAAATGTTGACAAAGTTGATGAAGCTGTTGTGGATAAGGTAAGCATTCTGTTACATTATATTATTTTATATTGGACAGCTTTACATAGACACTTCAAACAGAAGATATTCTCTAAAGCTTAAGCATGGGTGACTATAGCTGTATTTTTGTTCTAAAGATATACACCAGTATTATTTTTTCACAACACATATTAAAGGGGTACCAAAACCTGTGTGTACCTGTTATAAAAGTGTATTGTAACCTTTATTATTACAAAGCTCAAGAAAGTCTATTATATTTCATTATATTCAATTTTATTCCATTCTAGCTCATATTTTATTAGATAATATGTTACTGCAGTTTTTTTCCTGAGAATATCCAATATATTTCATGTGATCCATGTAGAAAAAATATATATAACTGGATTGTTAGGAGAAAAATGAGAAATTAGTCGTGAAAATGTTTCTTTTGAGAATCTTAAAAATAAAAGTATTAGCAAGATGATACATGTTAAATTGAATTGTCGGAGAATCTGGGAAATTTTGCTTCTTTTTTTGTGAATTTTAGGCCAGCAATCCCAAAATGGATGTTTAAAAAGTTGAACTTCACAGACTTGAAACTGTATTTTTGCTATGTTGCTATGTGATGTGTGCAAACATAAGCTTTGCATCTCTTATCAAAAAAGGGAAGGTGTGTACATGTTGTATTCTATCAAAAAATCTATTTTGTTTTTCAGACACCATATGAAGAATAACATAACTTCACTCTAGGCTGTCTGTATTGCTTGATATTATACTTGATTCTAGATGTACAAAGTCTAGATGTACACAAATGTTTCATGGTGTATTGGTGATTAGTGAACAATTCACACATTGGTAAATTACAGTGGTAAAGTGTTGAAAGTCAGGTTTAAATTAGACTTGTGCACAGGAAGCAAATTTGGTTTGGCTGAACAATTTTTTTTTTTTTTTAAATTCAGACATGTACCTGCTTTGTATGGTTTTGTTAGTGCTTCTTATTTCAGGCCATGGTACTTTAGTCATCATAAATATCTCGTATAGTCTTGATTGAGCTCCCTGTGATTCCCCTCTCCCCAAATTCCCCTCGCCCCCTCCCCTCCCCAGACCCTTGTAGATTAGTTATGTATCTATTCAATCGTTTTACTTAATCTGTTTTTATTTGGAAAGAGAGAGAGAGAGATAAGAAGGATAAAAACGTTTGGCTGAACATTTTTTTCTGAAAATAAAACATTTTTCAAGAGGGTCAGATTTCGGTCATATGTTGGCTTGGCTTGATAGAATTTCAGTTCTGAAAAATTAAAAAAGCAGGAAATGAATCAGTTGAACCAAAAGGTTGCAACTATGGGCCAATCAGTGCCTGGAAAATATATACATAAGATAAATACTTTGTATATATGTTGCAGTACACTTATAGGAGCATTGCTTGCTATTTGGTTCACAGATTAAATGAGAAAAAGTAACCAGTTAAGTGAAAAGCAGTAAGAGCAGTAAGACATATTCATATTCTACATATTTATTTAATATAGAATATATACAGTAAATTAAGATTTATTTTTGCTGATCCTCCTTTTCCCCTTTATTCCCTCTTTCTGTTGGTCACTTCTCACTTGATTTTTGAAGGAACTCAACATTTAGTGATTGAACCGCAGGCATCAATATTTTTTCCCATCAATTATCTCTTTTTTTGGCATCATTCACAATCACAAATTAAAACAAATATTGTTGGAACATTGTGCATTTTTATTGGTTCGTGACTCAGCGTAATTTCAGCTCTGAGTTTGGAAATTCTACCAATCACCCGTGTGGCCTAAATTCTGACAAATTGCAGTTCGGACGAATCTCCAACACGGTGGTTCACTAAAGTCTGCGAATGACCCAGTATCAAATACAGCAAAATAATTCTGCTGCACATGGCCCCATTCAGAGTGCAAAATCCAGAAATTGCTCATGGAATTCAGATATGTTAGGGTTTCGTAAATCAGGCTCCAAACAGGCCTGAATTTGCCTGGATTTCAGCTGGACCCAGCATTGGTGGATGGCCAAAATCCATACCGAATGCTGCAAATCCAGGCCTTGGGGCTTGAAATCCAGGCATAGCTTTTAAAGAATAACAATGCTGGGAGGGACAGTCCATGCCAGGATTTTTAAAGAATAAGAACTGTTTGCCCACTTGCAGCGCTAGTTGGACCGACCGCAGTGGCGTACTCACAACCCATGGGGTCCCGGTGCGAAAACTGATCCATGCCCCCCCCCCCCCGTGCGCTTACTCTGCGCTGGCTGGGGCCGCAACACATGGCGGTGGGAACCTGGTCACAGGGGCCGCAGGGCTGCGACCCCTGCGACCGCGGTATGTACGCTAGTGCATGCAGATACACATACACTTATAGGACCACTACAGACACCTAGATCACATCAGCTTAATGAAGTGGTCTGGGTGCCAGCTCCCTCTAGTTTTAACCCTGCAGCTGAAACTGCTATGTTTCACTGAGGGTTATTTCAGCCTCTAGTGGCTGTCTCATTGACAGCCGCTAGAGGAGCTTCCGTGATTCTCACTGTGAAAATCACAGTGAGAAGACGCTGAACGTCCATAGCAAAGCATTGAGTAATGCTTTCCCATGGGCGGTTTGAATGCGCGCGTGGCTCTTGCCACGCATGAGCATTCGGAGCTGAGAGGCAGATCGGGGCGAAGAGATCCCCAGCGCCAAGGGAGTCCGGCGCTGGAGAAAGGTAAGTGCTTAAGACACACACACACACACACACACTCTCACAAACAGACGCATACACACTAGCTAACAGACACACACTCTCACGAACAGACGCATACACACTAGCTAACAGACACACACATTTACTGACAGAAACACACTCAGTGACAGACATACATACACACTCACTGACAGACAGACACATACACACTCACTTACAAAACACACACTCACTAACAGACGCACACAAACTAACACACTCAGTAACAGACACACACACAGTACACACAGTAACACACTCACTGACACACTCTAACACACACTAACACACTAACACTAACACACACTCTAACACTAACACACACTCTAACACACACACACATTGCTGTCTCCCCTCGATGTAAGTGGGGTCTGTTCACAATTCCTTCTCCATATACAATATTTCTATTTTACTTTTTGTTATATAACAAACTGTAACCACAAATGCCTTACGCTTTGTATATGACTTAGGCTTGTGAATATTCCATCATACTGTGCAAGTGAAGTTGCAAGAGTATGTTGCAGAAGTATATCACGGCACACCATGAAACTCTAGCAGCATTTATTTGTCACATCTCTTTCTCTCACTCTCTATAGATAACGCACACATCAAAATCACAAACAGCCCCCCCCCCCCATATGAAAAATACATGATATACATATACATTTACAGATGCACAAGGGTAATTATTGCCAGAGACATGCTCTCAAGCATATACACAATTACACAATGTCAGACATGCACACACAGGAACCAATATACACTCCCAGACACACACTGTGCCTTTGTGTCTGTATCTGTCACTGTATATGTCTGTGTGTCATTGTGTGTCTCTGTATTAGTGTGCATGCATCAGAGTGTGTGTATGTTTGAGTGCATGTGTATGTGTGTGTCCCCAAAGCTGCAACATGGCTGAAATGTTAGGGGGATATGTTATGGGCTGAGCCTTTTACAGCAGACTCTAATGGACAGCTTAGAAAAAAGTTGAACCAAAGTACCATGCACCAAAAGTACTTCCCTACCAAACCAGAAATAATGCAAAAAGGTTACTGCAGTCATTCACTCAATACTTTACTCAAAGCAAAACATTTGCTTTACAAACTCTAGTATTGGTCAAAAACATTATTACGAGTTAAGGAATAATTAAAGATTTGCTGTAAGCTTTTGGGATGGTTGCTCATCCATAAAAAAGATGTGAAAAATTGTTTACTTATAATTACAGCTGCAAGTGTATTTTCACAGCCATTTTAGCATATTTAAATAAAATTATCTGCAGATAAAAATGTGACTGTCGTGTTACAATCCTCTAACTGGAAGGAAGGAACTCATGCAGCTGCATGAACAGTAATTTTCACCTTTTTATGTATTGGAGGGGTAGACCAACTATACTGCCTTTTCACCATATTGTATTATATTTAATTAATAACTGTAAGGATGATATTTTATGCAATGTATTATTTATTTCATTGTGCCATTTAAATGTCATACATTGAATTGGGAACAGTGTCAATACCTGTAATACCTAAAGACAACCCTTTGGAAAATTTGGGGAAATGCTAAAACAATACTAACGAGCATTGTTAGAGCTGGTTAGCATGTTTGCTTCATATTTAGAAAATGATTTATATATTTTTTTTTAATTTGTGTTCCTTCTCTTCCATGAAACAAAAAAAAGAATTTTCAGTCTTATACTGGATACATGATTCATGGCTTTCTGATTCAATTTTATATATATATCAGTGCAGGACAGATGTCTCTCAATCACAAACTGGAGAAAGGCCTAAAATATGGCCAAAAGGTTGTCACTGCTTGTATATCTGCCTCAATAAACAAAGAGGAGTGGAACTACTAAAAAGTGCAGGGACATGTATTGCTTACTCTAGATTGGAGCTGTCATCCTTTGAAATCGATTGTCCTTGGAATGTAAGACTTGTTTATTTAAATGATCCAATGAAAATTAAAAACGTACACGTTAAACTTGCACTGAAACTTTTTTCCAACTAATTTTCCCAGTTCTTATGTAATCTTCCAGTTTAGTTTTTATCTTTATCTAAGATGTTTTTCCATCTTTTTTCAGTAATAACCCATGACTTTTTTTTTTCTAATCCCCATTTCTTTTAACCGCCATATCTCTAGATACATATACGATGTATACATTTTTACATATTGTGTGCAATATTGCTTTTGCTTCATTGTATTTATGTATTTTTATGGCTTTCTGCTATGTTTCCATTTATTTCCTTTTATTTCTTTAGTATTTACATTTAAACGGAAGCTTTATCCACTTGTTTCTAGATTGGTATGTAAGTGTTCATTGATTGTTCTCATAGAAGCGCATTTGTACGTGCACTTTATTCATGTGAGTGCTCTTTGCACCTTTTCTTGTTTTAAATCTCAAATAAAAAACACTATTAATACTTCAAAAGATGTACTGGTAATGTCATTAAAATGAATTACAAGCTTTATCCAGAGTGAATTCATTAATATTGTTGCTGTTGGCTTTTCATTCAACATAAATAGATTTGATTTATAGACATTTCTGGATTTTTCACAGATTTTTGCTAAATTGTATGGAGAGTAATTAACTATTCTCAAAGGTCAATCTCTCACTTGTAAAGACACTGATTTGAATTAAAATTACTTTCCTCAGGACATTACAGATAGTCAATTAATATAGTATGTAGCGTATCTCGCATGAGGACACCACTGCATACATCACAATAGCACGGTAACGTGGGAATGTATATACATTTACCGATATTAAAAAAATACTTTCTTTCTTTATGGTAAATTGAGTTTGAAATATTATTTAGTGATCTGGCTTTTTGTTCTTATAAATGGCATAGTGAAATAAAAGCAATATGGATGTCATGTCATCAGTCGATTAGAATATGTAGTTTGCGTTGAAATATGTGACATGGGCTTAAAAACTCCTTACGCAGAAGAGGAAAAATGCATGAGGTTTTTTTTTTTACAATGTTGCATTCAAGTAGATCACAATACATAGAAATGTTTTGTTAAATTTAAAAAAAAGTTTGAAAAAGTATGTTTTCTTTTTTTAATTAATAAATTTATGGTGCAAGTATATTTTTGTGATGATAAAGTAATTTTACCAAGAGGCATATACACTTCAAATGTGTAATGTTGAAATCTGTGAAAAAGAAAAGAAAAATTAAGTATTTTAACACAGATCATGGTTTTGAATCACTTAACGCATTAATGATGATGTCACCTGTGCAATTATTCCCAGTCATAAATGGATCAGCTCCGCGCCTGATCAGCTCTGCACATTTAGACAGACCAATTCTCAGGTAGAAACAGGACATGCATGATGCATTCTGTGCAAGATTAGTGGGAGTACTACCTGCTGCTGTTTTAATTATGTCAGCTGAATTAGTGCTGCCCTTACAGTTAAGTTTTTCCCTTATCCCCTACACTACTCTAAACCACTACACTACAAATAAACTCCTACAATGCACTAACAATCTACACTATCACTAAACATTAACTCACTACACTCAGGGCTGGTGTAAGGATTTTTTGGTACACAGGTGAAGATTTTGGATCCCCCCCGCCAAAAAAGAAGCATATTCACTTGTGTGCCTCTTAACTGTCTTTTGTGTCTTATACCCTCTTTTAAATGTCTTATCTCCCTGAGGCCCTGCTGTGTGTTTCTTAGATCTCCAGACCCTCTTTGTGTCTTTCTACCCACTCAGGCCCAGCTGTGTGCCACTCTCCCCTCCATGCCCCTTAGTGTTCCTCTCTCTTCCATGACCTTTACTGGTGCTCTCCCCTTCCTGTTCCTTAGTGGTCCCTTCCCTGTCCCTTAGTGAACCTCTCCCCTCCCCTTCTATCCCTTAGTGGTCCTCTCCCCTCTCTTCCCTGTCCCTTAGTGTTCCTCTTCCCTCCACTCCATGTCCCTTAAATGTTCCTCTCCCCTCCCTTCCCATTCCTTGAGTGTTCATCTCCCCTCCCTGTCCCTTAGTGTTCCTCCCCTCATAGTGGTCCTCTTTCCTCTCCCCTTCTCTTCATGCCCCTTTGTATTTCTCTCCACTCTGTTCCCTATCCCTTAGTGGTCTCCCTCCAGCTTAGTGTTCCTTTCCCCTCCCCCTTAGTGTTTCTCCCCCCCTTCCTTTAGTGGTCCTTTATCCTCCCTTCCCTGTCTCTTAGTGCCCCACATTCCCCTTAGTGTTCCTTTTAGTAGTCCCTCCCTTAGTGGTCCTTGATCTCCCCTGTCTCCTACTGCCCCCTCTCCCCATCCCTTAGTGTTCCTTTCTCTCCTCCCTCTCTTCCTACTCCCCTTAGTGGACTACTCTCCTTCCTCTCTTGCATGTCTCATTACCTTTCTTGTAACATGGCCAAGTGGAGTGGAGTGGAGCGGACCACGGCGCAGGAGCTTCTGATTCCTGTACCCGGCCGAACTGACAGGAAGTGCTCTCTCAGTGAGCACTTCCTGTCAGTCTGTCCGGGCACAGGAAACTGAAGATCCTGTACTGCGGTCTGCTCTGCTCGGCCACGCTACTTTGAGTGACTGGTAGGAGGGAGCGCAGTGCGCTTCCTCCTGCCGGTCAATGTAATCTAGCGCTCCTTGGGCCGGTGAGCCCTAAAGTGGCCTCCTGTGCCGCCTCATGGACGCGCTGGCCCTGCCTACATTGCACATTAATCCCTACATTACCTTAACACAATATACCACATATTATCCTCTACTATGCACTAACAAACTACACTATCACTAATCATTGCCCCACTATACTACACATTAACCCTTACATTACTGTAAAACAATACTCTAGACATTAACCCCTATGATACAGAAACATTACCATCACTAAACAGTAACCGCTACACTACACATTAACCCCTACATTACCCTAACAAAATACAAGTTAAATACTACAATGAGATCACAAATTGCACAAATTGCATCATAAAACAATAATCCCTACACTACACCTTAGGGCATGTCCTACACTCACACTAAACATTAACCCTTACATGACACTTGCACTGACACTTACCGTAACCTAAAATGTCATGCAATATAAAGGATACATATATAATCTTTATAAGATGAAACTAATTTCCCTTCAGTAGGAGTGGAAAAACCGCTCTGGGCAAAATTCACAAATCTTCCCCCCCACCCCCCCCCTTTTTTTCCCTCTTTGCATATATGATTTTCTGTCTACATAAATCACATTACAAAAATGAACATGAGATTCATTGCATATGCTTCAGAGCATTTGGACATTAACAAGTCACATATGGAACCATAAATGCTCAGTGTATCTTAGTAGAATGTCCAGATACATATGTAGGTTATGCACTCACTTAGGTGATATTTAAAAGGAAATCAGGATCTTATACAATCAATGCTTGCCAAAGTAAAAACATATATATTTTCTGCCGTTGTTCTATCCAGAGAAAAAAAATTAAATTAATGCCTGTGTATTCTGTTTAGTCTTACCGCTGATGAGAATACGATCAGAGAGTGAAGAATGTAAAAGTATTTTTGTTTTTCGAGCTTGCTCCTAACATATATCATGTATTTTAAATATACTCTCTATGGAATATTGAACATGTACATATGTCTTAAAGTTCAAAAATATCTCATACAGTGTGTATTTTATAGGGAATAAATTGTGGTAGTCAAACTGCTAGCACATTCATTGATAAAAAGTTATTTAATACATAATGATGAAGTGTGTATTTCGGAAAAATAAAACTATTGATGGGTTAAGGAGACATAATAATAAACAACAAGACTGAAATTTGTGTGGCTTATAAATGTCTCCAGAGCTCAAAGGCAGCATCATATCCAGCTAATATTGGCTTCAGCATTATGTATCTTTCCTATTAAATGTTTTTGTTTTTATATAAGGTTAAGGTTAGAAGAAGGGTTACAAACTACAGATACAAAAGAGAAAACAACCTGTTTTAGATTTTACTGAAAATCAACCATATTAGTAAACTAATAAGGGTATTTGGTTACTGTTTATCCCCTTTAATACCAAAACTGAGTATAAACATTTTTATTTTCATGTATTTTGCAGTATGAAATCTAGTCCATAAAGTCATTTATACTCTAGTTATTAGGGCTAAAAATGTGTAGTTATATGCTATTAGTCAGGTCCTAAAAGTTATTAACCACTGCAAGCCATAGCATACTCTACAGTGGTGAATTTCTACTCACAAGGACTAGTGGTAAGTGGAAATTTTGAGCTCTGCTTGTTATTATTATCATGTAGAGGAATAATTTATCACCCAGAAGCCACTAGTCACTGATACAATAAATGTAAATTTGTTGAATAGATAAGGTCACCCCTTAAACAGTACAGGAAATTTCAATAGGTTATATAATTACGGTCAGGGATGGATTTTACCATTTTACTATCAGCATTATATTACCATTCCAGAAGATTGCAACAGCAGTTTTAAATATCTTTATTTTAGAAATATGTGATACTAATACTTTTTAATTAAAGAGAGCTCAGTAGTGAAGAGGTGAAACAGTAAGTTAGCATGGTTATCTCCCATGTTAAAATTACATAGGACCTATGGATATTGGGGTACTCTGGTTAGATGTGGGCTTAACATGATATGGCCATAACATGTAACCAAGTTCACATTTTTTTTTGTAATTCTAAGAACCCTTGTAAAATGTAAAACTTTGGGGTCTTTTTGTTTGTGTGCGCACTATACTTTGGGGTCTTTTTGTTTTTGTGGACACTATTTTGTATATATTTTGGTCTGTATATCAGCACTACTACTGAGCAATGCATGCTCTAGGTGTGCCTTTTTTATCTGTAGAAGTAGGGTTAGTTTTAATGTTGTCTAGATTTAGAGCTAGTGCTAAGGTTCATATAATCATAAGACAGTACAACGGCATTCTGGTACACCTGTTTGCAGCTGCTTTTCGTAATTTTGCATATCTTCCTTTAGCAATAAGCAAGGAGAGAAGTTAAAAAGAGAGAAATAGACTATCTCTGTCTTTCCAGCCATTCTCTCAAAATACCAATATTGTGAGAAAGAGTGAATTAACAGCAGCAAGGATTGTAACTCCCACTTATCTGAGGAGGGCCTGGATATGTATGTCCTATAGCTGCAATTAGAGTAGGGGCCTCAGTTACAATGTGAAACATAGAAACATAGAATGTGACGGCAGATAAGAACCATTCGGTCCATCTAGTCTGCCCAATTTTCTAAATACTTTTACTACCTTAACTCAAGTCTAGGATAGCCGTATGCCTATCCACACATGGTTAAACTCCTTCACTGTGTTAACCTCTACCACTTCAGCTGGAAGGCTATTCCATACATCCACTACCCTCTCAGTAAAGTAATGCTTCCTGATATTATTTTTAAACCTTTGTCCCTCTAATTTAAGACTATGTCCTCTTGTTGTGGTAGTTTTTCTTCTTTTAAATATAGTCTGCTCCTTTACTGTGTTGATTCCCTTTATATATTTAAATGTTTCTATCATATCCCCCCTGTCTCGTCTTTCCTCCAAGCTATACATGTTAAGATCCTTTAACCTTTCCTGGTAAGTTTTATCCCGCAATCCATGAACCAGTTTAGTAGCCCTTCTCTGAACTCTCTCTAAGGTATCAATATCCTTCTGAAGATATGGTCTCCAGTAGTGCGTACAATACTCCAAGTGGGGTGAAACAAGTTATAAATCACAGTGTGGCTATCTACCATGAAATACACAATCTACATGACTTCAAACATATATTGATCTTCTGTATACTGCTTTGAATCAGCAAAATGATACAGATTACAAATATGGTGTCCATGGCGCAGCTATTCTACCTTCATATGACATGATAGAATTGTGTATTACCGGGAAATGGATTAAGCATTTGTAGGAAATTAAAACTTAGAACCTTCTTGCATTATTCAGGATCCAACCCATCCATAAGCCATTTCAAATGCAAAGGAAATAATCTTCAGTTGAAATTATAGTTTAGGTGAAAGATGGACAATAAGTATAAAGCATCATGGACGTTGTAAACTTGGGAGCATCCTTTTGGTTTCCCCTAGTGTTAGCTATACATTAGTTTGCAATTTACACAATGTGTGGAAGACAGGCTTGCTTTAAATAATGTACTGTAATGTATATATTTTGGGGGGATGGACAAAATGTTGCTCATAATTTTTTAAGATGGTGGAATTACAACTGATTCGGGAATTGAATCAGACGGACCAAAAGAGTGTGAATCTTGGACAATTAGTGTACTGAAAAAGAAATACAGGATATAAATATTATGTGTACAATTTGCAGTACACGCATTTTCAAAAAATTGGTTCACACATTAAGTGAGAAAAAGTAATCAGTAGAAGGAGGAATATATATATTTATATAGTATATATTTATTAAATGTATTCTATATAAATATAATTTATTGTATTGCCCCTGATTTTTTCCTCTATTGTTCACTTCTCGTGATCTTTGGGAAAAACATTTTTTATTTCTTTTACGGTTTCCTACCAATAAATCATCTTTTTCTCCCATCAATTATTTCTTTTTTTGGCGCCACGGACGGAAATAAGAATCACAAGTCACAACGAGCATGCTTGGCTATTGCAGTTGGTTCAAGACTCAACTAAATTTCGTCTCAGAGTTCAAAATTCTCCCAATCATCCGATCGGCCCAAATTCAGACGAATTACAGTATGGCTTGAAATAATTTTCGAGTCTAGTAATTTACGCTATTCTGTCTCTTCTGATCATCAGTTTCATAACATTGTTTTTTTTTCCTGACTGTTTAACTGACAATGCTGCATCTATAAAAAGTATCGTTAGTGAGGATTCCACAAGGAATGCAGAATCAATGAAGCCATGAGATCCGTTCTGATAGATTTGCAGGGATCAGCTGGTGTTGTCTGTGAGGCTCAATAAATCTGGAGATAATGATTTTAAACTGCACGTCCAGAAGTTTTCTCTAGTGTCTAATAGTTCTGGCTTACAGACACGTTCCTCAGGGAACATTTTTAGGCCAGATAATGACTGAACTGCATAGATAAAATGTTTGACTACGTTCTGGTCGACTTTCTTATTAATGAGAACTGATTTGTGGCTCGTATAAATATATAAAGATAAGTTGTTGTTTGACCTACATATTGGTTTTTGAAGACATTTTGTTGGCACTTAAACACTCAAAGATTCAAAATGATTGACATGCAAGATATTGTGTTGTAACAAAAGTTGCTTTCCTTGCTGCAATGTCTATAAAACCTAGTTAAATATATTTACATGTAATAAATCTTCTTGTATTTTGTAAGAGTACATTTGCTCACAAGGGTAATGTTTAATGAATGGTGTTTTGGTGTTTTAGAAAGATGATGCTGGAAGTATGTTTTCTATTTAAGTGCGCTACTTTGAAATATGTTCTTAAACTGATGCTGAAATGAGCTATTGTCTTTGCATTTATTGCTTTGGTCATTTTTAAATCTGTTCAACAGTGTACATTATGATGTCTAATAAGCATCTTTTGCATTGATAATGACTCATTCATCTTTTCCTTTCTCTTTTTTTTAATGTCACATGGTAAGTAAAATAATGCAGAATCAAGCCTTTAATAATTTTACTGCAGGAGAGACAGCAGTTATTTTATGTGACTAGCAATCTAGGGAAAATAAATACATTAAATATGATTTTTAAGCATTTTCCTCCACAGACCATGAGCAAAAATCTATTTGTTTAATTCCTTTTTAGTTTATCAAATTTGTAAGTTTCATTGGAGAAATTGGCTGAAATGGATCATTTATGTGAACTGGGTAAAATGAAATGAAGCCATCATGTTGATCGAGTAAAGGGCCATTTTAGTCTGGAGGAGAAATTTAATGGAGCTAGAAAAATCAAGAAAGAGAGATAGATGATGGAATTTAACAATTAATGATCTGATTTTGTTTGTTTCCTTTTGATGTCCTTTCCTATGTGATGTCTTTTACCCAACTCCAACAGGTTGAAATTTGTAGTATATATAATAAAGAGTAATGCTAACCTGGCAGAATACTTCACGTAATGCCATAAAACTATAGTCACGGGGGATATCAGCAGCTTGTGTTTAATTTTTCTATTTTATTTGCAGGTACTGATCAGTTTCTTAAATAAATGATAAACTTTCCAAGACAAAAGGTGGAGATCAAATATATTCCCTGAGCAGCATTGCCATTCCCAGAGATCACCGGTGATCTATGACTGTTTGTTTTCTGGAAGTATAAAAAAATAATTCATTTCTAGAATTTCTATGAACAATTATTTTAAAGTTGATTTATCAATAAGGTTTACTCAATGATGTATTGCAACAATAACATTATTGATCTTTCTTTTTAAGACTTATGTAAGGAAAAACCATCCTTGACTATAAATCTATTGACAACACCACCACATTAAAAAAGATGTTCCAGTTGAGTATGTAACCATCTGCCAGTAGGAGCTAGAACTAACTCTATGGTACCCTATGATATAAACGTTTCTTTATTGTCACAAACTGTTTATGAGTTTATTGAAAATCCTTGAAGATATTAATGACCAGTGTTCCATCAAAGGACTTCACTGTCTAATGGGGTGTGATGATGTAAAAAGGTGCAACCTATGTCAAGAAATAATCAAGAAAATGCACAAAACATGGCATTACATTTTTAAAAGGAATGTTTTTTTGTTTGTTTGTTTGTATTACTAGCTTTGACAAATGGTTAAGGTTTAAGAATAGCTTTACTTAAAGGCACCCCAAGGGCATCAACAGAGCTTAAGTGCATTATGGCTTCATAATTATGCTATTCACATCTCCCTCTTTAAATCTCTTTAGTTTTGCTTAATACAGAAAATGCTTTTGCAGATTTTTGCAGCATAAACCTGCACCTTTAGCCACACTCTGTCTTTTCACAAATCAAATTATGTATTAGATGTATGCTGAGTACATACTCAGCTCAGCCAATGAGAGATCAATGTGAGCTGGGCTGCTGACTTGACTCAACACAAGCAATCACTGCGATCTTATTATCTGTATAGTGTTAACAATACAATACATATAAATAATTAGAGGACAGAAATTGACTGTAGGGTCGAGTGATGTCAGCAGCTCAGCTACATACTTATGCTTTTAATTAAGAAGTTGCATTGTGAAAAGAGGGTATGTGGCTAAAGGTATGGGGCAAAAAGCAGCAAAACATTTTCTTTTTTTCACTCAAACTATTTAGATTTGAATGTGAAGAAAAACACAGAATGAGTATGAGGCCAAATCTAATTTATGTTGGTGGCAAAGTTTTAAGTCTTTATACTGCTTATCCTTCACATACCATGTTTCGGGCTCCATCGAATCTCTATATGCACATTGCTTCTATTTTGCTAGCCACCTTAACCACTAGAAAATGCCCATGTATATATATGCAGTAATGAATAGCATGGTATTTTGTAAGATTTGGAGGAGCACTGTGTTGGAGCACATTCGGTTGTTGAAGGAGTATTAAAATATTGTATATGGTTAATGTTTTTTTTAATGGAAGTGTCTGCAACAATCACCGAATAAGAAAATATTACCATTGCCAAAAAAGCTATGTACTGCTTGGAAGATGATGGTTGATGGTTTATATGTTGATGAAAACAGGATTACGCATTTGAAAATAAACAATTACGTGTAATTGTTGCAATATCTTCTCCACCATAAATATTGAAAAACATTACATGACATAAAATATTGTGTTATAAATTTGCTTTTTTTTTTTTGTTGTATTTTTTATTTTCTAGTGCATTGCTTAACAACCACGAGTTCATAGACATTTCTCAAGAATATGAGCGGCAACATAAAAATGTCGGCATGGCATGAAATGTCAAGAATACTGTACTTTTTTGTATTGTAATAAATATACAAGAGTAAAATTGAAAAGGTCAATTGAGTCTGACCTACCTATCAGGTAAGTACTATACTCAGAGAGAGGCAAAGAGTAGTTGGCAAACTAACTTACATAAATATGGTAAGTCTATTTCTAAAAAATATTGCCAGCTTTAGATTGCCGTATAGAGCTCTGCAATACTGATAGAGCATATGTTGCATATTTATCTTAGTTATCACCAGTTAGGAATTATCTGACACCACATCCAGGCCACAACAGAAAAATAGATTCTATGCCAGGCTCTAACAGAAAGTCCCACTCACCACCAGTTTCTTCATCATCTGTCACTGTCCCAAAACTAATTGAGCTCTATGTGTTTCCTGCAGCCAATGATATTCTGATTTGCAAAGTCTCTTGACCCCTGCTTGCTCAGGAGCTGGTATTGTAATTCTTTGGGCCCGAGAGCCCTCAGTGCTGCAGATCTGCCTGGTAGTGCCCTCATGTTTTGTCCTCAAGGTATGTCTAGTTGGATGTCATCTCTTGTGTGCAGAGGCCCTCTGTCTGCAAGGATGTTGTGGTGGTAACGAACCCCAACAGAGTTTCGGGCCTAAAGAGTGCAATAGAGTAGGGAGGGCAGACACAGTCCCCATGTAGTCCTCCTGTGCCTCTCACCTCCATGCTGCTTGTGGTCGTCCTCAGAAACAGGGAGTAGTTGCGGTGAGTCACAGCAATGCCCTAATTTGGCCCAGAATCGCTGGCATTGAATCAAGGCAGCAGGCTAATGAATAGACCGAGATCACATCAGGTATCCAAAAGTATTCAACCATCATCAGGTTTAGCTTTGCTTATTTTACAAAGACAGTAGTTGTAAAAATAAAAATAAATCTTCGGTTTATATTCATAATTGATGTCAGGATTGGGATATCCTTCAGCCTACCTCCTTTAGATATATATTTTTTGAATATAGCTTTATTGATGTAGACTATTAATTAACTATTAATGAATTAAAAATTTTGAAAGTAAAATATAATTGAGAAATAATGTGGGATTTAGGGGAACCATTAAGCTTTAAAATGCTAGTTTAAAGCACAGTATATGTGAAATATCTATGGCGGTGTCATTTGACTTCAAGTGAACTTGTGCATGGATCCATACCATAACATGAAAAAAAACAAAAACTAGGAGCCTGTACCACTATAATTAAACAATCACATCGATTCTTTTTTGACAAATGCACTTTTTGATACCTTGTATAGTTTGTTTTGTGAACAATGGCAGTTTGGATGAAAATTGGCTCAATTGTCGGAATAACAAATCTCCAAATGGCACAGTAGAAGAATAACCTAATGAATTAATCACGTGACAGCTGGCAGACCAAAATTAACAGAAGTGGTTTCCTTAAAAGGACACTAAAGTCATCCAGACCTCATCTCAATAAACTGGTCTGTTTTCAGTGACCCTGTCCTTCTAACCATTTTAGAAACCACAATGAATAGTGACTGTCATGCTTCTACTTCTACACTTTTACTGCAATGGCCGAGTAAAACTCAGTCACCTAAAGCTGAAGCTCATGAGAAAGCATTGAATACAATGCTTTCCAATGGGGAAGGTTGGATGTGTGTGAGACGCCTGCCAAGCATGTGTATCATTTTTTTTGCAACTCTCCGCTATTCGCGAAAGGCAGAGAGGTGAGCAGTACTGATTGAGCATCTATATTGGAAAAAGGTAAATAAAACTTTTATTTTACAAATTTTTATTTGAAAAGGAGGAGGGACTTGAAAACAAATAGGTACAGTGGGATTGTAATGTTAGGAATATAGGTTAGTATTCCTTACACTATAGTGTTCTTTAAGTTTGATCTTTCAGATGCTTAGTAGATAGCCTTATTTGGTATCATGATGTGATCCATTACACAGCTCTCTAATTTGGCACCCTTAAATGGCTTACTATGTGACTGTATCGTGTAAGTGGTAGGTAAACAGTTTGACGAATAGTGCATAATTAGCTTAGCTGTCAGTAGGTAGAGATGGATGACAAAGCTCCTATCTGAACAGAAAAAAAAAGATAATAAATGTGTGCCTCTTTATGCCTGAGTATTGTTCATAAAAATATGGCTTAGACACATACACACAAAATGTTTTACCAGCTGGGTTGTCTATTGGGTCACATAGTAGTGGTATGTTAATTTCATTCTCAAGCTAGGTATATGTTGTCCCATCAATTAATGGTCCTTTCAAATAATCAAATGACAGAGACTCAAGAAATAATGTAACTGTAAAAAAGATAGGTACAGATAATTGCTACAAGCTGTTTGAGACAGCTACACACGCAAAAAAAAATAAAAAATGGTGTTATATAAGGATGAATTTCACATCTTCCATGTGTTATAAATACAGGTAAGGATTGAAGTAACCATCTGTTAGTGATTGCTGGGCTGCATACAAAGTCAGACCACACCACGATTGCACACCTGTTTTCAGCAGGGGCATCCACATGCAAGACTTTGAAGGTGAGGGGAACCCACACTCAATATATATGCTGGTTCAAAATCAAAACTAAGAAAGCATACCAATATCAAAACTTGACTGCATAACTGATTGATAAAACTTTATAATAAGCTGATGAGTATTGTATCCTTCTGGGTTTTTGGCCCAAGCAAGAACACAGGGCAGCTAAATGTACTATTAGAAATAGACAGGACAGACTAGTACAGAAAAACAAGTGGGAATTAATCAAAAAGCAAAAGTCTGGATAAAAAATGTCCAAAGATCCTGATATTGTGTATGTTGTTATATGTTCTTAACATTTATTAGGCATTTGCATATGCCCTGGATATTGGTATTATTCTCAAAGAAATGTGCCATTCCATTAGTTTGCAAAAGAAACATAAACATAGTGTAACACAAGTAACACAATATTGCTCAGTTTTAAAGTAAGTATAAAACAATATTTTCTATTGTGGATGACTAAAATATTTGGATAGGTGCCACTTTCCATTCACTAATGACCTGTAATCATAATGGTATAAACCAAGGGCTCCTACTTATACCATTATTCCCTCGGCAAGCAAGCCTTGACACTCTCAAAGTGATGATTTGCCTATTCTGCCAATGATTGGGAGCAAAGAAACATTTCATGGTCTCTTGTAAATATATATATATATATATATATATATATATATATATTCTTGTTGAACCAGTCTATTCTAATCCCCAAGCATACAAGTCAGTGTTCTTGATTCATGTTTCATTTCTCTCTTGTGAATAATTTAAATCTTAAATAAAACCAAATTTCAGGGTTTTGCCGAATAGAATCAGAAAACTATGTTTTGCAACATTTCCATTGTTAAAATAAAAAAAAAAACAATGCAAAATTGTGTTTTCTTTTAAATACAAAAATGTGTATACATTACTTATATAAAGTAATTAAAAGTTGAAATCAATGGACTAAAGTTGTTGTTTTTTTAACCTAAATTACTACATTTAACAGATCATATAATGTGACCTTGAATGGCTACCTCGGTTTTTAAATTGCTGAAAGGATACATGGGTCCAAGGGCACCTTTGCTCTACAGTAAGAGATTAGTTACTGGTCCAGACCTAGATCAGGTATTATGACAATTTGATGTATAAGAGGGAACACAGACACTAGTGTCCAAGTAATTGCACTTGACAATACATTAATTAATTTATTCTAAATGATTCCCCCCAGTATACCTTTGTAAAGGATCCTTGCATACGTGCAGCGATGATCCTTGCAGCTTCTCCCGAAATCCCGCTGAAACAGAGTGATTATAGCTTCCAATTCCCCAAACATGAGTCGAGACTTCATGAAGGGGTAAAACGATCTGCTTTACTGTGGGCTACCCGCCCGGTACTTATGCAGGTCTTCCACCTGGTGGACACTCCCCTAGGGGACCAGATGGAAGACTGGGACAGAAGTAACACAGTAGCCAATCACAGTGGCTATAGGATAAACACTCCCCTTTACACAAATCACTCCCTCTTTCCCATCCTGGAGATAATTAGATTAAGGTAGCAGAGAGAGCCGTAATTATCTCCAGAAGGAAAGAAACATGCCTTTTTGTATTTAGCAAAAACAGAATAAAAATACATAACTTTCTTTTTATATAACATAAACTTTAAGTTCCACACATCCCCAGATAGCTTGGATCTGAGTGCATATTCTAGGCGAATAGCGCTCAGATCCCACGAACACAGGTCCCAGAATCGTCGACTGAAGTTCGACTTTCCCTGGCCGTTCGTGTGTTTGTAACCGATTGCCAGTCCTCTATTATAGCTATCTGGGGTCGATCACTTTCGCATATTTTAACGCACTAATGAAATATTATCCCTTCATTCGTATGGTTCCACCGTATGAACGAGGATGGGTGAAGGTAGCAGCGGCGTTCGACAAAATATGTCGCTGAAATCAGTTCCAGGGAATCCTCACCATTTGCCGCAGTGCGTTCGACAAAACCAAAATGGCGATTGCCACGTGTTCGGGAGGTGAACGCGGACCACCCGCTATACCAATTAGTTTGTGGTTAATCGCAACAGTCAGGGTGGTCAATGAGTGCCACACGACCTCAGTGGGAGGTCGGTGGTTCGGTAGTTTGTTCGCTTTATTTGATATTTTCACGAAATCCTGTTATAAAGCTCCAAATAACCGAACAGGCTTGTTCGTGAAGGCTGTGAATAGGGAATTTCGTTACAACCTTCTATGTTTATTTTAGCAATTTATTTTTTTTGGTTGCATGCAATGATATTAAATTCTAAGCACCAGTAGGATTTACCCAGAAAACTGGATCTTTACCACTGCTTTGATGGATAGTGGACCCTCAGGGCTATAGTATATCCAAGTGAAATTAGAACTCATATGGAAGCTACCAATGAGGAACTTAGAAGATGCTGCACAGAAATGTTGAAAACAATGTGGTTTGGATCATACTGTCGTCTTTGCCAGATATTTTCAGGAAACACTTCTTTTGTAAAACCACTTTTACAGTTGATCTCAGATAACACTAATTCTGGTATATTCCCACTTCCATAAGCATTATGAACACATATCACATGATAAAACAAACAAAATGACACATAATTATTAACCTCCCAGCCCTCTGTAATATTTGACCTATATACAAATTGACACGGTATCTCCAGCAACATGATTTTTTTCTTACTTGCTACACAGCATACCTTATACATTTATAGACCTAACTTTTGTCTCAAATCATAGGATAGTTTTTTCAAGTTATTCAAAGACTCTTGTTCCAATTTTTCTGTTTCCCCATATATTCAGCTCAATTATTTAATTAGGCAGGGGTAGCTGAAGAGCATGGAAATATAAATCATGTGTCAATACATTTGGAGTAAGACAAAATAGGGTAGACCACTGCTTGGATATCCAAGATATCCTTGGATATCCAACAGGTGATGGTCGGGAGATTATTTGGAAGATTGATTGGTATAGAAAACTTGTATTAATGGGCCCAACAAGCAATAATGGCCAGAGTTCTGGTGTTGCCAAGTGTACCACAAGTTGTATCTTTGGGTAGAAACCTACAGGGTAGTTATGTCCCTAATTGCTCACAGGCGATATGTGGTCCATAAGGACAGGTGTATTTGTGCAATTTAGGGAACTGTGGTTCACTAAGGAGTGCTGGACTATTTGTTCTTTTTTATGCTTATGTTGGCTGTGGCAAAACTATAGGCGTGCGCAGCCTATTGCATTAGGGTGTACACCCTAAAGCACAAACACACGCCGCGTATATATGCTCCCACCTATCTATCCTCCCTTATACACAAGTATGTCCCGTCTAGGCCCTTACAATCTGCTGAAGACTTACGTCTATCTTCTGTCCGTACTCCCACCTCTGATTCTCGAGGGCTGCACAGTTCCTGTGGAACTCGCTTCCCTCCTCCGTTAGATGCTCACCCAGTCTCCACTCCTTCAAAAAATCGTTAAAAACACACTTCTTCATAAAAGCGTATCAATTAAACTGTTAATAGCTCCCAACTGATTCCTCTTCTACAACTGTCACTAGTCTAATGCTATTCTTACCTTTTTGTGTCATTTTACCCCACTCCCTCTAGCATGTAAGCTCATTGAGCAGGGCCCTCAACCCCTCTGTTCCTGTGTGTCCAACTTGTCTGGTTACAACTACATGTCTGTTCGTCCACCCATTGTAAAGCGCTGCAGAATTTGATGGCGTTATATAAATAACATAATAATAATAATTATATATATACACACGCGCACACATATACATACACTGCTGTGTATGTGTGAGGGTGCTGTTAGTGTGTGTGTGTCTGTGCTGCCATGCCTGATCCCTGTGGTCCTAGTGTGAGTGAACGCTAGCCTGCAGGGCTAGAGTTCACTCTCAAGAGATCTGCTGGCTAGAGCTCCCAGGGTCCTCTCCTGCCTGTGGGCCGGTGAGCAGGGCTGGACTGGGACAAAAAGTCAGCCCAAGCAGAGCAGCCCACTGGGAAGGGTGGGCCAGAAATGTGGCGCGTTATATCGCCACCAATGACAAGCACCACCCGCCCTCCCAATTGTTATGTTAGTGTGATGCCCCACCAAATCATTCAGTGCTCTCTGATGGAGAAAAAGTCCTAGTGACTTGTCTCTGATGTCCCCAGTAGTGGGTACCGGAGAACACAAGTGGAAAAGGATTGTTAAAGTGTGTTTTGCACGTGTGGGAATGCTCCCTGCGGTGTTATATGTGTTTGGATGTTTTTTATGTGATTGCATGTGTGTAGAGGAGACCTGTTATGCTGTAGAGTGTAAAGGCGTCTGTTTGTGGTGTATAATATGTAGCTGGGGCCTGTAGTGTATAGGTGTATTTTTGGGATGTATATTATATATGTGTGTGTGTGTGTGTGTGTTTATAGGACCTTTAGAGTGTGTGTGCCTAGTGGTGTGTTGCGTTTGCATGTAAGGACTGTATTTCGTGTATCTAGGAGTTGCAGGGGGTGGCATTGTGTGTATGCGTATCGGTGTTGTGCACATGTGTGTATTGGTGTGGTAATAATAGGGGGTGTAGTGTGTGTATATAGGGGGTATAGTGTGTAGTGTTTATATAGTGTGTGTAGGTGCAGGTGGTGTAGTGTGTATGTATAGGTGGTATAGTGTGTAGGTGCAGGGGGTGTAGTGAGTATGTATAGGGGGTATAGTGTGTAGGTGCAGGGAGTGTTGTGTGTGTGTGTGTATATAGGGGTTGCATATAAGGTGTACAGTGTGTATAGTGTGTAGGTGCAGTGTGTATGTAGGGTGTAGTGTGTATGTATAGGGGGCATAGTGTGTAGGTGCAGGGGGTGTATATAAGGTGTATAGTGTGTGTAGTGTGTAGATGCAGTGTGTATATAGGGTGTAGGTGCAGTGTGTACATAGGGTGTAGTGTGTATGTATAGGGGGTATAGGGTGTAGGTGCAGGGGGTGTATATAAGGTGTATAGTGTGTGTAGTGTGTAGGTGCAGTGTGTATATAGGGTGTAGTGAGTAAGTGGTGGGGTATAGTTTATAGTATATAAGGGCTGAATAGAGTTAAATAATTTTGATTGTTTAAATTAAAATAAAAAAAACCTACACATGTATATCCCCTTTCCCCTGATTACCTTATTACTTTGCAGGGGGGAGAGGGAGCACGCTGCTTATCATACCTGGTGATCGAGTGGGCTACTTATCAGGGTGCAGGGTACAGACCAAGCCTTCCACTCGCAAGAGCTGGAGTTTCATACCAACCACGGGTAACCACGGCAACGCTCAGAAAATGTCAGAGATTGCGAGAGGGCTGCCCGGCGTGTAGCCTGTAGGTCCTTTTCTCCGTAACCAAACGGAACGGAGCTCTTCAGAGCCTCTCTCAGGGCCAATCTGGTAAGCTTGAGCCGGCAGGGAAGATTTTTTAATATTCCCTGCCGGCCTCGATCCATGTGCGGCGCGCGGGGATTAGGGTGTGCCCAGGCACACCCAGCACGCCCTGTGCGCACGCCTATGGGCAAAACCAACAGGACCGTGCACTTTTTCATGTAGCCCAAGAGGAAAAAGTTGTTGATTGTTTATTATTTATAAATTATTTTTATTCCTGTTATTATTTCAGTGTTATAACTAAACACACAGCCTTTTATTATTGTTTTTATAACTAAACACATTTAGTGTTTGAAATCAGATTTGTTAAAGGCCATCAACAACAATATGAATAAAACAGATGTTTAGCAGGTTTTACAATCAAAATATAGTTCAATTTAAATGTATTTTTTTAAGCAGATTCTGTTGTTTCTTGTAACGTGTGACAGCGACAAACGTCTGAATGAAAGTAAAGGGTCAAGTGTCTGATCTTTCTTCTAGTGAAACTCTAGTAGCATGTCAGTGCTGGAGCGGTGGACAAGACTCTAATGGTTCTGTAATTACATTGCAAGTTGGAGACAGAACGATCCCTACAAGCGATAAGGTCAGAGAAACAGTAGAGGGTTACAAATCATATTAACCCTTTCTTTGTCTGAGGTCCAAATGGCATCTGTAATTTTAATGTACCATTTTAATGTATACCTTTTAACAACTGCCTTTTTGCAAAGAGAAATCCTCAAGCAAAGGATCTAAAATGGTAACAAATAAAATGAAAATGAAAAGGTGTTAAGAATTCTGTAACATCTGTTTGTGAAAGTATGCATGTTGCATGGGCCAATTATATATATTTACTAAGATGCTGTCAAGTGTGAATGGTATACTAGTCACGTGTTGATTGTTCACAAAAATATACACCAAGTTAAATTGTCGAAGAATTATTTTAAAGCCTAGGGTTGCCCAATAGGTAGATCCCTAGATGTTTTAAAACTACAGCTTCCATGATGCTTTGTCATGCGTTTTGGTGGTCTGCCTTTTGGGCAACCATAGCTTAGATAGTTTAACTTAAATCTTGAACTATTTTGAGAAAAATCCTTTAAAAATTTATTTATTAACAAATTCAAGAAATGGAAACTTGTAGTACATCATCAAGTATATTGTTGTTTTTCTCTGAAATTTACATTTTGAAACAAGAGTTTCTGGTAAATTTCTTATTGAATCCAATATAAATACAGTAGACGATGCTGTCACATAGGTTTGCAATTCAAATTCTACAAGTGAAGTGATATGGATTGTGAATGCTTGCGGCAGCTAAATAGTTAAGAAAATGCCAGGTGATTTGGGATAATATTCTAGCAGTGCAGTCACCATCAAGCAAAAGCTAGATTTATTATATTGAAGATATGTGATTCCAGAATATTATTGCCTGAAAATAAAAATGTTTATTTAGCAGCCAATCCCTCTGCAGAGTCGGTATTTGGACACTAAACTTCTCCTATAAACACACGAGCTGAATGCTACTGGAAAAAAAGAAGTTCTAGGAGAGGTTTGATTGAGTCATAAATTTTCTCAGTTATGGTCCCAGAAGCCGCTAAATAACACACCAACATACAAACATTTTTACAGATACAGTATTATAAAGGGGACGAGATAACCCCTTTAAGGAAATTCATCCCAAAACAAAAATGGTTAAGGTCAAATGTTATATTTATGCAGAAGTCATATGGAGTCATTGCAGGTAATATTAATACGGATATTTGTGAAAAATTATATATTGGATACCATGGGACGCATGCTTTAAGAAATAAAACAAATAAGGCTAATGAATAATTATTTTTGTTTTGCTTTGTACTTAGCACCAGTAGTAAGTTATTAATCAAATAGCAAGCCTCAAAGATAATGAAAAAAGACAATGATAAAAATATGTGCATTTTCTTTCTATAATCAGTAATTTTGACTGTTTTCTTTTGCTTAAACTTTCACTCCATAGTATTACTAATATTAACATGTCCTATCAAAGAAAATTACATTCTGTAAACTATGTTGTAAACCTGCCTTCTACAGAACAGTCTGAATTTGAAATTCTGCTCTGCCCTCTCCATCCATTCTCTATGGTGTCCAGTTTCTAGGCAGCAGTATAACTCATGGCTAGTTTGAGATATTTTTGCCAATAAGAGAGGGTTCTTCAACAGCAGGTCTTCAACGGGGTTCTTCCATCTGTGAACAATTTTACTCTATTTATTGACAATTTTTATTTGTAAAGAATTTTGCATGGCAAGATAATAAAAATATTGAAAAGAAAGATAACACCAAGACCGAACCTAGTGTCAGGCACTCAATAATATATATTAACAAAACATAGTCTGGTATTTAACTAGCATTAACCATCTGCAAATACTGGATAAGATAGGCTGGCTCTAGGACACCCTGGAAAGGCAAATTTGACGATCAACTGCGACGCTGTGTTCCTCCGGTGTCCAATTGATTTAGCAGTGTATGACATCCAAAATGAGGAGGTCAGTGTTCAATACCGATAATCAATTACTGACAGTACAACATCCCAGAAAACACACTCTGACTTCCCCTAGACAAAACCGGACTGTCTACCACCGTCCTGGAGTATAGACTAACACCAAAAAGTAGGTAAACAAAAACAAACAATGATAAGGAAAGGGAGAAACTGGGAGGGAAATATTCACCTCCTGTCATTAATAAAATTAAGATTATAGTTACACTAAAGCTAGTATAATCTACAATTTTATAACATGACAGGAGGCTTCATATTTGCAGTTTTAATGCTCCGACAGCAAAACAAAAGAAACATAACCGACGGTCTACAATAAATTGACGAAAAGTATCTTCTCATGACCAATCAGCTGAACGCATGATGTCTAGCAGGGAAACACCTGACCTAAAGGCACCGGAAGCCACCGCACATCTAACCGAAAGTGCTCCGAAGCTCGAATTCATCCCCGCCAATGTCAATAACCATATAAACCATTGTGCCAAAGTAGGAGTCTAAACCGATATGTGAAGTCTGACCTAAGAAATCAACAACTGGCCAGAAGAAGAATAGTCCTCGCTACCCAGAGCATAGGCACGTTGCAGAAATATGAATAACAAAATTACCATCAAATCCGACTAGTATGCCTAGACACCCTGAAGGTGACTCCATCTGGAGGAAAAAGAAAAAACATTGACCTCGAAGGATACGATCGTCCCAGGTCAAACCGGTGTTACCAAAAGTAATGCACGCTGGTTACAGGGCCCGTAAAGGGATCGGTATCCCGTTCCAGACACCACCGACGCCAGGAGTCCCATGTCGAAAATAGCATCTCCTAGTCCCGGGGTCCCGCGGGTCCCAGAGGAGATCCTTAGCCGACTGCAATCATGCCACAACATACCAGGCTCCCCTGAAAGAGTCCAAGCCACCAAGTGTAGGTGACATCCCCCTACAAGGGAATGAGGGTTGCCCCGGGAATCCGGGAGGAGCATCAGCGGTGCTGGCTGGAGCAGTGGATCCCGATGGGACAGATCCAATCGCTCCGGAAACCAGGCTTGACACCGCCATCGTGAAGCCAGCCACCTCGTGAAGTCCACCCCTGGAGACAAAACATCCACCGATGAGCATGCCGGATCTGAAGCCAGCTGGAGTAAATCGGGACCCGAAAGTTCGTCCAGGAGGTGAAAGGATCCACTGTGAACGAGCCCCTCTGGACCATGAATGAGGAAAATGTGATGAAGAAGGTTCCAATCGCTGGTGTCCCTCCAATGTCTGAAGAACCGATCCGCCGTCAGGTAAGACTCTCCTGGCAAATACACCGCCTGGGGGTGAAGTCGTGCTGGAAGCAGAAACTGAATATCTCTTTTGTTACCTCTGAGAGCTTTCGAGACCTGGCTCCCCCCAAGCGGATGATGTATGGCATCGCTGAGACATTGTCCATCCTGAGGAGGACACTGCCGCCTGAAAAGATGGTTCGCCAGACTCCTAATCGCAAATGATCCCGTAATCAGTTCCCCACAGCTGATGTGGAACTGCGACTCCCTCTCTGACCATGGTCCTCCCGTGAAGCTTTCTGTGATTTTCACGTCCCGAGAGAGGGGGTTCTGGTCTCAAGAAGTTCTCCTGCCTGGCAAGCGAGCCTTCAGTCGCTGCCTGACCCCGTAATGAAGCGGGTCTGAGAAGATCGCCTGGACCGAGGTCGAGAGGACACCCACTAACTAACCTCCGTGGCGGGATCCGTACTTGACCTAGGATCCTCCTTATCTACTTCTGAATGGTCGCCATCCTGGATAGAGGCAGCCGTAGGGCACATTCCTACGTGTTGTCTGTGAAAAAACAAGAACTCGACCACCTGGGCAGAGGAGAGAGCTGACTACACCCAGATGAGCACGAACTCTAGGTGTTTGAACAAGGAGAAATGGCTCCTCATGGAATTGCGTGTCCGGAGCCCACTGTACAGCCCCCTTGTTGAACAGAGCCCGAATCTCCGTGTCTATCAGGGTCCGTTGCTCTCTTGAGGCAAAGGGGACTGGTGGAGGACGCACCTGAGATGGAGGGGAAAGAAAAACTATGACATATCCCCGAACCGTCCAAATGACTATGGTCAACGGGATCCTCAGCGGTCCGGGAAACCAGGAGCGGCTGGAGACGCCACCCCGCTGTCGTCCAGTCCTGCCAAAACCCGTGAAAAACTGTGACGAAAGACCCTTTACATGGAGGTATGCACCTCATCCACGGGAGGTAAATAGGTTCACGCACTTGTGCTGTTCTATAATGAATGGTTCCCCCAATGGCAGACCTTTAGCCAAAGGCCTAATTCCTTTGACCCCAAGTCCAACAATAAGTTGCCCATCCTCAAAGGGACCGCCTCACTGCATTCCACGGAGAGGGTCACGTTTGTGTTTCCCAATTGATTTGACCAATTGATTTGGGCCCAGTCCCGCATGGCGGCCCAGTCCTGCATGGTGGCAAGATCCAGGGTAGCCCCTTCCGGGAGGGCCTCATCAGCCATCATTGACCACCTTACAGGGGACCAAGCATGTCCAGTAGATTGTCCTGGGTCAAACAGAGGTTGCGCTCGAACCCCTCTTGGGGTCATGCCCCCATGGGTCATGTATGTAGAGACCAGGAAGTCAAATTCTGGGGTCGGGGTCGTGGTGACCTTATCCTGGAATACCGGTCTGGGCCATTCAACCCAAAGTTTACTGCGCACCTCCCAATCCAGAGGTCTGCGGACCCAGTAATGTACAAAATGTGCCATATGAATGGAAAGGGACCCTGCAGGGGACCTGGGACGTTGAATGGCCTGAGGGTCAAACAGTGATTCACCCTGGCATCCTAGAAAGTGTCCTCGTCCGCGGGCGTAGCCGCCACCCCAGGCGTGGAGGCGTCCTCCGCTTCCTGGTGCCACTCAGGGTCGTCACCAAGGTCCTTGTCCCACTCAATTTCCTCCTCCGAGGGGGACAGGCACGCCCGCCATACATCCAGGATGGCTATTTAAAGGGGGGCATAGAGGTCCCCTCACCCGCGCCTGACAGGCGGCGGCGTCTGGTCGGAGAGGGCGACGACGCCCGGCCATGATGCTTTGCCTGAGCCTTGCCTTTCCGGGTGCGTAGTTCAGGGCCTTCACCCTTCCAATAGCGCCCCTGCGCACTTATCTGTTCTCTCCTAGGAGAGTCCGACTCAGCCGAATCAGCTGCCATATGGGAGGTCTCCCTAGCTCCCCATTCCGGTTGAACTTGAGGGGGTGTCCTAGTCATGGTCCTGTCCACGGAGACGGCCACTAACGCAATAATCAAGGCTTGCTGAGTCTGCCCTTGGGGAGATGGCAAAACTAGACACCAACGGGTATATAGGACAGGTGTCACCAGTATGTAAACGGGGCAGCACCCCTAATAATGGCAGTGGCAAGTAGTTAGCGCATGCAGTGTCCAAGTGGGCATATAGAGCCATCAGGCGTACATAGAGAATGGCACAGACAGAGCAGGCCAAATCATGGGGCACAGACAAAGCAGGCCAATCAAAGGGGCACAGACAAAGCAGGCCAATCAAGGGGGCACAGTCAAAGCAGGCCAATCAAGGGGCACAGTCAAAGCAGGCCAATCCAGTCACAGCCAAGAAGGCCAGTCACACAGGCACCGACAGTGCAGGCCAAATAGAGGCACCTTCAAGGCAGGCCAGTCAGATATAGCAGGGAACGTGTCCGAGGGTAGGATGTCAGACATGCAGAAAAATGGAGGTAATAATCCACCAATAATGCCATAATAACAACGTTGTACCAGGATAGTTACAATCAGATTACTCTGGTGTCCAAATATGTTCTGGGGATGTTATTACCACCCAAATTAATGAAACTCATTTAGCTACATCAGCAGGATGAAGGACTGAAACTCCGCCAGGGTCTGAACCTCTGACCCCACAAGGATACAACAGAGTTTAGTTGTGCCATCTCACTGAGATATGTAAGCGGGGGAGGCTGCACGGCAGAGGGAAGTGCAGACAAAATGCAACCCCCACCACCAGACTCATGGCAGTAGAGGAAGTGAGCTAGACAGAGCAGGAACCTGGGCATTACAGGAAATTAGAAGGTTGACAAATCTGAACCTGTGACTTGGTTTGAGCAGAAGCCATAGTCAGGGAATTACTAACTGAAGTAGCTCACTGGCCTGTGACAGGGGGGAAATATGCGGCCCAATCTCCCATCTGGGTACCCTGTGTATGCCTTAACGGGTACAGGATGTTACTGTACTCTTAAGAGCGTCCGGCACAAGCTGCTACCCCCCAGAGCGCACCACAAAGTAGGGGGAGGGTGAATGTGGGGAGGTCGGGAGCAGCCACTCCCACGTGGTCCACTTGCTCTCCCACTACTGCCCACGCCGCTCCGTTCAAGCCGCAGCAATCTGACGCCATGAGCGGGAGCGAGGGCAGGGTGGAAGAGAGCAGGCAAACAGAGCAGTCTTACTCCGTGGTTCCGGTGGTCGCCAATGGGAGGCGGTCAGTGGACCGCAACCCAGCCACCGCCAAACTAGCAAGGGGGAAAAAAAAGGTAAGGGGGTGGCGTAAACTGCCGGGCAGGGAGAAGGGGGTGGGAAACAGGCTCCCCCAGCACCCTAGCCAGCAGGACAGGCCACAAAAGGTCCTGAGCAGGAAACAACCATGCACAAATCCCCCACACAGCATGTATACCACATAAAGAAACACAATAAGGAGGAACATGAAAAAAATAAGTGAATATGTGTATACAATTAATAAAATAGATATTAAACAAGTAGAAATCATTGATAAACATGCCTAAAATCTATATAGAATATGTAAACAATAACTATAAAAAACTATGTAGGAACTATGAATAAACTAAGTATAAAAATGTGTAAAATATGTGTAAAATATGTACAAACTATGCAAAAATATCCACAACCAACCCAAAGTAGCAGGAGGCAGTGGTACTCTGACCTGTGCTTGATGTGGAACAGCAAAGAAAGAGGGAATAGTTGGTTGGGATAGGCCTTGTATGGTTTCCTTATTTTTTTCTGATTGGTTGTTTTTTCTCTGTGTTAATGTGCTGCTGTGGAGTTCTAGAGAGACTTAAGCAAATATGTCATGTTATAAACTTAATGTTTACAGTTATTTTCATTCATCTCTATGGGACCATTACTACTATGCATATTTTACCTCCTTTTGTAATATCTGTATATGTCTTGATTTTATGTCCAATATTCAGTATATAGTTACATGGCAATCAAGTCCAACCTTTCAATCCCAATCCTTTATGTTGTCTTCAACTGTGAGTCACCTAAATACACCTGTTGTTTCTATTTAAAATGTACATATGATCCAAACATAGGCTTAAAATACAATTTGGCATCAATAACTAGACAGTATTTTCTGACATTCGAACGGTATCATACAATAGTTTTCAATGTGGTCACAATCCAAATTTCACTGACTTTTTTTGTAGGGACTCACCACTAATGTCAGAAAACATTTTTGTCTTAAAACCAAGCCTAAACTGTGATATTATCAATAATATTTTTATGGAGAGCTTGACAGTATCATTAACTTCCATTATGATTGTCAAAACATGAGTTCTTAATATAAAGTTTATTTTCATCAAGCAAACGTTGTCTTAAAAAGTCTTGAAAGTATTGGACTAGAATTTGTTAATGAATTATAGGCAGCCTATAATGCTTCAATAAATGCTGAATATGTGATTATCATTTCCCTAAATGATTCTGAAATAAAGTGGCTGTTCATAATGGCATTACTGGTAGGATCGACAAGTTGTAAGCGTAGTCTTGTAGTACGTAAAGATGATAAAAATCCAAAATAGGCATCATATTTTTTATCTACATAAAATACAAAATTCTGAATCCATGTGTAAAATTATATGCAACCATTTTGAGTCAGCACATCTTGGTAGACAATGAACTCAAGTTTCTTGTAACTGTTGGATAGTTTTTAGCTTCACGTTTGAGGAATGATCTGACAATCTCGTCTGGAATTGTGTCATACCTACAGAATTCATAGTTGTATAAAATATGGCAAGTCATACACTCCCTGAATTAGATGAGCAGCCTCAAACCATTATAATCCTACCATCAAGAAGTGCTATTTAATCTCAGGTGGGCTTAAAATGCATTTAGTTTAAATAGCAGGTTCTACTATGGGGGTTAAAGTGAGAAGTGACAGAAGAAATATAGTGAGTAGTTTCATGTAAAGATTATACTGTATATAAGAATAAGGAGGAAATACGATAAGTGGTATAGATAGTCAGATATCAATGTTTCTTAGTTACTGATGCACATACAGATACAGGTTTAATACTTCAGGTCACTCTCCAGAGTTATGAAGTTGAGAGTTACAATTACAGTGTTCTGCACAATTTGCAGAAACAGAGCAGGTAGATGCATTAACTCTAGCACTGAAACAAAATTTGTAAGAATTGAATGGTGTATATGGAAGGGTTAAATAACATGATTGATACATACAGTATCTCACAAAAGTGAGTACACCCCTCACATTTTTTAAAATATTTTATTATATCTTTTCATGTGACAATACTGAAGAGATTACACTCTGCTACAATGTAAAGTAGTAAGTGTACAGTCTGTATAACAGTGTAAATTTGCTGTCCCCTCAAAATAACTCAACACACAGCCATTAATGTCTCAACTGTTGTCAACAAAAGTGAGTACACCCCTAAGTGGAAATGTCTAAATTGGGCCCAATTAGCCATTTTCCCTCCCCGGTGCCATGTGACTCGTTAGTGTTACATGATCTCAGGTATGAATGGGGAACAGGTGTGTTAAATTTGGTGTTTTCGCTCTCACACTCTCTCATACTGGTCACTGGAAGTTCAACATGGGACCTCATGGCAAAGAACTATCTGAGGGTCTGAAAAAAAGAATTGTTGTTCTACAAGATGGCCTAGGCTATAAGAAGATTGCCAAGACTTGAAACTGAGCTGCAGCATGGTGGGCAAGATAATACAGCAGTTTCACAGGACAGATTCCACTCAGAACATGCCTCGCCATTGTCGACCAAAGAAGTTGAGTGCACGTGCTCACGTCATATCCAGAGGTTGTCTTTGGGAAATAGACGTATGAGTGATGACAGCTTTGCTGCAGAGGTTAAAGGGATGGGTGGGTCAGCCTGACAGTGCTTAGACCATATGCCGCACAATGCATCAAATTGGTCTGCATGGCTGTCATCCCAGAAGGAAGCCTCTTCTAAAGATGATGCACAAGAAAGCCTGAAGACAAGCAGACTAAAGACATGGATTACTGGAACCATGTCCGCTGGTCCGATGAGACCAAGACAAACTTGTTTGGGTTAGATGATGTCAAGCGTGTGTGGTGGCACCAGATAGGGAGTACAACGACAAGTGTGTTTTGAGTTCCCATATTCTATGTTTTTATATTTCTATTGTGCCCAGCTCTGTGTATTAGATTATCTCTGTAGTCTACTTAGATCTGTGCATTGTATAGGTATCTTTGTGTTTTGCCCCGCAAAAGTGAGGGAAAAAAGTATTTGATAACCTTGCTGATTTTGAACGTTTGCCCACTGGCAAAGAAATTATCATTCTATCATTTTAATGGTAGGTGTATTTTAACAGTGAGAGACAAAATAACAAAAAATACAAAACAGAAAAATGCATGTCAAAAAAGTTATAAATTGATTTGCATGTCAATGAGTGACAAGTTCCCTTCTGCTTAGTACTTGGTGGCAATATCCTTGTTGGCAATCACAAAGGCCAGATGTTTCTTGTAGTTGGCCACTCGGTTTGCACACATCTCAGGAGGGATTTTGTTCCACTCCTCTTTGCAGATCCTCTCCAAGTAATTAAGGTTTCGAGACTGACGTTTGGCACAGATTTTCTATGGAACTGGACCTTAATGTGCTTCTTCTTGAGCCACTCCTTTGTTGTCTTGACTGTGTGTTTTAGGTCATTGCCATGTTCAATTCCATTTTCAATTCCCTGGCTGAGGGAAGGAGTTCTCACCCAAGATTGGATGATACATGGCCCGTCCATCGTCCCTTTGATGTGGTGCAGTTGTCCTGTCACCTTTGCAGAAAAATACCCCTACAGCATACTGTTTCCACCTCCATGTTTGACGGTGGGGATGGTGTTTTTGTGGTTATAGGCAGAATTCCTCCTCCTCCAAACATGACGAGTTTAGTTGATGCCAAAGAGCTCAATTTTAGTCTTATCTGACCACAACACTTTCACCCAATTCTTCTCTGAATCATTCAGATGTTCATTGGCAAACTTCAGATGGGCCTGTACATGTGCTTTCTTGAGCAGGAGGACCTTGCGGGCGCTGCAGGATATCAGTCCTTCACGGCATAGTGTTTTACCAATTGTTTTCTTGGTGACTATGGTTCCAGCTGCCTTGAGATCATTAACAAAATTCTTCCATGCAGTTCTGGGCTGATTCATCAACATTCTCGTGATCACTGAAACTCCACAAGGTGAGATCTTGCATGGAGCACCAGACCGAGGGAGACTGAAAGTTATTTTGTGTTTCTTCCATTTGGGAATAATCGCACCAACTGTTGTCACCTTCTCACTAAGCTGGGTGGCGATGGTCTTGTAGCCCATTCCAGCCTTGTGTAGGTCTACAATCTTGCCCATGACATCTTGAGACAGCTCTTTGGTCTTGGCCATGGTGGAGAGTTTGGAATCTGACTGATTGCTTCTGTGGACAGGTGTCTTTTATAAAGGTAAAGAGCTGAGAATAGGAGCACTCCCTTTAAGAGAGTGTTCCTAATCTCAGCTCCTTACCTGTATAAAAAAGACATCTGGGAGCCAGAAATCTTGCTGATTGATAGGGGATCAAATACTTTTTTCCCTCATTGACATGACAATCAATGCATAACTTTTTTGATATGCGTTTTTCTGGATTTTGCTTAATGATGATATACACCTATCATTAAAATTATAGACTGATCATTTCTTTGTCAGTGGACAAACATTCAAAATCAGCAGGGGATTAAATACTTTTTCCCCTCACTGTATTTGTACTATATCTCTATTTTTGTTTGTGGTATTGTTATATCTGTACTGTACTCCGCTCTATATATATTTTATAGATATGATTATGTGTCCAACTTTTTTTTGTATAAGTATCTCTGTAATGTATCAGTTGTAGTAAAATTCTGGGGGAGGGGTCTGGTGCCTAACTATCTTAAAACCTCACCAGCCACCACTGAATACTAGGTTACAATCTAGACCTTAAATGTTATGTGCCAGGGACCGTTTGGAGGAACAATGAGCTGAATTTACCAGGGCTAAATTTTAACTCACCCATGGTTGTTGATAAGTGTAAATTTTGAGCCATGGAGTAGGCAGATATCAATGTTATTAGATAACTTCCAAGTCCTACTGCTTACTAAAAACCCAGGAGTTTATAAAAGACCTAAAAGTAATCCATGTATTTATATATATATATAAAAAAAATAAAAATCTACAATTGTGTATCAGCACCATTAAATATATGTATATATTTTATGTTAGTGATTTAGTGAATGCTGCTGCCACACTTCATGTGTAACCTCTCCAAAAACACAATTAATACAAAATAGTGATGAACTATTAATAGAAACTCCTAATGTGTGGGCCGTGAAGTAACCTAAAATTTTGTGAAATACTTCCGAAAATTCTCCACATATCTGGCCCCTACCCCTAAAATGGAGGTGTTCCCCTTTTGGCTGTTTGATATGTTGGAAGATATGTTACGTAAACACTCTATCCCTTACGCTATAGCATCTTATTTGCAGTTTTTTTCATGTTTTTCCTCTGCTCCGTTTCCAGTAAAAAATTTAAAAAATGAAGGTTTTTACTTATCTTCACTCTATCGCCAAGACTCCCTCTGTGCTGACAGCCACTACACCTTCAATGATGCAATGCATCTCTTGAAACAATGGCAAATCCAAAGTTCCTCATAGAGGAGCAATGAAAACGAATACACATGAGCACTGACCATGCATTCAAGTACATCACATTACTTGACATGATACATGTGTTTTACTTGGTCAGTGCAGCACAAGCACCTCTAGTGGCTGCCAGGAGACAAGCACTAGAGGTGGATTTAACCCTGAAATGTAAACGTTACAGTTTCTAACAAAACTAAAGGACCACTGCACCCAGACCTCTTCATTGAGATAAAGTGGTCTAGGTGATTGTCGTAGTCGTCTAATAAGAAGTATAAATTAAGCTATTTGTTCATAGTAATAAAAGCTGGAGCCGAGCTCCTTTTCACTATTGTGTGGGTGCATTCATGTACTTTTATTAGTTAAGTTTCCAATAAGCAGCTACATATCGCACTGAATGAGACACATTGTGAAGACATCACATACTGCTAAAGCATCCAATTAAAAACATTCTAAGTTAATATTAGAGACTAACAGAAATAGTGGAGGACGAGGAGCATGCAAATGCATTGTTTTCACATAACTTTTAAAAACAATATTAAAATATAGGTAAAATACAAAAATAGGAGTGAATAAACATGATAAGAGACAATAAACAATAAATAAACACATAAAATCACATATGCAAAATTGGTAATTGAAAGTCCAAACAAAGTACACAATCCAAATAGATGTGAATAACTAGGATGAAATGGATACAGTCACAGTCATGGAAAATAAGTGATACAATGTATCCCCAAAACCCTCCCAAAATAACACAAGTACAAATGTCTCTATACTTATAGACTACTGAGATAGGTCTAACGTAGCTGGATTTCCACCTCGATCTGAAATACAAAATGAAGAACTATAGTGCTCACTGTATAAAAATATTTATTAAATAAGTAAGATTAAAATATAGGTAACTACGTAAAATACTGTATAATCTATGTTTCACATACCTTGAGTGAATATCTAGAAAGTCAATTTAATCTTGTTCTCTACCCGAATAAAGGTTTATACACACACTGATGGTATTGGCTATATTTGTTTAAATTTGCATTTAACTGACTCTGGATTTTAACATCATAAGTTTTCGTCCAATTGGGCGATATAACCCTCAACTCAAAGATTGTAATAATATAATTGGTTCCTGCACAGTAGCTCTTTTACGGAGAAAGATCTGAAAAGAGATTATGACAAGTAACTGTATGAACAAATAGTCTTATGAACCCAAAAGTGGCTATTTTTTCCCAATT
>OW240919.1:62231639-62262081 GCA_933207985.1 Pelobates cultripes
TAAAAGCTGTGCTCAGACAGTAGATTCATGTAAATTATGATATTTTGATAACCTGTTGGTTTTAATTATGAGGCTCTGCTAATGCAAGTTTTACGGAGAATCTGTGAATTAATTTAACTGCGAGAGCATCCAATTACCCACAGTAAACCAGGTGAAATCTCTATGAATAGTAAATGTAGATTAGATGGCGTTGATATGAAATGTACCATCTTCTCTTGTGCGCTCTGTATGTGTGATGTAAATCCAGCCGGAGAGAAAATAACATACGGACTTAAGTCAACAAGAAGATGATATTACCTGGGAGAGATTAGGGTTTCTGGAGCTCACTGTGTGAAATAGACATTTACTCATACAGAAATAGACATTTAATCATCTTCAAAAGTTGGAACATAATGACAAGTTGATACCCCAAAAAGATTTATCTGTCACTCTAAAGGACCTTACTATAACATGTACAGCACCATTCAAAATGCTGGCAATCCTCACAAAATGATGGACCCCCCCATAAAAAAAATCTCTAGTCATCATGTTGTATCTCCCAATTAGAAATCCATAACCTCTATAAATTCCCATTGTCTTCTTCTTATGACAATCCCCTTGACCATTAAAATATATTTTGATTCTGTCATTATTGTCTATCTATTCCATAGCTATCACATATATGCATACAACTCTGCACATGCCTGTATTCAGTATTATTAACAGGGACATTTTATATTAATATATTAAATAATTATGAGCATGGTAGCTATTTTACAGATTATCATTAAATAATTAGCAAGGAAGGCTATGTCAACACTCTTTAACATATGTGCTAGTATAGAATAAAACAAAGTATCAGTGGTCCCATTAGGAAATACCATTCCTGATTATAGTCCTCCCCAAGTGATTAATTTGTGATATACTTTACAAATAACTGAACTCCAAAAAGAAAAGTCACAACAGCTTGCCTTTTAATTTGAACAATAATACACTAAAACTAAACATAGAATTGTTTGATTTGCCTTTATCATTAGGTGCCTTGCCACACAATGCCTAGTTGGCATATTCATTATTTATCTTGTTTTATGTTGGACATTCCACTGTGTTCCCTTTTGTTTTATTTTTATTTTTTGTTTTGTTTTCTTATACGAAGAGTATGCTATAAGTGTGAAGTATGTCACCCATGTGCACTATCCTAATTCCAAATATACACCTAGGAGAGAGATCTTCAAATGTGAGAACATTCCTGCTACTCGTTGCAATACAATCAAAGAGACATATGCTTATGCATATATAAAAGGAGCTGTCTAATTTCCAGTTGTGATGCTTTTTCATTGGGTAATGATTACTTGCATAAGCACTTTAATGCGTGTTTCCTTTTTTAGTAGGTGGCCAATTAGTAATTGTATCACATTAATTGTTTATTCACAATTGCACCATTGCACACCTAGTTTAATATATGAGATTAGATCAAATTTGTGGTTTTCACAGCACTTAAAAGGGGAGGTTCTGGTTAAAAAAAATATATATAAATTTTTTCTCAGAACCACCTTTTTTATTGCTGAGACGACCACAGATTTTATATCTTTTCATTTATTAAACTTTTTCACTATTTATGATTTTTAGCACCCACTGGTTTCAATATATATTTTTGTGTATATTGTTAAGTTGTCCATATCTGTAAGTAATAAATTGCGTAATATTATAGTGTTTAGTTAATTGCAACAGTGACAATTATCTTCCAGTGTTATGGCCCTGTGTAACGGACATAGCTAATCCAACCAATAATAATTTTATGTGAAATCTTTCATCAGGATTAGGTCACAGTCTGCTCACTGTGCCAAATGTCTTGTTATGGAAGCCTCCTTAATAATCATCTCTAGTGTGTCTTACAAATAGAAATACGCTGCTACGGGAGCAATACAACTGTGTATACTAAAGCATGAACCCAGAATGTCATATTGCAGCATCTTTCTGTTTCTGACATGATTCGACCTGTGGTTTTATAACAGCTATAGGCAGTTACAGATCACAGTCAAAATTATTTGTGACATATTTGTCCAAATATAAGATTTAAGTCAATATTGACTCTTCCTTTGCTCTCAAAACGTAGTGCGGGAAGGAAAAACAAAAATGGCAAAACTCACAAAAACTGGAAACAAAAATAATCATAAAAATAAGATACCATTTGGATATCCAAATATAAATATATTTGAAAGTAAGAGTTGGTAAATATTTTAAGTGTTTAGAGCATGTTTATAACAAGGGAGACTCCAGAGAGGGGAAGACTCAGTGAAAAGATTGGTACTGTAGAAAGATGAGAGAGAATGATTTGAAACACTATGATATACAACCACTTACTCCACAATTTGGCACTCTAGGGACATTCACAATCTGAAATGGCAGATATAATAAAGAATGCAATATCATTCGCGTACGTTTCCTATTACTTGCACCTTTTGAGGGAAAGTTTACAAGGAAGTCTCTTGTTTGACAGACAAATCTCCAGTTTTTTGCCAAGGTAGCTACTTATTACACCACACAACTTCACCACCTAAGCTCATAGTGTAAATCTACAATCCCCCACTTGGTTAATGCAGCCTGCAGTCTCATGCCTTCATTCTGAGGGCAGAGGGTGGTGCCCAAGATCTGATACTGGATGCACAGGGTGGATTAGATTATCCTCATCAGACAACTACCTACACTACCTGAAGTTTTGTTTTCAGTGATCTCAATGGCTAGCCCAATGAGAGGAGATCTCTGGGAGGACAGCAGCTATTAATCTATACTTTTTGGCCTTTTGTATTTGCTTGCCATCCTTGTGTCTTTCTTTTGTGGGGTTGGTCATGCCCCCTCATCTAAACTTCTACCCACCTTTCCATACCATGTTTCCCTATTGCCCTACCCAAACTTACATTTGTTACTTTGTTGTTTCTTTCCTTTCCCTAATGCTCTCCTTTGTAATTACATGCTTAACCGGGAAATCAATTTTTTTTTGATCTGTGAGATCTGAGGCCGTAACCCTCATTACTCGCTCATTATCATGGGTATTTTCTTTGGTTTCAACTTACAAGTGTCACGTATTCATCCGCACATAAAAATGTGATTAATGGTATTTACTGTCCTGACAAGAAAAGTTGTGCTGAGCAACATTACCGTCCTGACAGGAAAAGTTGTGCCGAGCAGCAATCATGCACATGGAAACCTAGTAATTACTTTTGGGGTCAAAGGCCGGTCATGGCCAATCAAATCCACAGGAGGGTTTGTGCTGAGCAGCAATCATGCACATGGAAACCTGGTAATTGCTTTTGGGGTCAAAGGCCGGTTACAGCCAATCGGATCCACCATAGGTGGTGAAGTTGTGAGGGGTATTTAAACCCAACTCTCCTTTTGCTCATTGCCCTGTCGTGGTTTCATGCCTATGGTTATCTGAGAGTGCGTTCCTGATCTTGATTTTCTGGTATTTGACTTGGCTTTGTTTTGACTTCCCTGATATCCGGTATCCTTGACTTTTGGCTTTCCCTCATCTTTGTGTCTGATTCTGTGTCCCTGACCTCGGCAAGTATTTTGACTATTCTTGGAGACGTTAAGTCCGGCCATTCTAAGGTCCGGTTATACGTTATCCTTAGTCCTAGGTGTGACACAGTACTGCATGCTGTATCAACTTGTAATCCTGACAACAAGTTAATTTTTCCAACAGACATCTTGACATTGGTAATCATAAATATTTTACTCCTTAGTCCCTGTTCGGTACCATAACCGTCAGTCTTATCACTACTATTGTTCAATGCATACAACACATTATTCTGGGGCATTATGTGGAGTATAAGCACTGGGCTGATAACATTAAAATATATTTCTTAAATCCAGTCATTGCGAAAAAAAGAGCCTCTATGAAATTGGTTGTTAACACATAAATGCTTTAGAATAGGCTCAAACTTAAACATTGATAAAACCGAGGTTCTGAACCTACTTCCTACGTCCTTCTAAGAGAAACTGCTATGTTTATGAATGGGTTAAGCCTTCCCCTATTTCCTCTAGTGGCTGTCTCATTGACAGCCACTAGAGGCGCTTGCGTGCTTCTCACTGTGATTTTCACAGTGAGAGCACGCCAGCGTCCATAGGAAAGCATTATGAATGCTTTCCTATGTGACCGGCTGAATGCGCGCGCAGCTCTTGCCGCGCGTGCGCATTCAGCCGACGGGGAGGAGAAGAGGAGGATCAGAGGAGGAGAGCTCCCCGCCCAGCGCTGGAAAAAGGTTTAACCCCTTTCCTCCTTCCAGAGCCGGGCGGGTGGGGGCACCCTCAGGGCACTATAGTGCCAGGAAAACGAGTATGTTTTCCTGGCACTATAGTGGTCCTTTAAGATAGCAGCCTAAAATATGTGAAAATGTATGTTACAACCCTAGAAGGACTGTGATAACTTTGGTTGCTCTGGATCTAGAAGGTAAGTTATACACACTTTTCTAAACATGCCTAAACTATGCATATGATATCTATCTATCACCATCAGAAGCCTTGATCTGGTCCATGTAAACCTAACTCTGCCTATTCAAAGAAAAAGTGGATATAAGTCACATTTAAACAGTTCTTTGAAATCAATGCAACAGCGAAAGTAAAAAAAAAAAGCACAGATGTTATCATTTGAAGAAATTAGTGTAAATATCTCAAAATATCTGTGAGATAGTTGTCCTTATAGTACAGAAGTGTGATTGTGCAATAGTTACTGTAACGGTACACAATTGTAGATATACATTTACTAAGAGTTCAAGGCATATTTTGAAAGTTGCTAATTTAACAAAAGCTTTATCCCTTGCTTCTGCAACACTTTAATTTGAGGTTTTATTTTGTCATAATGGACGATGCAAGCAAGCAACAAATTACAATTGTCAGAGACAAATGTCTTCCCTTTAAAATCAATATAAGGAACTCGCATATGCACAATACATCCTCAATTGGCTTCTATTGATATCCCAGAATTGCACATATCACAACAACTCATACATTGACTTCTATAGACACAATAAAACAAGTGAGAAATCATCCACTATTATGTATTGCATCCTGCTTGATTTTTGATATGCCTACCATAACCTAGAAATTGCTTTGCAAATATTTTTGGGAACAAAATGGTTAACCTCTCCTATAGCCATGTAATCATCTCATTTGGCAACACCAGAGTTAAGCAGCTAAGCAGATTAGCCGCCTAGTTTATGTAGCACTAGGGACTCCTGATTTCTAACAATTTGTCTAATTTAGTTTGTACAAATGCAATGTAAAAAACAACAAACAGATTGGCCTGAACTGATCCCAAAAGATTTTGCTATTTCCGCAGAGCAGGAGATTTGATGCCTAGACAGAACTTGTTGATGTTCTGTTACAGCAGAAAAAAAAAATGAATATCTATTTTCACAAATATGTGTCAGTTTTATTGCTGTTTTGCATTTGTGCTATAAATACTCAATCTATTATAGGATTTACAACAAATTTAGGAATAGCTATACTACTTCCTGACAGTGGTGTCCTTACCCCATCATAGAGCAATGTCTTACAAACCGTTTCTCAATATAGGGACTAATAATACCTTGTGACTGTAAGAGATTGACATGTCCAAGGGTTATTTTAATATACATGCTTAGAGCAGAACTGAGAAACTGCTTGTAATGAGGTCAGCCCTGTCAAATATATAGCCCCAGTGGTTCTGAATTTAGCCCCAATGAGTGCTATTCTTATCACTATACCGAAATAGCTACTGAGATACAGATGCTGGCTTTCTGGAAGTGACTACCACTATTAAGCTCAGACAAAAATGGTTGATCATTGGACACCAAGTTGGACAGATGGAAATTTTGAGTCCTGTAATAAATTCTTCATACAATCTGTTTACCTATTCATGTGATAAGAGTAGGGATTGAAGAGGGTAAGAGTGCTTGTCAAAGGTGTCCACAGGAACACCAGAGGTATCTAAAGTAAACCAAAATAATGCAAAATAAAATGGGAATGTACCATTATAACTATAATGAAAGGCAAGAAAATAGGCGTGTATTGCAGAAGATACAGAAAAGTGTCTTACAGATTATAAGCATGTAAACAAACAGTTACCTATGATCTGTTCATTAACCGTACTGTATGAAGTTCATCCCTAGAAATGAAATTTAAAGATGTTTCTCTAAGTAAGAATATTAAAATGTAGAAACAAACTCAAGAGTTTAACAGTTACAATAACTAAATGTTTTATTGTTTAAGCAAAGCATACAGTGCAGGGCAAAATGTGTAGAAAAACCACATAGGAACTCTCAGATAAGGCTTTGCACAGCCAAATAAATATGTCCACTAAGGCTTAAAATATTATGTGGATTGGTTTTATATATAAGACCAGTGTATTAATTGGCTGGCACCCTATGATATAAAACAGCATCTATTTTTTCAAGATTCATATGAATAGAATTTACTTATTGGAAACATAAATTAAACAAAGGCCACTTGTAGATGACAGTTTAACATCATTCAAGAAAGATGAGAATGAAGCCCTGAGTGGCACCTAATGGTAAAAAAGGTAAATGCAAATTTGCAACTTGTAATTTTCCATTAGATGAATGATAAGAGGTTCCTATTTACACACACACACACACACACACATGACACATACATACACATACATACAAACAGACAGGCACACATACATAGAGACACACATACAGACATGCATACAGACACACACATACAAAGACACACACATAAGACAAACATACAAAGACATACACACATACAGACAGACACAAACACACATACATACAAAGACACATACACATACAACACATACATACAAAGACAAGACACACATACACACATATATACAGACAGACAGACACACACACACACACACACACACAAGACACATACAAAGACACACACATACATACAAAGACACATACATAAGACACACACACAAAATATTTTAGTCACCCTCCTGTTTCCACTGTCACCAGTGGTGGCTCAGGTGGATGGGAGTCAGAGTTCCCACTCTGACTCCCTGGTCTTCCTCCCGTGCGTCTCTCAGTGTTAGCTTGGAGGAGTGACGTGCAGTCACTTCCTCCCAGCTCTGTCATGTAATCACAGGGGGCCCAGTCACGATGTTAAAGCGCCCAGCGCTGACCTGGCCCCCTCACAATCCACATCCATCGGGTGGCCCTGACAGCATGGGCCACCCGATGGACCCCGCCATATGCGGCCCCAAGTGGTGATGGCGGTACCCAGTCGCAGGGGTACCGCCGGCTCGCGCCAGCCCGCCCGCCCAGTCTCTCAAAATTAGAAAATCCCTACCACCCACATGGAATCCTGAAACACCCACAAGTGGGCGGTAGGGACCAGGTTGACGACCTATGGTCTGAGGCATGTTTTATAGTCTACTTCACAATAACAGAAAAGATGAGAAACCAAGGGGAAATCAGCACACCAAGAGGTAAAACCCTCTATTGCAGGTTTTATCACTCTGAATCGAATGGTTTCGTTTGTGAGAATTCTGCAGCTCTCTACTTCAGTATAGCAAACTTGGGGAAACCCTGTGCATAGAGAGACGCAATCTTTCATCACGTAACTTTTTGCTCTAAAAGGAATCAAATCCTAAATGAGAATTCTCCACCTATCTGTTTCTGGCTAACAGATTAAAATCTCCTGGACTCTACTAATTGTAAAGTCAATGAACAATTCTGCATAACTTGATAAGAGCTCTGGATCGATGCTTTGGAATGCACACTGCAAGATGAAACTAACTTTCTTGGTGTTTTAAGTAAAAAGTGGAGTTTAATAAATAAACTGGACATTTTTAATAATGTTTCTTTCAATTAAAGTAAAGCCTTAAAGGTACACTCAATAAAGTTATTATGGAGTCTCCTGGCATTGTCTTACCTTTAATTATTAAGGTAAGACAAATTTAATTTAATTAATAGTGTTAAACTGTTTTAGAACTGTTTAATAAGTAAGAAGTGTTCTTAGGTTCTGGTCTGCTACTCTTGTCTTCTGCTCTGAGTAATGCGGACGCTGTGGCCGCCCATCGTGAGAGAAAGATAAGACCATTGAACTCCTGGCACCATAGCTACTGCAAATATATATTTTTTTTATGATGCCCAGAGGAATCCTTTAACCCCTCCAGGATAAATAAAATATAAGAAATAATAATCAATTTGCAAAACTCTATCTCAAACTTGTTAAATTCATTGTTATATCTTATCTTTAAGCTGTGTTAAGATCCAGATACCATTGCTTCAATATCACAATTAATCTCTCAACCTATGACTTAAACACACTACCTGCTTTTTATTTTGCTGAATTAAATCTCATTAATTTAAACTGTACAATAAACATCTCTGATGAGCGGGATGTGTTCTCTTTCTTTGTGACAAGACCAATCAGACAGAAAGTGGCCCTCGTGTTAGCTCTTCACCTTGCAAACACACATCCCTTTCATCAGCTGTTTCCAAGAGCACAGCCTGTCAGTTGTGATGTGTATAGCACTGCAGTCTTCAACACGTCTAATTGTTTCCACTTCTCCGGTTAACATATTTAGACAGTGACTTAAATAAGTAAGAGCACCTGACCTTATAATTTAATTAAAAGAAACCTTAAGCATTATTTCTTTATCTGTCAGCACCGTGTTTGTTAATAGACACAATATACAGGGATTTATACTATACCCAGAAACAGTCAGGTAATCAAGTATGAACATTATATGTAGTTTTTGTTTTGTTATTTTTATTTATTAACTATTTAACTACCAAACAGTTAAAAGGGGGCCTGTGGTTCATGTAGTAGTGAAGAATTGTAATGATAGTAGCCTAATTCTAATACTCAAAGGGGGCGCCAATGGTACCAACATATCCCTGGCACTGTTCCCTTTTTTCTGTGTAAAACTTTTTTCAAGGGGTTTGACACATTCCAAAGGTTCCATCAAAGATCCTCCTTTGTTACATAAATCCTGGGGGTATATCCTAATTTCCTAATAGGTAACTTGTCAGTCCAAATAGGATTAGCGTGGGGCGTGTCCAACAGCCGGAGAAGATGGCCGCATAATCTTACCGCTCCTCATGGCACCTGCAAAAAACACAACAAAAAGCACACACCAAACGTCCTTCAGAGCCCTCCAGCACCCCAAAACCATCGGGGGCCGGGGTGGAGCAGTCAATATAAACATATCTTACTACACTGCGGGACCTCGCATCCCAGCTTGAGATTGAGGCCCTCACCCCGACCCCGGACTCACCACCACCACCCATGCAAGGTTATCGCCATCCTCGTCCAATTCTTCAGAGGCCCCGATGGCGCTGGACGCAGACCTCCGTGCCCTGCTCCTGAATCTGCTTACCAAGGCCTACTTCGAGGCACTCTACGACTGCTGAGCCGGGTGGTCCGGGAGGAAATAGCACAGATGTGTGCAGACATGACAAGCATGGACGCCAGAGTTACCTCCACAGAGACCGAGTACAGAACACTCTGCACCGACCTAGCTGCAACCAACTTGACGGTGACCAGATGTGAATCGGGCCTGGCACACATCATAACATGGGTGGATGATCCAGGTAATAAAGGCTGTAGGCTAAACCTCTGAGTCAGAGGGGTACGAGAAGGGGGCCTGGAGGAAAATATACCGGAGCTCCTATGCACAATTTTCGACCACATTTTGGGAGGCCAACAGTTGCCCAGGCTGGGCCTAGTCAGGGCACACCGCAAGCTGCGCCCACCACCCGCCCCTGGAGACCAACCCAGGGATATAATTTGCTGCTTGGAGAGCTACACTCTAAAGGAAGACATAGTGCGCACTGCATGTCACATGGGCACTCCACCTCGAAGGCCAAAACATAGCAATATATCAGGACCTATCCCGCTACATTCTGCAGGCCAAAAGATCCCTATGCCCGGTATCATCTGCACTACAAGTGGCGGAAATCCCATATCGCTGGGGATATCCCTTCTCCCTGATGGCCCGCCGAGGCCCAGATACCCATATGATCAAGACCCATGCAGACATCCCCAGATTCCATGACTCCTTGGGGCTCTCGCCTGCGCAAGTCCCAAACTGTCTGGCTAGCCAGTTTACTCAGCAAGCCATTGGCCCTCCACCACCACCTGAACACAATCCAGGCCGCGACTGGCCCCAACACCAACAAGCCTGGCACCCTGGTCTGAAGCTGACATGCTAGTAAGTACTTTTGTTTCATGGGGACATGAACCACGAACACTACAAGCACAATCACAGTTTTGGGATGGGGCACCAGCGTTGTTGGGGATGAGGGGTTCAGGGCCTACACAGGGGGAATGACACAACCCTCATGACGTAGCAAGCAACGACACCACAGGGGAGCACTGCCTATCATCCCTCCATACAACACAAGCAAGTACCATACGGGGAGGAGGGGTTATACATTTATTGTGGTGGGTGGATCAGGTGTGACCTGAACCCTGAGAACTCTGAGTAGCGCACCACCAAGCCCACAGTCATACGCCTTACACTTCAAACTAACTATGCAGACACAAGGGAGGGGGGAAGAAAAGGGAGGTACAATAACAGGGCACACGCACATCCACGCATCCACGCAGGGCTCATGACAGGACGTAAAGGGGGGGGCAAAACGAGGGGGAGAGGGAATAAAAAAAATAATTCATAAAATAAAACAGAAAACGGGGGGAAGGGAAAACCCACTGAACAAATAATGCTGTTTTTTGCCTCCCCCCAAAATAGAGACTCAAATTGAGACTATTCAAGGGGGGAATGGGGAGAGGTGGGGAAGAAAGATGAGTACACAAAATGTGGAGGTAGCAGGGTGGAGGGTGGAGCAAGGGGAGGGTGGGGGGGACGAAGACCAAACAGAATACCATCATCTGAGGGAAGAAGAGGGGGGGAGGAGGTGAGGCGGGAAGGGGATCACATGATTAAGGCAGGAACAAAGTGAGGGGGGGACATGGGGAGAGGGAGAAACATGGAATGAAGGTAGGGGAGATACTATGTATTTGTGAGGACCGGGAGCAGCAGGGGACCCTGTTGGCAAATAAGAGAAGGGGACATGAGAGCAGGACCACAGGACACTAACTAATGCTATCACGCCTTACAGACGCACTGTAAACTGTTGTGACGAACTGCATATCTGAAAATTCCAACAACCCCACATGCAGATGTACCACACAAAGGCAAACCCACCTAATGATTGTTACGAGGGAGTGGGAGGGAACCGGGGAATGTTACCACTATTATTGTGCTACGTTATGACGACAAAACCGACCTCCAGATGGTGCTCATGAACAAGGTGTACAAGACCACTCATATCCCTAGCCCCAACAAACCACACATAAGCCAGAGAAGTCACGCATATACCCTGACTGAACGGGTGCAAACACACAAACGCACAAATTGACTCCATCTCATTACAACTAACATCCCACCGTACACGCCATGGAGACATGCGGACGAATATCCAGAAGCAGAAACATGCAAAATACAGACGCTCAACACTGACCACCGAACAAACTAGCCAGCTTTACAGACCCCAACATAACATAGCTAACATACCAAGAGGTGTAGTGATACCTAGAGTACACCAATCATAACAAGGACTGAACTACAAACACACCCCCCACACAAAGAACCACACCAGGCAGACACAACCGGTATGAACTCTGAGCAACCCACAGTGGTGAACCCACACCGAGAGGCTATCCACCCCCACAGGAACAGGACATAGTGCATCCCACTGGGAGTAAGCCCAGGACACCAGTCCTGAGCGAACCTACTACCTGGACCCTTGCCCATTTACCTGTAACTAACACCTGGACTAGACGGGACCAACTAATCCTCTCCTGACTTCCACCAGGGTCTTCCCATTTTTTTCCCCTCTTTTCTTTCTTCCCCCACACACGGACATTGTTCTCTCACCCATCCCTACCCTTCCCCTGCTTGCTGCCCTGGGTATGCCAACCCCGGGAGACACCTGCTACACCCGGGAGGATTTAGATCTTCTCTCCTTTAATATCCATGGGCTTAACATCCGTGAAAAATTTGCTTGTCTCCTCCGCAACCTCAAACGATATATCCAAGACACGCACTTCCAAGAGACTGCAACTTCCCACTGGGACTCTTTAGCAACAACCCGATGTGCCGCACCATAGGGGTCAGTATATTGTTCTCCAGACGGATCCCCTACACAGCAAGAGACACTCGCAGATGCAGACAGGGCAGATACGTCTTCATGAAGGGCACAATCCAAGATACACCTTTGCGAATATCTATACCCCAAACTCAAAACAATACCAATTCCTCTGAATGACCTGATCACTGAGGGCATCCTAATCATAGGAGGAGACCTTAATCCAACATTACACCAACAAGATACTACTTTGTGTCCCACGTCAACCCCTGACAACAAGCATGCAAACACACTCCAACTACTCTGCCACCACTCAACGGCCCGTAATTATACATTCTATTCATCAACGCACGATTGTTACTCGAGGCTTGACTACTTCCTAAGGCCATATCACCACCTCACCCTGCTTGTAGAATTGAAAATCCTACCCATGACCTGGTCGTGCCATAACACCATCCACCTATGACTCAAGTTGCTCCTGTTCAGACCCCACCAAGCCTTGTGGTGCCTAAATGAATCCATCCTCTCCGATCCAGCAATAGTGGAAACTACCAGGAAAACTGTCCAAGATTAGATTTGCCACCAACGAGACAGGTGACACAACACCCTTAATCTGTTGTTAAGCTCACAAGGCGGTGATCCGGGGCCACCTCATCGCCATATGCTTGACGCGCAAAATAGAAAACTCACGGGCAATTGCGGATCTGAGCAACGAAATAGCAGCATTGGAAAGCCAACACAAACATATGCAGGATGCCACTACTATAGAGTTCTCCTCCTCAAATGCACCCAACTCACCACACACCTTAACTGACTAATTCAAAGGTCCTTTCAACATTTTCAGCACATGATCTACAGTGCCTTGCAAATGTATTCACCCCCATTTGACTTTTTTTTGCCTATTTTGTTACATTACAGCCTTAAGTTCAATGTTTTATTAATCTGAATTTTATGTGATGGATCAGAACACAATAGTCCAAGTTGGTGAAGTGAAATGAGAAAAATATATACATAAAACTATTTTTTAGAAATAAAAAACAGAAAATTGTCATGTACGTAGGTATTCACCCCCTTTGTTATGAAGCCCATAAAAAGCTCTGGTGCAACCAAATGCCTTCAGAAGTCACATAATTAGTGAAATGATGTCCACCTGTGTGCAAACTAAGTGTCACATGATCTGTCATTACATATACACACCTTTTTTGAAAGGCCCCAGAGGCTGCAACACCTAAGCAAAAGGCACCACTAACCAAACACTGGCATGAAGACCAAGGAACTCTCCAAACAAGTAAGGGACAATGTTGTTGAGAAGTCAGGGTTGGGTTATAAAAAATATCCAAATCTTTGATGATCCCCAGGAGCACCATCAAATCTATCATAACCAATGGAAAGAACATGCCACAACAGCAAACCTGCCAAGAGACGGCCGCCCACCAAAACTCACGGACCGGGCAAGGAGGGCATTAATCAGAGAGGCAGCACAGAGACCTGGAGAAGCTGCAGAGTTCCACAGCAGAGACTGGAGTATCTGTACATAGGACGACAATAAGCCGTATGCTCCATAGAGTTGGGCTTTATGTTAGAGCGGCCAGAAGAAAGCCATTACTTTCAGCATAAAACAAAATGGCACGTTTTGAGTTTGCGAAAAGGCATGTGGGAGACTCCCAAAATGTATGGAGGAAGGTGCTCTGGTCTGATGAGACTAAAATTAAACTTTTCGGACATCAAAGAAAACGCTATGTCTGGCGCAAACCCAACACATCACATCACCCAAAGAACACCATCCCCATAGCCGGGACTGGGAAACTTCTCAGAGTTGAGGGAAAGATGGACGGTGCTAAATACAGGGATACTCTTGAGCAAAACCTGTACCACTCTGTGCGTGATTTGAGGCTAGAACGGAGGTTCACCTTCCAGCAGGACAATGACCCCAAACACACTGCTAAAGCAACACTTAAGTGGCTTAAGGGGAAACATGTAAATGTGTTGGAATGGCCTAGTCAAAGCCCAGACTTCAATCCAATAGAAAATCTGTGGTCAGACTTAAAGATTGCTGTTCACAAGCGCAAACTTGAATGAGCTGGAGCAGTTTTACAAGGAGGAATGGGCAAAAATCCCAGTGGTAAGATGTGGCAAGCTCATAGAGACTTATTCAAAGTGACTTGGATCTGTGTTTGCCGCAAAAGGTGGCTCTACAAAGTATTGATTTTAGGGGGGTGAATAGTTATGCACATTGACTTATTCTGTTATTTTGCCCTATTTGTTGTTTGCTTCACAATAAAAAAAAAACATCTTCAAAGTTGTGGGTCTGTTCTGTAAATTAAATGATGCAAATTCTCAAACAATCCATGTTAATTTCAGGTTGTGAGGAAAAAAAAACAAAGAATGCCAAGGGGGGCAGTGAATACTTTTGCAAGGCACTGTATGAACACGGGAATAAATGCCACAGGCTGCTCACCAACCTATCTCCTTATACAATGCAGGACCCAATTATACATCCCTAAAATTAAGGACTCAGCTCAACAAGTTCACAACCTCCCAGAACAAATATCCACCATGTTCCTCCAATATTACAGAGGGTTGTACCACATACGCCAAGAGCCACAATACGAAGCTGCACACCGCAAGCGAAACGAAATACAGAACTATCTCGATACGTCAGACTTACACCAGATAGAAGACCATGAATGGGAAACGTTAGAGGCCCCCATAATGACGGACGAACTCACTCTCACGATCAAAAAAGCGAAGACATGCAAATCGTTGGGACCCGAAGGATTACCACTTCTGTACTATAAAACCTTCCTACCAGACCTCCTCCCGAAGCTACAAACAGCCCTGAAATCTATCTTGGAAGGAGCGGCACCTTCAGCACAATTCACATTGTGGGGATATTTATGGGATAATAATAGTAACAGTGAGAATTGCCCACTAATTCAATTCTCAGATCCCAAAGAACGTTTATCGTGTTAAGTGGAATGTATTTCATATAATAATATCACAATGTATAAAAATAGATTTTTATTTATAATGACAAATTAATAATAAACAAATAATATTATGTAACATGCATGACAATAATCAATGAATATTCAGTATAAAATTATATGCAATACAAAGAAATGGGTATTACGTTACAATGGCTAAATAGCATTTCCTGTCAAGAATTATTTATGACTATCTTTAACACAGGCTGAAAGTGAAACTTTTCACAGAAGAACAGAATTCCTCAGAGTGCAGCGTAAGGTCGTAAAGTTTAGCAGACAGTTAGAATAACCCTTTCAATGCTGGCTAGATCTCCTAGGTAGTTAAGATCTATTCTTATGTAATTTTTAAATAAAATAACATTTAAACCAGTTTAAATTCATTTTCTTAAAATCATCCAATAAGAGAATTTACCACATTATATAAGCAGATTTTTAATTTGTCTAAAAGATATCTATCTTAATTTAGAGCAAATCAATACACCTGGATAAAAACAGCGGTATGCTAACACGTGATAATATCACATCAATATATAATTATTCTTAATTCCACCTGCAGAATGGAATGTTTATAACTATATATTCTTAGTTAACTAAGATTTCTTAATATGGAAATCTGACCGTGCTTTATCCAGTCATATATAATGCTATTAATACATTTTAATTAATTTAATTTAATTAAATGAAACCAGTATAATTACCAGTTGAGTAGATATTTCATCCGATTGGTAGTCTCAGGAATTTATTTGGATGTGTCTCTGCATGGAGGTTGGAGTCCCCAAACTTCCAATTCCTCTCTTTTCTCTCCTTTGCATATCTTGCATCTGCCTCCTTCGTCTTTCTCTATCTTCCCTTTGTCTTAACTTTTAAAGGGCCAGACTCTCTGTACGTCATCAGTTGATAACCCAATAGAAGCACTAGAGGTGTGGTTATCTTCCAGATCGCAAATTAGGTATTTGGTCTGTAGAGGGCAGTCTTGTCCCACTAAACATACCTATCCAGGAAAGAGTTAACTTTTCCTGGTGGCTATTTTGACGTCATTTTGGCCTATCTAGATAGTGGCTATAACTTACGTATCCTTCAAAGATCAAAGGGGTTCTTAAATTTTGTCCAGACTATGTGTCTGCAAATCTGCTATAATTTCTGATATGACAGATCATGAACTAAGTTTACCCTTTTCCATACAATGGTACCTTATATGTATAGACAGTTAAATATTAAATTATTTAATCTTCTCTGTCACAATTGTCTGGGTTTAGATTTGATTATATTCTTCTTATCACTTGTTTATACTATGCTATACATTCCTTAGCTCTGGCAAAGAGGCCAGTCTTACAGAAAGAAATCTAGTGTCTTCTTTGTTAACTTGAAATAACAAAATGGAGTCTGGTCTGTTCAGAGTGACTCAGAATATACACTTTTAGTTTCTATCATAGCACAAAATGTCTGCCGATATAAATACTCTGACATAACCCCCCTTTAGTGCATTTCATAGCCAAAATTAATTTAGCTTATGAATAAGCACTATAGAAGTTATCAGACATATTGTGCAATCACATCATTTCTAACATAGGCCCGTGTGTGGAATGAACATTTTTGTATAATTTGTACCTGTAAAAGTTTTGAACTTTACACTTAGTACAATCAACCATAATATCATTATTATCATAGTACATTGTTTTCATTTGAAAAATTTCTTTGGGAGTTACATATGGTATGGCCAATAAAAAGCAAATCTCCATATGTTCCGGATCAATTAAGAGAGGTATAGCGCTCCCCATCTCAAAGGCCAGATTTAATTGCATAGGCTCAATTGTCTCTCCATCCACATTGGCAAGCATCGCATGAACAATATCCTTGGATACAAAATACAGAGGTATGCGTCCCCCTGCCAATTCGATCATTCCAGTTTGCACTTCGTCAAGAAAAGCAAGTGTGTGGAACAGTATTGGGTCATGCAGAAATAAAGTTCACGCTTGAATAAGTCATGACTTTGGTGCAACTCAGTGGATTTGGCAATTAACTCTGAATGCAAATTTGTTGTAACAACTGTGTCTTCCACAATAGTTAACACGTCTTGGAGAAGTGTTCTTTGCTGTTGTATCACCTGATGAATATCGTTAATGTGTTGCTTTAGCGCATAGATTTCCATATCCAGCTTTTGGACAGTAATAGAGTTGGCTGCAGACATTCCAGTTGCGACAACTGCACCGACAGTGGCACAAACTAATGCAACAATTATAGCGGTGAGGAACCTTTTGGGTCGGTTGCTCATCGGAATAGAACTGGATACAAATGGTTTCCGGGCTTGCTCCAAGATGTTTCGCACACGGTCCTGTGCTCTTTGGAGGTGCATCTGGTACCAAGTCTGTAACTCAGGAAGCTGCATCGATGAAATGTTGTATGCCTTCTCGATGGAAATCTTGGGGTCCAAGCTGATGAACACACGTCTGGTCAGGATCCTCTTCTCTGTTAAGATGAACCCTGGTGTCTCTTGAATCAGGATGCCGGAGGATGGTCCCATCTCTGCGATCGGGTCGGTCCGTAGCTCTTGGCACAGGAGCAGTACGATCCAGAAACACGCCACATCCTTCTTGGACATCCTTCGACAGTCACGGATCAGGAACCCGTTTCAGACTTATCTACTAATGATTCAAGGTTTGTTAAGCATACAAACTCATAACAGTGTGACATCACTTGGCCTAGGACAACACATTATTACGATTCATCAACATATGTATTCTGTCTAATTCTATTTTTATAACTTCATCCCTCACTACATTTATTACTGACTCTTCAGCAATTTGCCTATAGCAGTTAAACAAGCTAGTAACCTGCTTATAAAATGTAGTTATTGGATGGCAAGGAAATGGTTAATGACATGAACGTACATGAGATCATGGCACATCACAACATTTCACATCATACTATACCACGTGAATCAAGCATTCATCCAGGTTAGTCGTTCACCCTTCTGCATCCGAATCCACACCTATAATCCTTAATTGAGATTTAGGATGACAAGCACGCAACTGGTTAATGTGAACCCACTTTTCAATAAAATCACCATCCTTAGGAATTTTTATCTTATACGCTACAGGGGAAATTTTGTCAATAATGACATATGGCCCTTTCCAAGAAGGTAAAAATTTCTTTTCCTTGACTTGATTTCGCGCAAAGTTATACAGATAGACTTGATCTGTTATCTCATATTCCTTTTTCGTGGTTTTTAGATCGTAATAGGTCTTAACCCCTGTCGCTGCTTTTTCTAGATTCTTTTGGGCAAAAGCAAACGCATGCTGTAAATGCTTGCGCAAATCTTCGATATACTGATGCGTAGTGGCAGCATTGATCAAGTTATGATCCGAAGTACGATATAGTAAATGCTGTGGTAAAACCATCTTTCTTCCTGTCATCAATTCAAAAGGTGACAATTTGGTAGCAGTGCTAGGTGTAGCTCTAATCGCCATTAAAACTAGGGGCAATTTAATGTCCCAGTCTTTACCAGACTCCTTAACATATTTCTTTAGAATATTAACGATAGACTGGTTATATCGCTCTACCCCCCCGCTAGACGCAGCGCGGTATGCAATATGTAGCTTTCGTTTAACACCTAGAATGTTCCACATCTTAGCCATTACTTCGCTGGTAAAATGACTACCTCTGTCTGACTCAATTCTTTGAGGCAGACCGAACCTGGAAAAGACATGGTTAATCAACAAAGTGGCGCACACGGTACTCGTGTTCTCTTTACAAGGCAAACATTCTATCCACTTTGTGTACATACATGTAACGGTTAACATGTATTTGTTACCTCTTGAAGATCTTGTTACAGGACCTATAAAGTCAATTTGAATATCAGACCAGGGTAATGACACCCCCTCTTCTGAAGTGGTGCACGATGGGTTGGACCATGGGGTTGATATTGCGGACAAATCAAGCATCCCTGACAGTATGTCTTAACATCCCTTAACATGTGTGGCCAATATGCATAATCACGCAATATCTCATATGTGATCTTATCACCATGATGCCCAGATGTAGGTGCATCATGTGCGTGTTGGAGCATTAACCCTCTGTATACAGTTGGGACTACCCATTGTTGTATACCATGTTTAGAAGTTCTGACCAGTAACCCATCCATGATACTAAATTGGACTTTATATCTCATCAAGATTCGTAAATCTTCATTATTTTTGCAATCCTCATCTGTGATGGGATTGGCAGTAGGGTCTTCTATATGTTTATAGAATATGCCTATGACGGGATCGACTAGTAATCAGGTCATCACTAGGAGCTTCTTGACTCCATTGCACGACATTTAAGTCGGCATTATCTCTAGCCTGACGTCTAGTTATGGCGTCAACATGAATTGAACCCATAAGATCATCAATGTTTAGGGTTTCACCATTGATGGCAGCTTGTTTTGCCAGTGAATCGGGTAAGTCATTACCATCCTTGTCAATACCTTCTATTTTAGAATGGCCTTTGGTTTTCTTCCAATATATGGATAAACCATTTTCCTTAACCAGTTCATCGATTTTACAAAACAATTTCCCATGTTTAAGAGGTTTGTTATTGCTTTTCAGCATTTGGTTACGTTTCCAGCTAGGCAGATATTCGACAAAACTGTTGCGAACATAGTTGGAATCAGTTATAATAACAAATTCTTTGATACCATATTCTATTGCCATTTGAATGGTCTTATATACACTGCACAGAGTTCGGCTATCTGACTGCTTTTGGGACCAATATTGTATCCTATAGATACATTGGGATAATCACCTGTCCAGGCGATTCCGATACCTGCAACTAACTTCCGTTCTGCACCAATGACGTGGTGATATGAACAGCCATCAATGTATACCCACGGTAGTGGTCGACAGTATTCCTCGTCATAAACTTTATAAGGAGATAGCAATTGCTCTTCTAGGAAGTCATCTCCGGTGTCATTATCATCCAGAGATGGAGCAGTACAGTCATGTAATTCTGCTAAACCTTGGGCAACTGGGCTTCTCTTATTATGTTTATAACGGACTTCTAACGGCCATCCCTGTAAGGATAGAGTCCATGCAGTAATCCGACTGTTAGAGAGATTACCGTCTCTAATTCTTTCACTCTGCAGATACTGTAGAGGTTGGTGAGCTGTTTCTACAATTATTTTCTCACCTTGGATATAGCTACGAAAATTTTGTAGTGCCCAGACAGTCGACAATAACGCCTTCTCACACGTGTTGAATTTAACTTCAACAGGTGACAAAGTCTTGCTAGCATATGCAATAACTTTGTTTAAACTGTCCTGCTTCTGGTACAGAACAGCACTGATGCTTAAATCGGTATATCCTGTCTCCAGATAGAAGGGTTTACCCCCCTCTGGGTATGCTAAACAGGGTGCCTGAGTGAGCTTCCTCCTCAGTTCACTTACCGCTTGGTCCTGAGGCTCCCCCCAGTTCCAGGTAGTTTCCTTTTTAAGCAGGTGTAAGAGTGGTTTAGTTATTTCTGCATAGTTATCTATAAACTTACGGGAGTAGTTAGTCATACCAAGGAACGATCTTAATTCCCTGATGTTTGAAGGTGTTTTAGCCTTTAGTACGGCTTCAACCTTCTTCCTCTGGGGATTTAATCCTTCAGAAGTTACCTCATGTCCGAGGAAATTGACATGGGTGCGACACCATTGCGCCTTTTGTAAAGACAGTTTAATCCCTGCCTCTCTTAACTGAGTGAGAACATGTCTAATCTCTAAGATATGCTTATCAAAGGAAGTGCTTTTCAGCAAGACATCGTCGACATATGATAACGTTCCTCTCTCGAGTGCGTCAGGCATAGCTTTATGCATGAACACAGCGAATTCATGACCAGAGTTTATATAACCGAAAGGCATACGGGTCCAGGTATACTGCTGCTTTCCAAATGTGAAGGCCAATTTGTATTGGTCTTCATTATGGACTGGTACAGTCCAATATCCCTGCGCACAGTCAATGGCAGTGAATATTTTGGATCCCTGCATTTGTACCAAACATTGGTCTATGTATGGCGTTGGCCAACCAGACATATAGACGCGTTTATTTAGCTGTCGTAAGTCAGCACATAAACGCCATTGTCCATTAGGTTTCAGAATCCCCAAGATTGGATTATTATACGAACTGTGCACTGGACGTATAATGCCCCTTTCCTTTAAATTCTGAATGATGTCTTGTAGACCATCATATGACGCTAATGGGAGTCTATATTGTTTGATAAATACAGGTGGTAAATTTGGATCAGTTTGTATTCTGGCTACGTGGAGGTTAGTTAACCCACAGTCGTAGGAATCTTTGGCAAAAATATCTTGGAATTCCAAAAGGATTTCCTTTAGCTGTTGCCGCTCAGCATCGTTGGAGCAACCGTCAGCTAAAGATATTTGCTCTTCTAGCCTTTCCTGAAATCCTGGAAAGATTTCAGGCTGGCCTATCTCATAAGCTTCTTCAAGCCTAGAAGTTAGGTCAGTTCGGTGTTGACTTACCTTTTCTCTTTGGTCGTGATACTCTTGTGATTCCTGCTCATCGAGCGGATGATCGAAGGTGATTGATGCTTCTTCGATTTTACACAAGCCTTCTTCAACGTTGAAGGGATACACAGATAGGATAGTGAATAATCCTTCTGGGGAGGAATGGAATATTTGATCGACAATTTCGTGCTCAGTTAAGTATTCTTCAGGGATGAGGCCTATAATTTGGTTTTGGAAACCAAATGTATAGTACTCAGCATCCAATGCTAGACCTAATAATGTTCCTTTTGGTAAAGTAACACTATTGGGTGTAACATTGTTGACCATGATATAGGTGGGATTCTTACCAATACTTACCATTGGTGTATGTGTTACCACCATCCCTAATTGTTGTATCCTGTTGGATAAACAGATTAGGGCATCAGAGTTTTCCAATCTCTGACCTTCCTTGACCTGTATGGGTAAAAGAAAATTACTTGTCCCCTGTGGAATGGTTATGTCATCAGGAACTTGGATACTTACCGCATAAGGGAGTATTTGTCCTGATTTCAGGGCGTTTTCCTCGTGTAGGTATCCACAAGGATTACCTTTTAACCTTGTCCACAAGTTGGAATTAATCAGGTCAAGGTGTATGGCAAAGCGATGTATGACATCATTGCCAACGTAAACCTGATAGCGAGGTTCGTCTATCACTAGGAATAAATGTTTAACTGTTTTATTTCCGATGGAAATAGATAGTAAACATTTTGCTATCACATTGTGACTCTCTGATTCGCCATCCAGGTTCTGGATCCACCTGTCATGTGGGGAAGCGTACCTGATCATTTTAGGATTAGCGATCTGCTTTAACAGACTTCTGCTAATATAGCTGTTCTCACTCTTTAAGTCCAGCTTTGCATTCCTACTTCTTCCTAAGTCATTTATTTGCATAGGAAAGAATAAGTTGTTATTAACCCTTTCAATTCTGGCAAGGAATTGAGCATGACCTGCCAGATCTACAGATTCAACATAGTCCCTGTGGAGAGAAATGGTTAAAACATCACCTTCCAGAGAGACATTCTGGATCCTCTCTGGAGCAATTCTTATGGAATGCTCATCTACAGGTGCGATTGCATCATTCACCTGCAGGATAGTCACGTCAGGTGACTGACTATTTCTAAAATGTACCTCTATTGAGTCAGGTCTTTCTTCTATCACATGGCAGTTACGATCAGATTGAACATGTGATTTCTCATAGGTTATGGGAACCTTAGCTTGTGACCATACAATTCCATTTACACAGTCAATAATCGTGTTAAGTCTTCTGAGTATGTCTATACCCAGAATCAGTCGGTCATAGGGGAGATCTACCACTATCACCGGGTGTCTAAAGGTTTTGTTACCTATTTTAAACTTTAACCAGGTATTGCCAATAACATGAAGGGCATTTCCTCCTACACTCAACAGAGCATTGGGGAAATCTCTTAGCTTCGGCTTATCCGTTGCTAAGTCCATTACCTGCTGGAAGTAGGTATTGGATAAGATAGTGGCTTGTGAACCAGTATCTATTAACCCTTTAAAAGGCTGGGGTAGCGAATCCTGTATTTCTACAGACATGTAGTACCTTCCTTCATGTTCTTCTAATTCACATAAGAATTTAGAATGTGTCAACATATTACTTGTTTTCCATACATTACCGGTCACAGCAGTAGTTTCTACCTGTACTGAGGAATGCTCAGTCTTACCCACAGGCCCATCCTTCTTAGGAATATCTTGAACTGTCAAGCGGGAACTAGTGGTCGGCATCTCATCAGTTAACCCTTTCAGGTCTGGATCCTGGAAACTAGTGGCTGCTGGGGCTACTTTAGCCTTTGGCTGAAATGAAAAAACAGAGGAACACGTTGCGCCTCCTTCACCCGGAAGTGAAGTGACGGGATAGGCAATAGGTTTTCTAACACAACTATTGTTTGTTTGACTGTTAGTACTTGGAAAGGAAACAGGGTTAGGCATTACATCTACTGATAACCTAGCCTGTTTAGTCACAGTGGCTATTATTGCTGCGGCACCTGTTGTTGTTGCTGCGGTTGCACAGGTAGTTCTGCAATTGGAGCTATCCCTAAAAAAGGATTGAGAGCAAAGACTTGGTTGATCTTTGTCATTTCCTCCATTAATTTGCCCATCTGGTCTGTCAATTGACCAACCTGACGACGCAAATTATTTCCCCCATTGCCGTTTTGTCTTTGCCCATTAGAATTTGGCTGGGATGGCTGAGACTGTTGGGAGTTATTGGAAGCAGATTGGTTATTTCTGTTTCCATATCTCCTATTTCCCTGAGGATTCCTTCTCCATTGGGAATTGCCTTGGTTCTTATTAACCCAGGGGCGTTTATTCCCATTGGCATTGGATTTTTCAGAGTTATTAGAGGAATTTGCAGAATTGCTTCTGGCGTTTTCCTGTTTCTGAGGTTTTGGAGATTTCAAAACCTCGGAATAGGTCCTCTTTTTCTGTTGGGTTTCTAAACCTAACTGAGTTTTAGTCTCTGACACCATTTTATCACCAGGTTTCTTAACCTTTAGCTGATTTTCGTCATGTGCATGGTGTATAGTGTACAATTTCATGCACTGACTGACTAGCCATTCTAATGGCAACTTACAATCGTAATCTCTTGCGAGATTCATTTGTATGTTTACTGGCATGGCATGAAAATACAGATCTTTGAAGTCTGTGCTTTCATACCTGGGTTTTCTTTGGGCCACGGAGTATGCATTTTTAAGAATTATTAAAAATTCTCTGGGGCTTTGATCTGGACGGCACTTTAAGTTATAAAGCGCCTTCTTTGCAGAAGCAATGGTTTTATACTTACCATATTCCATGATTATTTCATATTTCATCTTGGACCAGGACATTAACTGTATAGCTTGAAGACTTTCTAGATAAACACGGCACATTGAATCAAAGGTCCATGTAATGAACCATTTCTTATGAATGTCATCATACATGCCCAATGAATTCATTGCTCTATCATAATTTTCCAGATGTTCAGATATATTTCCTGAACCTCTAGAAAATTGTGGGACAGTCTCTCTAAGGAATTTGATGACCTTTGGTGTTTCATAAACAGGCGTCGTTGATTTACGATCTCTGTTTCTGTGTTTGGGTAAACGTCTATGCGATCTGTCTGCTGAAGAGGAATTAGACCCATACAACAGCGCAGATGGCATATCAGTTACATGGCCTTCAGAGTGGATAGTGCAATCACTTTCACTCCCATCACTCTGAGCTTCTTGTTCACTGTCACAATTCTGATCAGCATCAGAATCCTGCCAGTGTACAGAACCATGTCTGTTTTCATTCCTATCATCTTGAATTGGACTCTCCCTCTCAAGTTTGGCCAAGACAGCTTTTTCAAACTGTTCTGCCCAAGATTGCCAAGGTGGCTTGGTAATGTCATGAGATGGGGAATCTTTTTCCATAGGTGATTTTTTAGAATTACTCACACCTTTACTTACAGACTGTTTTATGAAAACCTGGTTTGGTGTGGGAAAATCATAATAAGGAGGGGATTTACAGATAGTCTTTTCTTGCATTTTTGTGCAACTTTTTGGCACAGAATGATGACTACCAACCTCACTGTCTAATTTCTGACTCTCCTTTTCATACTCATCCAATTGCATTTTAAGCTGATTTATTTCCTGTGCATATTTATCCATCAAAGCTTCCATTTCTTTTTCATGATCAGCCTGACGAGTTTTATGCTCAGCAAGTAAATCTTGGTATTTCCCATTTTGAATGCCCAAATCGTCACTGTACGTGTCCAATTTGGCATTCAGTGACTTGTTTTCATCACACACCTTAAGAAGTGCTGTCATAAAGAAAGGCCAAGAGTGTATTATGTACGCCATTTTCCTTTCTATGTTCTTTTGTTCAGCAATTTCTTTAAGATATATGATGATGTGTTCATCAGTTAGAATGGTTTGTTTAGCTTCCCATTCTATGCTTTTCAACCAAACCTCATAGGTTGCATCATTTTTCATATGTTTATGAATATGAACTAGAGCATGTTTTCTTAGGTCTTCAATTATTTCAGTATTATCTGTTACAGACGTATTGCTGGATTCAGCCATATTTCTATACAGTGATTTAATCTCAATACAAAACTCTTTTCTATATCAAGATTAAATTGCATGAATTACACCAATATTATTATTATATATGAAATACAATTTCAACTTAAACGATCTCAGCAGTGCCTCCAATATGTGGGGATATTTATGGGATAATAATAGTAACAGTGAGAATTGCCCACTAATTCAATTCTCAGATCCCAAAGAACGTTTATCGTGTTAAGTGGAATGTATTTCATATAATAATATCACAATGTATAAAAATAGATTTTTATTTATAATGACAAATTAATAATAAACAAATAATATTATGTAACATGCATGACAATAATCAATGAATATTCAGTATAAAATTATATGCAATACAAAGAAATGGGTATTACGTTACAATGGCTAAATAGCATTTCCTGTCAAGAATTATTTATGACTATCTTTAACACAGGCTGAAAGTGAAACTTTTCACAGAAGAACAGAATTCCTCAGAGTGCAGCGTAAGGTCGTAAAGTTTAGCAGACAGTTAGAATAACCCTTTCAATGCTGGCTAGATCTCCTAGGTAGTTAAGATCTATTCTTATGTAATTTTTAAATAAAATAACATTTAAACCAGTTTAAATTCATTTTCTTAAAATCATCCAATAAGAGAATTTACCACATTATATAAGCAGATTTTTAATTTGTCTAAAAGATATCTATCTTAATTTAGAGCAAATCAATACACCTGGATAAAAACAGCGGTATGCTAACACGTGATAATATCACATCAATATATAATTATTCTTAATTCCACCTGCAGAATGGAATGTTTATAACTATATATTCTTAGTTAACTAAGATTTCTTAATATGGAAATCTGACCGTGCTTTATCCAGTCATATATAATGCTATTAATACATTTTAATTAATTTAATTTAATTAAATGAAACCAGTATAATTACCAGTTGAGTAGATATTTCATCCGATTGGTAGTCTCAGGAATTTATTTGGATGTGTCTCTGCATGGAGGTTGGAGTCCCCAAACTTCCAATTCCTCTCTTTTCTCTCCTTTGCATATCTTGCATCTGCCTCCTTCGTCTTTCTCTATCTTCCCTTTGTCTTAACTTTTAAAGGGCCAGACTCTCTGTACGTCATCAGTTGATAACCCAATAGAAGCACTAGAGGTGTGGTTATCTTCCAGATCGCAAATTAGGTATTTGGTCTGTAGAGGGCAGTCTTGTCCCACTAAACATACCTATCCAGGAAAGAGTTAACTTTTCCTGGTGGCTATTTTGACGTCATTTTGGCCTATCTAGATAGTGGCTATAACTTACGTATCCTTCAAAGATCAAAGGGGTTCTTAAATTTTGTCCAGACTATGTGTCTGCAAATCTGCTATAATTTCTGATATGACAGATCATGAACTAAGTTTACCCTTTTCCATACAATGGTACCTTATATGTATAGACAGTTAAATATTAAATTATTTAATCTTCTCTGTCACAATTGTCTGGGTTTAGATTTGATTATATTCTTCTTATCACTTGTTTATACTATGCTATACATTCCTTAGCTCTGGCAAAGAGGCCAGTCTTACAGAAAGAAATCTAGTGTCTTCTTTGTTAACTTGAAATAACAAAATGGAGTCTGGTCTGTTCAGAGTGACTCAGAATATACACTTTTAGTTTCTATCATAGCACAAAATGTCTGCCGATATAAATACTCTGACAACATCCGTGAACATCACATTACTTCTGAAAGACGGCAAAGACCCGACACTGTACCCAAGCTACTGACTGCTCTTGGTCCTCAACGTCAATCTCAAACTGCTTGCCAGTGTTCTGGTCAACTGCTTGGTCCCACTTTTACCTGGCTTGTTGAATCCGGACCAAACGGCTTTCATCCTGGGCCGGGAGGTTCGAGACAACACCATCCGGGAGGTGAACCGGATCTCCATGGCCCGACAATCCAGACACCCAACCTTAATCCTGTCAACAGATGCCGAGAAGGCCTTTGACCAGGTGGATTTGGCATTCATGTTTGAGACATTCTGGACTCTGGGCATAGGACTGAAATACATCACATGGGTCGAGACACTGCTAGACTACGAATTAACGGAGCCCTCTCAAACCCGTTCCAAATACATAACGAGACACGTCAAGGCTGCCCACTTTCACCCCTGCTTTTTGTAATAACCCTAGAGCCTTTCCTAAACAAAATTAGGAACAACATGAACATCCACTGCCTGGAAATAGGTTGCACTCACCACAAAGTCCCCGCCTACGCAGACAACCTCCTATTTACAGTGAGGGACCACACCACATCCTTGCAGGTAATCAAAACAGAATTTGAAATATACGGTCACATCTCAAACATACAAATTAACTACTCCAAATCTGAAATACTGGGCATAACCATCATCCATGGGCAGCGACGGGTACTTCAACACCAATTTCCATTCCGCTGGTGCAACAACCAGATGCGATACCTTGGGGTCTTGCTCACTCCTGATCTGGCAGACCTATGCAATCATAACTTCGTACCCATTCTCAAAGCAGCGGTAGAAGAACTGTGCACCTGGAACTCATACTACATCTCCTGGCTGGGCAGATTGAACGCAGTTAAGATGACCTTACTCCTGAAGCTCCTCTTCATCTTCAAAATGGTACTGAAAAGACATTCTTCACCACCCTACGAGCAGAAATCCACAAATTCATCTGGAAAGGTAAATCCCCAGGCATAGCTCATTCCCAATTGACGCTACCCAAACTCAACGGTGGACTGGCCCTCCCGGACTTAGAAAAAATACTTCCTAGCAGCCCACTTCACAAGAGTCATACGCTGGACCACAGTGTCACAGGACAAGCCCTGGGTGCAGTTGGAAGCAGATAGCACCAAATGCGACCTGCGGACCCTGCCCTGGATCACAAGAGATGCAAGCAAACAATACCAACTCACGAACCCATTTGTGAAAGCCACACTCAAAACCTGGCATCAAAATAGAACTAAATTCTACCTCATGACAGACCCAGGCCCCACGCTCCCTCTGAGAGTGGGGGGCGACAACATGGATTTCCCGGCGGGGGACCAGGGCCCTCTCCCACACCTGACTAAACATAAACCACTTCTTCGCACGACAGACGTGCTCGTCGCACAAATAGGATTAGCCATACAATTAACTCTTACTTGATCTCCCTGTTCTTGCTCTTTGTAATCACTCACACTATTGCTCCATGAATCTGCCAAATCTAACTGTCACATTCTGCTATTTCTCCATTAGTTCAACCTTAGTTCCCCAATTGAAACATGTGTTACCTCTCACTAACCAAACATAGCCAATCAGGCAATTTCAGTGGAGATCACACAGATCACAAAGTAAGCCCTTTGGTGCCAAAACAAGAGCAGAGCAAGGGCAAAAATAAAGGTGGGATTTTTGGACACATGGCACCTTATACTAGGCATCACTGAACCAGGAGATATTCAGTTCTCAATCCCACTCACAGCAGATAAACAAGGGATGGCTTCAAGTGTTTATTGCTTTTTTTTCAATTGATATGGATTGCCCGAGCCTCTATATTTAACCTCTTCCCAATAAACATATCAGTTGTCATGGTACCTGGAATGAGTTAACTTATCTGGTCGTCCCAATGTCTATCTCACTGTGTGTGGCCTTGGGTGTTGGAGTGTTGCGTCACTGATGTCCTGGGTGTCAACGTGTGTTGCAAATGTGCATCGGCCAAGATAGTATTATACTGACACTTCATATCTTTCAGCCAGTTGGTTGGAGGGTTAAAAAATAAAATGTTCTTTAGTCAGCAGGAGTATTAAATCTGTCAAGCTCCTTGGGGATCCTTTACCCACATTGAGATAGTTTGACTTGCAAAGCCCTGAATGTCAGTGCATCACCAAGCAATAATCACTTCTGCAAGGCTTGTACAGTAACATATTTTATGTGCGGGGGGAACAGGGGATGGGGGATTAGTTTACCAAGGCCACTATCCAGTATTGTTCTCCACCATTCAGGATATAGGAATGAGTAAGGGCTATTTTTGGATCCTAACTGATATTCCTGAGGTTTAATCTTGACACTAAGCAATTTAACTTTAAACCATTATATTTTGTGTTTCAGGTTGAGCGAGAGCTGCCACTCAGGTCGCAAAGGGTTAACAACGCTCCAATACCTTATACATACAAAACAAAGAATATAAGAACGTTATACATTGTACCTTATGCATTGGCTTAACCCAGCACTTAATAACAGGAAACATCAAACATTGGCCACATTAAAGAGACAGTTTGACAATTGTACAGCTAAATAGCATTGAGGGGTTTTTCTGACCTACAAGCGTAACTAACGTTATGGTTTATACTGCTTTCTACTCCACCTGGTAAATCGACCTTTCTGTATGCAGTTTATAAATTATTGAACAAGTAGGTAGTAGAAGTAATTAGCTATAAAATGTTTTTCAATTGCTTTAATTCCTAGAAAATAATTACAGTACTGGAAAAGATGGCATTACCATTGTGGATAAATTACATATTGCACAAATGTTATTTTCTTTTCATTAATAATGCTTTATTAAACAATATGGGAAATGTGTAATGTGTATATAGTTAAAATAGTCTGGTTAAGCACTAGTGGACCTACTTCAAAATGTACCAACCAATGGTAACTGATTCAATTCAATTAAATTCTAGATCCAGCTTGTATGGAGCACGTCATGGGACATGTCTAGATCCTACGAAAAATGAATGCTCACTGCTGAGGAATCTCTCCAG
>OW240919.1:62262181-62293678 GCA_933207985.1 Pelobates cultripes
TAGTAATGCACCAGATCTTACAAGGCAGAAGATTGTAATGGCATGTTGTGACTTTGCCTAGTTATTAAAAAGAAGGTAATTATAAAGTATAACATCAGATTAGGTCATTTTAACTCTCTCAGGGATATTATGCTTAACATATTTCTTAATCGTCTTTCATAAGACTGTTTATTCACATTCTATGTTAAGTGTATATGTTTGGCATGTAATTTCTTGAATTACCATAAGAATCATAAATAAGTTGTCATTAAACAGGTGGTGTGTTAGGCAAGGAAGCCTTGCCAAAATGGATCAGAAAATGGATCAGATTGGAAGGAGATGTTTAAATATCGCTGCTGACGTGTCCCTTTTCTAAATAACAGAAAATCCTGTCAGTCGAAATCACACAGTTGGTACTGTATTGCCTTTCAGATCATGCACAGAGCATGGTATTTGGTTGAACTATCCCTTTCAGTTTAAGATTTAATTGTTGGGGCAACAAGCTATTTTTGGGCATACAGGAAAAATATAGGGTATATATAGAGTATATGGTCATAGCGTCAATCGCACCTGAATATCATCATTTCTGTACAGCAGAAATTCATCACAGAAGCCTCAATTTAATATTTTTGATTACGTTTTTCAAATGATCACAATCTTTTAGAAACAACTATTAAATTATGTATCTGCAAAAATGACAATATACGTTAATGGTGACTTTTGCAGAGAAATCATTTGAAAGGATGTTCTAGCATTGTGACCATTTAAAAAGCTTATCCAAAAAATAAATGAAGTCATAGCCCTTTCTGTTCTGCATTGTACGAAATCCAGCAATTGCAATGCATGTGCCATAGTTCCCAACGCACATCAGTGAGCTGGTCTCGCCACTGGAAAATAGGTAAAAAAAATGTTTGATGAAACAGTTGAGGCATTATATCATCCTCAAAACAGGAACATTCCAATGTTAGAAATAAATGCAGTTATCGACGACAGACACCAAATATGCACACAATTGATATTAGCCAGCCTTGACCTCTCAAACCCAACTAACAAATGACACAACAAGGGGTGGAGTTACAACGGCTTTAACTCTTTAAATACATATAGACTTAAAGCACTATGACCACTTCAAATCGCTGAAGCGATTAAGGTGCTTGGGGTAACCCTTTAAGTATTTGAATTACTAAAGAATGTAATGGATAAATTTAATTTTTTGACTTTTTATATTTCTTATTTCCTAAAATCGGCCAATATAACCATCTCAAATATGTGACACTCATTTGATGATGTATCTCTTCTATTTTCAAAATGGACTTTTCAAGTTGGCCGCTAAAAAAAATTGTTGCCCAATTTTGACCGGTACCGTTACTTTAATATGTATCCTTGCTTCTTCTTAAAAACAACAAACAAAAACAACCCATATCTCATGAGAATGTCAAACAAGAAACAAAAAGCAATGATTATGAGGTGTGAGTATTTCTACAAGGACACTGCGGGTGTTTAAATGTAATATTTGTTTCTTTATAGAACTGGAAGGAAAAGCAGATTTTTGAAAGCAACAGTCTTTTCTCACCTCTCCATCACGAGCAGCGTTTGGGACTAGAAACAGAGCAGGCTCACATTTGCAATGCAAGTGCACAAAGACCAGAAATAAACAGTGCCCTTCTCCCCCCAGAGATCAGCAGAGCCATGTTTAGACACGCTGCAGACAAGATGACATAGGGCCCTTAGATATTGCATATTAAATTATAGTTTCACGTGGAAATAGTACGTTTTGTGCTCTGTTGATTCAGAAATAACATTGGATATTGTTTCAGAACACCATAGTAGTTGTTTGCAAGAACTAATACATTTCTTAACAATGCCTCTATATGGTAGCAATTATAACAAAGATTATAAAAGTATAAACTAGGCTCAGAGATTTGTTTTGGGTCGCACTGTAATTCATCCACATTTGGACCAATTGGGTGTTTAGCGGAATTCCTGAATGTTGCTGATTTCCTGAATATACCTGAATTACAGACTAACTGAACTGCACAATGCCAATTATGTTTGGGGGTTGTCAATACTCTGTTGCGCCAAAAAGAATGGTGATTGATAGGGACTGCACAGATGGTGTAAACATACAAGATCCCGGGCACTCACTCATTCACTAAATGGCAATTACAAAACACATAACCCGGACAAAAATAATGGAGGTTTAGTTACAGTATATCATCATCATACATTGCATAAGCCTGCCACAGTGCCAATGTACCCCATTTTTGGCAAGTTCTATCCTAGCACAAAATGGCTGCTCTTACAAGTCATTTCCTAGCAACCTAATTGCTGCTCTTATGAGATGAATCTACTTACTTAGGAAATGATTCCTTCTAGGACTCTCTGCAGGTCAAGGTGAAATAGGTCCCTGGAATGAGGCACCTTTAACTATTAACGTGTTTGTGTTCAATCTGACGTCCTTCTCTTACTTAACCATACTGAGTATTTGGTCCTAGTAGATATGGTCTTAGTAGCTTACCTCAATCCATCTTTCCACCTTCCACTACTTTATGTCCACACCTCTCAAGTGTCCTTAGGAGAGAAAGTGACCAAAACACCTCTCTCCCTCTTTTCTATTCTAATGACTCTCTTTTCTAGGAGCTCCATATTACATAAATTTATCAGAACAGCTCCACCCATGGCAACCCCCCTCAACCTTAAAATGAATGTGTCCATTTGAAATGTTTGGAGGTATGCATGTCTGGATGCTTCTAGCTCCTTACTAGTACTATCCAGAGGCGTAACTAGAAACCACGGGGCCCCAGTGTGAACATTGCCCTGGGCCCCCCCTCATATGTCTACCTCTCACCTCATACATCCCAGCCCCTCCATACGTCTAGCCCCTACCCCATATGCCCCTTCCCCCCCCACACATGCAGACAAACAGATACACATACAGACACACACATAGACACACACAGACATACACATACAGGCACACATACATGTAGACACACACATACACACACAGTCACAGACACACACATACATACAAACATACGTACACATACATAAAGACACACAAACACACACACACATACATACACATAAACACAGACACATACACACTGAAACCCATACATACAGACACACACACATACATACACACACATGTAGACACACACACACACACACATACAAACATACACATACATACAAACACACAGACACATACAGACACATAAGTTTCCATCTGCAGTTTTCTAACAGCATGGGCCACTCGATGGGCCCCTTAACGTGCGGCCCTGGCCGTTCTACCATCTGCAGTTTCCTAACAGCATGGGCCACTCGATGGGCCCCTTAACATGCAGACAAGGGCTGCAACACATGGCGGCGGGCATCCGTTCTCAGGGGTCCACAGGGCGGCCGGGTCCCCTGGAGTGACGGGCCCAGTCGCAGCTGCAACGCCTGTGACCATGGTAGTTCCGCCACTGATACTGTCTCTCACCACAGACAAATGGACTACTGGCTCCCCAACGACTCATTCTCACTAAACCCTTTATACCACAGCTCGAGCTGCAGCTAGATGAGTAAATGGATATCTGTGAAATAGTGACAGCCTTTTTTGTAAAATATGCATTAACTATTCACAAACAAAAAAAGATTTTGCATTAATTTCATTCAATTCTTTTACTTTTTTTTTTTTTTTTTTTTATCCTTCTCTCCTTGTCCTCCATTCCACTCCTGTGTCCTGAACCACAAGGCATGGGCAACATATACACAAGTTAGCTGTATGTTTATGCAGCTATTACATGTAAACTTGTTATTTTTTCCCTGTGATTTCTGGACATTTAAATGTTCTGTGTGTTCAGTGTTTTCCACTTGTCAATTTTCTCTTATGTTAAATGCTAATGCACTATGTAACATGCATTGCTTACTGCAGTTATGGGGGAAATAAATAGAGGTTGAGGGAAGGAGTTATGTAGGTTAAGTACACTGAAAACATAAGTTTAAACGTAAAGGAGGGAGGAAATTATGGGATTCAGAAGAGGAAATTTGAAGTAAAAAAAGGGCAGGAAGGCTGAAAAGGAAGGGTGAGCGAAGGGATATGATGCATAGTGAGGAAACAAAGAGGGATGAAAGCTTAAATTCAGGTCTGATTACAGTAGGACAATCTGTAATAGTCCTATTTGGTCAGGCTTGGGGCAACATTAATCTTAAACACGTCACTTGTGCTGACCCATATATCTATATCGGGGTACTGACAGCCAGGGAGCCTGCAAAATGAGAGCGGATTCAGTCACTCAGTTGTCTCCTCTGAAAGACATACTAAGAATTTCTCCAGTGAATTTATTGAGTAAAACCAGTTCCACAGAACCAATTAGCACCTTGCAGGGGACGCCCAGGAAGGCTGATGGGGCCATCCATCTTCTGTCCACTTAACTGGTTAGCATTTGCTGGTCACATTTGTCACCGTCTTACACAAGCTGCATTTCACAACAGCAGTTGTCCCTTCAAAGGACCTTAGAATGTGGCACAATACATAAAAAAGAATGAAGGAAATAGAATGATAGAACGATAGATAGAACCACAAACAGACGGACAGATAGATAGATAGATAGATAGATAGACAGATAGATTATTATCAAAATATATTGTCATTATGTTAAATGTGTAGTTTAGTGTACTTCAAAGATACTTTATTCATCATCCTGAATTAAAAAAAAAAAAAACAAGTCAGATGTCCACACAAATAGCAGATATTACCAGCAATATAAAAACCCTTTGCAAAACTGTAGGAGCAGCTCTGCCTTAAAATGATCTCTGACGTGCACTCATTGTTAAGAAGTGTGTTCTGTTTTTAGAGAGTGAATCTCACACCTCAATGCTTTTTTAGAAACAGGGAATTATTTCTTACTGTGCTTTTTTTCTTCTTTCAAAAGTGAAACTAAATAAATAAGTAAAGTCATTACTGGAGAAAATTGACCAAGATAAAGAAAAATGCAAATGTCAAATAGCACAAACTCACCACTCTGGCATTTAAAGTTTTTTTGCGTGTGTGTGCGCACATGTACATGTACATAACTGCGTGAGTGTTCATGTGTGCAAGTACAATGGTTTATATCAATATATCAAAAATTTAATAGTGTATGTGTCCAATAATTCATTCATGATCTAATATATGATTCTAAAAATTAAATAGTGTGTGTGTGACATAATTAATTCATGATCTCTTCACTAGTCCCATTGAACCATTTCTAAATCCAACCCATAGTGGGGGAGACATCCCAACTCAAGTTCAGTTCAGTTAATGTAGTCTGTGGCGTACCAGGTTACATTTCTGATTGGCTGCTATATTTTAACTGTTGCCGAATCTGCACACCCACCACTGTACCATGATACCTTGACCACTGTTCCCTGAAGCCTCATACTTTTGTCTCTGTCCAAAAGTCCACCTTGTGAATGTTCCCTGTATCAGTCAATTCACACATTGGAGACATTTTAGGCTGCATGTAGTGGGTATAAAAAAAAAAAACAGGGATACGCAAATGCCTTCTGAATACGGTAAGTTTTTAAAACCCTTAAACGTGAGCAGTTTCTACTCAATCATACTGATACTGTATTAGGGAAACGTTTTTTTTTTTTTAATTTCTTTTTTTAACCAGTGTCAAGCCTTATTCTGTAATTGTTCTGCGCTTTTATAAAAAAAATCTGTTTTTCAAACAGCTTGAAAATCTCAAACATCACAAAGGTGCCAAAGGGAAAAAAAAAGAAGGGAACATGGATCTTGAAGAGTAAATTCAGTAAGAATTATTAAAACCTGTCGTTGCACTTATGCTTTGCTTCTCTTGGATAACCTGAGCCCAGAGTATTAATGATTGTAAAAATATCTGTTCTATTACAGTAGATTCTTAACTAATCCACATCCAAAGGATTAGAAGTGCATTGTAGTATTATAGGGGTTAATAAAAAAAAAAGGTTCAGAATAGAAGCACAACACCAAAATGAACAGTAAGAGGTGAGTGATGTAAAATATATGAGCTGTCAAAGGGAGAGAGTCACAGACTCAGCCGGAATTACTGCAAAGAACAGCGGAGTGGATGAGACCTGTCACCCACTGTGCAGTATGTCACTAATGCTGGGTGACAGAGACACCTCTAATCAACTCCGCTGAAGTGATCTGCACTACAGCAGGGAGGCCAGAAACTCAGTGTGATAATTACTGTGTAGCAATGTACATATACAGTATACATCAACTTTCTGTCTGGAATGGAAGTCCGACAGACAGACACAGATAGACAGATAGGCAGACATGCAGATAGACAGACAGACAGCCTGACAGACAGACAGTCTGACAGACAGACAGACAGACAGACACATATAGACAGATAGGCAGACATGTAGATAGATAGATAGATAGATAGATAGATAGATAGATAGATAGATAGATAGATAGAATAAATCAAATAGACAAAAATTTGGGACAATCAAGTTTAATTGCACTACTAATATGACAACACCTGTCACTTTTTCCACTGACAATGGTACAAATCATCCTAAGGGTGAGGCAAGGAGCATCAGGGATTTGGTCAGCTACGTGTTGCATAGCAGAGATCTTTACAAATAAAGGTCATCATATCATTTACGCATTATCTTCTGTCAAGTGGAGTAAATAATGAAAATGAGACGATCGTGCAGCATACAGGTGTGTATTTTTTACATTGCTTCTATTAACTGTAGCTAGCTGTGATGTGTTCTGGAATTGTTACATGACGTGCCATTCTTTATGTGTATGATTCATTGAAAGTTTTGTTTTAGACATGCAAAAAATGATGATGAAAATTTCTACTCATATCTTACAACCTCAGTCTATAAAAGTGTCAATTTCTCTCAGAAACTTGCACTTTTATAAATAAATTATGGAACTCCTCTGTGGCTCCCCTAAGCTAATGGAAGTGGCAGGCACGCTCTGCTTGACACACCACCCCCAACATCTTCGGCTCATCCAGCTACTCCATAGACCTCAGATCAGACATGCATGCACACAAAATAGTGTACATGCGTGCATGAGAATGTTAGTCTAATCCAGGGGGAATGAGAAGGGTTTGCAAAGACTGCAGTTCATAAGAACTGCACCTTTTGCAAGCTTTTTTAAGCTATACCCCCAATGAATACAAACATGAAAAATGCATGCTTGTATTCATTGGGGGAATATATATTACACAACAATGTTGATTTAAAGAAAAATCAGTCTTGAGTGTTCCTTTAAATTTGAAATCCACTTTGTATTCACTTACTTTGTTAGTCACCTGCAGCTCGCAGGGTCAGACTAGACCAAAAGGAGCCTTGACAAGGGACTGAGTAGGGCTAGACTGTTAGTTGTCAAGCAGGATGTTACAGGAAGGAGTTGGTAGGTTATAAGTAGTGATCATTTAGGTTCAAGAGGCCATTTCACTTTTGAAATGTGTTCTACCTACTCTGTCTGAATTCTCTGTCATAGCCATGGACAGGAGCTTACTAGATATTTAAGTGATTCAGGCCTGGTTGATCACTGGTGGCAATGATTGGTGGGTGGTTCTTGTTGCCCTCCCCAAATTGGTTTTCGGCGGGACACATTTATGTCTTGGAAAACAGGGGGTGTGGCAAACATAGCCACTTCAGATTATGCTGTTATATGTCTACAGGTTGTCCTAGAAAAGCTGGTCCAATTCTGTTAGTTTATGTATTCGCCTATACTTGTAATAAAGAGCATTCGTATGCTAACGGCCGAAAGCCGCTAGCATTCATATGGTAGTTTCACGAACAGTGACTTTCCATACTGTTCGTGAACCGAACAAAGTACCGAATGGGAGCCCACACACAGGGGGTCGTGTGTCTCCCATTAACCGGTTGCAACATTGTATCAATCGGCTGCTAATTGATTTCCCGGGTGGCCGTCGTTCGGCTATCGACCACGCGGCGGTGGCCATCTTGGATTTCTTTTTAGCCCAGCGGTGTTTGGTCGTCGAGTGCCTGGACTAAAATCGGCCACTCGACGGTACGAACACCGCTGGACTTCCAGGCCGTTTGGTAGCGCCGGTCTTTGGGTACTTTCTTCCACCCTATGTATTCGTGACTTTCTGAAAAGTTGGCGGTAAAATGTATTTCGTGCAGCTTTCGGTTATTTATGCTGGGATCTGAGCGGTACTTTCCCAAAGTGTGCGCTCAGACCTCAGCTATCTGCCGAACGGTCATTCGGTAAAATGGCACGAATAAAGTATAAGTTACAGATTTTTGTGTGAAAAGCCGGTTCTGCTGTACGGAGGGATAATTCACTTAACAAGATATTCTTGTGGGAGTAGCCCTCTCGTACAGCAGTGCATGGTGGGAGAAATGTCCTGCATGTTCAGTTCCCCATGTAGTCCCCTACTGTACAACCCCTGCAAAGTGAATAAGGAAACCCCTTGCATGGGGAATCACATAAATACTGGAGCTTGTGAATAAAATCATAAGTTGACTCCCAGAACTGTGTTTTGTCCGGATACTGGGGGATTTGGGATATTGCCTTCATTTTCAGCGCTTTACTTGGATTACTTTCTGTACCAGCGGAGATATTGGGATTTAATATTGCAGCTCCGCTACAGGGGGGTTTTGGTTAAGTTACATGTTAACTTAATATGCTTTAAGCTTTATGCATTGTCCATGTTAACACGCCTATTTTAAGTACAGGTTTTGCAGGAAAATGATTTTCAATAACTCTGTCACTTCCTTCCAGAGCTGGTTGCCAGTATGAGAGGAGCCCAGTCGTGCACAACTGGTTCCCTGAAGACTCATTGCCTTTGAGTGGCCCTAAGTGCACGGGCCACCCAATGAGCCCGCTTGCGGACCAGTGGAGCCTCACCGGTGGCAGCTCTGCTGCTGGATTGACAGACAGGCAGGCAAGCAGACAAACAGACATATTGTACAAATTATACTACTGACAAGTAGTAAGCAATGCCATGCTATGTAAATCCCCAAAACGTGGAAGCTTTCTTATTGGGGAGCATGCTGAATTTGATATATTGTTTTAATTGATTTCAGCAGTGGTTCTCATAGAAACATAGAATGCAACGGCAGATAAGAACCATTTGGCCCATCTAGTCTGCCCAATTTTCTCTTCAGTATATTACTTGTAGACATGTCATGATTCCCTTTTATTCCAGACATTTGGTCCTTAAGGGGTTAAGATTCTACATTGTAATATCTTTTAATATCCTATAGGTATACCTAACGCAACTTTAAAGGAACACTATAGCGTTATATAGTTATATACAGGTTACACCCTCCTGTGTGCCATAAAATTAGTGAAATAAAAATGTCTGCTGCCTCTCACCTCTCCACTTCCTGACACGTTATAGAGGAGGCATGGCATTCTGCATGATGATCCAACCAAAAGCTCCTCATAGACGAGCATTAGGAACCTCATGCACGTAAGCAGAAAGCGCAAACTTCCCAATAGAAATTGTATTCATTGGGCTTCTGTGTCAAATTACCAAGTTTTACTTGGTCAGTGTGCTGCAAAAGTGCCTCTAGTGGCTGTCAGGTGGATTTTACAATCTGCACTGTTTGAACATTTAAAGGGTTGAAACCGTCTGAGATCAAATTTTTGATATGTCCAGCATTTTGATTACCTGCACTTTAAAGATGGCCACCTCCGTGTAGCAAGACTAAGCCATGCAAGAGGTGTAGAGGTACATGGATGCATTACACAATAAATAACAATATTACACAGAAAGGATATAATGCATGCCATGTCTTATTTTCAAAAAATAACAAAGTGATGAGTTTTCTTATAAGCAAATGAATTTGGAGTTAGTCTTCTACTCGACATCTCTCAACATTCAGTGCAATACAAGAACCATGATGCATTCTAACACATTGCTTGTTCTTATTACAGGCATCATTTTCACTTTGACTGTGTGCAGTGTTTGTTTTCCCTCAATGCTTTCTCATACTCAAAGAATCACTACCTGTTCATTCACTGCCCGCATCACGTAATTTCCCTCAAGGACTCATCATAGGCAACACATATCTATCTGCTCACATTCTATTATTATCTACTATGCATCGAGTGATTGTCAACGATCTCCACACATTCTGCAGGCTTTACTTTTTGTTTATATTCTTGATCCCATGCTGCTTGCTCTTTAGTTTGTACAGGGAGTGCAGAATTATTAGGCAAGTTGTATTTTTGAGGATTAATTTTATTATTGAACAACAACCATGTTCTCAATGAACCCAAAAAACTCATTAATATCAAAGCTGAATATTTTTGGAAGTAGTTTTTAGTTTGTTTTTAGTTTAGCTATGTTAGGGGGATATCTGTGTGTGCAGGTGACTATTACTGTGCATAATTATTAGGCAACTTAACAAAAAACAAATATATACCCATTTCAATTATTTATTATTACCAGTGAAACCAATATAACATCTCAACATTCACAAATATACATTTCTGACATTCAAAAACAAAACAAAAACAAATCAGTGACCAATATAGCCACCTTTCTTTGCAAGGACACTCAAAAGCCTGCCATCCATGGATTCTGTCAGTGTTTTGATCTGTTCACCATCAACATTGCGTGCAGCAGCAACCACAGCCTCCCAGACACTGTTCAGAGAGGTGTACTGTTTTCCCTCCTTGTAAATCTCACATTTGATGATGGACCACAGGTTCTCAATGGGGTTCAGATCAGGTGAACAAGGAGGCCATGTCATTAGATTTTCTTCTTTTATACCCTTTCTTGCCAGCCACGCTGTGGAGTACTTGGACGCGTGTGATGGAGCATTGTCCTGCATGAAAATCATGTTTTTCTTGAAGGATGCAGACTTCTTCCTGTACCACTGCTTGAAGAAGGTGTCTTCCAGGAACTGGCAGTAGGACTGGGAGTTGAGCTTGACTCCATCCTCAACCCGAAAAGGCCCCACAAGCTCATCTTTGATGATACCAGCCCAAACCAGTACTCCACCTCCACCTTGCTGGCGTCTGAGTCGGACTGGAGCTCTCTGCCCTTTACCAATCCAGCCACGGGCCCATCCATCTGGCCCATCAAGACTCACTCTCATTTCATCAGTCCATAAAACCTTAGAAAAATCAGTCTTGAGATATTTCTTGGCCCAGTCTTGACGTTTCAGCTTGTGTGTCTTGTTCAGTGGTGGTCGTCTTTCAGCCTTTCTTACCTTGGCCATGTCTCTGAGTATTGCACACCTTGTGCTTTTGGGCACTCCAGTGATGTTGCAGCTCTGAAATATGGCCAAACTGGTGGCAAGTGGCATCGTGGCAGCTGCACGCTTGACTTTTCTCAGTTCATGGGCAGTTATTTTGCGCCTTGGTTTTTCCACACGCTTCTTGCGACCCTGTTGACTATTTTGAATGAAACGCTTGATTGTTCGATGATCACGCTTCAGAAGCTTTGCAATTTTAAGAGTGCTGCATCCCTCTGCAAGATATCTCACTATTTTTGACTTTTCTGAGCCTGTCAAGTCCTTCTTTTGACCCATTTTGCCAAAGGAAAGGAAGTTGCCTAATAATTATGCACACCTGATATAGGGTGTTGATGTCATTAGACCACACCCCTTCTCATTACAGAGATGCACATCACCTAATATGCTTAATTGGTAGTAGGCTTCCAAGCCTATACAGCTTGGAGTAAGACAACATGCATAAAGAGGATGATGTGGTCAAAATACTCATTTGCCTAATAATTCTGCACTCCCTGTATTTTAAATAATTCTGCATGTATTTGCATGTTAATATTTATTCATCCTATTAATACGTTACCGCAGTTGTTGTGTTCTTATTGGGGGGGCACAGAGTTCCCCCTCCCACCAGAAAAGTGGGAATGCTGAAGGGACTGCCCCGTGACAGGTGTCTGCTCTGCGTGCAGAGCGGGCCCTGTATTGATGCTAGAGCCAGGATGTGACATTACCCCAGCCCTAGTAACAGTACAGAGCAGAAGACAGGTGGGAAATCAGTACAGAGACTAATCTAGCTGCAAATCACAGAATGAAGTTCCACTCCAGCTTGTGAATAAGAAAAGGGAGGCTGGCTGGGCCTTACTGTGAAAAAACTAACCCCTACCCAAGAAAATAATAAAGAAAAAGTGTGTACGTGTGAATTAATGTGTGTGTGTGTGTGTGAGAGAGAGAGAGAGTCAGAAAGTTAGATATTATATATATATATATGAATTAAAAAAATGTGAAGTTCTAGAATGATTGATTGTAATATATTTCCTTTTGCCAACTTGTATTAATGAAAAATGGGGAGCTGATGTCATTTTAAGTTGACTCACCAGGCAGGGAGAAACCTTTCTAATGAAAGGCATTTTGAAAAGAGGGGGAGCAGCAGCAGGACTCAGACATAGGAGGCACTAATAATTAGAGATACCTAAGATCTACTAAATAGTGAAGGATGCACAGAGTACATTAACACTCACACTACATACACTTATCCACACTCCATATCACACAGCACTAGAGCAATGAAACTCACAAGAATGTGCAGCACACTGAAGGATTTAGATTCCACATGGCTCTAAGCGGGTTACAGGTGTGTGCACCTCACCCCCTTAATTCTTTACATAGGGATGGTGAATAGGGCTAGGGCAATCCATGATTTCAGGGTCCCTGTCAAGCCTTTTGAGCATAGGCAACGGCCTAAGGTCACTTTATGGCTATTCCTGCTCTGATAAAGTAGGTATGAGTGTATCACAGAGCTCCCCAGCTCTAAAACTCCCAGCAATGTGCACTGTGTATGAATGTGTCACAAAGCTCTATGGCTGTAAAACATACAATGTGCATCTGTTTGGGCGATAAACTGTTTAGGTGTATCACAGAGGTACACAGCAATAAAACTCACAGGAATGTAAGTATGAGTGTATCGCAGAGCTCTATGGCTGTAAAACATACAATGTGCATCTGTTTGGGTGATACACTGTATAGGTGTATCACAGAGGTACACAGCAATAAAACTCACAGGGATGTGAGTAATGTGGTGGCTGTGAGTAATGTTCAGTGGCTTTGGCTCATGTATGTGATGACTGTGCATTATTTTTGTGTGTGGTGGCTATGTGTGAAAAGTATCATGTTGCCAGATCCTGTAAATGATCACACATGAACCCAATGTTTCTTTATGAGAAGCATTAACTTGGATTGAGATCATGAAACATAATTTTCTCATAGAGAGCGGAGAGGCTGCAAAGACCAGACTGTCCCAACCCTGTAATAACGGTAAGATTAATGGATTTTTTTCACTATTTTTAAAGGGGAGTTTAATCTAATAGAAGATATGAAGGATGTAATAATATATATATATTTTAGATATGTGGCCCATGCCCACTGAATCACTACAGTGTTCATTTCCTCACATCACAGATGTGATTGTTGAGATCCCCTTTCAGATTGATGCTAAGTGTAACGGTGATGACTCTCTCATATAAGAGTGTTTCACATTCCAGGCAATAAATCAAGCCATCCCCGCTGCACTTATAATAACAGTAATTGCACCGGTGTCAGAGGTTTACACACTCCTGTGAGTTATTCATATTACAAACTGTAAAAAACTAAGATAGCATGTATGAGTATGGAATAAATAAGTGAAAATGTAAGTACCTGATAAGATTATGGATAAACTAGAAAGCAATTAAGGTATTAACATGAATGTATAATTTAGGTCAATTTAAAATGTATATCTATCTTTAACTCAATTTAACCTTTGCTCATGAAGAAGACATTTGTGTTACTAAAACTCTCCCAATAACCAAAAAGTTGTCTCTTCCTAAAGGAACAATAATCTGTATTCTCAATGTTAAAGTGTTCCTGTCCCTAGAAGTAATTGTCCCCCAACTTTTGGCAAATAAAAGGTTGAAACCCCTTTTTTTTACTCATCTTGATCAGGTTTCAAGGGTCCCTCAGTGCTTCTGACCTCTCCTTCCCAGAGATGAGAATTGGATTTGAGAGGTCGCTATGCGCAAATGTCAACTTTCCCGTAGGAAAGCATTTAATCAAGTTATATTCGATTAGTGCAGTGGAAGAGGTAGACTTAACCCTTGTGTGTAGGTAGTGAGTACCATGTAGTGCAACACCAAAATCCCCCATTCCATCCACCCTCTTTACAATGAAAACTTGAGACATACTTGTGGTATAAAATAGGCCACAGCTTTATTTACACTTGAACATATTAACATAATATAATATTTAACTTAATTCGTCCTTGCAAATTCGTCCCACCGATAATCCCGATTCCTCCTGGGGCCTGTCCTCCCCCCTCGTCCTAACCACCAACTGGCCTCCAACTTGGCCTTACCATTCCACAATGCCAACCACTAGCCATCATTTGGCTCAGTGGGCATGTCTGTTTATTCAAACCATGCTCCAGAGGTTAGGGGAGGGATCAGCCCCGACCTTCCTTCTTCCCCATGTGCTCCTGATCCCGCCCGCTGTGAAAATAAACTAGTGCGTCCCACTCAAAAATGCGGTGGCACACTGCAAGACCCCCGATCCGCAATACAAACTGAAAAATCCACTCGTTCAGTTTGATCCTACAGCGCTCTATTGCCCTTTGGTCGCAGGTGCACTTTCATTAGTTGCACACCTACAACCTTCGACCACACGAGGCAGTCTTTCGGGAACAAGACTACCAAGCGCGCAAGATCCTGTTTGATTATGTTCCCCAACCCCCACACCAGACAAGTGCCCAAATCATTACACCTCAAGTGTATTACCACCACATCCGGAACACCCAGGAGCTCTGACAATTGAACCAACTCTGTAAGTAACTGTACCCAGCACATCTCCAGAGTCATCCACTGGACATTCGCAACCACCGCAGAAGGGCAAAGATAATTTCCGCCAGGGCAAACCCTTGGCCGATGATGGGCCCAGTATATGTAAGAGTGTCCGATTAGCCAGACCCGTCAGATGGACCCTGAAGTGAAAACACAGGGGAAAACGCAATCAGCCCAGATGGGCACACGCAAGACCTGAAACGCCTAGATTCCCACCTACCAATCCTACGAATATCTTGCTCAGAGAAGCCCAAGCGGGATGCCTCCGACGCCACCGCAATGTGGAAGGAATGACCTCCAAATTCGTTCCCCGGAATGCCCAGCGCCTCCAAAGCCAAACGAAAGACCCAGATGAATTGGAACCTGGTTAAGAAACCCCCATCTGCATGAATCAGGAACAGCCTGGACCCCATGGGCAGGGCCAGATTAACAGGCCAGTGGGCCTGGTGCTGACAATTATGACGGGCCTAATTACAGAATCATATTGACCAAAAACACTAAAACACTCCCAAGCGTCATGTATCTGATGGAGATGGTGTTGGAGAGAAAGAAAACAGCAGCTATAAGAAAACACATACCCTGTGCTAATCTCCCTCTAATTTATGTTTTTATCTTTCAAGTAAATCTATAACCCCTAACAGCAATGTTCAGTCAAGCAGGAAGTCAATGGGCACGGTAAAAGGGTGTGCCACTGACACAAATCACGTAACCTCCCAAAAGGGGCGGACATGCCCAAAAAGAGGACATGTCTGCCCAAAGAATTAGAAGGCCAGCCTGGCATGAATGCATGTCAGACTGCCTGCCAATCATGCAGCTGGCCAACTAAGGGCATACTATGCAGACAGCTCCCTGAGCTTGGCATAAATGCATCTAATGATGCCCTCGCTCAATGCTTTCTAAGGACTGTCCCCTAGCACTCGCTGGTTCACTTGTCTCCTTACCTTCTTACTAGCAGGTAGTTTTTTTTTTTTTTTTTTAAATCAATGGGCATATTCCATGGGCCTGGGCCTGGGCCTGGAGCTGCAGCTCCATCAGCCCCTATGTTAATCCGGCCCTGCCCATGGGCGAATGGAACAATAGCGCTGGTAACAAGAAACGGGACACGCTATGGACTCGGGAATCACTCGAAGGGAAACCCAAATCCTCCGGCCTAAAACATTGATCTAAGACTGTCGTCACAAAAAGCGTACCAGCCTCTCCACGCAGGAGACATCCTGAAACCAAATACCACCCGTCACCTGCTTACGAGGACAAACCAATTCCCCCACCCGCAAGGCACCAAAAAATGCAAAGGTAAACACAACATGAAACAATAATACTTCAAATGCGGAAAAGCACACCTGCAGCAGAACCGACAAAATCCCCAACAGCAGAGCCCCCAACACCGGCCGACAAGAATCAGCCACCCAAGACCCCTTCTGCCCACCCCGCATAGCCAAGATGACCATGACATCTGGCACTCTGGTTAACGTGAACCAGAAGTTCAAGCCAGACAACTTTGCAGGAGGCTCTGAATCTGAGTGTCTCCTGAGTGAAAACCACCGAGCGCTTGTTCAAAGTTCAACCATTCCCCCTATGACTTACCGTAGCGAGCCCAGACGGCATCCGAGACAGAGGACCGGATCCATGCCCTTACTCACTCAGCCCAAGGTACCACATGTCCGTCGGGCCTCATTGTGGCTTTCCATCTCGTGGCCACACAATGCCCGTCCAGCAAGAATTGTGAGGGAGTTGGGGCAGCCAGAGCAGGAAGCGTTGCAGCTGGACGGCTCACGGCCGCGTGTGGAACGGTCCACAAGCCCAAAACAGGGCTGCTACTCTGCCCCCAGGCACGGTGCGTGAAGGACTGAACTGGGTCGAGGCCGTGCCCACCAGTGCGGGATGCCTTGACCACCGGAGGCAATGGCGGCAACCACTTCGTGCTCCAGCTGAGCCAGCAGGTGCTGGCCACCGTCAATCAGGGCCTCGGCCCTGAGGGCAATAAGAATATTCTCAATATCCATCAGGCTGACCTAAGAGCACAGATAACGGCAAGGGAAAGCTGTTACCATGCTGGAATTTTAAAATGGCTGAGGTAAGGGGGGAAAATGCCTGCCTATATATACCACAGCCTCCCTTCCGCCCAGTTACACTTACACTTTCCCACACTCACACATGCCCCTTATCCGCCCAACCTTTGGCTGTGGAATGTAAATATTGAAGTTTCTAAGAAAGGGAACAGGGATGCTGTGACAGAACCATCTGCCTGCTTGTATTTTAGTTGCATTCGTCTGTTTGTATCCCGTTCGTATGAATGGCTGTTTTCTATAGCCCAGCCATTCGAATTACTTTTTTCCCGAACAAACCTGCCGAACGGACGGCCACCCAGGAGAGAAGTGTGCTGCTGGTTAACCTATTGATCCCAATTAGAACGTTGTGGTTAACCGCAGACACTTCTCAATTAAACCGAATTCAGGGTGGTCGTCGTTCGTATGTCGACCACGAGGCAGCGGCCATTTTAAACCACGTGAAATCCCAGCGGTGTTTGGCACTTTTTCTGCCGAACACCGCTGAAACAACGGAACGCCTGGCTGTCTCCACGAAAGCATACGAATACCGGCCGTTCGGGAGGTTTGGAGCATACGAAAAGCCTTAACCCAGATAGCCTTCCAATGGAGTCATTCGTATACCGAAAGACTGCAAGAACTTTGACTCCATGGCGATTGAACTATGTGTGTGGAATCTGAGCGCTATTCGCTAATAATATGCACTCAGATCCAGGCTATCTGGGGATATGTGATACGAATAGGAAATGTTCGGTTATTTTAAAGTTATGTATTTTTATGTCTTTTATGATGTTGTATTTAAAATGGCGACTGGCTTCGTCATGGAGATAATTGAGTTACTCGGTAATTATCTCCAGGGCAGAGGGGAGGGAATCATAATGCACTGTGGGTAAAATCTGTGACTGTGTGTCTGGAATGTCCCCATATCTGTCTGTCATTTAAGTCTCCCATTTGGTCCCCTAGGGGAGTGTCCACCAAGTGGGAGACCTGCATAAATACGGGCAGGTAGCCCACAGTAAAGCCAGATCCTGTTTGACCCTCAATGCGGAGCTTCTGTCTCGTTATTGGGGGGATTTCTTCTTCACGTTTAGAGACTGCTGGATGGAACCGAAAGCCGCTTGGTGGATATTGTTGTTCGGCGGCTAGCAGCAGTTCGTGTGTTGCCGTTCGGGAGTTTGGAGCCATTCACGGATCCCGGTCGGGAGATTGCCGCTTCCCCTGCATTTGGTTCGTGCACTACAGGTTAGGCGAACGGAGTTACTGTTACTGCAGACGGGGAAGGTCTACTAAACGGCGGTTTTGACCTAAAGACACTGGAGGTGTCTTAACAGATGCTATACCCAGACTGTTTCATTGAGGTGAAATGGTCTGGTGACTATAGTGTTTATTTTTAAACTGTTTCATCAAGCAATCTAAAACATAGATAAACCATTTTCTAATTTGCCTACAGTATTCATTTAACACAAACTTCAGAAATAAAACAAAAATATTTGGATGTAGTGATTAGCATAATTTACAGAATCAAATGATAATCTTGATCTTTGATAAGATAAGGAGCAATTGCAAATTGATCCAAATGTTCAGGTAGAGATATCAATGGCGGCAGCATGGACAACAGTGTCTGGGTGTGAGTGGGCGCTCCCAACACACCCCTACTGCTCACCTAACCTCATTTATTTGGCTCCTCACATTTCTCCATAAAAATTTCCCCCAATAAATCTTTCTAATATGTCTACAGCTTTCGATAAAACCTGTTATAGAAAATTACACAAAATTACAGGATTGTATTTGACAGTGATTTTAGAAAACATAAATACAATTTACAGCCATTTAAAAGAAGTTAAAATCTCATAAACGAGTGTGGTTTGCGCATACAATCTGATTAGAATGTACATTGTACTGGCAGATGGAGGCCTTATGCTGTCACTGTATGTTCCAGAGTGAGCTCGGTCGGAGGGACATGGAGCCTGCTCCATTCTGTATTCCTTCAAGTCTATAATTTTATAAACAATTGATGCATGAAAATAATAATGCGCATTCTATTCAGACTCCATTTCAGTTAACTTAGCATTAAACTACCGTACAATTACCTTTTCATTTCAATGCGGAGCTCACACGCAGGGGGTTGGCTTGCCTGCAAATCCATACAGAGTTGCGACATATTTCACTCACAAATCTCTTCTCATTACCCATTGAGAATTTACCATTTTGTTGCCTGTTGTTTTCTGGCTGCAGCAGATGTGTAAGGCTGTGATTTGAAAAGGAATCCACATAGTTGGCAGAAATAGTTTAAATGTATTAAGGAAAACAACAATGGAAATCTGAACTATATTAATTAAGAAAAGCACAGTGACTTGTTTCATGTGCTCAATAGAGTTTATAATATAAATCTAGATCTGATGTGCCCTTGGACAGTGTTTGCAGGGGGCAAGTCCCGTAGAGCAAATAGCAGATGGGTTGTGGGTTAGGGTGGTTTATGCCCCATTCTTCTTCCCATTAATTCATTAACGGGGACCTGTCCACCTTTGGATAAAATGCTGATTTATTTATTTTTTGTTCTTTTAAATGTATTTAAAATATTTTGTAAATGACATCATAATTCAGTCCATACAAGGGAAAGCTGGGCAAACATTGTACATGAAGAAGAGACACAGTAACATTGATTCATTTATCCTTTCTCTGCGTGCTTTCTGCCTGGTGGAGAGGACAGAGCTTCTGACAATGATTGACAGGGAGCTAAGATGGAGGCACACAGTTGCGGAATAAAGAGGGGTAGCTTTCGAACATTTAATTTAATTTTTTAAATGATGTGATGTGTTAAATATATGAATGATAAACCCAATATTAACAATCCATGCAAGGGACATGTCTTAATGAAGGACCAAAGCACCTATGACTGTTTATACTGTCATATAACAATCCGTGCTTTAAGGATCATATTTCAGAATTCAATATCCAACTCCATTAATAACTAATGCGTGTGACTGCTGCAGCTTTATAAGCATTACATTCCACATTAGTAAAGGTTCTACAGAGATCCAAATCTGATGACACCAAAATGAAACACTTAATACTCAAGGGGTTAAATGCTTCTATTTATTGACACAGTACTGCATGAGAGCAGTGACAGGCAAGAATTGTGCACGGATCTTGTTAAGCATGGTTAATGTGTGACTCTTTTGTGCTTGGGCTCGTGGTCCAGCCTTCTCAAAGCTCATTGGGGCTAGGCTGGCCCACTAGAATATTCCTATGTGGTTTGCATAGATGCTAAACGTTACCAGCCCCTTGAATGTGCCCCTAGGATTAAAATCATGGTGGATGAAAATGACTGCACCTCATAGAATAATGTAAATGCAATATTCCCAAGGAATACTGACATTCTAATTCATGCAGCTAAAGAGCCTTGTTGACATGTAGATTTGAGTGATTAACTTGGAATTTGTCAAAATATTTTAGTGAATTTTTAGACACAATGACTGACAGTTTGATTGCCCTAGGCTAGTTCATTCTTAGTCCGGTCACCTGTTATCAAAAAAGAATTTCTTTAAAAACAAAGGATGGGAGAGAGGCAGAGAAGGAGAAGGCAAACATCCAAACGATAGGTTTAATCATGTCACCTGTGATGCAAAGTTTTGCTATTTTGTTTTTAATTTTTCCCGTAGGCTGTCGGGTCCTCACTACCTGTTGTAATGTTTCAATGCAACATCTGTCTCTGAAACGGCTTGTCTTCTGCTTAAAAAATAAGTACTAAATAAACAAGAATATATGATTTTGCCCTATAGCAGTCAAAGAATGATTTTCAGCAATATAGTGAAAAACTGAAAGCTTTTTATTACTCTGAGAACTGTAATGTCCATCTCTGCCGGGTATCAAGTGATGTACTGCCAATCAAGGAGTGAGTACCTCCTTTGCACTACAGGCATTTGAATCAAGAACATTTCCCTTTTGTGGGTGTCAGTGTAAAAGATCTGTACACCTCATTCCTTGGAACCATGGTTTGTCTTCTCTCCGCATACTGTTCCAGACCTTGACTGCATGACCGTGATACAAGAGGAAGGTTTTAGGTGACATTGAGTTGGAAACTGAATTATGGTAGTTGTCAGATATGTCTTGCACTTCTGGGGAACATCATCATGACCATAATATCTAGATTTGTGCATGATGGAGAAATTCTGCTGAACAACCTCATCCAAGTTTATTTTTTTGTTTCAAAACAGCAGAATTTAGTCCATGCAGCAGTTCAGATCAGCAGAATTCCAGTTATTAAAGAAAAGTGAGCTGCTGAAAAAGTAGTTAATGGTGTCTATGACTCTGCAAAAAAAAGAGGCTACAATGTTGCCTGGTCTACTGGCTATGCCATATCAGGCATTCTTGAAATACAAATTCAGAGTTGACAAAATTAGGTTATTATATAACTAGATAAAAAAAAAAAAATAGAAAGTGAGAGTACTTTTAGAATGACTGATCGTAATCATTCTCATTTTGTCATCTTGTATTCACAAAATTTGAGGAGCAGGAATCATTTTAAGTTGGAAAAAGCGGATTTATTGAAAAATTTAAGTAAATTGCCAAAGGGCAATGGACTACTCATTCACCCCAACAAGAACAGGGCTTTCCCGCACATCCAGTCTTTAAAATCAGTGACTGTTCATCAGTGTGGGGAAAAAATTAGCTTTTCTTAAAGGGACACTATAGTCACCAGAACAAATACAGTTTATTGAATTTGTTCTGGTCAGTAGAATCATTACCTTCAGGCTTTTTGCTGTAAACACTGTCTTTTCAGAGAAAATGCAGTGTTTACATTACAGCCCAGTGATAACTTCACTTGCCACTCCTCAGATGGTTGTTAGAGATCCTTCCTGGGTCATGGCTGCCTAAAATGCATCCAGACATTCAGTATCTCCTCCCTCTGCATGCAGACACTGAACTTTCCTCATAGAGATTCATTAATTCAATTCATCTCTATGAGGAGATGCTGATTGGCCAGGGCTGTGTTTAAATTGTGCTCGCTCTGCCCCTGATCTGCCTCTTTGTGAGTCTTAGCCAATCCTATGGGGAAGCATTGCGATTTAATCAGGCTACCACTGCTGCTGATGTCAGCAGGCAGTGGTCAGGTTCAAAGGAAACAGGGACAAAGCATGCAACTGCAGTCTTGAATACTAGTAAGATTTTACTATAATTAGGGAGGCATGAGGGGGAACAGGGTGGCTATGTTGTGATTTTAACCCTATAGGGTAAGGAATACATGTTTGTGTTCCTGACCCTATAGTGCTCCTTTAACTACATCTGTGGTGGTAACAGGTATAGTCACACTGCAAGACTCAGAAAGGCAAGTTGAAACCACTTCAATGAAAGGCGTTTAGAAAAACAGGGGAACTCCAACAGCAGGAGAACTTTAACTTGAAATTGTTTATTCACTGCTAGATTTTAGAATGTGTTTATACATTTTAAAATAACTTTAAAGGGAAGAGGTGACTAGCCGATTGGATCTTAGCTAGCATATGATGATGCCTCAAGTATCACAGTGAAGGCCAAGTGGCTACTACAAAAGTGGCTAAAAGTAGAACAAAATAATATATATATATATCTATATACATAAGTATACATGCATATATCACTATATATATATATATATATATATATATTTATATATATATATATATATATATATATACCTACATATAAATAAAAATGATTTAATAAATAATAATTTAATAATTTACATTAGCCCCCCCCCCCCCGTTTATTTAATTATTTAAGGTCCCCACCCTCCAGTTATAGGTGGGGACCGGGGGGGACACTAGGTCCCCCCGTTTATATTAATATCCCCCACCCACGAGTCACGGGTGGGGGTGCGGGGGACACACTATGCCCCCCCATTTTAGATATTTGGGGTCCCCATCATTAGTGAATTGGGAGACCTTTGCCAGGTCCCCCCTTATTGCACTAGCGATTGGGCAGCAATAGCCAGTGGCTGCTCTCTGTTTAGGCAACATGCCCCTACTCCCGGCATGCTGAGAGTAAGGGCATGCAGGAGGATTTAACCTCCCTTTTATTAATATGGGGGTCATAGTGACCCCCATAGGTTTTAATGTGGGGGGAGGCGGGTAAGAATTAATATTATTTATTACCAGGAGGGAGCGGTAGCTCTGCTGGCTCCCTCCTTGCTTTTTAATTTTTTGCTCATACGCAGTGATCTTTTTGTCAAGCACAGCTTAAATCTCAGGCTGCAGGGCGTTTTTTTTTTCTCCTCCGTGTTGTGGGGGATAGTTCTTAAATATTCTTAAATTCTTAAATTTTAAACAAAATAGCTGAAACGAAAAGGTAATGCATTCGGCATTTGCCCTTTCGTTTTGTTTATATTTAATTTATATTTCGTATGTAGGACTTTCATATACGTTTTAGTAAACGAATACGGAAAATTCAGAAATTTCGGACGAAATCGTATTTGTCTGAAAACGAATCCACATGTCTAAATACTACTAACAAAGGTGGTATTTTATGAGGCAGGATTAATTTCACATATAGCCTTGTTATGGAAGGACCAATGCAAAACTGAGGTTTGGTATAGAATGGAGTTTTATAATTGTAGTATTAAGGATCTCTCTAAATTAATATGGGATTCTAAGGGGGTTAATTATGCATCCTCTTATATATTAAGAATCGGGGGGAAAAGTAAAAAGAAATTAGAGATAAACAATGAAATCTTAGATTTTCAAAAATTGTATGTTATAGACTGTGAAATAGAAAATATATCTTTAAGCAACTGGAAGGCCAGGAATATAAATACCAAAAAGAGATTTGATAGTAGATAACAAGAGTAAATATTTTGATCTCTTACTTAAAGGGATACTCCAGGCACCCAGACCACTTCTGCCCATTGGAGTGTTCTGGGTGCCAACTCCCACTACCCTTAACCCTGCAAGTGTAATTATTGCAGTTTTCATAAACTGCAATATTTACATTGCAGGGTTAAGTCCTCCTCTAGTGGCTGTCTAGAAGACAGCCACTAGAGGCACTTACGTGTTCATAGAGCACAAAAAAAGTGTTTTCAGCAACGCTGGACGTCCTCACTCTATGTGAGGACCTCCAGTGTCGCCAAAATCCCCATATGAAAGCATTGTATAATGCTTTCCTATGGGGAGGTCTTAGGCGCGTGCACGGTCATTGCCGAGCAAGTGCATTATGTTTTCCCCGCCCACTGATGTCTGGACTCCGGTAAGTCACTGAAGGGGTTTTAACCCCTTCAGCAACTTGGGATAGTGGGTGGGAGGGAGAGGGGCTCTGCGGAAACCTGCAGTGCCAGGAAAATGAATATGTTTTCCTGGCACTGGAGAATCCCTTTAAGGAATACCAATCACACAGTCGTGAGAATTTCTGCTATTTAAGGGTGAAAAATTATCTTGCCAATAAAGTAGTATTATTTATGTAGTAATATTGTATAATTTTTTTAAAATATATTTTTCAAAACAATAAGACAAAGAATGTCAAAATGTGCAAAACTAATTGATCTAACTGTATACCTTCTGTAATTAAAAGTTGGGGAAAAGACCTTCATATTTCTATTGACGATGATGAATGGTTCTCTTCCTTTCGTAAAGTAAATAAAAAGTGTAGGGATTCTCTTTGATCAAACCTATTATAAAATGATAAATAAATGGTACATGGTAGAGTCTAAATTATCAGAAATTTCCCTTAGCAATAACGAGAAACGCTGGAGATGCGGTGCAGAGAGAGAAAATTATTTACACATATAGTGGCTATGTAAAGAAGTAGTCCTTTTATGGTTCATGGTAAAAAAAAAAAAAAAAACACTTTAAAATATGTAATATTAAGCTTCCAAGAAACCCAGAAGTCATGCTATTACACCTTTCAAGGACATTTTTTTACAAAGACCCGGGTACAGGTCGAAACATTGCGGTATCCATTAAAGCTGCTTAACGTATCACAATGAGTTCCTGATATTTTTTTCCTTGACATATGTTTTGTGGGTTATGCTGATCCATAGTCAGTTAGCACCCTGTGATTTTTAAGACTGAGTGCAACCCTTTTTTCTCTTATGCTATTACACCTTGATTGACCAAATTTAAGTAAAGAAGAAATAGAAGTGATTATTCATTGTTTTGTTGCAGCTAAGGTGTTAATATCTAGGAATTGGAGGAATGTGCAGGATTTTTTCTGCATCAGAAAAGGCATCAAATTATACAGATTATAAACCAACTACAAATGGAAGGGATATAAACAAAATCAGAGGTATCTTTCGAGATTTACATCCATGGAACAAATGGATAAAAAATTTGGAAGAATTAGTAGGAGAATATGATAATGATTAATAGGTGAAAATTGTAGGGGTCGAGTGGCTGGAACAGTTGTATACCTGTAATACTTACCTGTTCTAGAGCTCCCCAATCCAATGGTGGGACAGACGCTGCATGCTATGTGTGAAGGCGTGACTCTAAGTGCTGATTCTGTTGGCACAAACGAACCGAAAAACACCCAATTCGGCGTTCTCTAAAATTCGGGATATCAGGGGCTTTCAGGTTATGTCAGCCAATAGTTTTAGCTTTCTGGCTATATAAAGCCAGGGCTTCCTGTAGAAAGTTGCCTTGTTGTGGTTCTTCATTACCCACTTTATTGTATTTGCATTTCTTGTTACAGACTTTGGCTTGTTTAACCGTCTCTCTACTCTCTGTTTTCCTGACTTTGGCTTTTCTCCTACTCTTGACCTCAGCTTTCTCTCTGACTATTCTCTATGTTACATCTGGCCATTCTTAGGCCAGGTAGCATGCAGTGTAAATATCTTAAGCAGATTAGTGTCTGTGAGTGTTGGGTTCTCCTACATAACCACGACAATACAGTATCATATGTTGTAATAAATAAATAAATAAGGAGTTTTCCTTCTTCACATGTAACTAAAACAACTTTCAAACAGTAGATTGGTGTGGCAGTTTTCTTTTTTAAAATTGTTACTAAACAACACACTTCACAAATAGAACACTTATACAAACGGTTAACAAAAAAAAGAAAAAACTTTAAAAAAACATAAATAGGTGATTCCAAGTTGGTAATAACTGGAAGTGGCTGGCAGTAGGACATTGCAAGAACCATAACCACCAGTGTCACACTAGAATAAGTGAACCAAGCTACTGTGTGTCAATGTGGCAGTAGCTTGGCTAAAGGATTATTTTTTTTTACTGATTAACACACTTAACATACTTTTCTTTCTAAAAACACTTAATAAAAAATATTTTATAATTGGTAAGCTAGTCTCATACTAGGACAAATTACACAATAGTTAGCAGCTATTCAGCTAGATAGATGAATTCAGCAGTAATTTAACCTAGTCTAACACAAGCATCAATGCCATTATGGCAATCTCCTCTTTGTCACTCAAAGGTTTTTTTAAGTGCCACTGACAGTAGCTATACTGCCAGGTGGGTAGATATATACAGCAGCACCTTACTCCTACTCTCACACTAGGAATAATGATGTAATAGAAATTTACTATTTTTGGCTCAAAGTTGTTTTACGTGCCTCTTGCAAACCATACTACTAGCTAGGTAGATATTCACATCAGTACCTTAAACCCAATCTCCTATCGCTTACTCAAAGTTGTTTTAAGTGTCACTGGCAACACTGCTGGAAAGTTTCTGGCATGTGGTAGTTTGGAAATTAGAATTTTGCCTGTTTGCCCAATTGGCCTGAATTTGGACAAATTACAGTTCAGAATAAACCAAATATCCAGAATCATTTACAGCTGGTGACATGTTTTTTTTTTTTTTTTTTTTGGAGGGGGGGGGGGCGGGGGGGTTGGTAAGTGTTCTTCTAGACAAATCATACAACATTGTCACTGAGGGCTAATTAGGCCAGATGGCGTGTCATATTTTATATGAGATTGAACGTGACTAACCCATTTTTACATATTCTGCACCACTAGCTGTACTGTACAACACAGCTGCTAAAGTGGGATCAGTGATTAAAAAGATTTTTAAAAAATAACACTAATTTAATTAAAGAGAAAATATACTAAAAGAAATGCAGGCAAATGTATAGATTTAAGTATCCATGATCCTTGTTGGTGGTCTTCCTGGTCTAATTCACAACTACACAATTCTCATATTTACTAATGTTTATTCTGGTTGGAATTCCTTGTCTAGTTGAAGATCAGTGGTTTTCACATCCGAACCTTGTAAAAAGTATAGGACTATGTATATGTACAAGCACCAATATTAATAAAGAGACCAAATGCATTCAGGAGGTTGCATGTCTACAAACTATAATTCACTTGATTTTGCAAACAAATGATACTCTGAATTGCTATTAGGGCCAGCCGATGGGCCCCATATCTTCAGGGGCCCGGGCAGCGCTGTGGCCGTGGGATAGCCCCTTTAAAAAAATAAATAAATAAATGGTGCCGCAGCGCAAGTGCTGCTGGGAGGAAGTAGTCACTTCCTCCCAGCTCACTCCGTGCGGGAGGAGCGCGCGCCCGGCAATGAAGAGGGAGAGCCAGCCGACTCCCAGTCCCATCAGCCCCAGCCACCCTCCTGCAAAGACAAGGTAAGAAACAGGAGGGTGGCTGGAAAATGAGCTGTGTGTGTGTATGTCTGTCTGTATGTCTGTATGTATGTCTATGTCTGTGTGTATGTATGTATGTCATTATGTATGTATGGATGTCAGTGTCTGTATGTCTGTATGTATGTCTGTATACATGTCATTATGTGTGTGTGAATGTCAGTGTATGTATGTCTGTCTGTATAAATGTGTGTATGCTGGTATGAATGTCTGTCTGTATGGATGTCAGTGTCTGTATGTATGAATGTATGTCTGTATGTCTGTCTGTATGTATGTCTGTATGTCTGTATGTATGTCTGTATGCATGTCTGTATGCATGTCTGTATGTCTGTATGCATGTGAGTGTATGTCTGTATGCATGTCATTATGTGTGTATGAATGTCAGTGTATGTATGTCTGCATGTCATTATGTGTGTATGAATGTCAGTGTATGTATGTCTGCATGTCATTATGAATGTGTGTATGTATGTCTGTCTGTCTGTATGAATGTATGTATGCCGGTATGTATGTATGTATGTATGTCTGTATGTATGTATGTATGTATGTATGTCTGTCTGTATGTATGTATGTCTGTATGTCTGTCTGTTTGTCTGTCTGTATGAATGTCTGTATGTCTGAATGCATGTCTGTATGCATGTCTGTATGTCTGTATGCATGTCAGTGTATGTCTGTATGCATGTCATTATGTGTGTATGAATGTCAGTGTATGTATGTCTGCATGTCATTATGTGTGTATGAATGTGAGTGTATGTATGTCTGCATGTCATTATGAATGTGTGTATGGATGTCAGTGTCTGTATGAATGTATGTATGCCAGTATGAATGTCTGTCTGTATGTATGTCTGTATGTCTGCATGCATGTCTGTATGTATGTCTGTATGCCTGTATGCATGTCTGTATGTGTGTATGAATGTCAGTGTATGTATGTCTGCATGTCATTATGAATGTGTGTATGCCTGTCTGTCTGTATGAATGTATGTATGCCAGTATGAATGTCTGTCTGTATGTCATTATGAATGTGTCTGTATGTCCTTATGCATGTGTGTCTGTATGTATGTTAGTATGTGTCAGTCACTATGTACGCCTGTGTATCTGTATATGTGTGTCTCAGTATGTGTGTGTCGGTATGTATGCCTATATGTGTATCAGTATGTGTGTCTGTATGTATGTTAGTATGTGTCTGTCACTATGTACGCCTGTGTGTATGTCTCAGTATGGGTTTGTCAGTATGTATGCCTATATGCATATCAGTATGTGTGTCTGTTAGTATGTATCAGTGTGTGTGTGTGTATATCTGTGTCTTTTTGTATCAGTGAATGTGTTTGTGTCTGTGTGTGTATTCCTGTGGGTGGGATTTGGAGGCGGTCTCTGAGTACGGTTTTGGAGGCAGGCCCCGACCATGAGCTCAGTTAGGGGCCCCAAAATTTCTGGTGGCGGCCCTGGTTGGGGGACAATAGGTCACCTCCTATTCATTTTAATTATAGACCCATAAGCTGGGTATGATATGGGCAGAGGGAAACACTAAGTCTCCACTGCATTCTTTTTAAATTAAAGCAGCAACATGGTGGTATGGGGGGCACTAAGTACCTCCCACACTTTATTTATATAATTGAAAGCCCCACCATGGAGGTATGGGGATGAAAAGGAATCTGTCCACCCTCCTCTTTTTTTTTTTTTATTAATGCCTCAACCAAATGCCCCCAAGTGGGACCACATGAGAGGCTTGCACCAGGTTCTCCCATATGTCACTAGGAACTAGACAGTGATAGCTGCCCAGTTGCTAGTTATTTATTAGGGTGAGCAGCTACAGGTTCCTTGCTGTTCATCAGACATGCCCCCAACTTCTGATATGGCAAGTGGGGACTTAGGGGAGGTTTTAAACCTCCCTTGTGCTGCGGTGGGGGTCATTTAAATTATAAATTAGTTAGGGTAGTCATAAAAAAGTCTAAAAAATGTTTTACAAAAGTGCTTATTTGTCTTGGTCTTATTTTTTAATTATTTTTTTATTTCAAAGAGAAGAGATTACCTACTGAAAAAGACAGTTTGTGAGCATTAAAATATGAACATTTAGCAGCATGTGAAGTGTAATCTAGCTATAAATATATATGAATGGAAATGATACTTCTAACATGTCATCTTGCAAGGGGGACTTTGTGCAACAACGTTTTGGTAAACCTCCATCTTCAGTTAGTAAGCCTGCCTGTAGCTCCATCAATGATTTATTCTCAAACATGTTTAATAGTACAAAGCAGGAACCTATGTAGGATCCTGTGAGAATTGCGGGATCTGCCATATATCTTTCTGCACAAATCCCTTGAAAGGTCACAGACAAAAAGCTGACTTGCTGGACAAGAGGAGTGATGGCAAACAATGTTGAGCCTTAGTGCTAGAACTGCAACTCGAAACCAACTCATTTATCTCAAAGTGGCAACACTACAATTAACTACAAAAATAGAGGTCAGGCTGTATGTGATGTGTAGGTGTTTAGTTTAATGTAACTGTATTAATGAAAAGCATAATAAATAAATAAAAGCAATATTTTGCCCCCTATCCTGCTAACCTTTTTTTTGCCATGTTTTGCTATGCTTTTTTTCCCTGGTGGTATAGTAGGGTTAATAAATCCATTGTGGTCCAGAAGACTTTATAACATTTTCCTGGTGGTCCATTGTTTAGTAAATATTGCCCCATTTAAGATATGCATTCACTGAATCATGTAATGTTTCATTTTGGGTCATTCTGCTGCCTTTACAAGCCCTCCCCTACTAACCCAGCCCAGACTTTCAAGGGCTGTCCAATCACAATAAGACAATGCAACTTTCTAATTATGATGAATGAAATATATTATATAATGTGTTATCCATGTATTTGGTCATTGAATTATAAGGAGAGCACCAGACCCATTTATCCATCCCATATGTGTCAGGTAAAGGATCAATAATCTGACAGGGTGCGCAACGTAGTTCACAATCTCCCTAGTTTTTCTACAGTCCAGTACAATAGATAAATGTAGGGAGGACATGAAAAATTGGGCCTTCATGTTCCTCAACCTAAAATTGGAGCAGGTGCACAGCCCCACTTCAAATTAAACAGTTTACTCAAAATTAATTAACAAAACTTATTTTTATAATGAAACTTAGACAGATTGAATAGGGGTCTAAATTTTATTTGAAAAACAGAAAAAGGAAAAAAAAAAAAAAAATCATTGTTGTTGTGCTCAAGCCTAATAATAAGCACAACAAACAGAGTAGATTTCTACACACAAGCACACAAACATAGTTTTATAGACTGTCCACAGTTATGTGTAAACCTTTTACATTTCTTTCAGTCTGAAATAAGACATCATCCCTTTCCAAAACGACACTAAGAGGCAGCCTCCTCTAATGTAATTCCTGATGTGTGCTGTAAAAGATTAAAGTAAAGGTCAGAAACTCAATTTTTTTTTCCTGGAAAAGGCTCTGTCTTCAACAGAAATGCAAACAGGGTTTATTGCCAGAAACCAGCTCACTGCTGTGCGAATTCTGCACAAATACAGCCTTTTAAAACTCAACACAAGAAGAACTCAGGGTATTGCTAAACTATATATTCCTGCAAATACATTGTTGGAGATTCTGAAAACAAAACAAAACTCAATAGCATTTGAAATATAAAGAGATTGTTCAGAGCAGTTGGGAAACTATACAATAGGGGGGATTATGTTAAAAGGTAGAGGAGAGAATATTGAAATTCTTGCCATGAAAGATTATAAACTCTTCATGAGATTCCAGTTTATAGGTGTGTAGTACTGGAGATGCAAAATAGATAATCTAGCACCAAGAGCGTGTAAAAATATATTTTAGTACATATAATATCCCATGTTTGGTTGTTGGAATTAGTTCATTTATGGTTTTTCCATTAATAATGTTGGAATTGTTGGAATGATGAGTGATTTGGTTTGGCTGTGCTGACAAAGATACTGTATAGCAGTGTTTCCCAAACCAGGACTCACGATGTAGCAACAGTCCAGGTTTTGTCAGTATCTCCATTGGATTACAACAACAAACAATAAATCCTGGATTGTTGGTGGGGCCACGAGGACTGGTTTGGGAACAGCTCCTGTATAGACATAGCAAGTTAGTGCA
>OW240919.1:62293778-62351650 GCA_933207985.1 Pelobates cultripes
TGCTCTGAAAAATGTTCTTCAGTGTTCTACAAGAAAGCCATCAATTAAATATCAAGTCATTTAGTTAGGAATATGTAAGTAATGTCCTCTCTGAGGTACCCTACTCTCTTAGTGGGAAGCACAAATAAGACCATTTAAACTTGACTATTTATTTCCATTGGTTCATTTATCGCTTCTTTATCTTTTCTTAATACTCACTTTAAAGGACTCATCACAGGTTCTACTTAGCATATTATTTGACCTTGCATATGTATGGATTAAAATTATCCATATTAAACAAAATAATTTTTTTAATGACATGACCTATTTTAAGTCAAGCTGCACGGTTTTGTGTTGGTGGTTCTGGCTTTCCGAGTTTCTGCTGGTGTTATCAAGAATTTTAATTCTTGATGACAGACAATAGCACGCAGTGTGTGGTGATTTTTCTATGTGAAAAACCTGCTGACAAGCATAGAATATTATTGGTGAGATTAAAGCAGAATTGAAAGTTACATTTTGTAGTTATAAGACTGAATACTTTAATCTACAAAATACAACTTTCAAAAAATTCCTATTTAAAGTACACCTGTTGTGGTCCCATTTCTTACGCATTGTGTAGGTAATTTACATCTGTATATTTGTTGCGTCAATGGAAAATAAGAACTATAACTGTTTTTAGGTTATGATGTGTGCAAGACTGGTAACATCAGAAAGTAGTTGAGTTGGATAGTTAATTCTGATGAAGGAGTTAATTTGACATGAATACTCTTTTAAGTAAATCTATTGTTAGCATAACTTCCATATGGTTGTTTTTTTTTTTTTTCTAAACAATGCTAAAAAATAAAAGCATATTAATGGGTCCACTTTAAGGTGTTACATTTTAAATAGTCAAGTCATTTTAGAATGATTTGATTATTTTACCTGGGGACCACTGACACCACTCCCCATCTACACTACTTAAGACAGAACTACATGGGCTAGCCATGAAGTGCCAGGCTTAGCTCAGTATAGCTGCTTTGGAGCTTCTGACTCTCTGTGGAAAATAGTAGAGATGGGGAGCAGTGTCCAGCAGACACCATGTAAAAATAATATTGTTAATAATTTTATTAATATTGTTCAATAATAAAACTATTGTTCGCTTGCACAAAAGCATGTGAATAATAATTTGTAAATGTGCATCTGTCTGATCCATTTGGTCCCGAATTTTATTAAAACTAGCGCATTATGCATCTTCCTAACCTATATTTTGTATCGGATTCTCATGCCAAAACACTGATTTTAATCCAGAAGGTCTTTTTCTCCAGATTTTGTTCATCTGGACAATATCCGTTTTTTAGTGGTAAACCCTGATAGTGTTTTGAGACTTTATGTTTTAGCAATTTATCAAATTTCTTTCTGCAGTCTGGCATGTCTTGGTACATTGTTACAAATGATGTTCACTTTCTTTTGTTTCTTTAGTATCTAAATACACATTTTGTCTCCTGCTTTTGAGAATTCTTTGATACTTAATCTTTTCTAAGTCTTCAAGTGGAATAGAGTGCCTTTTTTGTCTGTGTATTTATTTTTTATTTACAGCCATTTTTTTATTTTGAATTACAGATATTTAGCCTTTTGTAATTTTCAAGAAAAATCTGAAGTAATTTAGTAGAAGAACCATCAATTTAATTGGTCAGATCACACATATGCTCAATCAATAGGATAGTATTACTCTTGGCAATCTGTAAATTATGATTTGCTGTAGCTAAGATTTTATTTTAATTCTTTGAACAAAGAACATGGATTTATGTAATTTCTTATTAAAAATCAAATATGCTGCTACAAGACAACCCAGTGAGTCTATCAATTAAGCAGTCTGGATCAAATTATGATGTTTTACTAACTCCTCCCCCCAGGAGAACACCACCTCCACCACTCCCACCACCTATGCCACTACCACAATAAATACGACCGCTATTAGTAGTATTCAGCCTAGGGATAGTGGGACTAGCATGTCCATTATGTCTGATTCTCAAGCCAGGAGGTGAATGTGGTTTTCTTGGCCTTGTAGTTACTGCAATTAGTGACTTAAACATAGCAGAAACATTTGTAATTGCTGCAGCAGAATCAGTTGGTCCAAGAATTTGGCAATCAGCTTCATAATGTTTGCTGCCACTTTCAGTGGCCTTGCAGCTCCTTCTACCACATCTACTTGAACTTTTACAACTTCTGTGTTTTATGGTGGTCGAAGCAACATGTTGGTGATAAGTGAACATGTTACCGTTTTCAATGTTACTCCCTTTTTTTTTCGTAGCTCTCCTCAAGAAGCAGCTAGGGGAGTTCACACGAGACTTTTTCAGTGCTATTATTTTTACTATTAATAGCATTTATATAGTACCAACATATTCCACTTTACAATTATAGAATGGGGGTATTTTACAACAATTAATTTTCTTTTTTTCTTACTTTTTTCTTACTTTTTATTGTATTGTTTTCTTCATAATGTAAACATTGTGAAATGATGCTGTTTTGTATGGCTGTATTTGTATCAGGCACGCTGATATGTTGCCAGGTGATTTTCTGTCTTTGGCTCCTTATAAATAAAGAATTATGATAATAATAAAAATGTTGATGTTTCTATGGTAAAAACAGTGGTCAATATGGACGCAGCAGCACTTTTCCCTTCTTTCATTTGGAATTGATTAAACACTATATACATTTATTTTATACATACTTGCAACCTTAGCTCAAGTAAGGCATGCAATTAAATAAAAAAAACTGGAGAGGAAACATTATTCCCTCACATTTTGTTAGATAAATCTGAATGTAAAAAATAATGCCAGAACAACACCTGAGTAAATATCACCTCTCTCGATGCTGTTTCTGATGTCCTAAGAATCTCATTCTAATTGTGCTGGCTCAGCAGGATGATGTTTTATTGAAAAGTGGATATTTAATGTACTTTAGACTATGCTTTATTTTTCAAGGAAAAGTATGCCAAACATAACATAATTAACTTTTTCAAAAATTGATTTTATCTGGATAGTATATTATTATTTTTGTATATGATGTTGGGATAATCAATCATAACTAAAACAATATTTCTAATAATAGAAATAGTTTTTTCAGAGAGAAATCTTAAAGGTTTTTTTTACAACTACACTTCCTGGCTAAGTGATATAAACATCATTGATGTTATTTAGAACCTTGATTATCTCTTATAAGGAAATTGGCTACAATTGCAATAATGTATCGTAATACAGTAACATCTTTGCAGACCTGCTCCAAGGGGCATATCTGCAGGCTGACTATAGTTTGTGTATGTGTTGTGTGTATGTGTGTGTGCATGTGTCTGTCTGCATGTTGTGTTGTGCATTGCAGTGAGTCTTAGCATTTAGCAGGTTGGTGTTATCTTGAGATTCTTTTTAGGATATCCTATTAACCAGGAAGCTTATTGAATTTGCAATATTTTAATAAGAATAATTTAAATAAACTTTAAAAAAAAAAACCATTCCACTTAAAAATATCCAGTGTATGATAATTACATTATTGGGCATTCCTTCAGTATTTTAGTCACCTCAGCTATGCCACAAGTACTTATTCATATACGAATAACAATCAATAAGTATTTTAATTGAAAACATGCAATGGGATTGGTACATGTTGGAACTGACTTCTATAGTTGATTAATTAACTAGACTTGTGCACGGCTGAACAGTTTGTCCACTTTGTCCAAATATATAGAATTTTCAGAATTTAGTTACTGAAAAGAATTCGGGAAAATAAATTCAGGCAGCCAAAAAAATCAGGAAAAAAGGTGACTCTAGCTGAGCTGACATGCACAAACGGCTACAATATTGCCTAAATATCTAGCCTAATGGTTAGACAATATAAGTCATTTTTGCAATGTCATTTCTGATTTGGCAAAATATGATTATATATATGTAGATTTTAAAAAAATAGTTGTGTCAAATATGGATTTATTTAGTTATTTATAATCACACTAACACATTATTTATTATAAAACTGTGCTATTGACCTACTGCCCAATACATTGCCCCTGGATTCTAACAAACAAAGCTGCTATCAACTCCAAACAAATTTGACAGTGTGTAACATTTTAAAAATTTTGGTTTCTGAGCCTATGGAAATAACAGTCAATTACAAGTTTTAATTAATAGTGCACTGTTTTCATATATTTTGTATGTGTAATTCATCTGCATACGTGTTCACATATATAAACAAAAAAAAAATACCTCTTATTGGGAAAGTAGTGTATCCTATCAAAAGGTGCTTTACGTGAAACAGAATTGTGTGGGATAACCTATTTCCAACACAACAAACAAGCACCTTCTGGTTTTGTAAGATATACTTATACCTATTGTAAAGTGCTAAAGTGCAAAGAGTAGATTGGATAACTTACCCCATGTATGTGTTTAGATATACAAGGAAATGTTTCCAGTTTATAAAAGATGAAAAAAATAAATTAAATAAAGTGCAGATGGTAATTCTAAACATATAATATAGCCCTAGATGGTCAGATCACTCACATGTGATGGAGCCTATATATATTGTTTCTGCTCTTAGGGCAGAATCACACCACTTTTTTGATGGAATATATCCTCTGAAAAAAAAAGATGAAAGAGTGGCCGCAAATGTGTAATATCACCAATATAAAATCAATAAAATGTTGAGGTAGGTATTGAGCTTACCTTATGTAGAGTCTAAGTCCCGGCTCTAAGATATGTAGGTATAGTGCCACTATAGAGGGGATGGCACTTTCCCCAATGAAGATTCCTGAGGCTTCAGAGGACTCTTAATATACTATTAAAGTGTAAAATACTGCCCATGCTTGTAAAAGAGACAAGGATTGAGCAAACCTCATTTGCTCTAAAGCATAATTCTGCTCGACACTTTGAACAAGAGTTTTCATCTTTACTTGTCTCCAAGCCATCCAGAGTTCAGAAGCGTGAGATCCACTACAAGATTCTTTCCCTGCACTTATACTATACGCCAATTTTTAACTACGGTAATGTGATAGTTTTTAATCCTATTGATTTAATAAATAGTTTTATACAATGAGCACTATGGCTCCTTATTTTGTCTTTTAGATTGATGTGAGGATCCAGCTACTTTAAATCTAACCTAATGTTCTTTAAGTGTATTTTTTTAAAGGATATTTGCACTCTTTTGTGCACTTTATTGTGAATACCATCTGCTAGTGCTATATTACCCTTCTAGCTGGGGCTTTCTGACACAGGCAGACACTTTCTCTGGACACATTGTATCATTATTTTGTATCTAAGTATTGATACTGAATCATTCATCTCAATTTACCTATATTGGATCTTTATACACAGACTTTGGTTGGATTTTATGCGTTGCAATTTTTAGTGTATTTATTTTTGTACCATTTGCACCTTTTTGACTATTTATTTCATCATAATAGTTACATAGTTACATAGTTACATAGCTGAAAAGAGACTTGTGTCCATCAAGTTCAGCCTTCCTCACATTTGTTTTTTTTGCGGTTGATCCAAAAGAAGGCAAAAAAAAACAGTTTGAAGGCATTAGGTTTGTCAGTAAAAGCAAAAAATTCAAGAAACCACTGTGGTACTCCGCAGATGTAACCAAAATAGTAAAAAACAAAAAGTTAGCATTTAGTAATTATAAAAAAAAACAGAATGAGGAAGACAGAATGATCTATAAGATTAGGCAGAAAGAGGCTACGCAAGATATAAGAGCTTCCAAATCACACACAGAAGAGAAAATAGCACAGTCAGTAAAAAAGGGGGACAAAACTTTTTTTAGATACATAAATGAGAAAAGAAAAGTAAAACAAGGATTAGTTAGATTAAAAACAAAAGAAGGAAGATATGTAGAAGAGGATAAAGGTCTAGCTGACTGCCTCAATTAATATTTTTGTTCTGTATTTACAGATGAAAATAAAGGAAAGGGACCTCAGTTAAGAAAAAGGATAAATTAGTCATTTATTACACGTGAGTTTACAGAGGAAAAGGTTCTATTTCAACTGTCAAAAGTAAAGACAAATAAGTCAGTGGGACCTGATGGAATACACCCAAAGCTGTTAAAAGAGCATAGTGGTGTACGAGCAAAACCATTAACAGATTTATTTAACCAATCATTGTTAACAGGAGTAGTCCCAGAAGATTGGAAGTTAGCGAATGTTGTGCCCATTCACAAGAAAGGTAATAGGGAGGAGTCGGGCAACTATAGGCAAGTAAGCCTTACTTCAGTAGTAGGGAAAGTGGCTGAGTGACAGGCAACAGAGGGTTGTAGTCATTGGAGTGTATTTGAAGCTTGGGCTTGTCACCAGTGGGGTACCTCAGGGATCTGTACTTGGACTCATTCTCTTTAATATTTTTATTAGTGATATTGCAGAAGGTCTTGATGGTAAGGTACGTCTTTTTGCTGATGATACTAAGATATGTAACAGGGTTGATGTTCCAGGAGGGATAAGCCAAATGGCAAATGATTTAGGTAAACTAGAAAAATGGTCAGAGTTGTGGCAACTGACATTTAATGTGGATAAGTGCAAGATAATGCATCTTGGACGTAAAAACCCAAGGGCAGAGTACAGAATATTTGATAGAGTCCTAACCACATCTGAGGAAAGGGATATAGGGGTGATTATTTCTGATGACTTAAAGGTAGGCAGACAATGTAATAGAGCAGCAGGAAATGCTAGCAGAATGCTTGGTTGTATAGGGAGAGGTATTAGCAGTAGAAAGAGGGAAGTGCTCATGCCATTGTACAGAACATTGGTGAGACCTCACTTGGAGTATTGTACACAGTACTGGAGACTGTATCTTCAGAAGGATATTGATACCTTAGAGAGTTCAGAGAAGAGCTACTAAACTGGTTCATGGATTGCAGGATAAAACTTACCAGGAAAGGTTAAAGGATCTTAACATGTATAGCTTGGTGGAAAGATGAGACGGGGGATATGATAGAAACATTTAAATACATAAAGGGAATCAACACAGTAAAGGAGGAGACTATATTTAAAAGAAGAAAAACTACCACAACAAGAGGACATAGTCTTAAATTAGAGGGACAAAGGTTTAAAAATAATATCAGGAAGTATTACTTTACTGAGAGGGTAGTGGATGCATGGAATAGCCTTCCAGCTGAAGTGGTAGAGGTTAACACAGTAAAGGAGTTAAAGCATGCGTGGGATAGGCATAAGGCTATCCTAACTATAAGATAAGGCCAGGGACTAATGAAAGTATTTAGAAAATTGGGCAGACTAGTGAGCCAAATGGTTCTTATCTGCCATTACATTCTATGTTTCTATGATTCTGTGTTTCTATGAAGCACTTCCAATTTTGCAACAAACTATGAAAAAAATTCCTTCTTGACCTCAGAAAGGCAGTCACATTTATCCTTGGATCAAGAAGCTATTACCCTACATTAAAAAATTATATCCTTGAATATTCTGTTTTTGCAAGTATGCATCTAGTTGCTGTTTGACCATCTGTGTGGAATCTGATAAAACCACTTCTGCAGGCAGATAATTCCACATCCTTATTGTTCTTACAGTAAAAAAAAAACTTTTCTTTGCTTTAGACGAAATTTTCTTCCTTCCATTCCAAACACATGACCTTGTGTCCTATGTAAAGTCCGGTTTGTGAATAGATTTCCACACAATGGTTTGTATTGGCCCCGTATTTATATAATGTTATCATATCCTCTCTTAGGCAACGTTTTTCTAAACTAAAGAGGTTTACATTTGTTAACCTTAAAAAAAATAATGTATTTGTATATTTTATATTATATTCTCCAATTGCCAATATTCTTTTTCACCATTCCAGGTACATAACTAGATTCTATCTAGGTATTATTCTTCCTTTTTGAATATGCAGATATGTTTATTGTGGAATAAAGGACAAAACAGAAATACAACATTTTGGCCATGAGGCTTTATTACTGTATAGCATAAAGCAGTGGAGTGTGCAAATAAATATCAGGGGAAAATGAGGTTTGCCTTCCTTTGCAGTTACCTTAATTGCAGTCATAATAGCCCACACCTTAAAAAAAAAAAAAAAAATGGCAAAACCTACGATTCCCATGGTAACGGACTATAAACAAAAAAGTAAGAAAGCAAAATAATAAACCACATATGTGACAAATAAGTCATAGCTGCAAAAAACGAGAAAACCATTATGAAAAAATGTGTGGTGTATGACTGCAGTAGAGGAGACAATTAAACAAATAATGAACACACAAAGTAGGATAAGCACTAGAAAATCACCTATAAGAGCAAAGGAATAGGATGTAAACACTAAGGTATACAAGAAAACAGAATAAAATAAATCACAAGAAAAAAAATGCATGTAATAAGTCCAATATGTCAAAGAGTTCTTCGGCAATTTTTAGCTGAAAACTTTCCAGGCTTCAAATAATAGCGGAGATATGCAATAAAACAGAAAATAACCAAGAATAGTGCAGACAGTCTGGTATTAGGTGTAAGACATACAAAAGGGACATGTGGGTTCAAACTCACATTTGATAGAGCTATAAACCAGCTCTGCACAAAACAGCACACAGCAGTACAATCCCCACTGATCGATATGTTGCTCTTGAGAATTAGTCTCACAGCATTAGATAAATAAAAAGAATAAAATAAAAAATAGTGCTTACTGTGATTTAATCAAATACAGATAAGAATAGATGGTAATTTACTCACATTTGAAAGAGCAGTTATACTGCTCAAATGATAACGCTTGGGTGGTTTGATCACCACCAGAGATATGATGTTGAGTAAGTTCTTACAGAAGATAATCCTTGACTGGGATTAGTTATGGAGTAGAGTAGAGTCCTCAGGAGTATGGATGTTCCAGGAACAATACATGGTTAAAAATAATACAAAAGCCTAAAAGGTTTAATAAATGGTTTGACACACAAAAATAGGTGAAAACCAAATATACCTTAATGCTAAAAACAATCAATATGAAAAGGAACACAACATATTTTACATTTTTAAATGTAAAACTTGAAAAAGCCTCTTGTTTGGCGAAGCGCGTTGTGTTCTTTTAAAATAAATGTTAGCATTAAAGTATATTTGGTTTTTACCTATTTATTTGTGTTAAACCATTTATTACACTTTTTATGCTTTTATATTATTTAGAATGTATATTTGTTCCAAATGTGAGAAAATTACAATCTATTCTTATCTGTCTTTCATTTTAACACAGTAAGCACTATTGTTTGCTTTTGTTTTTTATTCTTTATATTCATATGATGCTGTGAGACTAACCCTAAAGAGCAACATCCCAATCAGTGGGGATTGTGCCGATGTATGCTGTTTTACTCACAGCTTGTCTATAGCTCGATCAAATGTGATTGTGAGCCCACATATCCCTGTTGTATGTCTTACACCTAATACCAGACCATCTGCTCTATTGTTGGTTATTTTCTGTTTTATTAGATATTTCTACCACAATCCAAAGCATGAAAGATTTCCAGCCAGAAATGTCCAAAGAACTTTTTGATGTATTGGACTTATTATATTCAGTATCTGGAGCAACCAGTATTTTCTTGTGGCTTATATTTTTTACTTAAACAAAGAAAAACAGTATAGATAAACAAAAATAAACTAAACATAAACAGTAACCCAAATGGGTTGCCATAACAACCATAATAGAGAACACAGTAATGAAGAAAAATATAAAGGCACCATAAATTCTGTATATACATGGAAAATTATACACAATAGATCAATAGAGTAAAGTGGAACCTCAAAACTCAAATGGTCACTTACCCGAACAATTCGGGAGTTGAACAAAAAAAATGAGAAAAAAATGTCTCGGTACACAAACAATCCTCGGTACCCGAAAAATCATGCCACAAACATGTTCCATTATAAAGCTATGTCTCACTTTAGACACATTTTAAATGCCAGAAAAACAGTTACATATCCCCATCCAACCAATAATATTTCTTCTCCTTTACACTTACGCCATCAACTTTCATCATTACATGTAAAGTGAAGTTACATTTTCTTTTCATTTACTGTACATTATGTTTATAATTTGTTTCTATATGATTTTATGCATGTAAGGTATGATTAAACTGTAAAATGTGTTTTAAAATGCTGTAATTTTGGGGGTCAGGAACGGATTAATCAAATTTACATTTATTCTTATGAGAAATGTTGATTCTGTTCACAAACAAATCGGAACTCGAACAGCCTTCTGGAACGGATTAAGTTTGATTTCCGAGGTTTCACTTTATATATATAGAAAAGCCATCTGGACTAGGATAAACAAAAACATATAGTGAAGTGTAATATTCATACAAGTATATACATACCAAAGTGTCCCAAAAAATCTTACCCACAAACCCCACTGTTTTATGCTATGCATGATTAAGGCCTTATGGCCAAAACATTATATCTCTGCTTTGTCCTTGATTTCACAATAAACCTATCTAAATATTCACCATACGCTGTGCAGCCTATGGCTATTTACTTTCTCAATGCATTTTAGAAGTTAGCAGACCTCTACCCCGGAGCTCCAATTGCTGATAATTATATATGTTCAGGGTTATGCAAGGTACTAAAATAGTCAATTAAGGTTTACCCTTGCTTCTGCTGCAATACAGCTTTCATTTATGGCAACCACAGTAGTATACAGAAAGAATAGTATAAAAGTCAGCATATTTAGAGTATGGAGAACATTAGCCAGTGCCAGGCTGAGATAACAGTAGTCTGTACAAGCCTGGGGACGACTGTCAAAGATTGCAGGGAAAAGTAAAATGTTATGCAGCTCTTGGTTGGTGAAAGTTATTCTAGATATTTGTCCCAATAATAACACATGGACTGCATAGGCCTAGAGACAGAGACCTACATTGATGGAAGCCTAAAAGAACTTTCCAGGATTGTATTTGCACCTAATCAGAGCACTCCATCCAGAGCTGTGTATGTGTCAGGAACTAGAGACATGAGAACCATGAGAGTAATTGCAGTTAAAGGAAAGTATTAACTTATTGTTATTATCTACTCATACAGCTATCATTTGCAGAATTACAACATATTGTGATACTATTAGTTTGAAATATAGCTATTATTAGTAAAAACTATTATTATTACAGATCACAATGTCTCGTAGCATTTTTTACCACATAATCCACTGGAATACCCCTATGCTATATACCATTTGTATAACAAGATACTAACCGTATATAGAATAAATACATTTCATTGTTGTCATTAAGGTTCCCTAATTAATTAAAAAAGATAGGATCAAGCCACCCTCAACAATAGTAAGTGAGAACTTTGGAAATTTAGTTTTATAATTGATTGCAATAATTTTCCTTTTGTTGTCTTGTACTAATGAAAAATGAGGAGCTTCAGTCATTTTAAGTTGAAAAAGGTCTTGTTTATTTAAATGAAAGGACAAAATAAATGGGCAATTGACGACCTAAATCACTCCTTCCACCCTGGCAAAAATAAATCTTTTCCACAAATCCAGTCTGTAGCGTGATTTAAAAAATTGATAAAAATGGATAAAAACAATGTTCTTGCATCTGCTGAAGATGTGGGTGGATTTACATCAGTGAAAGTCGAAGCTGTAACAGCAATAGCCTGTACACTAGCACTTGGTAAATTAATGCTGATGTAAATGTTGATGGTGGTGGTACTGGTGATGTTGATGGTGGGGGTATTGGTGGTGGAAGTTACAGAGCCAGTGGATGAACTACTTGTGCCACTGGTAGCTGGTGCAGCTGATTTTACAACTGTCTCTATTAGATGAGGCAATTCCAAAGCAGATATAGGTAGAGATGGTGGAGAAGATGTAGGAGGCATGTGCACACTGTTTGCATAAGAAAATATTGAGCTCTCCTTATTCTCTTCTTCTAATTAATCTGGTTCATCATACTCATAGTCGAGTAGCTCATGGGCTGGGGGTAAAAGTATTATATTTGCAGAGGTGGGGAAATGGAATTATAGTCAACTGATTACCACCACCACCTCCACAACTAAGACCAGACATCAGGGGTGTTACTTTGGTACTTCACTAAAGAGTGGCTCTGATCACCCCCACAAAGTAAACTCTGCTGTGCTCTCCCGTAGTTGCTTGTTTAGGGGACTCCAACAATGTATAATGCTTGAAGTATCTGTGGTAGAAGGAACTGCAGTGCCAGTGTACGTTTATTCATTTTAGGATTAATACATGACATTGAAGATGGTGGGTTTGTTTTTTATTACAATAAATATGGAATATAAATGTATTTTTAAAGGTGTTTGTGTTGCAAAATGGGTTGGTGCTTGGTAGGTATACTATTGTAACATTTTTGTCTTTGACAAAACTCTATACTGCAGTACACTTGCACACACTGGCCACTCAAAAATAAATGTAAAAAAATATATATTTTCTTTCCACAAAAACTTAACAAAAAAACTTTAAAACCCTGTAAATTAGTCATTCTAAATTTGTGTTAAGTAACTTACACTAGGACACAGCACTTACCGTGGCCTCCAGTTTTACAGTAGGATAAAGATGAAAGTACGTCATCTACCACTCAAACTTTGTGGCAATAGCTATAAAAGAGCTGACTTTTATTTTTTCAGACAACACCCTTTTCTTTAAAAATAAACACCCTACCCTTTCTACAATAACTCTTAACACTTTTAAAAAAAAACTTTAGAAAATGTAAATTGGTAACCTAGTCTCCCACTAGGATCAATGTAACAATGGAAATCTCACACTCAAAGTTATTTTGGGTGCCACTGACAGACAGTTACCAGCTAAGTATATTGATACAGCAGCAGCTAGGTAGATGGAAAAATATAGTTTCACACCAGAATGAATGACAAAATGGCAATCTCCTATCAACGAGGATCAAAAAGTAAAATGAGAATGTTTGTGCACTGTGCAAGTGGTTTGTTCCAAGATTCGTGGTAGTTTGGAGATCAGAATTTTGGTCAATAATTCAATTGGCCCAAATTTAGAAAATTTCAATGTGGAATAAAATGAATCTCTAAGTATAATATAAATTAAGTCAAGTATCTCTTGATTACGATCTTATTATATGACAAGATATAACAAGATGTATGTAAACAAGTTGTTGACCCAAGAAGAAATCTGATTGTCATTATAGAGTCAAGAAGGATGTCTTCCTTTTTTGTGGCACAATTGGAAATGGCTATAATTAAGGGTGTAAAAGAAAAGGGTTTCCAGGTTGAAATTATTGGACTAGTTTTTATTCAACCTAGGCAACTATGTCACAATCTAATGGTGTGCAGTAGCAAATATTGCAACTGCAACCAATGTGAGAATGAAAATTGCAGAAGATGGAAATCAATGTATTGGTTTCCTAGGTAGACGATTAACTGCTCTCACCCCTTGTTCATTTAAAAAAAAAATATATATATATATATATACCGCAAGAGAAGATGAAAGACATTTAGTCTGTATTTAAGGATTTCCTCCATAAATGGACATTTCCTGAATACTGGCTGAGAGTAAGATTTTCATCACTCTTAGCAGCTCAAAGAGATTGGGAGATTCAGGTTATCTCTGAACTTATCCTGAAATAAACCTATTGTAATGGGGAACATAACGCATGGGACAAAGCTGATTGGAAACTCTTTTCATTTTTCAACTCCCAGGGTGTGAAAATTGAAAGGGGCTCCATCAAGTTATCACCAGCTTTGGAAAAAGAAGTAAGCTGGAGAACACTTACAGATTAAATTTTGCAAAAAGTTTTGTCTTTGAGCTATGTTCAAGTCAACTTAGGTTATTGTGAATAACAAATCACTGCACAAGATGCATTATAAAATTTACTTTATTGGTCCAACGTAGAAAGTAAAATTCTTTGGTTAACAAACAAGTAAATGTATTCCACAGAGAATGCAGATCAGCAGATTTGATTAAAAGCAATCTCAGTTCTTTTAATTGAAATTGACAGCTTTGATGTTGCAATCAGAGAAAATAACATCTCTTCATTTCAAATAAAGAAATTTTGCATTGACTTTAAAAAAAAAATGATAACCTTTTGATCTAATTTTTTTCTGTATTTTAGTTAACTCGATATGCTCTGTGCATCTGTTTGCACCAGAATTTAGCTGAACCTCCAGTTATTTAAATGTGCATAGGGATTCGGTATAGTGTGCAAGTAATGTTTTTCTTGGATGTTTTGAGGCGGATGTGTAATATTGTCTTTGCTGTTGCCCAGGACCAGAGGAGGTTCAGTGTAGGTTTAATTTTATGTTTGTATATGCTTTTTTATTACACAGCCATGTTACAGTGCTGCCACCCACCTCAAGTGCTCCCTATTAAGGGTTAATAAGTGCATATGGGTTTAGAAAAATACCCATCTCTGTCTCATTAGAAATTTTGCCTTTAAGTTGAAAACAGCAAGGTAAATTGTTAGTGAAGAATTCACCTAGAGGGTTTTGCCTTGACGTGGTAGCTGAGCTTACACGTTAATGGCCATTGAAATTATACTAAAACTACTCCAGTTATTTAAATGTGCAGAGAGATTTGGGATAGGGCACAAGTATCTTTTTTAATTTTTTTTTTTTATTGTTATGTATTGAATTGAAAGAAACTTGACAATGTCATCTATACATATATCATAGAAGTGGGGATCATACCACTCTACGCCCCTTACACTAGAGCTGGTTTAAGCTCTGGTAAATGTGAGTACATCTCATTTGATCTACTATTCAGTCAAGTTTTTTGGGGATATACTGTACCATTAGATTCCTTTCTTTGTTTCTTTTATATGTTTACACAAATTGCAAGCCACTTCTGGCTACAAGTATAAAATATTCCGTTACCTGGCCTGTGTTTCTGCAAGTTGCACTCTATATATATATAGTGGACTTTCCTACCATTGTATCTGTTATTATAGTCTTCAATACTATATTCTTATAGATTTTTACAGTATAAAAATATTATTGGTGTTACCTTTTTCCCTTTTTTCTATATGCCACTCTGTTAAGACTTGCTCACTGATTTCCCCTCATGTCATATTTCCCTGCATGCCACGAGGCTGGTTTAGTTTTGTAATATTATTGGCTGTACATACAGTTAGTTAATCAATTACAATGCAGGAGAGGACAGATTGAGGAACAGTGCACACACACACAAAATATAGTTTTAACTGGTACAAGGCTACATACAATCACCAATGATGGCAAACAAATTTAGAGATTCAGTTACACCATATGGCCAATCAGTGGGTCCTACTCTAATTCTAATATGGGGGATTAACATGCTAACTGCAGTACTTAGTGCTTAAATGGCTTCAAATTTATGCTTTCCTGTTGTCACCTCCAAAGGGTAACCTAGAGTGAATGGGTGGGGTCCTCAACCCAAACGGAATCTGGTGTGGATTCAAAATATACACAGGAAAAGAAATTTGGGGCACACCAAGAACACGCATTTCTCAGCAGTGGTGCTGCTTTAAAGACTAAAATGTGTGCAAAATACAGCTTTAAGGGTACTTAAAATCACCTATCTTTGTGTGTGCGCACTGTTCTTAATATGTAGTTTGTATATATTTTGCATATATATATTGTCTATATTATATACACAATTGCTGAAAATGCATGCTTTGGGTGTGCCCCAAATTCCTTTTTCAGTGCAGGAGAGGACATCCTAGAACCAAAAGAGGCATACAAAATCTTCCTAAAAACCTCTGGTGACCAGAGAGAACCCATGGATAATAGGTATCCTTGATCCCAAAATAAATGGGCTTCTAATGGCAGTATAATGCCGCTGCAGGCCCTCAGTATTTTATATTTATATTGTAGTGTGTGTTTATTTCAGTGATCAAGTAGACAGTTTTTGTTCTGCCTGGCTTAAGGGCAGATTCACTAAAAATTAATGTGGAGAATTGCAAAGGTTAGCTAAAAATAACCAGTTCTGGGGGAAAAAAATCAAATCAGTTTTTCCAAGTTTATATTCTTAGGCCATATTTTGCAGTTTCCTTGTTAATTCACAATTCACGTATTAGTGAATATTACCTTTATAAGATCCGCTTTTGTCACCAACTGGGTAGACTACAGCAGATGCCTATGAATTCAAGGCATATTTTTTTCAATTATGTTGTAAAGATTTGGAGTGAATGGCACCTCAGCACAGTGTATTGAAAATTATTTTTACATAGATTACAGATGTCATTTTACCATATAATGGGGATATGTTTATAGCGTTCTCATCTCCTGATAATTTAATCATTTGTAGTGTTATTTTTCCTAGTTAAAGTGTTCAATTCTCAAGCTAGACTTTTATGAAACCCCCAAATTTTTTGGGGGGGATATAGCAGAACTCCTATAATCCTGAATGAAACACAGGACAGACACTATCTGACATAAAATGACTACCCACAATACCCAATGCAAATGTATAATATAATATAATATAATATATTATTATTATTATTATTATTATTTATAAAGTGCCAACAAATTCTGCAGCACTGTACAATGTACAATAGTATATATATATATATATATATATATATATATATATATATATACATATGACATTTCTTTCCATAAAACATTACAATTTGTGGTAATTCCACCCTGGAGTGATACTTTAATGTAGGTTTGCATTTGTAAAGCTCATGTTTCATCCAAAACATGTGAAACACCAAACCTCATGAGTCTTTTCTTGAAATGAGCAGAGCGTCCCAAATCTCATAGGTAGCTTCTCATTTGAATTCTCTGTTGTCTCACTCAGGTCTCCCAATTCTTTATCCATTCCTTTTGTCATTATTTGTTGTCACCAATGCACATGACTTAAAAAATGGTATGATATTATCACCCATGAGGACTTTGTGTAAGGCATGTTTACATGCGACAGACCTGGGTCTTCTGGGTATGTAACACATAAACAAACAGCTCAGACACATCTCGTCTTCATTGGCATTCTGAAATCCCTGCTGGGTTGTGTGTGGCAGGAGAGATGATAATGTAACACATGCTGTACCTGTTTGGGGTGTTATATTTCACACTGAGCACACAGCTAAAATTACACTTTTAAATAATCCGCTGTCAGGACCCTGACACATCCAAGGAGAAAATATATTCTTCCCTTACTATTAATTTCGCAAAAAGTACTAATAATACATTGTAGCATGATTCATTGTCTCTTTGAAAAATTACTATTACATAAACACGTATTGACACATTTGTGCAAACAATGTATGATGTCCATCATTAGGGCAAATATGCATCAAATATCACTCTCATCTGTTATCAATATCATGGATATTTACTAAAATGAAAATTGTTGGGAATTCTAAGTGAATTTCAAATTTAAGGCCAAAATTGCTGAAGATTGGATATTTTGGTCTAAAGTTTGAAATTAAATTTCCCAACAGTTCTCACATTAGTGAATACCCCTGTCTGGATAGAGGTCCTCATATATCAATCAGGTATAAAAATTATTTATAACAAAGTTTCTTGAACATTTGTTGATATAACATTGGAGCAGTAGTTCATTGTCAAAATGGCACACCCATTGTGTGTTCTATCAGTATCCCCATTAATATCAGCATCCCCATAAGAATAACACTGGGAAGTCCTAAAATCGTGGATTAGGCATTCAGAAGACCAAGTCAAGAATCAATACATTAGGCTACGCAGACACTGAGAACCTTGCAAATACATGGCTTTGGCCAAAACCAATATAAACCAGTTTCAATTGCTTCAACGATGTTGGTCAAACAAAACTCTACCAACAAAAAAAAACCTGGGAATTGTAAAAAGAGGAAATATTTTGTATATATATATCCTTTATTGAACAAAGTACAAACTTATTTTTAGAACAAAGTTCATTTCAAAGGGATAGTATGTAAAACAAGATGTTGGCATTAAGTATCTGGTGTGCTTAAGGATTAAGGATTATTTAATAAAGTGAGAAGTCAAAGTGAGACTTTGCCCACTGACAAAGAAATGATCAGTCTATAATTTCTTTGTCAGCAACGACCACAGTCCTGTGCTCACTCCCATCACTCGCGGGCGACAGCAACAACCCACATTGGATTGTATCACACAGCTAAGTTAGCTTTTTATATCACACAGCTAAGTCCACTTTTTGTATCACACAGCTAAGTTACAATGTAGCCGCCCATCCCATGTGTTCCCTATCAAGGGTCAATAAGTATATAGGGGTGTATATTAAAAGTACCCATCTCTGTCTCATTAGAGATATCTTTGCCAGAGGTTCAAGGAAGCAAGGTGAAAGGTCAGTGTAGGACCCGTCTAGGGGTGTCTGCCTTGACGTTGGCAGGCGTGCGTTCCCTCCAATTGCCATTGGAGTAACTAAATGACCTCCATTTGTTTAAATATACATAGGGATTTAGGAGAGAACGCAGGTAACTTTTTCTTTGTTTTTCACTGTTTGTTTTGAAGCTGATGTGTACTTTGGTCGTTGCCACCACCCAGGAATGATGGGAGTGAGCGCAGGACTTATCTTTTTGTATTTGTATTCACTTTTTGTATCACACAGCTATGTTACAATGCTGCTGCCCATCACATGTGTTCCCTTGTAAGGGTTAATAAGTATGTAGGGGTGTATATAAAAAATACCCCTCTCTGTCTCATTAGAGATATCTTTGCCAGAGGCTCAAGGAAGCAAAGTGAAAGGTCAGTGTAGGACCCATCTAGGGGGGTCTGCCTTGATGTTGGTAGGTGGGCATTCCCTCCAATGGCCATTGGAGTAACTAAATGACCTCCATTCAGGGCTGGACTGGGGAAGAAATTCGGCCCGGGCATTTTTTAATCACAGAGGCCCGCTGAGAAGGGGGCGGGCCAGAGGTTTTTTGTCATCTTTAATGTAGTGTGTGTAGGTGGTGCATTATGTGAATATATGGGATCTATCGTGTGCGTAGGGGATCTAGTGTGTGTGGAGAACCCAGAGTGTGTATAGGAGATTTAGTGTTCGTGTGTGTGTGTGTGTGTGTAAGATTCAGATTTTGTATAGGGATTCTGTGTAGGTGTGTAGAGGATCCATAGTTATGTATGGGATCTAAGGTGTGTGTATAAGGGATGCAGTGTGTTTGTATAAGAGATGTAGTGTGTGTCTAGAATGTAATGTGTGTAGGGGTGCAGGGTGTGCACTGTGTGTGTGTAAAGGGTGCAGTGTGTGTGGGTGCAGTGTGAAGGGTGCATGGTGTGTGTGATGGGTGCAGAATGTGTGTGAGGGATGCAGGATGTGTGTTTGAGGGGTGCAGTGTGTGTTTTAGGGGACCAGTGTGTGTGGGGTGTGGGGTGCAGTGTGTGAGGGGTGCAGTGTGTGTGTGAAGGGTGCACTGTGTGTGTGTGTGAGAGGTGCAGTGTGTGTTTGGGGTGCTGTATGTGTTGTGTTTGGGGTGCAGTGTGTGTGAAGGGTGCACTATGTGTTTGTGTGAGGGTGCACTGTGTGTGAGGGTGCACTGTGTGTTTGAGGTGCAGGGTGTGAGGGGTGCTGTGTGGTGTGCAGTGTGTGTGTGAGAGGTGCTGTGTGTGTGTGTGTGTGTGTGAGGGGTGCTGTGTGGTGTTTGGGCTGTAGTGTGATGTTTGGGGTGTAGTGTGTGCATGTGAGGGGTGCAGTGGGGTGTTTGGGGTATATTGTGTGCATGTGAGGGGTGCAGTGGGGTGTTTGGGGTGTATTGTGTGCATGTGAGGGGTGTAGTATGATGTTTGGGGTGTATTGTGTGCATGTGAGGGGTGCAGTGGGGTGTAGTGTGCTGTTTAGGGTTTAGTGTGTGCATGTGAGGGGTGCAGTGGGGTGTTTGGGTTGTAGTGTGATGTTTGGGGTGTAGTGTGTGCATGTGAGGGGTGCAGTGGGTTGTTTGGGGTGTAGTGTGTGTATGTGAGGGATGCAGTGTGGTGTTTGGGGTGTAGTGTGATGTTTGGGGTGTAGTGTGTGCATGTGAGGAGTGCAGTGCAGTGGGGTGTTTGGGTGTAGTGTGATGTTTGGGGTGTATTGTGTGCATGTGAGGGGTGCAGTGGGGTGTTTGAGGTGTATTGTGTGCATGTGAGGGGTGTAGTGTGATATTTGGGGTGTACTGTGTGTATGTGAGGGGTGCAGTGGGGTGTTTGGGGTGTATTGTGTGCATGTGAGGGATGCAGTGTGGTGTTTGGGGTGTAGTGTGATGTTTGGGATGTAGTGTATGCATGTGAGGAGTGCAGTGCAGTGGGGTGTTTGGGGTGTACTGTGATGTTTGGGGTGTATTGTGTGCATGTGAGGGGTGCAGTGGGGTGTTTGAGGTGTATTGTGTGCAAGTGAGGGGTGTAGTGTGATGTTTGGGGTGTATTGTGTGTATGTGAGGGGTGCAGTGGGGTGTTTGGGTGTAGTGTGATGTTTGGGGTGTAGTGTGTGCATGTGAGGAGTGCAGTGCAGTGGGGTGTTTGGGGTGTAGTCTGATGTTTGGGGTGTATTGTGTGCATGTGAGGGGTGTAGTGTGATGTTCAGGGTGTATTGTGTGCATGTGAGGGGTGCAGGGGGGTGTTTGGGTGTATTGTGTGCATGTGAGGGATGCAGTGTGCTGTTTGGGGTTTAGTGTGTGTATGTGAGGAGTGCAGTGCAGTGTGGTGTTTGGGTGTAGTGTGATGTTTGGGGTGTAGTGTGTGCATGTGAGGGGTGTAGTGTGATGTTTGGGGTGTATTGTGTGCATGTGAGGGGTGCAGTGGGGTGTTTGGGGTGTATTGTGTGCATGTGAGGTGTGCATTTTTTAAAATTATTATATTTATATCCCCCCTCCCTTCCTATCTTTTGCCTGGGAGGGGGGATCTTGTAGCCCTGGTGGTCCAAGGGGAAATCCCTGGTTGTATAGTGTGGAGTGAACACTACCCTCTAGTTCCTAGGGTAGAGTTCACTCTTGTGAGATCAGAGCATTGCCATAGTAACCACCGCAACACTCAGACCTCGTGAGAGGAACCTGGCAGAGCTGCAGGATAGAGTTCCACCGGGTCCTCTGTCCCTCCATCCCCAGCCGCGTCTTAGTGCCTGTGGGCCAGTGGGGAGATAGTTTGTCTCCCCACCGGCCCATTGAGGCATACAGCAGGGCTGGTGCTCTGATAGCGCTGGCTCTGCATGGGCCAGTAGGGGCGATACACTGATCTCCCCTATCAGCCTGGGTTTATGGCCATCGCGGCTTACCGGGCATTTGCCCAGTATGCCCGATGGCCAGTCCTGGCCTGCCTCCATTTGTTTAAATATACGTAGGGATTTAGGAGAGAGCACAGGTAACTTTTTCTTTGGTCCTCACTGTACATACTTACATAGATATACATACACATTAATATACAGATACACACATATAAACACACTGACATACACACAAATTCATACACAAACTGACACATACACACATAGATTTGCACACCAACATGTACATACGCTGACACATGCACACGGATGCACACCCTGACACACAGATATACACACAAATACAGAGATGCACATCCTGACACACTGATACACACACATATGCACACCCTGACACACAGATACACACAACCTGACCCACAGATACCCACACTGCTATATACACACATATACAGATTCACAACCTGACACACAGGTATACATATTGACATATATACACACCTTGTCACACAGCTAAACACACTGACACCCAGGGGCACACACTGACACATACACACACAGTTACACACACTGGCATATCCACACACACACTCAGGATATACACATACTGACAAATACAATTTAAAACATATACGCACAAATATGAGATGTATAGACACACACACACACACACACACACACACACACACTGCACCTTTCACACACACTTCACACCTAACATATAGCACTGCTCATATGCTCTATATCCCATCAGACCCCAGGTAAGTTGTCAAACTGTTCTTAAATGGTTTGACAACTTACTCTGGGATGGGATCCTGGCACTACTGGCACCATAACTACTACACTGAGCTGTAGTGGTTATGGTGCCTGGATTATTTATTTAAATAATCTACAAGTGCCCCTCCTGAGATCAGGCTCTGGATCCGCCACTGGTAGTGTATCACAGAGCTTAACAGTTATAAAACACAAAGTAATCTGCATTTTGTATGTCAGTATCAAAGAGTTCCACTATAATAAACCTCACAGTTGCTGGGGACTTGTCTTTGGTGTATCCATAAGTGGGATACCAGAGGGCAAAGTGGGACAGGAGCAGTAAATGGTATTGTAAATACGTTTGGAGGCTGATTGTGGGATAATGTATGTGTGAAGGGGGCAGTACTCTGTGCTTATGTGTTTATAGGGGATACATCATATCCCATCTTCCGGCACACTGCAGGGCGAAGACCATTAGACACAAGTAGATTCACACAGTCCCACACACATAGTTACTTGCACACAGTCACACAGTTACAGGCAGACAGTCACGCAGGCAGTCACAGGTAGACAGTCACACAGGCAGACAGTCACACATGGGTAATGTAATGCCTATCCAGCAATACGGTGTGTGTAGGGGATGCAGTGTGTGTATGTATAGGGACGTAGTGGGTTTTTACTGGTGATGCAGGATGTATGTAGTGTGTGTAAGAAGTGTATTGTGTGTGTGCTAGAGATAAGTTATGTGTGCTGGGGACAAAGTGCATATATGTAGGAGATGTATTATCAGATGTTTGGAGGGTGAGATGGGACTTACATTTTTATATATTATATCACCTTCCTCCACATAAGCTGCAGCCCCTATCCCACAACAGGACCCCATTTATATATATAAATGGGGTCCATGAATATATATAAATATATTGATTATATATCAATCCCCCTCTCTCTGCTTACATTTGGGTTATAAGGGGAGCACTACATGGCTCCCTGGTAGCCCAGCATGTATAAATCCCTGGTAGCCCAGCATGTATCTCTGCTGAGAAAAGACTTCATGTAATGGCTTTCGTGAGCACGAGGCTTCATGGATTTTGAGCATTGTCATGGCAACCTGCTGCCTAGAGCTCACGGTAGCCATACACTAGCTCTGCACTCAACAGAGGGTACAAGCAGAGGCTCTCTGGGCTTACCCTTTAACTCTACAGTGGGGCAATGGGCCGATAAAGGAGGTATTTGATCTCCCCACCAGCCCATACATGCACCCCTGTGTATGGGTCGGTAGGGCACCTTTTAAGGTAGTACTGGCCCTTCAGATAGGAGTGAGGATCCAGGTCTATAGGCCCTCAAATATAGGGCTCAACGCCCTGCCCATGGTTGCTTCCATTAAATTCTTCAACATTTAAAGGTACAGTACACTTACTGTAATCCATATATACACAAGACTGAAAGATCTACAGAGCCAGAAGTTTTGTATCCAGTCATATTTTTTTTTACATTTTTGAAACATAAAAGTTATTATTACTATCACTATTATCATATTAATGAACTGTGCATATATCTACCATTGTAATCCTTGAGCAAATTTTTGCAATCCCAATACCAATGTTGCTTTAACAGTATATAGAGTTTAGTTCCCTTCATAAATCTCACCTATCAGAAAAATAACCAGCTAATGTCTTTTTATAATCATCTTTATTAGTGCACTCTACTGATCTTCCTTTCTCCTGGAAATAACAGGATTGATGTAAAATGATTTTAATCACATAAAAAAAAAACCTTTGAATACCCCTTCAAAGTGTTTCAATTAATTATATTGAATCTTTCAAAACAAACTATTCTAAAATAATTGTTTTCACTGAGACTACACAGCTTCTATGATGTTAAAAAAGATGGGAAATTATCGGGGGATTCATGTTGTCTTTAAATTACTTCAATGTGCTACAGCAGACAAATAAAGATACCAATAGATAGATAGATAGATAGATAGATAGAAATATAGATAGTTGGTAGGTAGAGAGACAGATAGATAGATAGTCTGACTGACAGACAGACAGACAGAATGCAGAAGGAGGTAAGGAGAGTTAGATTGATGGATAGATGTCCAGTAAGGGCATCACCCCATTGCCCCCTCTCTCTCTCTTCAGTTTGTCTGTCTATGTCAATTCATTGTATTCATTTTAAGACTTATTCACTTGTCACCTCTTATTTTTACAGGGCTTTTTCTGAAGCTGGTGTGGCAAATGTGCCTATGCTCCTGGAGGAGCCTGCTAGCTAGTCTTCTTAGTGACCAAGGACATATCAGGTAAGTCGGACAAAAAACGGTCCGCGACTCCTGAAATGTCCGCAGCTAAATAGAGCGCTGGAAATGATCATAATCGCTAGATAGATTGATAGATAGATAGTCTGACTGACAGACAGACAGACAGAAGGCTGATGGATAGATGTCCAGTAAGGGCATCACCCCATTGTCCTCTCTCTCTCTCTCTCTCTCTCTATCTCTTCAGTTTGTCTGTCTATGTCAACTCATTCATCATTGTATTCATTTTTAGATTTATTCACTTGTCACCTCTCATTTTTACAGGCCTCTTTCTGAAGGTGGTGTGGCAAATGTGCCTATGCTCCTGGAGGAGCCTGCTAGCTAGTCTTCTTAGTGACCAAGGACGTATCAGGTAAGTCCGTCAAAAAACAGTCCGCGACACCTAATACGTCCGAGGCTAATTAGAGCGCTGGAAGTGATCATAATCGATTCCAACCGCTCTAATGGTATTGCAGCAATGCCTCGATGTCGAGGCATCGTGCAATACCCCCCTCAATGTTGGGCCACCAGGTGACCGCTCCCCTGGTGAGATCACTGCCGGGTTGCCCCACGTTGCGCCCGGTAGTGAGGCAGAGCATCGGAAGCCATCAGACAGGATTCTGATTCTCTGCCTGTGCTGAGTGCCTCAAGGGGTCGAGGCACTCAGTGAAGAGAAAATAAATTTAAAAATAAATAAAATAAAAAATTAACCCCTCCCTCCCTCTCCATCCCTCCCTCGCCCTCCAGATGTACTTACCCGATCGCCACCATTCCTCCGCCGGTGATCAAATTTCTTCTTCTATGGGGGGGACTGTCTAACAGCCCAGACAGTCCCCCCTCTGAAAATTAGGACCCCCAGGGGCCATGTGACATGGCTGCAATAGGTGTCCATAATGCTGCCAGAAGGGGGACTGCCTGAACTGACAGACAGTCCCCCTGCTGGTGAAAAAAGTAAAACAAATATATATATATATAACGTCATACTAAGTGTATTTTTTATTAATATATAGACAGAGTAAAATTACACAAAAGAACTATATGTATTGTGTGTGTATACATATATATATATATATATATATATAAATAATTCAATAAAAATAAATACAAAATGTAAAAAAAAGCATATATATATATATATATATATATAATTTTATTCTAACTGTATTTTGATATTAATACATATGTATTTATATCAAAATACACTTAGAATGAAATTATATATCTATGTATATATAAATAAATAGATAAAAATAATACAAAATATACATATGTCCATATCCATAATTACATAAATAATTTCATAAATATACACGCAGACTTCAAATATATAAATATGTATATATATTTATATTCTATGTGCATATTTATGTAATATTTTTACATAATTAAGTAATTTTATTGATTGCAGTTTAAGGGAGCTGCCTGACAACCGAAAGTCCAGAGAATTTAATTTGCTAACACTCTATTTAACCCTGTAACTTTCCAAGACACCCTAAAACCTGTACATGGGGGGTACTGTTTTACTTGGTAGACTTCGCTGAACACAAATATTAGTGTTTCAAAATGGTAAAACATATCATAGCCATAATTTTGTCAGTGAAAGTGAAGTTTTTTGCATTTTTCACACACAAATGGCACTTTTACTGATGATATCATTGTTGTATTTGTTTTACTGTTTTGAAACACTAATATTTGTGTTCAGCAAAGTTTTTCAAGTATAACCTTACCCCCATAAACAGGTTTTATAGTGTTTTTGAAAGTTACAGGATCAAATATAAGGCTGTTTTTTTCCATTTAAATTTGCTAGATTGGTTATGTTTCCTTTGCGAGCATATGGAATGAGAATTACCCCCATGATGGCATACCATTTGCAAAAGAAGACAACCCAAGGTATTGCAAATGGGGTATTTTAAGTCATTTTAACACACAAACAAATATGGGACATGGGCCATGGTGGCGGACCCAGGTTATTTTCGCACCGGGGCTCTGTGGTTTCAAGCTATGCCTCTGTTTTTAGCCACCCTTTTTTAACATATCTTTTGTATGCAGAAGTAGGACTTCCTTGGAGTTCTTCTGATGCTGGCTCAGGCTGATGGGGATGTGGGGCAGGAGCTGTCTCTCTCTTTGCTTCTCCCCACTCCGGTGCTTCCTTTCTGCCTCCCACGTAGAGAGAGTGACCCAAACTCCCTCTAAATGTGGGAGGAAGTGACTGTCTGTCACTTCCTCCTGGTATCACTGGCACCGCAGGGGCCCATTTGCACTGTTAAAGGGCCATTGCGCCAATCGGGCCTCTCTTTAGCAATACCCATTGGGTGACCTTAACTGCATGGGCCCCTGATGGATCCCCTGACCTGCGGGCCCCAGTGCATCTGCTTACTGCACTGGCGGTAGTTCCGCCACTAATATGGATGGTATTTAGCGCCAACAAGATTGGGGAAAAAATTTTCAGGTACATCAAATTTGTGCTAGTGGAATTGTGGTGAAGTGGGTAGTATTATTGATTTATCATTTACAATTAATAAACAAACTGAAACCAATATGGAAGTTTATATTGTCCAAATTATTGCACCAACTGCAACCACCTTTTACCCTAAAATTAGATTGTTCATATTGATGTCAAGTTTTATATGGAAACCCGAGTAAATAGTTATTTCCCATATTTGTGTAGCAGCAACATCTGTTATCCCAAGATACCGTTTTTTTAACATCTAAGTGAGTAATTAGGACTTTTGCTAATTTCTCATTTTTACTTTTAACTGTTGTTGATGTAAATCATTTGATTACCATCTGTTTTTTGTATGCACTGTGACAATTTTTAATTTTTTTGCTCATAATAAATATTTCTTTCTTAAGTTCTGTCTTCTTCTGGTAAAGAATCGCATTATCTGATTAGACAAATGTATTAATAATTTGAAATTGCATAGATGTGCGAAATCACATTTTATAGGTTGTTAGTCTTATTTGCTTGGGGGACCAAGGCACCCCATTTATAAATTGTCTTAGTGGTGATATTATTATGAAATTATTTATATTATTAGAATTAAGTGTGCATGGTGTTAAGGGGAATTTTTATCATTATTCTCAATCCAGTGCAGAAAATATACATATGTAACTCTTTCACTGTGAAAATTAAGTCACTAACATGCTTGAAGTGGTGTGAATTTGTGACATCCATATGTGCAGCATTTCATAGTGAAATGCTGCATATGCAGACTCTAGGCACCATAACCAATTCACTTTCCGGAAGTGGTCACGATGCTTGAATTAACCCTTTAATTTACTTGCACATAATTGCTAGTTGAGTAACTCACAGTTCTGATTCAGGCTGCCATACTTGGAGAGGGGTGGCTGCTTGCTTTTTCCTCTAGGATTAGCAGGCAGGAATAAAATGGTCATTTTATATATTCATCTAAAATAATAATGTATTATACGGCTGCCCTATTTTTAATATGTTAAGAGTAACATTTACAGTCACCTAACGAGCTATAATACATAGAAAGAAAAAGAGTAAAAAAATAAATAAGATAAAACCCAAACACTTTTATAAAACTTTATATATGTGAAAAGATATATAATGCAGTCAGTATGTAGGATGAAATGCAATGAATCAAGTTTATTCCCCATTATTAAGTATGGGCACCACATCTACTTTATACCCGTAATTTAGCATTATTCTAGAAAACAAAACTAATGATGCACCCATCATGTGATGACAATTAAGAATTCATTTATTTCATGATTTTTCTTTTCTTTTCTTACTAGTTATGTCTTATTCTATTTTATCATTTTCTTTTCTTTAAAGTTCTAGTTTAGCCAATCAAATTATCTTTTCACTCGATCAAGGATGCCTGGAGTCTGTATAAGATTAAAGGACCACCAGGCTCTTGGGGGAGGAAGGGGTTAAACGCTTACCTTTCTCCAGCGCCGTGGTCACTCGGTGCTGGGGACTTTCCTCCCTCTTCCGAAGAATGTGCATGCGTGGCAAGAGCCGCGCGCGCATTCAATCAGTCCATAGCATTTCTCAATGCTTTCCTATGGACACTTGCGTCGTCTCACTGTGAAAATCACAGTGAGAAGAGCGGAAGCACCTCTAGCGGCTGTCAATGAGACAGCCACTAGAGGCTGGATTAACCCTAATGTAAGCATTTACAGCTGCAGGGTTAACCCTAGATGGACCTGGCACCCCGACCACTTCATTGAGCTGAAGTGGTCTGGGTGCCTATAGTGGTCCTTTAACCCCTCTGCAGCTGGAGGCATAATTCACCTCTGGCAGCATCACGGGAAATCATCAGCCAGTTGGGAACAAGAGTTTCAGGCTGGCTTATGCCAATTCTGTGCAATTTTCAATGCACAGACGCTCACTAATTGGTTAAGAATAGTCAAAAGAGAATATCAGGAGTTTGGGGTCCAGGTAAGATGGCATTACAAAATACTTTGCACCGTTACTGGAGAACAGGGCTGTAGTGGTTATAATGGTTGCAGTAAAGCATCTTCTTTTTTTCTCTGAGGAGAACAGTTGAATCTCAATTAGTGACCCGGAGATTAATTTAGCTCATGGTTGTTGTCCATTCGGAAAGTTAATATTTTGGAGGAACACATATATTTTTTAAACTATCTCATATGACACAATTTTATGGACCTGATTTCCCAATGCATTTTAATTGAAGGCTTGGTAAAAGCTTTGCATTATTTATTATCTGTTTCAGGAAAGCATTGCTTCTAGGTGGTGTCTCTACTTGCAGAGACATAAAGATGTCATTTAGCTGTTTTAGTGACTCATCTATTACATTTTTGTGCTTTAAAATGTAAATGCAATGGTATTTATGAACCATACTCCTAACTCAGCAGGCAGGCAGGCAGAAAGTAGCATTGTGTCCTGCTATTATGAATGATTTCAGATTAGATCCAAAAGGTTCTTATTTGGTATAAATGTTTAACAAGCACAAATAAATCTTTCTTCTATAGTAGCTGATGAGAGATTCTGATGTTTAGTAGAACTTTTCAGGAAGCAAATGTAAGTCAACTAACTCTGTGACTGGTGGATGGGTGTCAGTGGAAAGTGCTTAACACAGGATAGGATACTCAAACACCATTGGCTGAGAGCTGTCATGTGAAGAAAAAGTGTGTTGAACAAATTAATTTACTTGGAGCCACTTGAACTGCTCTAACTCTTGTCAACCTGTCCTCTATGCTAAACATTCCATCAATCCATTTGTGGTGATATGAAGCATGCCAGACAGTATAACAATTAAATAACCCAAGAAGAGGAAGTGGGGAAAAGTGGCAACAACACGGATTGGGCACACTAACAGCATACATCACCATCTCTAAACCCACCGTATGGTGCTGCTGATTCAGTGCAGCCATTTTAGAATGACTGCAAGATAAAGTATGTGAACCATTTGAAATTAGTTGTTTTTCTGTATGAATTGGTCATAAAATGTTATCTCACTATCATCAAAGTCACAAGTATAGAGAAACACAATGTGCTTAAGCTAACAACACACAAACAATTAGCATATCTCATGAATAAGTGAACACTTGGATTCGATAGGTAGGTTATCCACCTTTGAAATCAATAACTTCAACCAAGTATTTCTGGTGGCTGTGGATTAGACATGCATAACATTCAGGAGGAATTTTAGATCACTTTTCCTTGAAGAACTACTCCAGTTCAGCCATATTCTGGATGTCTGGTGTGAGAAGCTCTCTTGGGGTTATCCCACAGCATCTCTGTGAAGTTCAGGTCTGGGTTGTAACTAGGTTACTCCAAAAGGCAGTTTTTCATTTTTAAAACCATTCTGTAGTGGATTTACTTCAATATTTAGGGTCATTATCCTGCTACATCACCCAACTTTAACTGAGCTCCAGCTAGCACACAGCCACACTCATATATTATTATATAGGATATATTGATAATGGGAATTCATTTTAGATTTGATGATGGCAAGTGGCAAATTCCAGGCCCTGAAGCAGCAAGGAAGCCGCAAATTATGATGCTCCCTCTTTATTACAAAACCATGCCTTTTTTACACAACACATAATGGTGCGTGTTCTTCCCAAACAATGTAATCTTAGTTTCGTCACCCCACAAAACATCCGTAATAGTATTGTGGAGTGTCAAGGTGTTTTTTGGCAAACTTCAGCCACAAAGCCATGTTTTTTTTTTTTTTTTTTAAAGAAGTATATTTCTTCATAATGGCCTACCATGAGCATTTTTCCTCTTCAATGCTTTCTGTTTAGCAAACTCATGAACACAGATCTCATGAGACTACGTGTTTGAGCGCTCCACTTATAGGTGTAGGTCCTTGTCACTTACACCACACCAATATCTACTAAATTTATTCAGTGGAATAGAGGATATTTCCACACTAGTGTATTGAGCTGCCTGTAAATCACTTTTTGACTCTTTTGTTATACACACTCCTCTGTAAAAAGAGGCAACCTTTGATTGGTATTCATGAACACAGATGTTTACCAATTCCAATGATTTCTTTAAGCATTTAGTTGTCACTCAAAAGTTATTTTTTCACCTCACTGTGAATTGAGAGGTGTGCTCTTTAAGTCATCTTAGCTATATGAGCACTTTTTGAGAAAGTAGCCACAGTACTAAATCTAGGCCCTTTGACATAACTTGGTAATCCTTTCCAGCTTTAATTTGTTTTCACAGATCTCGTTATTGAGGCACAGTTCACATAGGCAGATACTTTTTGTGAATAGCAAATTCAAAATATTTGAGTGCTTTTTAGAAGTCAAAGTAGCTCTTCATTAATGTTTAGGCTTGCCAATGTCCAATTCTAATTAGCTTTTTTTGAAGTAATTAATCTAGGGTTTCACATACTTTTTCCAATCTATACTGTAAATCTTTAAATGATATATTTCAAATGAGCAAGAGCAATAAAATAATGTGCGGGTTATTAGTTAAAACCGATTGTGTTTATTGATTACTGTAACTTAGATCAAAACCAGAACATCAAAACAGATTTTAAGATACATTTATACATAAATGCAGTCATTTCTAAAGGGTTCACATACATTTCTTGCCACTCTGTATGGGAAGATAGATAAATTACTTAATTTCCATTAGGGATCTGTGTTAGAGGTAACACTAATATAATTTGGGGTTAGAGGTTAGGTTAATGGTGAGGATTAAAGCTCAAGATTAGATGATTTCATATTTGGGACAGTGGTTAGAATAATAGCGTTGGGTAGTATTTAGGATTAGTGGTTAGAGATTATGGTGATGGTTTGAAAATTAGAATTAAAAGGGTTAGAGTTTAGGGAAATGGTCATAGGCATTAAAAGGTCACTTTAAGCACCAGAAGCACTTTGCATTATTGGAAAATGATTTATTGCTTAGAGCTCTCTGAGTCCCTTCTAATTTCTGAGAGTAGACTATAGTTCTAACAATTTATAAGAATCTTTGCCTCTAAAGACATCCCACAAGCAGCCCAGAATAGTTTCCTATATCAATTTTGTACACACACATTAAAGGACCACTCTAGGCACCCAGACCACTTCAGCTTTATGAAGTGGTCTGGGTGCCAGGTACCTCTAGGATTAACCCTTTCTTTTTATAAACATAGCAGTTTCAGAGAAACTGCTATGTTTATACTGAGGGTTAATCCAGCCTCCAGAGCCTCTAGTGGCTGTCTCATTGACAGCCGCTAGAGGCGCTTGCGTGCTTCTCACAGTGAGAGCACGCAAGCATCCATAGGAAAGCATTGTAAATGCTTTCCTATGCAACCGGCTGAATGCGCGCGCGGCTCCTGCCGCGCATGCGCATTCAGCCGATGACGTCGCGAGCAAGGAGGAGAGGAGCAGTACAGCTCCCCGCCCGGCGCTGGAGAAAGGTAAGTGTTTAAGCCCTTCCTCTCTCCAGAGCCCAGCGGGAGGGGGTCCCTGAGGGTGGGGGCACCCTCAGGGCACTATAGTGCCAGGAAAACGAGTATGTTTTCCTGGCACTATAGTGGTCCTTTAAGAAATAATAATTGCCCTGTCAGAAGGGAGAAATGTTGCTAAACTGATATTAGCTACAGTATGGATGTTACAGGGTTATTCATGTTTTAGAAATGACAGAGCAAAGAGAGGAGGAGGCATTGTTATTTATGTTGCCAATTCCATAAAGTTTACCCCCTTACAAAACTTTAGCCCTTCTGCCACCTTTGATTTTCTTTTCTGGCACAATTGAGATCTCATGCAGTAAATCAATCATTGTTGCAGGAATCTACCACCCACCTAGCTCCCCAGTGCATTCCCTATCTGACATAGCCCATCTCCTTAGTGAAACCATAGCTCAAAACCCAAAAAGTGAACTGTTGGTCTTTGGAGATTTTAATATTGATTGGCTGAATCCTAAAAATAATAGTTCTTGCACGCTTTTTAAGACATTGCAGCTAACCCAATTAATCTCCTCCCCAACATTAAAAGCCATAACCATACCCTTCTCGATTGGATTCTCTCCACTTCGCCTGATAGAATCCAGGAGGCCGGTGTTCTCCCTAACAGTTTCAGTGATCACTGTTTTGTGTACTGCGTGCGCAAAATAAAGGCTACTAAATCCTTTCCCAAGATTAAAATCACCAGGTACTTCAAAAAATTAAATCTTGAATCCTTTCTTAATGACATCAAGAACCTCCTATGGCACAGATTAAACATTATCCCAGATCTAGACTGTGCTGTTGAATTCTTTCAGTCTGAACTCCTCAAATTTGGAAGGTGAGAGTAAAAGGAGCACATATGAACTGGATCACTGCTGACCTCATCCAAATGTACCAGTTTCGGGATTCTTTGTGGTCTAAGTTCAAGCGTACTGGCTATATGAATGATCACTGTGCGTACAGACAATGGTGAAATATATGCACAAAACAAACAAAATTGGCCAAGGCCCAATATTTCTTTGAAAATCTGAACAATAACCTATCAAACCCTAGAAACTTTTGGAAAGTCATTAATAAATTACAAACTCCCCCAATCCACTCCCAACCCTCCACTGTCAAAGTGGATAACCAAACCCTGCAACTTCCCTTAGATGTAGCAAATGCCTTTAAAAATTATTTTGTCGGATGCTCCACTGCCCTGATTGCCAAGCTAATAAATGACACGCATCCTGAAACTACAAATGTGGATCAGGCCCCACTAAATTTGCAAAGGCCCAATATAGACATGTTAATTTTTAGACCTGTACCTATTAGTGTCGTTAAACACCTAAAGAATCTAAAAATGAAAAACCAGTCTGGACCTGATCAAATCCCAGCAATGCTGTTGAAGCTCAGTGCGCCGGCAATTGCTAAACCCGTCACAACCCTAATTAACGAATCCTTGGTGTCTGGATACATACCCAAACTTTGCAAGACTGCGAGAGTAGTCCCTATCCATAAAAGTGGTGACACTTCTTTGGTTTCTAACTATCGCCCCATATCATTGCTCCCAGTATTATCAAAAAATCTTAGAAAAATGTGTCCATACGCAACTATGTGAGCATTACCAACAATCAAACTATCTGACCCCTGATCAATCAGGCTTTCGCCAGAATCACTCCACTACAACTGCCCTCTTAAAAGTTTGCAATGACATCCAAACTGGCACGGGACAAGGAGACGTAACTGGAGCTATTTTCTTTGATTTTGCAAAAGCATTTGACACAGAAGACCACGACATTCTACTGCACAAACTCAAAAACTCAGGTATTGGTGATTGTTCGGTAACCTGGTTTCGATCGTATGTATCAGATTGCTTGCAATATATGTCCATTTCTGACAGCGACTCCCTCCCTCTCCCAGTCATGTGTGGTGTTCCCCAAGGTTCCATTCTCGGCCCCCTACTATTTACATTATTTATAAATGATCTGCCTAATGTCTGCAAATCCTCAAATGTACACATGTACGCAGAATACACAGTAATCTATGCGAGCAAATCCAAGCTACCGCAGCTTGAGGCTGTGCTCCAATACCAGTTTACAGAGGTAGAAAAGTGGATCGCAAAAAACAAACTCTTCCTAAACACTGACAAACCTGTCACAATGATCTTTGGAACAGTACCTAAATTACAGAATTTATACAATTCCCACCTATCCATCAAAACAAATTCAAATAGCACACTGACCGCAGTCCACTCTTTCAAATATTTGTTGTTAGACCCCAATCTATCTTTTGGCCTCCACATAGAAAAACTTGCATCTAAACTTTATCCAAAACTAGGTGCCCTGTACTGAAACAAATCCTGCCTAAGCCCTACAGTAAAGGAAAAGATTGAACAGCAAATGCTGATGCCAATGATTGATTATGGGGATGTAGTATATGCCTCTGCACCGCAATCCCACATTAATAAATGCATTACATTGCATAACTCGTTCTGCCGATTTTTGCTACAATGTAATTACAGGACCCACCATTGTGACATGCTAAAAGAACTAAACTGGCTGTCGCTGGAATCCAGACACGCCCTTCATCTTTCCAGCCTTGTGTTTAAGAGCTTTTCTGGGAAACTCCCACGCTACCTGAGCAAAATGCTCTCCTCGGCTGTTCCCACTCCCTATAACCTCTGATCCAGTACCCTCACTTTATTTAGTCTACCTCAATACAAAAAGAAAGCGGCACGATCCTCCTTCTCCTACAGAGCGCCGCAATTGTGGAACGACCTCCCACACACTTTAAAATCTTCCCCAAGCTTAGAGTACTTTAAGAGATTCCTCTCTACATACCTCAAAACAGAATGCACGTGTCATGGTTGATCATATATTTCCTACCTGTTCTATGTTAAATTTTGTATAGATTGTGTATTAATATTGGTTTTGTATTTTATTGTACCATAATGTATCAATGCAATGTTTTGTAGACCCAGGACATACTTGAAAACAAATAAATAAATACTAGTCCCAAGAGCAGTAAAAATCATCTACTGTGATATTTAAGGAACTTTGGGGATAAACTACATACCCCAGAAGTTACTGCTGGACAGGAAATTATGGGATGAGATCACTATACCCCAAAATGAGACAGACCCGATTGCAGATGTGTATTCAGCTGTAGTCAGACTCACTAAGCTTTAATTTGCCTGTGAAATTCTAAGTTAAATACATTTTTAATTTGTATTTATTTTAGTTCTTGCCACCTAGTTTTAATGAATTATCTCAAAAATACACTAATAAATATCAGGTATGGGGATGCTGAGCAACAGCCCGATGGTGCAGGAATCTTTCAGTAAACTCTGAGCTGGTTTAGCAGCAAAGCTTTAACAAACACAATATTTGGCTGGGTACTCCACTTGCAACTAGCTTTATTCACCCATGATACTTTGGGGAAGAGGTTGAGGAAGAGAAATGCAGTTCTTCCAGCACGATCATGAGATATTGTGGATGTTCTTCCACAAGGTTCAGAGCTATCCCCGCCTAAAATGCCAGTAGAGAAGCCCTCACTCAGTACCATCAATGAGTTGTGACACAAAGTAGGTTTACATAACTTATCTTCAGAGGATAATAAAAGTACATTTGCAATACAAAAAGGATAATACATCTTTATTGAAAGACATCAGGCAGCTTTCACAGAATACTCAAAAGGTTTTTATTTTTATTTTCTTCAAACATCTAGAAGCAAACTCACTTGTCAATACCACTAATGAATTTAGGAAAGACAAGTGTATGAAAAGTGATCTTTAATACACTCAGAATTTACCTCAGAACCATAAATATATTTATTAAAAAAACAACAACTTTGCATTATGGAGGATTCTCGGTAAGCCAAATGAAAGGCTATAGACAAAAAAGTTTTATGTTATCTGAAAAACTGGGATTACTTTATGAATAAAGTAGTTTAATCTAGATATTGTGCCTGCAAAATCTCCTGGAAAAGTGAAAATTAAAATGCATACTTTTTAAGGTTTTGTTCGTTGGTATGCATGCACATAAACATCCAAATTTGAACATCTCACTCACTGGTACAGCTGATTTTCATACGTAGTCGGTGAGATGTAAATTTGAACCTTCGATATTAAATACAATTATACCTATAAATTTACTTACAATTTGGCTAGCACAATGTACAAATCAAACGGTATTGTCACCAAAGTGTCGCCATGTAATTTGAACCTTGACTAGTAAAGCTAAAGAGAAAATAAAATGTGAATTTCAATCATATTAATCATTTTCATACCCAAGAAGACATGCAAAACAGTGCCAATCAATGTTCTATGTACAGAGAAAAGTATCAGCTTATTATCTCTATAGGGTTTGATAACAATAATTCTCTTTATACACCTTTTTCCACCTCGGTAGAAGAGTGTAATGAAGTTCATGGGCTGGGAATTAGAAAGCATGGCTACCTGTGTCTTTCCGGTAATGAAACAGTCATTTTCTCTTTTAACTAATTGAACCCCAATGATAATCAATGATTTGTTCTTTTCCCGCAGAGAGGAGACGCATGCAAGGGTTTTATCGGAGGTTGACAGAGGCACTTTGCTCAGGCTATTGAATTTTCATGAATCGTTATAAACTAAACAAAAAAGTAGCGGCTGACGGAGAGATGATTTTATGAATGCACCTCATCCTTTTTATTCCTGAATTATTGATGCTTTTACTAAGTAGGAAACATTAGAACATACTTTAAGACTCAGACATAATTTAAAATTCATACTTCCGAGGAACCTTTTTTTTTTCTTTTTTGTCATATGTAGATTTGAGAATAAAAAGAATCGCCTTAACCCTATCAGTGCTGCGGGAAACCCTGTTCTGTTCTGTTTGCAGGATTCATTTCAGTGTTCACATAATGAGTAATGAGTGGAGTTTTATTTCACTGTTAGGAAGCTTAAAGCATTGTTTAGTCATTGGCCTTTCCCAGTAAGAGGTGAGGTAAGGGTTAATGAAAGCTGCGGTCGTCTCTGCTGTACTTACTAGTATAATAACCAGAAATTTAATTTGCAGAGGTCAGTAAGTGGCAGAGAGTCTCATATATGAGCTGACTCTGAGGTTAACCTCTTCCAGGAACTGAGCCATGTGCACTCATATTAGTTTAGCCAGCGATCTTAAAGGGATACTCTAAGCATTATAACCACTACAGATCATTTTAGTGGTCACAGACACTAAAAGAAAAAAAAAATCCAGCATTTCACTAACACCTTAGATGCTGCTCAGCTAATGCTGAAATAAATTGTGCATCTTTCTTAAGGCAGGAATTATATGATGGAATTTTGCTTTTTCTTTATGCCCACTGTACAATATACAATTAAGAGGGGGCAAAGAGATTAAAGTTATGGAAATTGTCTGCTAGAAAGATTGACCAGTTATACTAGGTAATGTACTTATCTGTTAATAGTCAGAATTAGGAACTTGTTAGGTAGAGTAGAGTGATCTGTGCAGGATATCCAATCTCCTTCTGAGTTTTTTTGATACGAGCTAGGACAGTAAGGACAGTAAAGAATCATTTACAATCTCAATGCACTCATAACAAGAATGATCAGAAGAATTGCCATGGTCTAGATCAGACATCCAAGGGAAATCCCCTGTGCTCTTGAGCAGAAGAAGTCACAATCAAGAAGCTGGAAAAATCTAGAAAATCACAAAGAATAAGTGTCGACTAGTGATACTGTAACCTAACATCCAAGCAACACTGATTAAAGTGTGAACAACGTAATCCTACTGTGAATGTAGAAATTCTATGTGTATCAATAGCAAGACAAGATAAATACATGTGTCAAGTGCTTTGTCACCAGGGAGGTTTTACGAAGGGTGCAAGCAACTGATGATAGATTTCTAAAACCACAGAACAAAGTTCTCTGCAACCTATGTGTAGTTTGAAGTCAAATGATGTCAAGGTGATTTGGAATAGGGATGGTAACATACTTTAGAAGTAGTGTGATTTTAAAGATTAGCATAGAAAGCTGACTGCCCATCGTAGAGCGTTGTTTAAGAACTCAACGTTGAAAAGAACATAGGACAAGGTGTCTTGTAAGCAATTTGTGTAAGAGAAAAGGATTTGACCTTAAGCATGACTTAATCCATGTAGTCTGTTAATTTTTGGAGGAATGAATGATGTTTATAGCTGAATTTACATAAGAATCCCCAGCATTTTTAGATAAACTGCAAACCTTAAATCAGACTAGGAAGATGTAGGTTTTCAATAGCATCTATATTATTATATTTTAAATACGCAGATGAACTTCCTGGAGAAGTTATGTTGAAAATATTTGGTATCTGTAGGACCCAAACTGTCTATAGTGACTTACAGACAATCCCTACTCCTCCTAGATAAGTAAACAACAGGGATAATGACTGTTCAAAAAAAACCAAAACATTTCAGTCTTCATGTTTCTAAGGTATTGTAATTTTATTTTTAACACGCAATCAATGAAAACACCAGGAAATAACTTTCATGCCAAGATTTCTGTGCTTTCTGTGCTCTCTATTCTCTCTCTATATATATTTATATATAGTTTTCAATCCTCTGATGAAGTGAGGCTATTCCCTCACGATATGCGTAAGGCATCTAGGCATATTGCCGAATGGATCCGCTTTTCAGTAGATGGACGCTACCTAGCAATTTTCAACATAACAGTGCACGAGCTGACTTCAAGATACACACGTGAAGACACACAAGATCTCTCCTCTCCAATATTAGTGGAATAAACCCGGGAGTGAGGCTCTGACTGGAATGCTGTGTGGAACACACACCAACTCACCGGCGGAAAACACACAACGAGGACTCCATCTCACATCTATCCCATCCACCAGGAGAATCATTGCAGCGATCAATGTTCACCATATCCTGAGTTTTTGCTCATACTTCTATGCTATTTTTAAAGATTGATTTATACGATTTGTCTATGGATTATTTTGTTATGGGCAAATGCAAATATTACAAGTTTTAGAATGAAATATTGTATTTCTTAAACTGTGTACTTTGTCTTTAAGAGATATTGCAAACTGACAAGGTGTTAGAAAGGGAACATATTGTTTTTCATAACTGTTTCTTTTAAGCAATAACCTCTTACTTACCTTCAGTGCATAATATGTTTACGCCATTTTGTCCCAGACGACATACAATAACAATAATGCATAAACAAGCTTCAAGGCTACGCTATGACTCTCTCAGTACGTAATATACTGTGGTAAGCCTAAGTCGATAAAGATGTTCAGACTTTAAGATGCCATCTTGAACTAAGTAAGGAAAATTTCCATGACATATACACCCTTTAGTTATGGCCTTGTATTTTTGCCAAGTTAAGGGAGGTCCTAAAATGAATAAAAGTAAACAAGTTACTTTTTTCACATATGAACTATGGTGACCCTAAAATTAAGACACCTAAAAGGTATAAAAAAGGTGTACTTTTAAATGTTAAGACACAGAGGAGAGACTTGGAGACAGATGCTGCTCCATCTTAAAATGACAGAGAGGCTGACATGATGATATGTTCAGGAGGGTATGTTAACCTATTAATGATATTTGCAAGCATTTAGTTTAATCTTATAAACTCTGCTATAAATTATTGTAATGGATTTTATATGTCTATATTTATATTTTTTATATAATAAATATCTAAAAGACAAAACTTTATTGCTTCCAAGACAATCCTTATTTTATATTGTGTTCTCAATTATTTATATATTTTAAATAGAGGATCTCTTACACTAACTATATGAAATTATGGTAAATTAAGATATCTGTATGGTTAGCCCTGCTAAGTTCTATGCTTTAAGACATTATAGTGGTAAATAAGGGAACCAGCCGCGGTTACAATTTTATGATTCATTTTATTACTAATACATTAAAGATGTTTGGATTTTTCTAAGAAGCACTCCTCTCTTTTTCTTATTCATTCTCTTATTTTTAGCACACAGTTGATTTTGTACTGTGTTGCTTTCTCCTTTCCCTTACTTTTTATTTTCTTTACTATTTCGGTTGTATATTTATAGTATTGCCATAGGGTCTCCATGGCTGTGTATTCCATACACATAACTTAGTGAGCTTACCCCATGCTACATATTGTGGACTGATTTATTCTTTTAGACTTATCCTATTTGTGGTACTGTCTGTTTATTAACTATTCTTTTTAGTGTACATTTCTTGGACAATACATCTATTATTTTTATTCCATTTTATATTATTATTTTTTTTGGTATATATTTATTGGAATTGGATCTAATTTTTTATCTATTCCATATTGATTTTTACTATTGTGTCGTATTATAGCCCCATGGAATCCCCTCATCTTATACAAATAAGTGTGGTTTGCATATCTATTTACATAGAGAGGATTTGTGGCCCTCTTTCCAGTTTCAGAGCTATAATTTAATTGTGATTTCTTTCACTGCACATTTCATTTTATGTATTTTTACTCCATCCACCCCCTGGTCTAATGACATATTCCTGTGTTATTGACACTTTTATTTCTGTGTTTTTAACACTTTTATGTGTATTCTACACCTTTGACTTTGTAATATTTAATATATTGTTAAACATAGATCTAACACTAATCAAGCCATAAGGCTTGCTTTTCCCACAGAAATCTCTAATGTGCAGTGATATTACTACTGCAAAGGATTCTGGGTGGGCATATGCAAATTAGTTCAACAAAAAATAACATGTTTGCCTCATTCCATTTTAAACATGGATTCCTTGGTAGTTTATGTTTACTGTATACAGCAGCATTGAAACACAACTCAGGAAGAGATGCAAAGCCAGTGAACCATGCATGTGTGGTTCAGTGGCTTTGCATCTCTTCCTGAATTACGAAACCAATGTTTGTGTAAGCCTAGACAAAAAAAAAAGAGGGCTTACCGGTTAGAAAATGGAAGTTTAATAAAAGGAGTGCTGGGAGGGGCAACTGCTGCTAAATGATAGGCCCGTGAGGGATGGGGATCCAGGTTAAATAGCCAGACAATCCCTCCCACAACATACATATTGAGTGTGCCCACGAAAAGTTTAGCACACTGTTGTTAGAATTTTCTTTGGTCTTCCATGTCTGTAATAATGTAAAAAAGCTTGTGTGTATAACGCTAACTACTCAGAGGTTACACTATAGTTTCAGGTGCAAGTATAAAATGTATATGCTGCATAAAAATAAACACAGAAACCCAAATACATGCTTTTTATCTCTGTATCACTCTCTCTAATCTCTGGTTATCTCCTTGAATACAATGTGACTCTCTCTGCCTTGAAGATACTTTCTGTACTCAGCAATTTCCTGGCTGCCAGGTGACCATTCTTTCTGTGAATTATTAAAACAAACATAATCTGGAAACCACTGGAACATGGTAGTGAAATAAAATCCATTGTAAGCCTGGGGATACATGCTTAAAGATAGAAAGTGTCAGGATATTTGACTTGCCCAGGCCTTTGAACACGACCCATTGATTATATTAGCAATAGTGCTTTTTCAGAGAAGAGACATGTATAGCTATTAAGTCTGAGTTTTTATTAACCCTTTGCATATATTTATATGTATTTAAACCCGAAAAAAATATGTAGGATTTATTAAGAAAGCATTTAATCAGAGAGAAGAAAATGATGCAGTGAGTTCAAGGAACAAAACATACAGAAAATAGAGACGAGCAAAAGAGCATTAAATATAAACATAGCTTAAAAAGAGCACGTAATCTGGTTAATATTTATGGTAAAGAGCTATAAAATTGGCTGAGTGGAACACAGTTATGTATAGATCAACTTGAATGAGAATGAAGATACAATAAATCACTTTAATGAACCATTCACATATGTTGTACATCAACTTGTGATAACTGGGGTTTGCCCACATGTATAGGCACAGTGTGGGTATATGTAGCCAACTCACAAGGCCGATGGTTTGTCCACTGCTATCAGAGTGCACTGAGAAGACTGAAAGCAGATTTGTGGTTAGCTGCTGCAAACCTTCTAACAACAACTCCGTATGGAGAGAACATATAAACAAAGTATCACAAGGTGCTTTTACTCACAGGTATCCCCTCAAGTACCCAAAAATACTAAATGTAACAAATGAATGCACAGTAGAATCACTATAAAGAGTTATGCAAAAACTTTAATCAGACCAGTAAACGGTGCAACAAACATAAAGCAGAAATACAAAGTGACAATATAAAGGTAAAAGAAAGCAAACATTAATAATTACCACAATTCTCACAAGCCTATTATGGCAGAAACACGAGCCCCTAATACCCCTAACGTTTCGGCATCTCCTGGCTGCAAACCTAAAATCACTCTTCTGAATGCATTCAGTCAGAAGTTCATTGCTGATTCCATCATTGCAGGATTCTGGATTCCTTCGACCTTGTCTTGGGTCTTTGTTCCTAAGATACCGCAGGGTTCATAGGACCATGCTCCATCCTTGTGTCAGTGTGCTTGATTTGATCAAGTTTAGCTCCATACCCATATGCCTGGTTATCCATGAATAACTCCAACATTCCTACTCTATAGACCTTGATCCTTCTATGTCCAGAAGATACACTAGATATAAGGAAGCCCAGTGGCCACAGAACTTCAATGGCTCAACTGGAGGTTGCACACATCTCATTAGGTGGAGATCTTCCGGTTGTGTCTACTGGTGTGTTTAAAAAAATTCAAGTGTGCTTAAGGATTTAACAAGAGAGATGTTGCTTCAAATTTCCTTGATGAAAACATTTTTCTTGTGCTGTGCTGCGCTTTAACAGGTGTATAAAAAACAAAACAAAACAAATAATTGCATACCAACAAACAAATATTATTCTGATGTATTATCACAAGTTCAGTAAAGAACATTGTATCTAAGTACTTTATTAATGTTAACCTTTTAATGCTCGGCAGCTATCAATGTTTTGTAAACATTTTTTCTGTATGTTAACATCGCTAAAATAATAAGGAAACCTCTTTAAAGCCTTGGAAACCAACCTTCTCTTCTTCAGAACCATCTTTAAGCTGACATATTATTTATTATGTTAATTTTATATTTTGGCTATCACATAAATTACTCCTTTGTGTTAGGTGGGTCCAGCTGAATTTTATTTTTTTATCCATCCAATTTGATTGATTTGCCTATTGCTTGGGTGGACCCCTCGAGTAGCTCTAGAGTTTAAGCTGTGGTTCTCGTTAAACTCCTGCAGAGCTGATATGCCTTCCACCGCAGCATGTACCAGCAACTGTGGCAGACGCAAATCACTTGCTAATTTAACAGTGTAATTACATTTACACATGAATGCATATCAGAGTAATAATGGGAACAGCCTTAATTAATACAATATACAGTGTCGTTACTTCTATTACCAAATTATTATAGGACTGCCAGCCTAGAACACATATGAAGTGTTAAGTACCATACTTTCCTTTGGGGTAAGGCTTAGCCTCACATGCATTTTCCCCAATGTATGAATTTCTGATCACTAGTCCCACCTTCAAGGGCATAAAAGCAAAGATGTCCTAACGATGACACAATTGTTTATTGGAACAGAAGAGGTAGGTTCAGGGTGGATAATTAATGAAGAATGAAAAATCATAAATGAAAAAGAACAATCACTTTTCCAAAACCTCATTACCTCTTCAGTGACAAAATTAGTAATAATTAAAATAAAATTCTACTTCCACACTTACTCATACATTTAAAAGTGCTAATTGGGCAGCATTGTACTACTTTTGCCGCACAAGCATGCTCACTTAAATTTCCTACTCTATCACCAATATTATGGCAGAAATATCTAGATAAAAATAATGTTAATGGCATTTCTACAACCTATGTGATAATCTGGAGCCAACTGTGTCTATACACATACATGCACACACAAACATGCCTCTAATGTTTTCTCATATCCTGGGTGCAGCATAAATCAATATTCTTTTCCTAAGTACAGTCTCACCTTGACAGCATTTCCCTGCTGTGCTGTGCAGGATTCCTAATGTTCTCTACGATTCACCAACATGTCAGTTCCATTTATTTCTATCTCTCTCGCTTCCCTGCCTCCGTATGCATCACATTCAGAACTTAGATTATGCCAAAAAGGCCCATGGCTTGTCCCTGCACTTATCTGTCCCCAGTCTCCTCTTCACTGACTCTCTGGGGGTAGTGAATCTATATAGTCTGTCTTCCCAAATCTTGATCACCTTTACTATTGCTCAGGAAACTGGTAGACCTGAGGGAGTTCAGAAATCCCATTCTGGTTGACAAAGACCCAGAGATAAAACCAAGAGTCTGAGAAGGAAAGAAGCATATGAGTTTAGATACTAAGAGATATTTAAATTTATCCAATAGGGAAAAAATGTAGTTGTCTGAGTTTTTTTGCATTTAATGCTAACAATCCTAAAACTGGTACTTTGCCCACAATAATTATATGTATTGAAGTTACTGAAATTATGAACACCATTCAATGAGCTATGTTACAAAAACATAATTTTCAGACTATCGATTTTACATTACCTCTTTTTTTTGTCTGCCCTAGACAATTCTACGGCCTTTGAGTATAAACTCTCTGTCTCTCTTCTGTAATTGCCATTCTTGTATTAGCATTGTATATGCTAAACTTATTTTTCTTCAAATCACATTGAGTGGAGCATCGTTCCCAGACATTTCTATGTTAAGGTTAAAGCAACACTTCAAAACCTTAAATCAAGTCTCCTTGTTAAATTGCTTTAGGGATTAGCAGGACATCTCCCATATTTTTACATATTGCTTTAGGAACCCCCATCCCAGCCATTAAGCTTGCAGCCATAAATGTTTTCTGATTCACTCTGCTTGAACAATAAAGTTCAAGTCTTAGCAATTGGTTCAACGGGGAAGCAAAAGTCTAATGCTTCCCTATGAGAAGTATATGATTGCTCAATTGCTGAATTTTAATTGGCAGTATTGCAGCAATTGGTACCTAGGCTTCATTTTCAGCTGAAAAGAAAAAGGCACGGTCGAAGGGCCAGTCTCCTGATGGTCGACCATAGTAGTCATGAGAGAGGACTTGGTGCAGAGAAAAATGTAAGTAAGCATATGCTTGTGTGGAGTGTGCCTTCTGTTTAGAAGTGTAAAAGAACACACCAAATGTTAAAGTCTACTTTTTAATGTAATTATGAAAGTGTTCTTTTCATTTTTCACTTGCCAATCAATAGTAAAGAGTGGAAAGTTTGAGCCCAGCGCTAAAATCTCTCTTAGGGTGTGGAAAGGAAGATGCTACTCTTCCTCCAGTCATTACAGAATTATATATTACTAGAGTTGAGCAAACCCGAACTGAAAAGTTTGGGTTCTTACCGAACATTAAGTTTTTTGGACCCCGGACCTGAACACGGACATATCACTGTATGTTCGGGTTAGAGTTCGGTGTTTGGCGATTTAATGACGCATTTTGAAAGGCCGCAGGGCAGCCAATTAACAAGTATTTGACTTGTGTGCCCTTAGAAGCCATCACAGCCATACCTACTAAAAGCATGGCTGTGATTGGCCAGTGCAGCATGTGACCCAGCTAGTAGTAGCATTGGGGGCCGGGGGGGAGTACAGTAGGTCCCCCCCTCCACATTCTTATTTAGGGTCCCCACCCATCGCACAGGGGTGGGGGCAATAGATTTTTTTTTTATATCGAGAAGGGGCTGAATTTACTAATACTAAGTAATCTTTACTTAGTATTAGTAAATGTGGCTGAATGACCAATTTAGGTCTTTCAGCCTTTTGGTAGATAGCTCCCATACCGTGGGAATTAGGGAGTTATCTACTAAGCGGCTGCTTATTTTATGTTATTTTAAGTGATTTTCCTATCCACATATGTTTGCAGGGCACTTGTCCTACTCTTACCCCCATTTTACTTCCTTTTGCAACCCTCTAGCCCTTTCCAGGAGTTTTTTAGAGCCATTTTTGTGCCCAAAAGTTCGGATCCCCATTGACTTCAATGGGATTCAAGGTCAAGTTCGTCCGAACCCGCCGGACCCGAACATCTAGGTGTCCACTCAACTCTTAATATTACTTCTCCAAAAAAGGATATTCCTCTGTAAGGTACTAAGCAAGCTTGATCACACATCCACTGAATACATATGATGCCATAATATTCATTATTATATTTTTCTTTTATTATTTTCTTTACTAAATTTTATAGATAATTTTCAGATTACAACTCTCTGTTGTGCATATGCACAATGTTAAAGGCGATCAAAAGGTATCAAAAAGTAAAACCTTAATTGATCCCATATAAAACAATAAAGAATTAGTATACATCATTACAAAAATAGGAATAATTGAAGAAGTGTCTGTTTTAGGAAAGCAGCAAGTTATTCAGACATGTATTATAACTATTTATTGTAAACGTTATTCCTTGACATGTTTATAACATCAGGGGTTTACCTGTGACATACAATGTCAGTATCTATTTGATTAAAAACATTGATTAATACATTTCAAGTCAATTACTGCACAATTCAGAATTTATGTTTTAATTTTAATAAAAATAAACATTATTTATTAATTTATTTAATTTTGTTATGCCTGACCTTATAAGTCATCCAATTTGCTAGGAAGACAAGTGATAGCCATGATCATCATAGACATGTGCATTCAGTTTTCCCTAAAACTCGATTTGTCTGAATTTTGGGCAATCAGCACATATTCAAATCACAAAGCAGACAAAATGGAAAATGGACGAATATAGTCATTTTTGTTTACTTCATTACTTAGAGTTCCATCCATGCTGCCAAAGAAATAGATAGCAGCAAAAAAATGCTATATTTAAAACATTATATACTTGATAAATAGATACAGTTGTGCTCAAAAGTTTGCATAGAAATTGTGACATTTTGGCATTGATTTTGAAATTAAGATTGATCATGCAAATTTTTTTATTTTATTTAAGGATAGTGATGATATAAAGCAATTTTTAACCCCTTAGTGACCTCGGACGTAAAAAAAGGTTGTTAATGACCTTGGACGTACCCACGGCCGCCATCAGAAATTTTGGGGCCCCTGACAAAGCACAAGGTCTGGGCACCCCCTCCCTCCCTGGACCGCCCACACTCCACCTAGTCCGCTGACAATGATGCAGGAATGAATGTGGTGTGTATAGATGAAGTGAATTAGAATGTGTGTAATGGATGTAGTGTTTGTGTGTATTAGATACTGTTTGTGCAGTGAATGCAGAGTGTGTGTTTGTGTAGCGGATGCAGTGTGTATAGTGACCGCAGAGTGTGTTTGAGTAGTGGATTTAGTGTGTGTACAGTGATGTAGTGTGTGTTTGTGTAGTGGATGTAGTTTTTTTATGTACTAGATGAAATGTGTTTAGTGGATGCAGTGTCTGTAGTGGATGTAGTGTGTGTATTAGATGCAGTGTCTATGTATAGTGAATGCAGAGTGTTTCAATTTGTGGTGGATGTAGTGTGTGTACTGTGAATACAGGATGTTTGTGTAGTGGATGCTGTGTGTACAGTTAATGCAGAGTGTATGTTAGTGTTGTGAATGCAGTGTGTGTCAGTATAGTGATTCCAGAGTGTGTGCATAGTTTAGTGAATGCAGAGTGTGTGTTTGTGTAGCGAATGCAGTGTGTATAGTGAACGCAGAGTGTGTTTGAGTAGTGGATTTAGTGTGTGTACAGTGATGTAGTGTGTGTTTGTGTATTGGAATTAGTTTTTTTCTGTACTAGATGAAATGTGTTTAGTGGATGCAGTGTCTGTAGTGGATGTAGTGTGTGTATTAGACGCAGTGTCTATGTATAGTGAATGCAGAGTGTTTCAATTTGTGGTGGATGTAGTGTGTGTACTGTGAATACAGGATTTTTGTGTAGTGGATGCTGTGTGTACAGTTAATGCAGAGTGTATGTTAGTGTTGTGAATGCAGTGTGTGTCAGTATAGTGAATCCAGAGTGTGTGCATAGTTTAGTGAATGCAGAGTGTGTGTTAGTGTGTAATGAATGCAGAGTGCGTGTTAGTGTGTAGTGAATGCAGAGTGTGTCAGTGTAATGAATGTAGTGTGTGTGTTAGTGCAGTGAATGCAGAGTGTGTGTAAATGTGTAGTGAATGCAAAGAGTGTGTTAATGTGTAGCGGATGCAGAGTGTGTGTTAGTGTAGTGAATGCATAATGTGTTAATGTGTAGTGAATGCAGAGAGTGTTGTTAAGACACCCCTGGTGTCTTTATGAGAAACCGCCGTTTAGTTAACCTTCCCCCTTCGCAATATCAATAACTCCGTTCGCATAGACTGCGGTATACGAACCACCATCAGGGGAAGCGGTAATCTCCCGAACGGGATCCATGAAAGGCTCCAAAATCCCGAACAGAAATCCACGAACCGCCGCTAACCGCCGAACAAATATATACACCAAGCGGCATTTGGTTCCAGCAATCAGTCTCTAGTTGTCGGTAATAAATCCCCCCCATAACGAGACGAAGCTCCGCATTGAGGGTCAAACAGGATCTGGCTTTACTGTGGGCTACCCGCCCGTATTTATGCAGGTCTCCCACTTGGTGGACACTCCCCTAGGGGACCAAATGGGAGACTGTAATGACAGATAGACATGGGGACATTTCAGACATAGAGATGTAAACTTTTCCCACAATGCAATATGGTTTCCTCCCCTCTGCCCTGGAGATAATTGAGAAGTAATTCAATTATCTCCAGGACAAAGACAAATCGCCATCTTAAATAAAATGCCAGAAAACACACAAAAATATATAATTCCACAACTACCGAACATTTCACATTCGTATCACATATCCCCAGATAGCCTGGATCGCATAGTTCAATCGCCATGGAGTCAAAGTTCTTACAGTCTTTCGGTATGCGATTGACTCCATGGGAAGGCTATCTGGGTTAAGTCTTTTCGTGTGATTCCAAACTCCCGAACGGCCGGTGTTCGCATGCTTTCGTCGATAGAGTAGGGCGACCCTTGTTTCAGCGGTGCTCAGCAGAAAAAGTGTCCGTTTTTAGTTCCATGAAATCACTGCCAAACACCGCTGGTCTTTCGTGCAAGCTAAAATGGCCACTGCCTTGTGGTCGACATGCGAACGACGGCCACCCTGTATTCGGTTTTAATTGAGAAGTGTCTGCGGTTAACCACAACGTTCTAATTGGGATCAAGAGGTTAACCAGCAGCACACTTCTATCCTGGGTGGCCATCCGTTCGGTAGGTTTGTTCGGTAAAACAAGTCATTCGTATACATGGGCTATAGAAACAGCCATTTCCACGAAAGGAGGGCAAAACAGACAAATCCACCACGCATAGGCATACAGATGGTTCTGTCACAAGTGTGTTAGTGTGTAGCGGATACAGAGTGTGTGTTAGTGTAATATGTAGTGAATGCAGAGAGTGTGTTAGTGTGTAGCGGATGCAGAGCGTGTGTTAGTGTAGCAAATGCAGAGTGTGTGCCAGTGTAGTGGATGCAGTGAGTGTGTAGTGTATGCAGAGTGTATGTTGTATTAGTGTATGCAGTGTGTGTGTTGTATTAGTGTATGCAGTGTGTTAGTGTATGCAGAGTGTGTGTTGTATTAGTGTATGCAATGTGTGTGTTGTATTAGTGTATGCAGAGTGTGTGTTGCATTAGTGTATGCAATGTGTGTGTTGTATTAGTGTATGCAGAGTGTGTTGTGTTGCAGTTGTGTTGCGTTGTGTTAGTGTGTCACGGTGTGTTGGTGTGTGCAGGTGTTGTGTTTGTATTGGGTGTGTATGCAATGTGTGTTGTATTGGATTATGCAGGTGTGTTGTGTGGTGTATGCTGTGTTGTATTGTGGGAGTGTGTTGTGTTAGTGTATGCAGTGTGTGTGTTGTATTAGTGTATGCAGAGTGTATGTTGTATTAGTGTATGCAGAGTGTATGTTGTATTAGTGTACGCAGTGTGTGTGTTGTATTAGTGTACGTAGTGTGTGTGTGTTGTGTTAGTGTATGCAGAGTGTGTGTTGTGTTAGTGCATGCAGTGTGTGTGTTGTATTAGTGTATGCAGAGTGTGTGTTGTGTTAGTGTATGCAGTGTGTGTGTGTGTTGTGTTAGTGATCACATGGCTGCAATAGAGGGCCATAGTGTTGCCTGCTTGGAGACTGCCTGAACTGACAGGCAGTTCCCCTGCTGGTGAAAGAAGTTTTAAAAAAAAGTTGCGTGTGTGGTAGTGCATGTGCAGAGACCACAGTCCCATCTGCACTGTTGTGGAGCTTACTGTCTCTGCTGTTGGAGAGGGGGACCGACCATGGGCGTCCGCAGGGGGGGGCAAGGGGGGGCACTTGCCCCCCCCTGGATTTTTCAGCTTGTTCTGCTATTTTGTGTGAGATTTAAAATGAACTGCAATACCGGCGCCGGCCAGTAGGTGGCGCTGTGTATAGAGAGAGACGGATAGGAAGCTGCATCTTATCCCTGCTTCTCTCTGCTGATTGAAACCGCAGGGGAACAACACATGCAGCCAGAGACAGCCTACAGATCAGGTAAGTGAGGGATGGGGGGAGGGTTTGAGATAGGCTATAGATTTGGGGGGGCAGCAGCCTATATATTAGGGAGTGAGGGGGCAGCCTATAGATTAGGGGAGTAAGGGGGGCAGCATCCTATAGATTAAGGAGTGAGGGGGGGCATCCTATAGATCCAGAGATCTCCCCTGCCGGTCTCAAGCCATTGGCGTGCCGCGGGGATTAGGGTGTGCCCAGGCACACCCGACACACCCCGTGCGCACACCTATGGAAGTGAGGGATGGGGGAGACAGCCTACATGAAGTGTCAGCAAGGAGCAAGAAGGTATAGTAAGAAAATGAGAAGGAACAGAAATGAGCAGGAAGGGACATCAAGGAGCAGAAAGGGGCAGCAATGAGCTGGAAGGGACAGCAAGGAGCACAAAAGGTAAAGTAGGAGAAAGAGCACAAAGGAACAGAAATGAACAGGAAGGGTCAGAAAAGAGCTGGAAGGTAAAGCAGCACAAAGGTAAAGTAGAAGGAGCAGAAAGGGTCAGAAATGAGCTGGAAGGGGCAGAAGGAGCACAAAGGTAAAATAGGAGAATGAGCAGGAAGGGCCTGCAAGGAGCAGGAAGGGCCTGCAAGGAGCAGGAAGGAGCACAAAGGTAAAGGAGCAGAAAGAATCAGAAGGAGCACAAAGGTAAAGTAGGAGAAGGAGCAGAAAGGGACAGCAAGGAGCACAAAGATAAAGTAGAAAAGGGAGCAGAAAGGGTCTGCAAGGAGCAGAAAGGGATCAGAATGAGAAAGGAGCAGAAGGGCGCAAAATAAGCAGAAAGTAGCAGAAAGGTAAAAGAGCAGAAGGGACCAAGGATAGAAAACAGTGTCAGAAGAAAAAAAAAGACTGTCAAATGAAGGAGAGGAAAAGGAGATTGGAGCAGGAAGGACAAATGAAGTGAATCCTCCACTTTATTCTGGACACCACATCATAAGGCTTTGGTACCTGGGCCTGGCAGGGAAACTGGGCCTGGCAGGGACCTTCTCATCTCCAAAGGTAAAAAATAATAATCTAAAAGCTCCTGGATTCCTATTGCTGCTATTTTTAGTAGAATATATTTTTATTATTGTTTTAATAGGTTTTTGGTGGATTCCTATTTTATCCAGTCTAAGAGCTTTTTTGGTCTATTTTTCCCTCTTTTTCTTTATATATATTTTTATATGTGAATCACCTTTTTTTTTTTTTTAAATCAGTATTAATGTGTTCACTTTTATTTACGGAGTGTCAGGAAGCACAGAGTGCCGTTGGGTAGGGGTGTTGCTGATTGGCTAGAGCGGTCAGCTGGCACTCTAAGCCAATCAGTAGCTCCCCATTCATAAAAAAGTAAAAATATTTTATGAACCAGGAAATAGCGATTGGCTTAGAGCGTCAACTGACCACTCTAGCCAATCAGCGGCACCCATGCCTGACGTCAATCTGCACTTCCTGACACTCTGTTTCAGAAGCCAAATACCACTGAGCGACCTGGAGCTGGAGGAAGCCTTTGGGGTTAAACTATTTGAGAGCGATTTAACCCCTTAAAGGAAAGAGAGCACCCAGGGGCTTCCTGGCATCATAGCATTTTCATTTAGGTGAAGTTGTTATGGTGACCACAAACATATATTCCTGACACCATAGTTGTGAAAACGCTATTCACCCTGGCTTTATGTGATAATGGCTATGCCCCTTCCCTTTCATGACACTGTCAAAAAGGTACCAAGCATGGATGTCATTACAATTATGTCCCCCCCTGGAAAAATTCCTGCGGACGCCCATGGGACCGACTGTCTCCCCTTTCAATATATTGTCCCGCTGCTGGGGAGCGAGACTGACTGTCTCTGCTCCCTGCCGGACACACTGCTGCTGGGGAGGAAGGACGACACCTTCGACTCCCTGGGACTCGCTTGACTGCTGGGGAGAGGAACCTACTGTCTCCTCTCCCAAGAACTCACACTGCCGCTGGGGAGGAAGGACGGCACCTTTGTCTCCCTGTAATTCACTGTCCTGCTGGGGAGAGGAACCAACTGTCTCCTCTCCTAAGGACACACACTGCCGCTGGGGAAGAAGGACGGTACCTTCAGCTCCCTGGGACTCACTGGACTGCTGGGGAGAGGGACCAACTGTCTCCTCTCCTAAAGACACACACTGCCGCTGGGGAGGAAGGACGACACCTTCAGCTCCCTGTAACACACACTGCCACTGGGGAGGAAGGACTGCACCTTCGGCTCCCTGGGACTCACTGGACTGCTGGGGAGAGGGACCAACTGTTTCCTCTCCTAAGGACACACACCGCCGCTGGGGAGGAAGGATGGCACCTTCAGCTCCCTGGGAAACAGACTGCCGCTGGGGGGGAGGAGGGGAGAAGGACGGCACCTTCGTCTCCCTGTAACTCACTGGACTGCTGGGGAGAGGGACCAACTGTCAATAAGGTCTTCCATCTCAGGGGCTGGTTGGGACGTATGTGGTACAGTACCAAGATCCCCTGATAACAGGCTTGGTTGCTGGGGACGAGGAAATAAACTCAATGTTTCCGGTGGTATACAGTCAATAAGCCCCATCATGTCAGAGACAGGCGGTGTTATACGTTGGAATAGGCAAACATAATCCAGTTCTATATAGAGAAAACGAACGAGTGAAATCGCAAATCCCACAGTTCAGAATAGGACAAAAATGGGTATAAAAGGGCATGTACCCAGGTGGTTTAGAAAAAGAGAAAATGCCTCAGGGTGGTCAAGAAGGTAAAAGGCATAAAGCCCTTTCCCCTAAAAACCCTCAGAGGTATACCCACCAAAAAATAATGTTAACTCATAGCATCTGAGATAGATAATAGGAAATATGAGTAATGTGAAGTAGAAGAGTAAAAGAACGATCTTTATTAAATTGTATCTGTTCGAGTCATATAGACTCCTTAGCAAAAAAACTAGTAACCATAAAACCAAAGTGTGTAGGTGATTTAAAAAAGGGGGTTAATTTTTTAGAATTAGACCCCCAGGAGGAGATCCAAACTCGCAGAAACAGGTATTCAATGCAAAACAGAGGGGGATACAGGAAGGGTGCTAGAGAAAGAGGAGAAGGAGGTTCTAGGATCTAATGACAATGTTAAGACCAGTCTAAGAATTATTAATTTATCACATACCATTCTCAATAAGGTACATCTCTCTTTACTAGAAAAAGGTCTATCATTTGTACCGGTACCTCCTTTCAATAAATTTTCATGGGTAAAAGATCTGCATCTGTTTGAACGCAAATTGGCACTCCATAAATTCCATCAGATGAATAAGGAGAAAAAAGCCAAAGCACATGGAATGTCAACTACAGAATATGCCTTATCACCCTGATGGAATTATGGGAAGAGAATCACGAGGTCAACTCCCCTGTGTACACGGACCTCAAACCAAGGAGCAGGTTTACCCCATATCTTGGCAACTATAGGAACATTGATCTATTTCTAGAGACAATGAAAGATGAAATTGACAAAATTAATATTAGATCTCTGGAATATGTTCCAAATATGAATCTGTCTAAACAAGAAAAGAGAGCCTTGAAATCTCTTAAAGGCAATGATAAACTAATCATCAAACCGGCAGACAAAGGGGGTAATATCGTAGTTATGGATCTGAATAACTATACTGAGATGGTAATGAAGGTCTTGGAAGACCTTGCAACCTATAAGATCCTGAAGTCTGACCCTACTGACACTTTTCTCAGAGAATACAAAAAAATTCTGGATCAGGGCCGCAGTGAGGGGTTGCTATCGGGTGACGAGTTTGAATATATCTTCAATCGTCACCCTAAGATAGCAACCTTCTACTGCCTGCCCAAGGTCCATAAGAACCTCCAAACTCCCCCAGGACGCCCCATCGTATCAGGCATCGAAAATATGACCCAAAATGGGAGTATCTACATTGACCAAATTTTAAGACCTTTTGTTGAGGGTCTTCCCTCTTATCTAAAAGATACTAAACAAACCCTCGCCCTTCTATCCAACCTAGAAGTTCCTGCATCAGCTAAATTATGCAGTCTGGATATTGAGGCTTTATATTCTTCTATCCCTCATGAAAATGGAATTAAACATGTAAAACATTTTCTGGAACAAAGAGGTGACCAACATAGCCCTTATACAAAATTTTGTTTGAAACTTCTCAAATTTATACTGACCCATAATTTCTTCATCTTCAAGAATAAATTCTACCACCAGGTGAGAGGTACTGCGATGGGGACGGCTTGTGCCCCTTCATACGCTAACCTCCACCTTGGCTGGTGGGAGGAACAGCTTATTCAATCTAAAGACATTGCTAAGTACCTCCCTTCCATTTTCCTATGGCGTCGCTATATTGACGACGTCCTAATAATTTGGCAAGGAAACAAGGAAGACTTTTCTGAGTTTGTTAATATCCTTAACGTTAATGACGAGAACTTAAGATTCACGCGTGAGTTCGGGGGACAAAACCTTAACTTCCTTGATCTCAAGATCTCTATTTCAGATCATAACATTATACAAACCACACTATACAAGAAACAATCAGCGTCCAACAATCTTCTAAGATGGCATAGCTTTCACCCTAAACCACTTAGAAGAGGTATCCCTATAGGCCAATACCTCAGAGTTAGACGCAACTGCAGTTCTATCGAGGAATTTAACCAAAAAGCAAAAATCCTCCAAACAGACTTTAGGGGAAAAGGGTACCCTAACAAATACCTTAAACAGGCCTACCAGCGAGCAATAGCATCTGATCTTTGTACCTTGTTAGACGAATCCAACAGTACCACACAAAAGGACTCAAAGATTATCCGTCTCATAGGTACCTATGATGCAGGCTGGAGTAAGGTCAAAGACTCCCTCCAATGTTTCTGGCCACTACTTACCAGCGACGAACACCTAAAAGAGAGACTAACCCCTAATGCAACTATTACAGCACATAGGGGGAGAAATTTACGGGATATCCTGTCCCCTAGCCATTTGCAACTGAAACCACCGACTACATGGCTTCAGAGCCCTGTAACGGGCAGTTTTGGATGTGGTAGATGTGTCACCTGCAAATATATCAAAAAAGATTCAAAAAAGGTGAAAGATAGTGAAGATCAAGAGGAGTTTACGATCACGTCTTTCTTCAATGGTAATACTAGCGGTTGTCAATGCAATCTTAAAAATGTTGGTAAGACTTTTAGGCCCTTTAAGAAATGTATTCAGGAGCACGTAAGGTCTCCTAAAAATCCAATGGATACCCCGATTTCCAGACATCTAAGGGAATGTCACAATGGTGACCCCAAAGGTCTACGTTTCTGTGGTCCGGAACTTGTGAAAAAAAGTGTCAGGAGAGGCGACTATGATAAATTTTTAAGACAAAGGGAATCCTTCTAGATTTATAGATTAAAAACTTTGAGCCCTACGGGACTCAATGAAGGATTCTCCTTCTCACCTTTCCTGTAACACTTTAATGTCAGACCTCTCCCACCAAGTATAATTAAATACTATTAAAAATAATATCCTAAACTACATTCGTTCCCATTTATTATTATTATTTATTTATTTTTTTGTCCCATATAACTAATGGGACAAGCTCAATTCCTGATTTAACTCAAAAGATTATTATCTGTCAATTTACCTTCTAGATTAATTAAAATTTGTGCTTACTATAACTCAGACCTTTTGTTGTGCAAATGTCTCCTTTCAATTTATGAAAGATAAAAACCCATCCATATACATTGATATATTTTAATACCATTGATGAGTATGTGATCTCGAATTGGAGAATATAACCTTTTACCCAAAATTTGCTCTATATGGATATCTAACATACAGCCATCACAATAAATTAATTGAATTTATACCTCTTATTATACTTCTAATATACTGCTATATACCTAATAAATATATCATTACACTCCTAGCTTTTTATCTATCTATACAACGTTGAATTAAATGTTCTCTCAATGTACAGTCAGCCTGTATTGTGCTAATACGCTGTACTCTTGAACGGCTAATCGTTTTTCCGCTTTGCGGACTTAGCCCGACGAGCCACCATCCAGTTGAAGTCATCTCTTAATGACGTTTCGTTTGGAGGTGTGTCTTTTCCTCCCTTTAAAAGGCGGTTCGGCTACCAGCCAGTTTGCACTCTTGAAAAAGGCACCTGAGAGCGCAGAAACGCGCGTCGAGTCCTGACGCTTTTTTAATACTTCGGGGTAGCTCTCTCACGATTTATTGCTTCTTGTGGCTTGATAGTTAGCAAGATAGTTATAATCTTTCCTAAAAGTTGAACCATCAGAGCAAAGCAGGAACGAGCTCTTAAAAGAGCTTAGGAGTGATTATAGCCAGGGAATATGCAGAGCATAGCAATCCCTTGTAGCAGATTCCCCCAATAAGAGACAGGACTCAAAATTGAGAGTGAAGTAGAACTGTCTAAAACTTTATTTTACTTGGGACTAGCCCATATGGTCATTACATTAACATTGCTGTGAAAACTCAATAAAATTACAAACAGTCAAATCATAGCAGGCAACATACAGTGACTTATTATAACATAATTACACATTTAGAAATGGGTGGGGAAGACCATAATTAACACAAAATGTCTCTCCTGCATGCAGAATTAGCGATATGCAAATCTACCCGAATATGCAAATTACCAGTCTTGCTATTCAGGTAGTGGATATTACTGTTGCTACCAACAGAGGACACTACACAAGCTCCATAGCCAAATCCACCTAGTTGGTAGCAATCCTCAGCAGTACAGGAGAGCAGGCAATACATCCCAGGGGCCATAGTCACACGGCAGGAGGCTGGCAATCAGTCTTCTCCAATGCCCAGTGGCGAGGCTGGTTCCACCACATAAACTCCAAGTCCCAGTACAGGAACGGATAAAGCAGGATAATAGTCGTAGGGAAGCCAAAGGTCATAGGATGCCAGAAGTCAGAATCAACAAAACAACAAGCCAGGTCAAGAGATACACTGGATAACAGGAGACAGCAAACCGATAACCAGAGTCAAGGAACGAACACTGCCTCCTGGGAGAGGCAGTGTTTTTATACCTGGCTAACGAGACCACCAACATCAGGTGTACCATGAGAGACAGGAGAAACTTCAATGCATGTCCAGCCCCCAGTACTGGATACAAGACAGAGCTGGACACAGGCATTACTAAAGCTGGATGGTGGCTCAGAGGTAACATAGCAGCCCCTGGAGTGTAATGTACCCAGGTACAAATCCACTACTGGGCACTCCTGGGGCAACCTAGTTTGTCACTCTGGAAGTTACGGTGGGAACTGTGACATATATATACCATATATTATATCTATAAATAATATGTATACATATAACTTCATACTAAGTGTGTTTTTTTATTAATATAAAATAAATAATAATTAGAAAATAATAATTATAAAAAATAAATAATACTTAATTAAAAATAAAGAAAACAATTTAAAAATATTTTAAAATATATATATATATATATATATATATATATATATATATATATATATATA
>OW240919.1:62360086-62393532 GCA_933207985.1 Pelobates cultripes
CTCAAGCATAGCTTCCCTGACACCTCCGACACATGCTGGAGATGCCAAACAAATAGAGGAACCCTAATACACATATGGTGGAACTGTCCACTGCTTCAACATTACTTTACACAAGTCGCAAACCTAACAACCCGATGCACGGGTCTGAAACTACCCTCAACACCTGAAACATTCCTACTTCTCTTGATCCCACAGGAACCTCACACACACCTCAAGTACATGGTATACCACATTATAATTGCAGTTCTCACTGTCAAAAGCAGGCAGTGGAAGCAAACAACTGTCCCAACGATCAACCAATGCATAGAGGTAATCGAGAACACCAAAATATATGAAACTTTAGCATGGAAAGCACGGCAGAGGATCTCCCACTGGTCCGCATCGTAGGACCTGTGGGACAAAAACAAACCCCATTGACATGACACACAAGTACACACCACAGGCAGGAATGAGAATCCCCAAGATAGGAGCAACAACATACCCAACCATTCATAATCAGAACTGAAACATGCGTAATTTCTACGAATCCAACCGCACCCAACCCTATCCCTAGAGATACACCCCCCCACCCTCCCTCACACCCCCTATCCCTACCCCAATCTTGCACCACCACCGACGATACAGGTAGCGTGCAAAGCCATGGGCCCAGCCATGACATGTTTTAACTACAAATACTCAAGGCCGCTACAAGCAAAAGCCACAACCAAAAAGTAGCAAAATGGCGCTTATGAGATATGTGCTAAAATCACTGTTTAACCCACAACCAAACGTGACATGTATAAAGTTTTAAACCTTACCAAAGTTACAAACCTTAGCCACGTTATTATACCTGTAACACTCAAATGTGAAACTAATTACTATGAACCCTTATCCCTCTTACTTTCTGTACCCCATTTACGCTTGGAAAAATAAATATTGTCAAATTCAAAAAAAATAAAAAATATCAACCCTATAAAACTGTGTTAGGTGATTGTAGCAAAGCAGTAAACTTATACATTCAGTTTCAAACAAACTGTGATTTGTCCAAATTATGGGCAATTGGAGGGTCTTCTGAATTCTAAAACTCTGAAGAGCCAAAGGGACGTATCACGAGCAAACAAACCAGACAATGGCAGATCATGTTTGTTTGGTGATTCAGGCTTCTGTCCAAAGCACCAAAACAAGAAATAATTGATGGGAAAAAAGATGGTTGCTGGCTAGAGGAAAGCAGCAAAATGTTTATGTTATTTACAGATCAAATAAGCAGTAACCAATAGAGGAAATACACATCAATAAATATATAATATATAAATATAGATGGTTTCTTTTTTTTTTTTTACTGTTCCTCCTCTTTTTCCACTTAATAGTTACTTTTTCACAACAAATTGTGTGTAAATGCACCTGTGTATTGGAAAATATAAACGCAATGTCCATATTTTGGACTAGACTGATGGGCTGATTTTCATGCCTTTTTCATTCATCCAAAAAATTTTTCCTAAATATAGGCTATATTCAGACAAGCAGAACCGCCAAATGGGAGACTATCAGACAAAATATAGGCTATATTCAGACAAGCAGAACTGCCAAATGGGTGACTATCAGACTACCTGAACTAAACTTATTTTTCTTTTACAAACAGATTCAGCTGAAACCGAAATTTCCGCAGGATATACTATACCAGGGATAGGCAACCTTCGGCACTCCAGATGTTGTGGACTACATCCCCCATAATGCTCTTAAACCCATAATGCTGACAAAGCATCATGGGAGGTGTACTCCAAAACATCTAGAGTGCCAAAGGTTGCCTATGCCTGTACTATACTAAAATAGTTTATATAATCACTACTAATAAAAGGTTGTTGAGCAGTGGAGACATCTAGTTACAATTGTAGAGTCACAATGGCTCTCAGACGTATTTGGGAATTATTTCATTTTGGGAGTTTTGCATTCTTTAGGAACAGAGCAACAGCAACAGGGATGTAGGACAGGTTCAACTTGATACACTCTTAGAAACATAGAAACATAGAATGTGATGGCAGATAAGAACCATTCGGCCCATCTAGTCTGCCCAATTTTCTAAAAACGTTCATTAGTCCCTGGCCTTATCTTATAGTTAGAATAGCCTTATGCCTATCCCACGCATGCTTAAACTCCTTTACTGTGTTAACCTCTACCACTTCAGCTGGAAGGCTATTCCATGCATCCACTACCCTCTCAGTAAAGTAATACTTCCTGATATTATTTTTAAACCTTTGTCCCTCTAATTTAAGACTATGTCCTCTTGTTGTGGTAGTTTTTCTTCTTTTAAATATAGTCTCCTCCTTTACTGTGTTGATTCCCTTTATGTAATTAAATGTTTCTATCATATCCCCCCATCTCGTCTTTCCTCCAAGCTATACATGTTAAGATCCTTTAACCTTTCCTGGTACGTTTTATCCAGCAATCCATGAACCAGTTTAGTAGCCCTTCTCGGAACCCTCTCTAAGGTATCAATACCCTTCTGAAGATATGGTGTCCAGTACTGTGTACAATACTCCAAGTGAGAGTCACGGCAAGGGTGTATAATTTATTATTACACTATGGAATATCATCTTTTAATGTAATTTGTGTAGTAAATGGCCCAAATTACAGAGATGCTATTGCTGAGGTCAACAAGGGTTACATCTTTTGAAGCTGGCACCCCCACAGAGGTCAGATGACAGAAGGGGTAGTGTGAATGGCATAGCAATGTGAAAAGGATTTTACTATATGGATGTGAAGTAATCAAGGCTCTGCAAGGTATGAGGTTCTACACTTGGAAAAAGTCTGAATGTCTCTTCATCCATTTGGCATGTACCTTGTAAAGGATAGTTCAATCATTTGAAATGGTAATGTGATTCGTTTCATGAAGATCCTTGTGTTCCAGTATCTTATCCAAGTGAAACATTCATACTTACCCACAGGTTAATAATTAAGCCTCATTTTGTATTATATTTGGAATGAGACAAGCCCAATCTTTTAATTAAGCCCAAACATGAGTTGCACAACTTAAACCGTGTGGCAGGACTTGTGATGTCCATCCTATTGGATCGTGGGCGGGGCTTGCAACATGACTTTGGAATGGGAAAACAATAACAAATTCATAGAGGCAATTATTATTTCTGTGGCAAGTACAGTAGAGGAGATAAAACCAAAAGTTTGTATGTGGCTTGTTGTTTTCTGGAACAAAGGAGGTGGTCACTTAGTATCCCTATTGCTCCACCCCTGGATGAGGTGTGGCAATTCACAGGGTATATCTCCTGTGATCCTGAAGGGTGTTTGTGTGCTTGCTTGGGGCCAAGATCTAATTTTGAGTGAGTCACCATCTTTCCTTGCCAGAGACCCACTGGACAGAAGTTGAACTTTGAAAACCTAAGTGAATAATTAGGACTTCTGTATTTTATCCTTTTTGTTTTTATCTGTTGTTGGTGTAAATAATTTATCATATATTGTTATATGCACTGTGATTAATTTTTGCTCATAATAAACATTCATTTATTATGTTCTGCCTTTGTCTGGTTAAGAATCACGTTACCTGAAGAGACTAGTTAGTATTTTTTGTAATTCCTTAAATATTGTACTAAGTAATATTTGGTGGGTTTTATAGTTGATTTACCTGGGGAACCAAGGTACCCCATTTATAAATTGTCTTGGTGGTGGCAGCGTTGAAATAGTAATAGTTATATTATTATGTTTAAGTGTGGGTGGTGTTAAAAGGGGGATTTTATCATTATTTCCGGTCTAGTGCAGACAAATAGTGTACTTTAACCCTTTCTACTACAACTACGTCACGCACACTCTTGGAGTAGAGTGCGTTCGTGACAGTGAGGTCTCACCAGTGTTCTGTACAATGGCATGAGCACTTCCCTCTTTCTACTGCTAATACCTCTCCCTATACAACCAAGCATTCTGCTAGCATTTCCTGCTGCTCTATTACATTGTCTGCCTACCTTTAAGTCATCAGAAATAATCACCCTTAAATCCCTTTCCTCATATGTTGAGGTTAGGACTCTATCAAATATTCTGTACTCTGCCCTTGGGTTTTTACGTCCAAGATGCATTTTCTTGCACTTATCCACATTAAATGTCAGTTGCCACAATTCTGACCATTTTTCTAGTTTACCTAAATCATTTGCCATTTGGCTTATCCCTCCTGGAACATCAACCCTGTTACATATCTTAGTATCATCAGCAAAAAGACATACCTTACCATCAATACCTTCTGCAATATCACTAATAAAAATATTAAAGAGAATGGGTCCAAGTTCAGAACCCTGAGGTACCCCACTAGTGACAAGTCCAAGCTTTGAATATATTCCATTAACTACAACCCTCTGTTGCCTGTCACTCAGCCACTGCCTTACCCATTCAATAATATTGGAATCCAAACTTGAAGTTTGCAGTTTATTGATAAGCCTTCTATGTGCAACAGTGTCAAAAGCCTTACTGAAATCTAGGTAAGCAATGTCTACTGCACCACCCTGATCTATAATTTTAGTTACCCAATCAAAAAAATCAATAAGATTAGTTTGGCATGATCTCCCTGAAGTAAACCCATGTTGTCTCTGATCTTGAAATCCATGTGTTTTTAGATGGTCAACAATCCTATCCTTTAACATGGTTTCCATCACTTTCCCCACTACTGAAGTAAGGCTTACTGGCCTATAGTTGCCCGACTCCTCCCTATTACCTTTCTTGTAAATGGGCACAACATTCGCTAACTTCCAATCTTCTGGGACTACTCCTGTTAACAATGATTGGTTAAATAAATCTGTTAATGGTTTTGCTAGCTTTTAATAGCTTTGGGTCCCATTTACTTATTTGTCTTTACTTTTGACAGTTGAAATAGAACCTCTTCCTCTGTAAACCCACGTGTAATAAATGACTCATTTATCCATTTTCTTAACTGAGGTCCCTTTCCTTCATTTTCATCTGTAAATACAGAACAAAAATATGAATTGATGCAGTCACCTAGACCTTTATCCTCTTCTACATACCTTCCTTCTTTTGTTTTTAATCTAATTAATCCTTGTTTTACTTTTCTTTTCTCATTTATGTATCTAAAAAATGTTTTGTCCCCCTTTTTTACTGACTGTGCTATTTTCTCTTCTGTGTGTGATTTGGAAGCTCTTATAACTTGCTTAGCCTCTTTCTGCCTAATCTTATAGATCATTTTGTCTTCCTCACTCTAGTTTTTTTTATAATTACTAAATACTAACTTTTTGTTTTTAACTATTTTGACCACATCTGCAGAGTACCACAGTGGTTTCTTGAATTTTTTGCTTTTACTGACAAGCCTAATGCAATTTTCTGTTGCCTTCAATAGTGCAACTTTTAAATAATCCCATTTCTCTTGGACTCTATTTAAATTGCTCCAGTCTGATAATGACTCTACACATATTCTAATTTTAGAAATGTCTGTTTTTCTAAAGTCTAAAACTTTTTGTTTTTGTGTGGTGTGACTCAGTCACTGTTCTTATCTTAAACCACACTGACTGATGATCACTGGATCCTAAACTTTCACCTACAGTAATATCTGATACCAAATCTCCATTTGTTAACACTAAATCTAGTATGGTCTCTTTACGAGTTGGCTCCTCAACAACTTGTTTTAGAGACAATCCCAGTAGGGAGTTTAGAATATGTGTGCTCCTGACACAAGTAGCTAATTTTGTTTTCCAATTTACATCAGGAAGATTAAAGTCACCCATGATGATAACTTCCCCCTTCATTGTCATTTTAGCTATTTCCTCAACTAGTAGATTATATAACTCTTCAAATTGTTCTGGGGGCCTATAAATCACACCTACACGAGTTACTGTGTGATTACCAAATTCTAACGTAACCTATGTTTCAAACGGACTCTATGTTTGCCTCACTAACTTTTATTAGGCTAGATTTTATGCTATCCTTCACATACAGGGCCACCCCTCCCCATTTCTTGCCTTCCCTATCTTTTCTATATAAAGAGTACCCTGGTATTGCTATATCCCAGACATTTTTCTCATTATACCATGTCTCAGTAACAGCGACTAAATCTACACTATCAGTTGCCATTATTGCCACAAGTTCATGGAACTTATTCCCTAAACTGCAAGCATTTGTAGACATGACTCTAAGCTTATCATTTTTTAACACACTTGTTACAGGCACCTTCTGTCCTTGTTTTGGGGGACAATTGGATTGATGTTTTATCACCCTTTTGCCCCCCCCCCCCTCCTAGTTTAAATACATCCTAGCAAAACCTCTGAACTGCTCACTGAGAACATTTGTTCCCTTTTGAGAAAGATGCAAACTATCTTTTTTGAACAGGTTATTTCCATTCCAAACAGAGCTACCATGAGAAATAAAGCCAAATCCTTGCTCCCGACACCATTCACCATCCACAAATTAAAGTCCCTAATACACATCCGCCTGTCGTTCTGAGTGTTATGCACAGAGAATGACAGTGTGGAAGCAACCTGCCGTATATCATTGGCAAAAACACTAAAAACTTCCTTAACCTCTGAAACCTCATTGCAAGCCAAGTCATTTGTCCCTAGATGGACAAGTACATCCAATTCCCCTTCCTGCTTTGCTTGCTTAACAATATTACAGATACCTCTCCTGTCTCTGTGAGCAGTAGCTCCAGGAAGACACCTCACAAGACCACCATTGTCCAACTCCACACCTCTTATGATGGAATCCCCCAACAACAACTGCTTTCTATTAGGCCTCACCATAGTCTCCAAGTTGGTCTCCACAACACCACTAGCCTCAGTGCCTCTCTCCACAACACCACTTATTTTCAACCTAAACTGCTAAGATATTATATTATCTACACATGTAAATGTGACATGTGTACTTAGACATGCTACAATTAACCACCACACAAATGTATCAATATAGTTAATAGTTAAACATTTCCGTTAATAAATAGAACTAAATCAACGAACAATTATAATATACACAGGTAAAAGAAAAATATGTTGAAATACAAATGGAATACATTTTTGTATTACATAATATTTGGATTTGCTAGACGTTCTATGCTTGTTGAGCATTTGAATTGTGCCCATCATGTGTCAGGTTGAGAACCAGCACTTATTCACTTCGCCGATGACACCAGTTTACAATGTACAATTCCTTTAAAGTATAAATACAGGAGGTCAGGGCACTGTATTCGATTTTTCTGAGTGATGCGCAGATAGTTTGACTCTAGCTGTGCTTCTCCTCCCATCCTTAGCCGTTAATATCAAGCTTTGCAAAAAAAACACATGAAGAGAAATTTAATTGAAATTTCATCAAAAACAGTTTGCAAATGTAAAAAAATCCTCTCCCTATTCCTTTTAATATTGACCCACCTTGCATGGTACACAAAAAGACTCTTCTTATATCCAGTATACACTTATATCAGGCGTCTCAAACTCGGATGTTACTTACATAATATTCTGTTAACAATTCAAAGAATTTTGTCCATTGACTCCTTGGATGCCAGAGTTTAAGATCTCTGCAGTATATTTAGTATATATATGTCAATACATTGTTAAATACAATGCATTGACTATCCATTGACTTCAGGTAGAAGGGGGTTTCGCTCTACCAATGCCACCTGTTCATAAACTGGGCTATGTTCAATAAGCTCGCTTCCTCATTTCAAAACATCAAAGCCCACTCATTCGATTCCATAGCGGCATTTACATATTTTTGCCACCTCAACCTTAAACTAGCTTGCAGCACCCTAAAGTTACTCTAATACAACATTCAACGTTTTCAGATCATTCTAAAACAACATGCGCTGCTCCTACTACCTCTAGTAATCTGCATATTACAGATATATCCTTCAACCTGAGAAGGAAATGAGACATGCATTTAATTATTGGTTCATTGGTTATTTAATGTCAACACATATTCAGTGTTAAGCTGTTAAACGGTTTGCCCTCTTTTACAGGCTTACCCGGTCGTTGGTTCCAGCACACCACAATCGACTTACATCAACATTACTATAACTCGGCTTATTGTATCTGACCACAAATATATATACACTACAATATATACATACAATTTTCACTATTATGAAATATAGAGACAACTTGTTATCATAGCCTGCTAATGTATTGTAGATTGAGACTAATATGTGATGTAGATCAATGCCTACAATTTGTCTTAAAACATCTGTATCTTGCATTTAAATGACCTTGTGCTCGAAGGCTTTTCTTTAAGTGATATCATTGGTTTCTCAAGCAAGTTACAGCTACGGAACTGGTCCTCTTTTCCCAGGTTCGCAATGGAAAAAACATCATACCATCCCTGATGAGGATAGCTTTTGCAGAAATACATAGGAGAATATATAAAAAATTATGTGGATGAGACATTGGTAAGCTTTAAACCAGATGCACTTGCTACTTCATCCTAATGTAATTGTTTTTCGTCTGCTCGCACAAAACAAAACCAGCAAGAGGGATGTGCAACAGAAAATACCAAAAGGGATGATTGTTTGAGCTATCTTTGAATCCACAAAGAATAGAAAGACTTATTGAAAGTGAAGGGGCAAACTATCCCTAAATTGCTATAAATAAAACCGGCACTAGGCTTCATTCATTTTCTTTCAGATGTATGATGTTTCCAACAGAGGCAATTCATTTTGTACACATAGCCATTTGTACATGCAATACGCTTGTTAGACTCCTACATAAGCAGCCTTTTCATGTTAAAATCTGTGTTTAACCTCTTAAGGACACATGACATGTGTGACATGTCATGATTCCCTTTTATTCCAGAAGTTTGGTCCTTAAGGGGTTAATCTTGAATGTCCCTCTATTCTTACTTGAATCTAATTACGCTACAAAGTCTTCATGGAACCCATTCATCCTCCCAGTGAGGCATCTTAAATTTCTTGTATCAGAAATATTACCCCAGGAAAAACATTTACCCTACACTCACCTCTCTCTCTATGATATTGATTATAAGTAAAATCCACCATTAACCTGATGGTTGTTCATTGTATGTTTTAAGATCATTGTGAGTTGTAATGGAAGAAAGAAGAGATTTTTTAAGAGTGGAATTAATAAACATTTATATATAAGTTAGAGGGACTCTAAGCACCAAATGAACCTCAGCTTAATAAAAAAAAGTTTTGGTTTGTAGATCATCTCCCGCAGTCTCACTGCTCAATTCTACCATTTAGGTGTTCAATCACTTTGTTTATTCAGCTTTATCCACACCTTCCTTAGCTGTAACTTACAGTCTCCCTACAAACTTCAAATGAAGAGAGATCTCATTTTTAAACTTCCTTTAGTGCACAGTTTGTTTAATTTAGAATTCATTATCTCATGATCTATTAGTTGCCTGCTAGAGCCTGCAACATCTTACTGCTCTGTATTGCAGCCCAGCTATCTTTCTCGAGGTTCTCCAATGCACACTGCCTCTCAAAGTCCTGCAAATAACTGTCTATGTCCATTTTGCCATCTGTAAATGCTTTAAATGCAGCATAGTTAATTTTCCTTGCCTGTGCATTCTGCCATTCGTTAGTTTATTCAGCAGAATAAAAGTGACTAAAATAGGGCTAAATGCACGAACGGCGCAAACAAAGGGCCCTGGTAGCCCCAAAACAGTGGTTTTGTCACAGCTCTAAATACAGTATATATTATACATTTTAAAAAAATCCAGCACTTTGCACAGTGGTATGAAATAAAATTTAGATTATGCCCTTACATATTTAGTTTTTATAATAGTATTCTTTATTTACTGAATGCAAGAACATTAAAATAGGTACATGCATTGCAATAATAGTTAAGAAATAATTAACAGCAGATGAAAGTTGAAAAAGTACCAGAGAAAACTAATAAAACAATGCTATAACTTGTTTATAGTTTAAAACTATAAAACCGATTCATAGAATTTTTTTGTTATACATATTTTATTGTTTATTCTTAACCAAAATCAATTTTAAAAATAAGAATCACTATCAGGTAACTTTTTGTTTAACTTATAAATATATTTTCACGTTATTTTGAATTAGCAACATTTAATGTGTAAATCAGGATATTGTTCCCTGTGAAAACAAAAAAATATATTATGTCACCACTAAAATAAATCATGTTAAAACACAAACAATGTGTACAGACAAGAATAATTCAAGATAAGAAATAGAAGCAAAAAAAAAAAAAAAAGGAAAAGAAAACTGACAGAAGACTGGTTTAATATATTATTTATTTAAAATATTATTTAACACAGTTGGCGCACAATGCATACAAGATTGTGGTTCTCTGTTTCACACTGTTTGCTTGTGCTGTGGTTTCTGTTCTAGCTGTTATCTCAGATTTAGGATCGGTTTAGAAGCACGTTGCGGTCTGAGAGCGGATAGCCCGAGCATATCACTTCACCGCAAAGATAATGTTTGCTGAACACTAAATTGATCCAAAATTGTTTTCGGGGAGTTTAAAAATCAGGAACCACAGCCTGATTAAGCTTCCACAACCAGCAATATATTTCCTTTAACAGCCACTAATGGGAATCAATTTTATGGTTTATATTGCAAGACTCTACCCTGAAGGCACCAGCCTAATGATGCTTTTAACTATTCCAACACCAGAGGGGTTAATTTCAGGCAGAGTCACAGTGATTTTTGGCATGCATTTATATAAGTCTTTGTTTATGTTCTAAAATGCCCTATTCTGCACTCTTCCATTACTAAAGAATGAATCAACTTAATCCATGGAACATTTGCCTGCCAAAAGGCTAATTAAAATTTCATGGCAAAAAGAACCACATTTGCTTGGATTTTTTTTTGTGTGTGTGTGTTTTATTTTTTCTGTATCTGTTGACTTTCTCTAATAGGTTGATGCGTGTGTATATATAGAAGCTGGCATGTGGTATAAACAATGCAAAAACGAGTTCTATTCCTAACCAATTGCATGCTGAGGAAGTATGCTGTTAAAATTATGAAATAATGAATATTAAGGCTGTTGAAGGACAGGAACCCTTATTTAGTGTTAAACTGCTTGAAACTGGCTTAAAACTAAATGGAGAAAAAGTGCTAGTGGATTCCAGCCACTATAATCAACTCAATTAGATTAAACGGTTACAGTGTCTTCAGGGTCCCTTTACATAATTTAATCTTATGTAGTGCTTTGCTTGACTATTGAGCCCCTTTGTATGTTTCTATATGTTGTGTTACAACCTGCAATTGAATAAATTGTATTGGGATTTTTTTCTTTTACATCAGAATTTTTGTTGTGTCATATTCAGACCATATCAAGCATAGTCTATTATGAATGATACATACCAATATCATCATTTGTTTCTGTTTATCATTAATTCTTTATGACAAAACTTTTTAACCTATGTAATCTAACAAAGTTTATGTGCTCTATGCCTTCGATCAAAAAAAGGGGGATACAAAGTCTATGTGTGTTATTCGCACTCTGTAGTGGTCAGTTTGTTTACTATTTTAGGAGGAGGTAATTTGTTAGCTGTGAAAAATGATCTGTTACAGAGGCGGCTCTCTTATTAGACGATTTAGGCGACTGCCTAAGGCCTTGCGCTGTCTGGGGCCTAGCGGCCGCCTAACTCACCGTAGGGCAGACTGAACTGTCTGGTTCTTGGTCTACGACCGAGGGCCCAACACAGGAGGAGGACAGGCGTCTTGCCCTGTTTTCCGCTGGGTGCAAGGCCCCTCCGCTTGGTCTGCCCTGTGCGAGAGCCAGCCTCCTGTCTGCAGCTCCGCCAGGTGCAGAGCTGCAGACTGAAGTGTCTCACGATCTCCAGCCAATCAAAATGGGGATTGTGAGACATTTACCATGTGGCCTGCATCTCTGCACCCGGCAGAGCTGCAGATCAGAGCGCCCACCGGACCACCAGGGACAAAGGTAAATTTCAACCCCCCTCTCACCCTGTCACCCTCTCAACATATGTCACCCCCTTTTACTCTGTCACCTCCTCTCACCATTTCACCATCTGTGACAGACATCTCTGTCTTTTAAACTACTTTATTTCTTCTTGGTCCGTACAGCCCTTACGTTTATTCCTCATTTTACTGAATGAACTGCCGAACAGTTCAGAGAAGTGTGCTGCTGGTTAACCTCTTGGCCTCATTAGAACATTGAACATTGCTAACCGCAGACACCTATTAATTGTCAAATGTTGGCTGGGTGGTCGTCGTTCGTATAACGAACATGAGGCGGCGGCCATCTTGGACATACGAATGCCCAGCGGTGTTCATCGACGATTTCATGGAACTTAAAACTGACACTATTTTTCACGAACACCGCTGAAGCCGTTGACCTCCCTTCTTCTATTTCTCCATCATACAAACGCCGGCATGTTCGGTACTTTTCTTCACGAATGGACTTACCCCAGATAGCCATCCTATGGAGCCAAGTTGTATAACAAAACACTATGTGAAAGATTTTGGCTCCACGGCGATTGAACTGTATATATGTGATCTGAGCGCCATTTGGTAATAATGTGCGCTCAGATCTAAGCTATTATTATCTGGGGATACGTTAATTGTACCTAGGGCATTCGGTTGTTTTCATATTATATATTTTTAGGTGTTTTTATTGCCAAGTATAAAATTGAGTTTTGCCTCTATTCTCGGAGATAATTGAGTTACTTCCCAATTATCTCCAGGATAGAAAGGAGGGTCCTTTACAGCTAAAGGGGAGTGATTATGTCTGTAACACTGTGATTGGCTACTGTACTGTTTTTGTCACAGTTTTCCACCAGGTCCCCTAGGGGAGTGTCCACCTGGTGGAAGACCTGCATAAATACCGGGCAGGTAACCCCATTAAATCAGTTCACTGCTTGACGCTCAATATGGAGCTTTGTCTCGTACTTGGAGGGGATTTATTCATATGGTTTTTCCTGTTCGACTGTTTGGAGTTTCGAGTATTCGTATGATTCCTGTTCGGCTGATTGGAGTGTTCGTTAGATGCCTTGGCATTCAAACAGGGAACATTCTAAATGGCTTTAACCCTTCGTATACCTGGGGGTGCTGTTACACCCCCTCTCACCCTGTCATCCCCTCTCACCCTGTCACCATCCCACGAACTATGTCACCCTTTGTCACCCCTAAAACTATGTCACCCCCTCTTACTCTGTCACCCCCCTCTCACCCTGTCACCCCTTCACACTCTGTCACCCTCCTCCCACTCTGTCACCCACCCTACCACCCCCCACACTATGTCACCCCCTCTTACTCTGTCACCCCCTCTTACTCTGTCTCCCCCCTTTACACTATGTCACCCCCTCACACTATTTCACCCCCTTTTACGTTGTCCTCCACCCTGTCACCCCCCACACTATGACCCTCTAACTCTGTCACAAACCTCACTCTGTCACCCCCCTTATCACTCTGTCACCCCCCACACAATGTCATCCCAACTTACTCTGTCATCCCCCTCTCACTCTGTCACCCCATCAAACTATGTCACATTCTCTATCACTCTGTCACTCCCCTCTCACTCTGCCACCCCTCTCACTCTGTCACCCCTCTCATCCTGTCACCCCCTTATACTATGTCACCCTCCCTCTCACTCTGTCTCCACCCCACCCTGTCACTCCCTCCCACTATGTCACCCACCCTCACACTGTCACCCCCTCTACTCTATAACCCCCCTACACTATGCCATCCTCCCTCTCACACTGTCACCCCCTCTTATTTTGTCACCCTTCTCTCACTCTGTCACCCCCTCTCACTCTGTCACTCTCTCTTACTCTGTTACACCCCTTACACTAAAGTAACCCTCTCTCACCATGTTACCCCCTCACACTATGTTACCCCCCTGAATCTGTCATCATGCCTCACATTATGTCACCCCCTCTCACACTATGTCACCCTCCCTCTCACACTATGCCACCCCCTCACACTCTATCACCCCCTACACTATATCACCCCCTCTCATTCTGTTACCCTCTCTTACACTGTGTCCCCCTCTTACACTGTCATCCCCTCTTATTTTGTCACCCTCCTCTCACTCTGTCACCCCCTCTTACTCTGTCACACCCCTTACACTAATGTAACCCTCTCTCACTATGTCATCCCCTCTTACTCTGTCATCAACCCTCACACTATGTCACCCCCTCTCACACTATGCCACCCCCTCACACTCTATCACCACCTACACTATATCACCCCCCTCTCACTCTGACAACCTCCCTCGAAAACTTTGTCAACCCCTCTCACTCTGTCACCCCTGCTACACTATGCCTCCCCCTCTACATTTTGCCACTCTTCCTCTCACACTATGTAACCCCCTCTCACACTAGGGCACCCCGTCTCACACTAGGTCACCCCCTCTCACTCTGTCAACCCCTCACACACTAATGTCACCCAGGGCCGGCACATCCTGTAGGAGAGACAGGACCACTAAAGGGGAGGGAGGGTGAGAGAGGACCACTAAAGGGGAGGGGGATGAGAGAGACAGGACCTCTAGAGGGGAGTAGGGTGAGAGAGACAGATCCACTAAATGGGAAGGGGGTGAGAGAGAAAGGACCACTAAAGAGGAGGGGGGTGAGAGAGACAGGACAACTAAAGGGGAGGGGATGAGAGAGACAGGACTACTAAAGTGGAGGGGGGAGAGATAGAACCACTAAATGGGAGGGGGTGAGAGAGACAGGATAACTAAAGGGAAGGGGGGTAGAGAGACAGGACCACTAAAGGGGAGGCGGGTGAGAGAGACAGGGCCACTAAAGAGGAGGGGAGAGAGAGACAGGACCACTAAAGGGGAGGGGTGGAGAGTCAGGAACACTAAGAGGGGGAGAGAGGGAGGACCACTAAGGTGATGGGGGAGAGAGAGAACCACTAAGGGAGGGGCGGAGTAGAGGAGATGAGACCACTAAGGGACGGGGGAGCGTGAACGAGATCATTTAGGGGTGGGGGAAATGTAAGACAAACAGATAGACCGAGGAAGGGGTGAAAGTGAAGCACAGAGGGGCTGGTAAGGGAGACAGACATGCAGAGGGGCTCAGACGCACAGAGTCACTTGTGAGGGAGACACATAGAGGAGCCTGGGGGGAAAAGAGACACACAAAGGAGCTGGGAACAGTAAGACACGAGGTAAGAGACACACAAGGGGCTTGTAAGAGATAAACTAAAGGGGGTGTAAGACACAAAACTTAAAGAAAAAAATATACCAAAAAAAGTATATTTCTTGTACCTTTTTTTATATAGGGTGGTCTAGAATTCAGAGTAGGGTTTGAGGAGTCAATAACTCTTTTATTAATGATCCAATTTAAATATTACATACAATGAATACTTAACATATTGAGATTTGTTTGACTATGTAAGATAGATGTCAGCTCCATTTGCCACCTCACGAAGTCGGATCTTTCAATTGTATTGTTCATAATATTAGTTAATGTTTGAGGTTATTTCGCTTGTATTTCATGACAGATATTCTCTGAGCAGTTCAAGTATATGTACTTTGTTCACGTACATCCACTCCTTCAGATATCCCCACAGGAAGTAATCGGAAGCTGAAAGGTCAGGCGAACTTGGCGGCCAAATAATCTGGGAATGTCTTAAAATTATTCTCTCGCCGAAGAGCTGTCTAAGGAGATCCTTTGTGAACCAGGCTGTATGGGCAGTAGCTCCGTCTGGTTGAAACCACATTCCAGGAGAATTTTCTCTTTGTGTCAAAAATAAAATTCCACTATTTTTACTTGTTGCTTCTTCATAAAATTGCCTATGATGAATTTTCCGAGACTTAGCTATAAAATGTACCTGCAATAAAAAAAGTGAGCTAATAGCAAATAAGCTATTTACCTATCATATCCTACTCTGAATTTTGGCCGGCTCTGTATATAAGCATTTAAAAAGTGAGTTTCTGCCGCGTATTATCTGCTGCAAGACACCTCACAATGAGATGGAGGTTCAACTTACATCATGAGGAACCTAAGCACATAAGTGGTTTCAAACCAATGGCTTATAATCAGGGTGACCAGGTTTTGCAAATAAAAAACTATGACACCCATTAGCCAAAGAGGAGAAGCAGGGCGAGCCTTGATGAAACCGGCATGGCGCTGGAGAAAAGGTGAGTAAACATGTTTGTATTCCTGACACAATAGTGTTCTTTTAAGCAAATTAAAGGAACATTCTTGTCATCATAACAACTTCATTTAAATCCCTTTTCTTTAAGGGTGTTTAATTGCTCTCAAATGGTGTAACCCCAAAGGCTTTCTAGAAACTGAGTTTTAGGAAGCACAGATTGTTGCCAGGCATGCCTAGAGTGGTCAGCTGATGCTGTAAGCTAACTTTTTTATAAATGGGGATCTACTGATTGGCTCAGAGTGCCTACTGACAGCTCTATTCAATTAGTGGTGCCCCTACCCAGTGGCAATTTGCGCTTCTTGAAACTCAGTTTCAGAAGCCAGATGCTGCTGGGCTACCTGAAGATGCAGTGATAGAGGGTGTTCAAGAATGTTTTAACCCCTTAAGGTAATAGAACACCTGGAAAACCAGAACATTTGATCAATCTGTTTATAATGGCAGAGTCAAAGCTTGGAGCTGAATCCAAATGAGAATATACTGAAAGAACTGACAAATGATCATCAAACAGTCCTAACAATTTTCAGCAAATAAGCCAGGAGAAATAGTCCATATTGCAGGATGGGTAAAGCTGGTACAATCATGCCAAAAGAGGATAGAATATTTGCATAATTATATATGAGTCGTGGGTTTACAGAATACACTTGGAGGTTTATCTCTACTAAAATGAGAATTCACAGTGACTTCCAAAAAAAGTAAAAAAAATGTTGAACTGGAAATATTCTCTAAATCGGCAATGCTTCTAGTTTAGCTACTTTGATCTTAAATTTGAAATTCACTATGAAGTCACTTTAAATTCTAACTTTTGTAAATAAACCCATACGTTTTTTCAAGTGATATACTGGGAGAACATCATTTTTATGTCACAGTATTCTCTAGGGTTAGGACAGGGTCAATACGTCCAATCTTCATGTGAGGAATCTCTATGATCACTTGTATGTGACAGATCTGAAGTACACACAATTATTGCTAAAAAAATACCAAAAGCCCAAATTGCACAACTCGGGGAAAAACGAGGAGCAATTCAGGAAAATTTGGTGAAGTTTAGAACTCTGTGCTACACAAAAAAATATGCCATGCTCTTTTACATTACCCTGTAGAATCAAGATTTGTAAGCTATTTTTTTTTTGAAGAAGAAGAACAATAATTAAAATATTCTCTAAAGTATAAACAGATACTCTAAGCTCCAAAACCAGACAACCACTAGAAGCATTTTTTTGTGAAGACTGCAAAACATCCTGTTTGCAGAGAAGTTTCCCTATTGAGGTAGCAAAGCATTACCACTTTTTACACTGCTGGGCGTGAGCAATGAATATAGTACACATCAGACGCAATACATACAATAAAAGACAAAGTAAAAATTACTTGACCACTATACCAAATCCCTGCGCACTTTTAAATAACTTGAGGGGTTTAGAATCACTCCAATGGCCATTGAAGTGTATGCTCACCTGCATGTGCATATGGATAAGATAGTGTGCAAGTAGTTTTTTCTTTGCTTTGTATTGTATGTATTTGGGCTGATATGGACTACAGTCATTGCTGCCGCACAAGAGTAGTGGGAGTTTGAGTACTGGGCTTAATTTTTCATGTTTTTCATATGTATGTATGTATGTATTTGCTTTTGTATTACACAGTCATGTTACAGTCCAGGTATTCCCTATTGAAAGTTAATAAGTTTGTAGAGGTTAAGAAAAATATTTATCTTTGTGTCATTAGAGAGTTTACCTTTCAGCTTAAAGAAGCAAGGTCAATTGTTAGTATGGGATTCAGCTAAGAGGTTTTGTCTTGACGTGGCAAGTGAGCTTACACTTTAATGGCCATTGGTGTGATACTAGAAAAACTCCAGTTATTTAAATGTGCACAGGGTAACTTTTTCTTTGTTTTTTATTACATTTATTAATAGCTAAATAGACATTGGGATTACCGGATACCTGTCTTCCAAAAAGTACGCTATGTGACTAAACACAAAAAAAAAATCCTCTACTTAGTTACAGAGAGACAGTTCTGTTTTTGATTTTGTTAATTATAATAATATATTAATTTTATAGCAGCATTGAACTGGCTGTTGGCATACGGATGCAAAGAATGACAAATAAATTAATTAAGCCTCAATGAATAATTCAGCTTTAATTAAGTGAAAGTGTTAAGAACGAGGTTTATATCCCTCCTTAGATAGACAGATGTATACACATATGTACTACACAGCATGAAGAGAGGAATGTAGAAAATAATATAGATTAGGACGCAATGCATTTCAATTGCTAACATCTGAATGGCAAGCATCATAAGGTCGTCATTGAAATGTTAATTTTGAAATGCCGGCTTTATTCCAGGAACTGCATTCAATTCAGCACAGATTTTCAGATTTTTTTTCTACAGCACATTAGGGTTACATGTTGTACAATGAAACTATCATTATTTTCAGCCATCCAGATCTGAGCTCAGAGTGGTGATAGTTGTAATCAACAGCATTTGCTCTAATATAGAAGTAAAGAGTCCACTCTGCATTGCCATCATTCTTAGATAGGCAGTGCCTGGCTGAGAATGATATTAGTAGCAGTCACAGCACATGGATAGCAAGACTTAGTAAGTAGTGGACTAGAGGTACCATAGTAATCAAGAATGCATGCTTGCCCAAAACATGCTGGTATCCGTGCCCTATGAACATAGTATGCGACAGCACTATGTTGACATGCACTTACACAAAGCAGCTCTTGCCTGTCTGAGCATCATGGCAGTTAGAGTCCACAGCATATTTTTAGGTTGGATAAGGTCATGAGGCTCGAATCATTAATTTAATAGTAGTAGTAAAAATTAAAAAATTTGTTATCAAAATATTTAGCAAAGAAATGTATTGGCAATACTTTTGGTTAATAAAGTATAACTATAAGATAATTGATATACTGTAATTTGGTGTGCATGCACATTTGTTTATGAACCTTTTACTCAGCAATGCCTCACTACACATAAGAGCAATATAAATATAGTCAATTAATAGACATTCTAAAAATATAAACATATCAAAAGTGTCAATAGATATATATTATATATACATATATATATTATATATTATATTAAAAAAACCCTATATATATATATATATATATATATATATATATATATATATATATTTTTAGAAGCAAAGGGGGTGTAGCTAAACTTGTTTTGGTTACTTGCTTTATTCTTTCATACTGTGTTATGGTCATTTTCATATCTTATATATACAATACCCTTTGCCTCCCAAATAAATAGTTAAATGAAATTATCACAGTTAGTATAGTAAACCATATGTTATCCATGTTATGTTGTTGTTAAGTAATTGTTTATGGTAATATATAATTAAACATTTTATTTAATGTTATTGTTTTAAGGGCATAAAAATAAATCATTTTTTATTTCCTTATTTGTTTTACAGTGTATTGATTTTGTCTTTCCACTATGATCTATATAAGGATATTGTGCATATAAATAAGGTAATTAGGTATTGCTCAGGATTATTGTAATAACATCCCACCACATCACCTTCTACTGACCATGTTTCCTATATTGCTTTCTTTTTGTACATTCTTTCATCATTAGATACATTATGCAGAACATAGAGTAAGTTCATCTCAGTTTCAAATAATTAAAAAGCCATGGTTCACTTCAGGTACTCTTAATTAGTGCACACAAAAAACAGCGTAAGCAAGAAAAGGGTTTCTTTCCATAAGATCCAAGAGAATAACTAGGCTAACTCACGGTATCAGAAGGTAGCTTGAATGTACAGCTCCAGCATTAAATTATTTTCCTGGTACAAAGCCTTCAAAGTCTACTTCACACTTACCTTCAAATTCAGCCATTGCCCCACCTTGTCATTTGGGTGCTATCCCCCATGCTGGTTCTCCTATTGTGCTTTTTTTTTTTTAATTTTTTTTTTTTTTTTTTTTAACTGCTGGTATTTTTTTTTTTTACTTTTTATTGTATTTTCAACAATGGGGTACAGAACTGAAAAAGAAGAATCTGGGGAGGAAAAAAGGAAGACATCATTGTACCGTACATTCCACTTGATACATTCAACATTATACACAGTGTTGTCTTTTGGTCTTTGTAATGGTTGTTGGTTTGGCATCCTAGTGTGTCTTGATAATAACCATTCCTAGGTGGTGCAACATAAACAATTCAGGTAGCCAAGTCAAGGTTTGGAAGGGAGGGGGGTTGGGGTACAGAAATGAGAAAAGGGGTGGAGGAGAAGGGGAGGGGTTTATGAACTACAGGTTGTGTGGTTTTCTAGCTTGTTGGAAGTGGCAGTTTATGAAATTGTGTGAGCATTATATTTGGTGATCCATCAGCATCCATACCTGGAGTTCCTGAGTATCTATCTGTGATATTGGCAGCCTTGGTCTATGAGGTTTCCCATATAGTTTATTCTTATCTAGTGGGGAGAGCGTATCCATCTATAAATGGCGATGGACATTAGAGTTGAGCGAACCCGAACTGTAAAGTTCGGGTTCGTACCGAACATTAAGTTTTTTTGGACCCCGGACCCGAACACGGACATATCACTGTATGTTCGGGTTGGAGTTCGGTGTTCGGCGATTTAATGGCACATTTTCAAAGGCTGCAGGGCAGGCAATCAACAAGTGTTTGACTCGTGTGCCCTTAGAAGCCATCACAGCCATGCCTACTAATGGCATGGCTGTGATTGGCCAGTGCAGCATGTGACCCAGTCTCTATATCTAAGCTGGAGTCGCGTAGCACCGCACGCACATGAGGTCTTATTAGTGTAGGGAGAGGATGCTGCTGCTGTGAGGGAGAGCTTAGGAAACAATTCTGCAAACTAGTACATTAGTGGGGTGCACTTCATATCTGAGAGTCAAATAGAAGCTTCAAATACCGCGGTTACATCAGAGTTTTAAAAAGTACATTTTTTTTGGTGCTAAATAGTACATTAGTGGGATAGTACAATAGTGGCGTGCACTTTATATCTGAGAGTCAAATAGAATCGTCAAATACTGCTGTCACATTGCAGTTTTAAAACGTAAAAAATTTTGGGTGCTAAAAAGTACATTATTGGGGTGCACTTCACATCTGAGAGTCAAATAGAAGTGTCAAATACTGCTGTCACGTTGCAGTATTAAAACTTAACATTTTTTGGGTGCTAAACTGCTAAATAGTATTTTAGTGGGGTGCACTTCATATCTGAGAGTCAAATAGAATCGACTAATAGTGTGCTAACAGCGCAGTTGTAAAAATTCTAATTTTCTGGGTGCTAATCTGCTAAAAAGTACATTTGCAGGCTGCGGTGCACTTCATATTTGAGAGTCAAATAGAAGCGTCAAATAGTGCGCTTACTGCGCAGTTGTAAACATTCTAATTGTTTTGCTGCGAATCTGCTAAATAGTAAATTTTGTGGCCTGCTCTTAATATCTGAGAGTCAAATAGAAGCGTCTAATAGTGTGCTTACAGCGCACTTATAAAAATTCTAATTTTCTGGGTGCTAATCTGCTAAATAGTAAATTTTGGGGTGTGCACTTCATATCTCAGAGTCAAAAAGAAGCGTCTAATAGTGTGCTTACAGTGCAGTTGTAAAAATTCTAATTGTTTTGCAGCTAATCTGCTAAATAGTACATTTTAGGGCCTGCTCTTCATATCTGAGAGTCAATTCGAAGCGTCAAATAGTGTGCTTACTGCGCAGTTGTAAACATTCTAATTGTTTTGCTGCTAATCTGCTAAATAGTACATTTGTGGCCTGCGGTGCTCTTCATATCTGAGAGTCAAACAGAAGCGTCTAATAGTGTGCTTACAGCGCAGTTGTAAAAATTCTAATTGTTTTGCTGCTAATCTGCTAAATAGTACATTTTAGGGCCTGTTCTTCATATCGGAGAGTCAAATCGAAGCGTCAAATAGTGCGCTTGCTGCGCAGTTGTAAACATTCTAATTGTTTTGCTGCTAATCTGCTAAATGGTACATTTTGCGGCCTGCACTTCATATCTGAGAGTCAAATAGAAGCGCCTAATAGTGTGCTTACAGCGCAATTGTAAACATTGTAATTGTTTTGCTGCTAATCTGCTAAATAGTACATTTGTGGCCTGCGGTGCTCTTCATATCTGAGAGTCAAATAGAAGCATCTAATAGTGTGCTTACAGCGCAGTTGTAAAAATTCTAATTGTTGTGCTGCTAATCTGCTAAATAGTTCAATTTGGGGCGTGCATTTGATATCTGAGAGTCAAATCGAAGCGTCAAATAGTGCGCTTACTGCGCAGTTGTAAACATTCTAATTGTTTTGCTGCTAATCTGCTAAATAGTACATTATGTGGCCTGCTCGTCATATCTGAGCGTCAAATAGAAGTGTCTAATAGTGTGTTTACAGCGCAGTTGTAAAAATTCTAATTTTCTGGTGGCTAATCTGATAAATAGTACATTTGTGGCGTGCGGTGCACTTCATATCTGAGAGTCAAATAGAAAACATTGCGCTTTCCAGTAGTGACCAGTGCTTTGTTGGTGGGAAGGCAGACCACTCATAGTTCCTGGACAGCATGGAGGCTGTGTTGTATTGTTCCATGTGGGGGAGACTCAGTCCTCCACAGTATTTATGTCTGGTTAAGATGTCATATGGGATTCTCGGTTGTTTATGTGCCCATATGAATGTGAGTTGCCTGAGCTTGGTGAAAAAGGATTTGGGAATGGCTATGGGCAGGGTCTGGAAGAGGTAGAGTATCTTAGGGAGGGTGTTCATTTTGAGGATGTTTATTCTACATAGCCAAGTAAAGTGCGGTTTGTGCCACATCGACAGATCTTTGGATAGGAATTGGAAAGCGGCTCATAGTTAAGTTCAAAATGGAGTTCGGGTCGGCCGAAAAGTGCACCCCAAGGTATGTAATCCCTTTGTCGGCCCATGCGAAAGGGAACATGGATTGCAGATGATTATGTGTCTTTTGATCTATGTGTAGTGGTAGGATTTTGTTCTTTGAGAGGTTGATTTGAAAGTTTGAGAGTTTGCAATACGTGGAGATTTCTGTCAGAAGTTGGCCCAATGATGAACTGGGTTCATTTAAAGTAAAGAGAAGGTCATCTGTAAAAGCTGAAATTTTGTATTCTTTCTGGACCTGAATCCCTCTAATTTCTGGATTGTCATGAATTCCTTTCAAGAAGGGTTCTAGAGTGAATATGAAAAGGAGAGGGGATAGGTGGCACCCCTGCCTCATACCATTTCTAATGAGCACCAGATCCGACAGCTGTCCGTTAATCCGGAGTCTCGCGGTAGGGGAGGAATAGATAGCTTGCATTCATTTCATCCAGCTGGGTCCAAAACCCAAGGTCTGCAAAGTGGTCAGCAGTAAGGTCCAGTCCACCCTGTCGAATGCCTTCTAGGTGTCAACAGAGAGGAAGAGGCTCTCTGTGGGGAGGTGTTGCGCAGTGTAAATCAGATTAAGTAATTTGTTTTTATTGTGTTTGGCCTCTCTGGTCGGGACAAACCCTGCTTGGTCTGGGTGGATCAGTGTCTGTAGCAGGGGTCGCAGGCAATTAGCCAGTATTTTCGTGAACATTTTTAAGTCAAGGTTTATCAGGGATATTGGACGGTAGCTACTACAGTTAGTAGGGTCTTTGCCTGATTTAGGTATTAAGGCTATATGTGCTTCTAGTGAGGAATGTGGTAGTGACGCTGTTCATGTCACGAAGTTAAAGGCTTTTTCAAATGTATCTTGCAGTGTGTTAACAAATGTTTTGTAATATTTGGCCGTGTAGCTGCCGGGTCCCTGGCTCTTGCCCACCTGGAGTTGGTGGACAACCAGCCTGAACTTCTCTTGGGTAATAGGGGCATTTAAATTTGTCATCATGTTTGCCGGGATGGTTTGGTCAATCCTGGAGGAGAGGACATTTTCAATATCCTGTGCAGAAGTTGGGGAGTCCCTGAGATTATATAGATTTGTATAGAATGTTTGGAAGGACAATAGGATGTCAGGTAATTAGTAGGATAGGTACCCTGTTGGGGTCTTAATCTATTAAATAAAAGTTGTTTGTTGTTTGAGGGAGTTTGCTAGTGAGCGGCCATATTTCCCTCCCTGTGAGTAGTACGAGTGTTTAGTGAGTAGGAATGATCTCTTGATTTGAGCATTGAGTAGCTCTTGTAATTCAGAGCTTTTGGTTATGAGGGCCGTGAAAGCGCTGAGTTGGGAGCTGTGTTTATGAGTGTAATCAAGAGATCTGATCTCCACAGTGAGGGAGTGAATTTTGGCTTCCCAAGGTTTTTTCTTTTTAGAGGCCAATGCAATGATTTCCCCACGTAGTATGCATTTATGTGCTTCCCAGGTGCTTGGGGGAGTGGAGGGCGAGGTTGAATTTTCATTGAAATAGGTCTGTAACGACATCCGAAGTTGGGAGACTATGTTGGGGTCATTTAGTAGGAGGTCATTTAGCTTCTACTGGAATGAGCGCTGCGGGAGTGTCGGTACTTGTATGGTAAGAGACAGGGGCGCATGGTCTGACCACATGATTTGCCCATATTTACTGGATTGGATCAGGTGAAGAAATCTGTGTGGGAGGAATATCATGTCGAGTCTTGAGTAGATGGGGGTGGTGTGTGGCAAGAAGGAGAAGTCTTTTGCGGTAGGGTGTGTGGTTCGCCAGCAATCATATAGTTATGAGCGGTCCAGAAAAAGAGCCATTTGTTTGCGTGAGGGAATTTGATATGTGGAAGCGTGGGATGTTGTGTCAAGAGTCCTATCTAGGGAGAGGTTGAAGTCACCTCCCCGAATTAGGATACCTTCAGTGAATTGGTCTATGGCTTTCAGTTGTTTCTTAAGAGTACTACATTGGTGTCTGGAAGGTAGGTGTTTGCTAGCATAACTGTGGTTTGGCCTATCCAGCCCTTGATCATCAATATTCTACCACTATCTTCTGATATGTGTGATGCATATGTAAAGGGCAGATGAGCTGAGATCAATATAGCCACCCCTCTGGCCTTGGCCTCAGTGTAATTGCTAAAGTATCCAGTTGGATATCTTATAAAACAGCTATATCAGCTTTTAGTTTGTGAAATTCTGTCAAAGTAAGGGATCACTTTATGGGAGAACTGAGGCCCTTAACATTGAGAGTGATTATGTGGATATTGGCTATGGTGAGGTGCGTGTAGCCAATAGCTTGGTGCTACTTCCAAGTGCAGTTTCTAAGTGTGTAGTTGGAGATATTCTGGAGAGTTTTACAGAAGCTTCAACTGTCTAAGAGTTGTGCTAAGAGCTTTCTTTTCTACTGTTACAGGTAAGATTCATCTGTAGGAAAAGGTTACTGATTGCCCAAGGTTTGAATTCCTGTTGGTAATTATAAGGCATTTGATTTGATTAAGCTAGTTACTTGCTGTTGATTGCTGGTTAATTAGCTATTGTTGCAAATAAGCAGAGGCCTACCCAGGTGTTAAACATTCCTAGTGGGCGGTGATTTAAGGAGTTATATAAGGCTTGGTCTCATTAGCTTGTCTAATATAGCTTGGTGTTACTTCTAAGTGCAGTTTCTAAGTGTGTAGTTGGAGATATTCTGGAGATAACCTGGAGGTAATCTGAGGTATTCTGGAGGATAAAGAAAAAAGTTAAGATTTGTTAGATTTAAATTATTCTCATAATTGGAATGGCAGGCTTAGTTCAGTGTAACAATTGCTATGCATTTGTTTCACGTTCCACTTTTTGGAGGTTTGGTTGTTGTCTAATCTGTAGACAGTTCTCTATCTTGCGGCAGGAGATTGTATTTTTGAAGTCTGAGATTTGTAAATTATCTGGTGTAGAAACTCAGACTGGAACTGCTGCAAAGCCACTGCCACAGAGACATGCTAGGAAAGGCAGATGGATTACTGTAGGATCTGGTAGACTTAGAGTTGTGGATAAAATGCATTTTGCACAGTCTGTTGCTCTTCATAATTCATTTTCTGCACTTTCAGAGTGTAATGGTGTTGTGGAGAGAGGCACTGAGGCTAGTGGTGTTGTGGAGAGAGGCACTGAGGCTAGTGGTGTTGTGGAGAGAGGCACTAAGAGAGGCTAGTGGTGTTGTGGAGAGAGGCACTGAGGCTAGTGGTGTTGTGGAGAGAGGCACTAGAGGCACTGAGGCTAGTGGTGTTGTGGAGAGAGGCACTGAGACTAGTGGTGTTGTGGAGACCGGCTTGGAGACTATGGTGAGGCCTAATAGAAAGCAGTTGTTGTTGGGTGATTCCATTATAAGAGGTGTGGAGATGGACAATGGTGGTCTTGTGAGGTGTCTTCCCGGAGCTACTGCTCACAGAGACAGGAGACGTATCTGTAATATTGTTAAGCAAGCAAAGCAGGAAGGGGAATTGGATGTACTTGTCCATCTAGGGACAAATGACTTGGCTTGCAATGAGGTTTCAGAGGTTAAGGAAGTTTTTAGTGTTTTTGCCAATGATATACGGCAGGTTGCTTCCACACTGTCATTCTCTGAAGTTCTGCCTGTGCATAACACTCAGAACGACAGGCGGATGCGTATTAGGGACTTTAATTTGTGGCTTGGTGAATGGTGTCGGGAGCAAGGATTTGGCTTTATTTCTCATGGTAGCTCTGTTTGGAATGGAGATAAGCTGTACAAAAAAGATGGTTTGCATCTTTCTCAAAAGGGAACAAATGTTCTCAGTGAGCAGTTCAGAGGTTTTGCTAGGATGTATTTAAACTAGGAGGGGGGGCAAAAGGGTGATAAAACATCAATCCAATTGTCCCCCAAAACAAGGACAGAAGGTGCCTGTAGCAAGTGTGTTAAAAAATGATAAGCTTAGAGTCATGTCTACAAATGCTCGCAGTTTAGGGAATAAGATCCATGAACTTGTGGCAATAATGGCAACTGATAGTGTAGATTTAGTCGCTGTTACTGAGACATGGTACAATGAGAAAAATGACTGGGACATAGCAATACCAGGGTACTCTTTATATAGGAAAGATAGGGAAGGCAAGAAAGGGGGAGGGTGGCCTTGTATGTGAAGGATAGCATAAAATCTAGCCTAATAAAAGTTAGTGAGGCAAACATAGAGTCCGTTTGGGCTACGTTAGAATTTGGTAATCACACAGTAACTCGTGTAGGTGTGATTTATAGGCCCCCAGGACAAATTGAAGAGTTAGATAATCTACTAGTTGAGGAAATAGCTAAAATGACAATGAAGGGGGAAGTTATCATCATGGGTGACTTTAATCTTCCTGATGTAAATTGGAAAACAAAATTAGCTACTTGTGCCAGGAGCACACATATTCTAAACTCCCTACTGGGATTGTCTCTAAAACAAGTTGTTGAGGAGCCAACTCGTAAAGAGGCCATACTAGATTTAGAGTTAACAAATGGAGATTTGGTATCAGATATTACTGTAGGTGAAAGTTTAGGATCCAGTGATCATCAGTCAGTGTGGTTTAATATAAGAACAGTGACTGAGTCACACCACACAAAAACAAAAGTTTTAGACTTTAGAAAAACAGACTTTTCTAAAATTAGAATATGGGTAGAGGAGTCATTATCAGACTGGAGCAATTTAAATGGAGTCCAAGAAAAATGGGATTATTTAAAAGTTGCTCTATTGAAGGCAACAGAAAATTGCATTAGGCTTGTCAGTAAAAGCAAAAAATTCAAGAAACCACTGTGGTACTCCGCAGATGTGGCCAAAATAGTTAAAAACAAAAAGTTAGCATTTAGGAATTATAAAAAAACCCAGAGTGAGGAAGACAAAATGATCTATAAGATTAGGCAGAAAGAGGCTAAGCAAGTTATAAGAGCTTCCAAATCACACACAGAAGAGAAAATAGCACAGTCAGTAAAAAAGGGGGATAAAACATTTTTTAGATACATAAATGAGAAAAGAAAAGTAAAACAAGGATTAGTTAGATTAAAAACAAAAGAAGGAAGGTATGTAGAAGAGGATAAAGGTCTAGCTGACTGCCTCAATGAATATTTTTGTTCTGTATTTACAGATGAAAATGAAGGAAAGGGACCTCAGTTGAGAAAAAGGATAAATGAGTCATTTATTACACGTGAGTTTACAGAGGAAGAGGTTCTATTTCAACTGTCAAAAGTAAAGACAAATAAGTCAATGGGACCTGATGGAATACACCCAAAGCTATTAAAAGAGCTTAGTGGTGTACTAGCAAAACCATTAACAGATTTATTTAACCAATCATTGTTAACAGGAGTAGTCCCAGAAGATTGGAAGTTAGCGAATGTTGTGCCCATTTACAAGAAAGGTAATAGGGAGGAGTCGGGCAACTATAGGCCAGTAAGCCTTACTTCAGTAGTGGGGAAAGTGATGGAAACCATGTTAAAGGATAGGATTGATGAACATCTAAAAACACATGGATTTCAAGATCAGAGACAACATGGGTTTACTTCAGGGAGATCATGCCAAACTAATCTTATTGATTTTTTTGATTGGGTAACTAAAATTATAGATCAGGGTGGTGCAGTAGACATTGCTTACCTAGATTTCAGTAAGGCTTTTGACACTGTTGCACATAGAAGGCTTATCAATAAACTGCAATCTTTAAGTTTGGATTCCAATATTGTTGAATGGGTAAGACAGTGGCTGAGTGACAGGCAACAGAGGGTTGTAGTTAATGGAATATATTCAAAGCTTGGACTTGTCACCAGTGGGGTACCTCAGGGATCTGTACTTGGACCCATTCTCTTTAATATTTTTATTAGTGATATTGCAGAAGGTCTTGATGGTAAGGTATGTCTTTTTGCTGATGATACTAAGATATGTAACAGGGTTGATGTTCCAGGAGGGATAAGCCAAATGACAAATGATTTAGGTAAACTAGAAAAATGATCAGAATTGTGGCAACTGACATTTAATGTGGATAAGTGCAAGATAATGCATCTTGGACGTAAAAACCCAAGGGCAGAGTACAGAATATTTGATAGAGTCCTAACCTCAACATATGAGGAAAGGGATTTAGGGGTGATTATTTCTGATGACTTAAAGGTAGGCAGACAATGTAATAGAGCAGCAGGAAATGCTAGCAGAATGCTTGGTTGTATAGGGAGAGGTATTAGCAGTAGAAAGAGGGAAGTGCTCATGCCATTGTACAGAACACTGGTGAGACCTCACTTGGAGTATTGTACACAGTACTGGAGACCGTATCTTCAGAAGGATATTGATACCTTAGAGAGGGTTCAGAGAAGGGCTACTAAACTGGTTCATGGATTGCGGGATAAAACTTACCAGGAAAGGTTAAAGGATCTTAACATGTATAGCTTGGAGGAAAGACGAGACAGGGGGGATATGATAGAAACATTTAAATATATAAAGGAATCAACACAGTAAAGGAGGAGACTATATTTAAAAGAAGAAAAACTACCACAACAAGAGGACATAGTCTTAAATTAGAGGGACAAAGGTTTAAAAATAATATCAGGAAGTATTACTTTACTGAGAGGGTAGTGGATGCATGGAATAGCCTTCCAGCTGAAGTGGTAGAGGTTAACACAGTAAAGGAGTTTAAGCATGCATGGGATAGGCATAAGGCTATCCTAACTATAAGATAAGGCTAGGGACTAATGAAAGTTTTTAGAAAATTGGGCAGACTAGATGGGCCGAATGGTTCTTATCTGCCGTCACATTCTATGTTTCCATGTTTCTATGTGTAGGGGGAGGATTTTTCCCCAGCCTTCCCGGTCAGGCTTCCACCGCTGGGTAAGGCAAATCACAAGCCTCGGTGACCAGAGTGGGTAAAACGTCAAACTGAAAATAAGAGAAAGGGTGAACAAAAAAGAAAAAGAAAAGCGCACAATAAGTGCAGAACCATGTACAGTGGTATATGGTGGATATTGTAGAGAAGGAGGGCGTCCATAGGTGACTTTCCCAGAGTGGGGTAGCAAAGTGGGGTAGCAGTAAATTGGGAAATTTTGTGCACCTCGGAGTAGGTCTCTCAGACCTATGGTGTGAGCCTTGTAAGATGAATGGTATGAGCTGTTGCAAGTGTGTCCAGGTGAGCTGGACAGCTGGTGGACGGCTGTGTCGGCGGTGGGTATAGCTCCCTGGGAGGAAGTGGGTGTGTGGGATGGAATGTGTGTAACTAGAGTTGAAGAAGATTCATTGTGTCTACGAGTGCCAATCTGTAGCTTGGATTTCTTGTACCTGTGAGTGAGCTTGCTAATAGAGTGTGTGTTCACAACTGGGGGTTGTGAAGAGTCGCATGGACCTTTGCAGGGTTACGTCATGTAGTCAGTCGAACCTGTGTGTTGTGGGGGGTTGGGGTCAGAGGGGGAGTCTTAGGTTCGTGAACAGTCCTGGGGTATATAAATATACTGGTGAAATCTGGTATTGTGAGAGAACATACTTTCCAACATTGGGAGGTACGTTGTAACAGTATAAGGAAGAGCAATGTAAATTAAAGGTGAGGAGATGGGAGGGTAAGAGATAGGTAGTGGAAAGGGTATATATATATATATATATATATATATATATTAACAAGGTATGGGGAAAGAGAAGAAAGGAGTAGTAGGAGGCAAAATCTGAGCATGTAAGAGGAAGCCATCTCAGTAAGTACCTGGTCGCACAGCAGCGTCTGAGCAATACAATAGAGTTTCAGTAGATGTTCGAAGGCAGAGGAGAAGAAATTGATGTCTCTTAGGATATAGGGAGAGCAATAGAAATTTCTAGTAAGTAGAGGGTGGGAGAGAGGTATCGGTAAGAGTATTGTTGATTGGTTGATTTATTTTTTATATATATATATATATATATATATATAATGTTTTTTTGTTTGTTTGTTTTTGTAACAAGGTATGGGAGCAAGGGAGGGGTGGGGGTAGCAGGAGGCCAGCCTGAGCATGTAAGAGGTGGTCAACATGAGTACCTGATCCCGCAACAGTGTCTTTGCAGTATGTCTGCCTCTAATTGGTTTTAAGGGTATAGGGGGAGGGGGGGAGGCTAGGAGTGAAGTTTACTGGGGTGGGGAGAGGAGTGTCTATGTAGAGTGCATTAGTGGGTTTTTGTTTTTTTCATTCTTTTCCTGAGAATAAGGGGTGAGACAGGGGAATAAACTCTGCCCATATGGTGAGTTAAATAAAATAAAATTACACAATTAACATGTGGTTATACACTGTGCTTCTAACCATGGTACACAGGAGTAGAGTGAGGACAGTTACATGACTTTGGAGGTAAATGGGTAAGGAGGAAAGAGAGTGGGGAAGGAGGTGTCGGAAGAGCTAGGGGGGTAAAGGAGAGGCAAATCGGTTACGTAAGACAATCAGCATAACACATAAAACCATTAATGTGGTGAATTTTCGACACTATACCCTGTGATCATCTGGTGAGAGGATCAGTGTTGCGTCTGCGTAAGCAATCCCTGTACTAAGGCTGAGGAATGACAGTAGGTATACCTTGGATGATGTGAGAAGAGGGGTGGAATGCACAACAATGCCCCATAATATGGGAGATGCCACAGGGGGCCTCACTGCGCTAAGACATGGGGTAGAGGGGTTGAGGTAAGGCGAGGGAGGGGGGAAGTGGAGAGATAATCCCTTCATCAACAATAAGATTAAGATGTTTCAATATGGAGACCCTGGCATATGGGAAGTGTGTCTCTGCTTTTGGAAAGTCCTACAGATAGTCTCAGTAAGTCATGCTGGAAAAGTTGTAGTATAGTAGCGTCTCCATAGAGTATTGCTGCCACCGTGCTCATTTAGGTGCTGGGAGCGTGGGGGTGTACCAGGGCTCGAGTCCTGCAGGAACGCGTGGGAACGGCGTTCCTGCACTTTTTTCACAGCAGGAACGCCGTTCCCCCTGCAGGCACTCAGGGGGCGGAAAAAAATGCCGCCCCCAAATGCCCCCCCTTGTTTCCCCTGTCATGGGGGGGGGGCAACCTGATGGATTGCCCCCCTGGCGAACGGCTCTCTCCCTGTCACACGCGGAGAGGGAGCTGTGTGCTCTCTGCTCCCTCTCGCCGCGCGGGATGTCTGCTGATGCTGGGAGCCGGGTTGATGACGTCATATTCCGGCTCCCAGCATCAGCAGACATCCCGTGCGGCGAGGGGGAGCAGAGAGCACACAGCTCCCTCTCCGCGTGTGACAGGGAGAGAGCCGTCCTCACTGCAGCCCCACTGGACCCCAGGGAAAGGTAGGGATGCTGGGTGGGTGGGAAATGTTAATTTTTTTATAATATTATTAAGTTGTATATATGTATGTCTGTGTGTGGATGTGTGGATGTCTGTTTGTGGATGTGTGGATGTCTGTATGTCTGTGTGTGGATGTGTGGATGTCTGTTTGTGGATGTGTGGATGTCTGTTTGTGGATGTCTGCGGATGTCTGTGTGTGGATGTGTGGATGTCTGTTTGTGGATGTGTGGATGTCTGTTTGTGGATGTGTGGATGTCTGTTTGTGGATGTGTGGATGTCTGTTTGTGGATTTGTGGATGTCTGTAGATTGGTGGATGTCTGTTTGTGGATTTGTGGATGTCTGTTTGTGGATTTGTGGATGTCTGTTTGTGGATTTGTGGATGTCTGTAGATTTGTGGATGTCTGTTTGTGGATTTGTGGATGTCTGTGTGTGGATGTGTGGATGTGGATGTCTGTGTGTGGATGTCTGTATGTGGATGTGTGGATGTCTGTTAGTGGATGTGTGGATGTCTGTTAGTGGATGTCTGTTTGTGGATGTGTGGATGTGTGGATGTCTGTTTGTGGATGTATGTATGTCTGTTTGTGGATGTGTGGATGTCTGTTTGTGGATTTGTGGATGTCTGTTTGTGGATTTGTGGATGTCTGTTTGTGGATGTGTGGATGTCTGTTTGTGGATGTGTGGATGTCTGTTAGTGGATGTGTGGATGTCTGTTTGTGTATGTGTGGATGTCTGTTTGTGGATGTGTGGATGTCTGTTTGTGGATGTGTGGATGTCTGTTTGTGGATGTGTGGATGTCTGTTTGTGGATGTCTGTTTGTGGATGTGTGGATGTCTGTTTGTGGATGTGTGGATGTCTGTGGATGTGTGGATGTCTGTTTGTGGATGTCTGTTTGTGGATGTGTGGATGTCTGTGGATGTGGATGTCTGTGGATGTGGATGTCTGTGGATGTGGATGTCTGTTTGTGGATGTCTGTTTGTGGATGTCTGTTTGTGGACGTGTGGATGTCTGTCTGTGGATGTCTGTCTGTGGATGTCTGTCTGTGGATGTCTGTCTGTGGATGTCTGTTTGTCTCAGTGTGTGTAGGAGTGTATTTATGTCTGTTAGCGTTTGTACGTGTATGTGAGTGTATGTGCTTCTGTTAGTGTATGCATGTGTATGTTTGCAATTGCATGTATGTGCATACGTTATTGTAAGTTTCTGTCAAATAAGTGAGAGTGTCATTTAGTGTGTGTGTGACTATTAGTGTGTGTCTCTCTGTCAATGAATGAGTGTGTGTCAGTGAATGTGTGTGTCAAATCAGTGAAGTCTGTGTGTTTGTCATTGAATGTGTGTGTTACTGTCAGTG
>OW240919.1:62393632-62469299 GCA_933207985.1 Pelobates cultripes
CTGACCATCTGCCATCACCTCTGGTGCCTCATTCCGAAATCAGGACCACTGCAAACGAGACAGAGCATCAGCCACAACATTCCGGTACCCTGGCACATGGCGCACGCAGAACACCAAGTTAAGCGACATACAGAGCAACACGAAACGATGCAAGAGGCGCACCACGGGAGCCAAAGAGGCTGATAGAGTATGAACCACGTGCACCACGGACATATTGTTTGTGTAGAAAACCATCTTCCGATCTCTGGGGAGATCACCTCAGAGAGATAAAGCCACCAACAGAGGGAAGAACTCCAAGAAGGCCAAGTTCCTCTGGCCATGTTGCAGCAGCACACCCCTACCCCCAAAAAATAAGCCCCAAGGCGTCCGGTACAACTCCAAGTCTGCCGCCGACACTGCTGCCTTGCGAAAGAATACTATACCATTAAAGTGCCCCAAGAAAGTGTCCCAGACATCAAAGTCCATCTGCATGGGCTTGGATATTCGAATAAAATTATAAGGAGACCGCACCTCCACCGTTGCTAGTGAAAGATCGTGACTGAAAATGCGCCCCCTCAGGATTACGGGACACTCAAAGTTAAGTTTTCCTATTAGTGACTGCAGTTGCTTCATCGTGACCTTCTGAGACCAACAGACTCCTGCCACCTGCTCCTGCAGCCCCAGGAGTTTTTCCTGGGGAAGACGAAATTCCCCCCGCAGGGAGTCGATTTCCAGCCCTAAGAAACTGAGATACTCTGTCGGGCCTTCAGTCTTGCCTGCCGCAATCAGCACCCCAAACACGCTGGCCACCCATTCCATTGACAGCAGATTTAGGCAACCAGAGAATCGGCAGGGCCCACGCAGAGAAAATCATCCAATCGATTCCACCGATTCCTTCTGAATCACCTATTCCAGGAAGGTGCTAAACTGAATACAAGCAAGTGATGGAACAGCCCATCGGGAGGCAAAGATCCACAAAGTACTGGCCCTCCAAGAAACACCCTAGCAGGTGATGGCACCCTGCTTGCTCCTTCTCCCAACAGCGGGTCCTGCCCCTCCTCCCAAGGTGTGGTCCTACTGACCCACCTGCTGCCCACTAGCCTGGGCCAAGTAGACAGCAATCCCGGCAGCCAGACCCAGCTCCTGACCAGGACCGCCCAATGGGGCACCCTTTCGCATCCACCCCAGGGGAAACCTGATGGGAAGGACCCTGTGGCCCAACCCTGCAAGTACGACCATCCAAGGAGCCCCCGTTTGACCCCCAGGTGGCTTCCCTCTGATCCCAGCGTGTGCCACTAGCCTCAACCCCACACGGGAAGGCCCAGCTGCCCCAAGACCCTGTGGAACCAAGGAACCGTGGACAAGCAGGACTGAGGTCAACCCCACCAGCACCCCCAAGACCAGAGGGGCCTGCTACAAGGGACCCACTGCTCCCCCATCTGCACTGGCACTAGGCCAGGCAAGGGGGAAGGCCCTGGCAGGCCTGCTACGTTCCCCAGCAGCACCCTTAAGGCCAGAGGGGCCTGCTGCCACCGGTTGTGAACTACCACTTGCCTGAATATTGTCGCCCCCCCCCAAGGGCCAGGTCCTGTGCCGCACTGGCTCCTGCCTCTGCCCGAGTTGCCATCCGACCACCAGGAGGCGCCCGGTTGACATGCTCCCCTGTCCCTGCCCAACCCCGCCAACTGCGGGGGCCTGCAAACGCGGCTCCCACTGATCCCAGAGCCGTGCTGCCTAAGCTCCACCCTCACCATTGGGCATGTGTCGCAGCCGGCAGAGCCTGCGTGATGCCTCCAGTTCCGGTCCCAGCACTCACGTGTCCCAGTCACTGCACCATCCACGCCCGCGGAACCAGGGCTCAAGGGTTGCGGTGGACCCCCACGCCCATCTTGAACTGCCACCTCCAAGACTGCTCTGAGCTGCTCCCACAGCCCCTCTGTCCCCATGTCCCGTGCTGCTTCCTGGAACCCAGCCATCAGCTCCTCCAGAGACCGCTCAGCCATCCTGAAAGAGAAAATACAAACTTACCAGGCTCAATCAATGAGAAACACCAAGTCAAATTAGTAATGGGGATTTCTAAAATGGCTGACATTTATATCAGCCCAACCCCTAAACTATACTCACTCAGTCACCATCAGGCTCCCCCTAAGGCACCTCCAAGCCCTGTCAAGGCCCCCTCTGCTAATCTGCACTTTTCTCCTTGGGGCTACAGGAAGCACCTCTAGTGACCATCTGAGTGACTGCGGCGAGGGGTGTTCCTAGACACCAATGTTTACATTGAAAAATCTGCAGGGGTAGGCTACAGACACCAGAATCATTACATTAAGCTGTAGTTGTTCTGTTGACTACAGTGTTCCTTTAAGATAAATTATTATATATTTATGATTTATTCATTGCATAAGAAGATTTTATCTTTGAAGTGAATCTATCATGAAAGATCCCAAAGAAACATTTTAAAAACATTACAATTGTGTGAAGAGAAAGGCCCAAACGGACAGAAGGATATTGTCTGTATCATCACTTAACTGTAAGATCCTGGCCTGACTATGAATCAGTACCTAAAATTCTCATGTTTTCCTGTATTTAAATAACTACACATGTGCATAAATAGATTATTTTTATGACTGAATTTTATTTTAGTGCAAGTGATAAAATACAGGCTTGGGCTACAGATACCCAAAAAATAGCCCTCCAATTTCAGCTGTAACAATACATTTGCTTTTAGAGGAAGAAGAACAACATGAAATTTAAAAATCAATGTGTTACACTTCTTCAAAGATGTTATAAATGTAGTTATGCCAGATAATGGATTTTCATTCCAGGATAGATTATTAAGTGAAGTTTAAAGGACCACTCAACACCCATAAAGTACTTCAGCTTGCTGAAGTGCTCTTTCTGTGAGTAACATATTTTCATTCCATTTTGTAAAAGTGAGAAATCATATTTTATGAGAAAGCAACACTTTTATAATTAAATTCTGAAACAGACCCCTGAGCAGGGGAGGGCTGGAACCCTTAGTCCTGGGCCCATTGCAACACCGAATAAGCTCACCATCCTTGCCCACCTTTTCCTGATTGTATAATGCAGCCAGTCACACCAAGTCTCTCCCTCACTTTGCTGCTGCTGCCTAGGGCCTATCCTCTGCCTCCAACCTCCAAGAAGATTGTTTGTGTGAGGACTGGGAAACTGGGAGTTGTAATTTCCTGCTGAGCTAAAGCTGGGTAATCCCCGCCCATCGGGAGCGTGAGTGAGCCCCTATCAGGGACTACAACTCCCGGAATGCATCAGCTCGCACTCCCTCTCAGCCAGTGTGCGGCCACTCCATTCCTCCTACCTCTGACTCCATAGCCAAGCGACAGCCAAGAGATTCTGTCTCTGCCTCTGTGGCAGGCAAGCACATAGAGACAGCGGCCGTTTTTAACATGATTCAGGCAGGGCCGGTGCAATGATTTTTGGGTACATAGACGAAGATGCATTCCCCCCCCCCATTCCCCAAAATAACAACTTCACTTGTGTGCCTCTTAACCTCCCTTTTGTGTTTCTTATCCCATCTTTGAAATGTCTTACCCCCTTTAATGTATCTTATCTGCTCTTTTTCCCCATTGTGTGTCATACAACTCCCTTGTGTATCTCTTACAACCCCCCTTGTGTGCCTCTAATGCCCCCTCTTTGTATCACTCTTACATCCTCCCACATTTTGTGTGTCTTACTCCTCCCAGCTCCTTTGTGTGTGTCTCTTTCAACCCGGCCTATGTGCCCCCTTTGTGTGTCTCTTTTTCCCCTTCTCAGGCCCCACTGTGTGTTTCTTCACATCCAGCCCATCTCCCCTTGCCTTCCCTTAGTGGTCCCTTCCCTTTCCTGTACCTTAATGTTCCTCTACCCTCCCCTCTCCATCCCTGTCCCTTAGTGTAGCAAAGAGCTGATATTCCACAGGTTATCTCCCCTCAAGATCTCAGTGAGGCTCAGGAACAAGTATTAAAAATCCATAAGGCAATAATTCCAGCAGGCAAGACAATCCAATAATATCCCAACATCAATCCCAATGACTGGACGACACACAGCATCAGGAGCAGGACTGAACTTTTAATCACACAACCTTCTTTTAAAGCTTTCTCCCATCAAGGGAGGGATTTACAGTAATTACACAATATACCAATCATACGCGAGTTGCCACCCACACAGTATGACACATAATACCATTATGCAGGACACAGTTCCCCTTGTTTTCTGGATGTACCCCTAATCAGTACCCCTAATCATAGGGGTACCCCTTTAAATATTACATCCCCAGGTAGCCCTAATCTGGGTGAGACACATATCCAAAAATCACCCAGATCGGACCAGGGGTTCGGGAAATTCCTGGAGGTACTAAAATGACCGACCGTGCTGGAGCCGCAAAGGGTTCCATACATGTTGGCTCTGCGGTCGGTCACAGAAAAGGGAATGAAACACACGTATGGCTTGGGTTATGAGAACTAGGGAGGATTCAGGTAAATACCCTTGTTTGTGGGGTTCTTTCTACCGAACGGGGGGCCGTTCGGTAGTTCTTACACGAATTGGCGGCAGTGTGGAGGTCTCAGCGGTGTTTGCCTAACCGAGTGTCCAATTTGGGTTCCAGACACTCGACGGCAAAACACAGCTGTTCAGGAGTTTAAGATGGCTGCCGCCACGTGTTCGTCACCCGAATGGTGGCCACCCAGAGGACAAAGTACACACTGCACGAATTGCCAATTACCCGTTTGCAACATTGTTGCGAACGGTAATTGAAGGCACACTTATTCCTGGGGTGGTCTGATTGTTCGGTAGTTTCACTCGCATAATAACTGGAGTGATTTTACTGAACAATCAGGCGAATGCTGCAAACACTTGACATACACATGGCAAAATTAAACCGAAAACATACGAATATACATAATTCTGAGGACAGCACAATGCCATCCGCTACACTTAGTGTTTCTCTCCCCTACCCCCCTGTCCCCTCCCTGTCCTTTGGTGCACCCCCATCACCCTTAGTGGTCCCATCCCGTTCTGGGTGTGCCTTCTACCTCACTTGTAGAATGGCCGAGCAGAGCGGATCTCCCTAAAGGAGCTTTAGTTTTCTGTACAAGGCCAGACTGACAGGAAGTGCTCTCTCAGTAAGCACCTCCTTTCAGTCCGGCCGGGCACAGGAAACAGAAGCTCCTGTACCGTGCTCCACTCCGCCATGCTACACTCAGTGGTGTATACACACTGACAGTCACACACACTCAGGGCAAAACACACAGATGTCACTGACAGACTCACTGATCTGACACACACTCATTCATTGATAGACACACACATACGCACACACTGACAGACACTCATTGACAGTCACACACAGCTCATATACCCCACACTATAGCCCCTTTTTCAATAGCATCCATCCTCTTAATTCAGCCCATAATCCCTATACTTCTAAACTCCTCCCTCCAATTACAGCACATTCTCTAGACTACAGCCTCTAAGCATCCTACTACAGCCTCTAAGCATCCTACTACAGCATCTATTCCTAACTACAGTCCCTACCCCCCACTACAGCCCCATGCCACCTACTACAGGCTCTAACTAGAATCAATTACAGCTCCTATCACCCCACGACAGCCCACTACCACCGCCCATCCTGAGATTAGGTTTTGAATCTGCCCCTGTCACTGATAAGCTTTTTGGGCACAAATATGGCACTAGTAAGCTACTTGGATACACAAATAGCAGTGATTAGCTATGTTGAGACAAAGATGTCACTAATTAGCTATTTTGTGACACAGATTGCACTGGGTAGCTGTAAGGGGACAGGGATAGCACTGGGAAGCTGTATGGAGACAGAGATTGCACAGGGAGGCTGTATGGAGACAGAGATGGCACTGGGAGGCTGGACGCAAAGATATCACTGATCAACTTTTTGGGGGCAAAGCAGGCACTGTAGGAAGTGGGTAACATGATAACCTGGTGAAGTTGGGGGCCAAAAGAGTCAAAGTATTTTCCATAGAAAATGAGTGTGGTTAATAGTGTTATGCTTGTGAAGAGAAGAAGTTATTGATATAGCCACGTCAACACAGGGGTGCAAAAAACTATGATTGCACCCAGGCATCAGTTGTTATCCTATCTGCATTTAAGAGGCTATCTAGGTGTTTCACTTAAAGGACCACTATAGTGCCAGGAAAACATACTCGTTTTCCTGGCACTATAGTGCCCTGAGGGTGCCCCCACCCTCAGGGACCCCCTCCCGCCCGGCTCTGGAAAGGGGAAAGGGCTTAAAACTTACCTTTTTCCTACGCTGGGCGGAGAGCTCTCCTCCTCCTCTCCGCCTCCGAGCCGCTCCGCCGGCTGAATGCGCACGCGCGGCAAGAGCTGCGCGCGCATTCAGCCGGTCTCATAGGAAAGCATTTACAATGCTTTCCTATGGACGCTGGCGTGCTCTCACTGTGAAAATCACAGTGAGAAGCACGCAAGCGCCTCTAGTGGCTGTCAATGAGACAGCCACTAGAGGCTTTGGGGGAAGGCTTAACCCATTCATAATTATAGTAGTTTCTCTGAAACTGCTATAATTATGAAAAAATGGGTTAACCCTAGAAGGACCTGGCACCCAGACCACTTCATTAAGCTGAAGTGGTCTGGGTGCCTAGAGTGGTCCTTTAAGTGTGAATTGTTTGAAAAATCAAAGTGAACTCATTCCAAGTTTTAGGCCAAGTTAGTTGTATGTTCAGTTCTGCTATTCTTACCCAAAACCTGAAATTCACTTTGAATTCCTTGCAGTTCATATATTGTTGAATGTATTAAATAAAATTGTTCCATATATTCATTTAATGTGATAGTACTGTTAAATAATGATAGAAGAATGTGAAAATGTAACTGTTTGCAAAAAAAAAAAGGTTAAAAAAATGAAGGTAAATTTACTTTCAGTGTTCTCTCTGCAGCTCAATCCGCCCACGATGACATAATTGATCCAGCTGATCTCCGTCCAATGCAATGCTTCTCATGGAGCAACATTGTGGACATATAGAGTATAAGCAGTAATTATAATGCTTCTCATAGAGAACCTCTGAATCCAGTTTTTTTTCTATGAGAATAATTCATTTCTAAGTAAGTGGGGCAGAAAGTTGAAATTGGCACTTTTATAGAATATGCCTGCAGGGTAATTAAAACCTAAAGCACTAGTGCGTTCTACATAGTCATAGAAGAGATAACACGAAGCAAGATGTGTTATAGAGTGAACTAATATGGAGTGAAATGAGTTATGGGCAGAGGGTTATATGCAGCCATACCGACCTCCCTACATGGTGTTAGTAGTGGTGGTATGTAAGTAGCCAATCAACCAACCACACTGCAGAAAATGTTCTCTTGTAATCATAGCCACATTAGGCAAGTTGCTCAATCATGACATTTTCATTTTTTTTTCCATTTTTTTTATAATTCCTGACAATGTTCCAGAGATTAATTGAAACAAGTCAGCCATATTAATGACTGGTCCAAATCTGGATAATCTTGAACAGGTGACATGTGGTAGCCATGGTAATAGGAATTTATGCAATCTAAAACACTACTGTATATTTTCTCATGTAAAGGATGAGACATTTTGGCAAAATAATTTGAGAAATATCATATGAGGTGTGTACAAAAATACTTTATATATGGCACCAGCAATTTGGAACTTTGAGGAACAGTTATGAAAAAAAACAAAAACTGTTTAAGCAGTGGAAAAAATTAGGCTAAATAAAAAGACATTAATTCTATAGGAGATTTAGTCTATGCTTAATATATCTCATTTAAGTGAATTATAAAAACCAAACACAATTGTGGCTTGTCTTTCTAGAAAGGTGGTCTCTGGAATGTTTATAGTCAAATTATCTTGATAAAGGGGATTCCAGAACTCTCTGTGCCACAGCAACCTATGTGTCCCTCCTCTCTCCTTCACAGCCCACTTCTCCTGGGCAATGTAACATCTGTTAGCTGGAGCAGGTCTCTGACTGCTGAGTAAAGTGGACAGGAAATCATTACAGTCAAAACATTTCCAGCAAAGGTCAGTCTAATAGAAAATTACATCAATCACCTTGAAGAAAAAGAAAAAAAAACAGCTTTCCAAACGGATGTGTCACTCAGCGCAGCGGAGCAACGTCAGATGCAGTTTGTACTTTGCAGGAGAAGTTCGGAGGGTACTAGAAATCTCATGAAAAATGTATCCCTTTTACAAAAAGCGATTGAGAGAACATTTCAAGGAGATATTGGTAGGGGGCTGTCTTTTTTAACTTTCAAGGACACTAAAGTAAATACTCGTTTGAACCCTTTCACCACCACACTTTACTAAGTGGAGCTATAGGGACAAAATACATTGGGAAATTTAGGTTATAAGTTTCCGTCTTATTTGCACAAAGTTTTCACTCGGAATAAGTTGAAGTATAGAAGTTTTCTGTTATTAACACTATCCCATAAATTACTGATATGTCTGTGGGGGAAAAAACTACTGAATACTCTGACAATATCACTGCTACATTTTTTTTAAAGATACACTATAGGCACCCAGATCTCTTCAGGGCCAGACTGGGGATACAAAGCAGCCCTGGAAAAAAATCTATGCCAGCCCCATAAGTCATTGTGCCATGTATTGTGTATATATATATATATATATATATATATATATCTATAGTAAATACAATGTTAAACACAAATCGGCACAGGAGTCAAGACTTGCTTTTCCCCCAAAAATGGGTGAGCAAATCCTTTTCCCAAAGGATTCTGGGTGAGCATATGCAAATTAGTTCAACAAAAAATCACATTATTGCCTCATTCCATTTTAAACATGGATTCCTTTGAGTCTGTGTTTGCTGTATACAACAGCTCTGAAACACAATTTAGGAAAAGATGCAAAGCCTTTGAACCACTCATGGACAGCTGTTTCATTGTTAATGCAAATCATCAGCATGAGGTTGGTTACTGGCTTGCTATTGAGGCTTGGCAGTACTTGTGAAGCAAAAACCCCAAAAGTTATGGCAGGGTAAAATTGTGATTTAAGGGTGCGTGGTCAGATAAGGTATGTTTTGTCATCACCAATGACAAGCACGCACCATCACAAAGTGAGCATGTTGGCTCAATGCTCTTCCAGAGCAGACCATTAGCAACACGTTATGATGTTAAATGAAATATGAGAAACAAAAAAGGTCTTGCCTAGAGAAACACATTTTCTATATAATGCATGAAAAAGCACAGCCCTAGTGTCCCTTTAATATAATAACACTTGAACCATATTTCAGGAATCTCATATGTTTCAGGACCTCCATCAAATGAATAAACTCAATTGTTAAAATTATTTTTTATTTTGAACCGTCAGTTATCTAAAGCACAGCCAAGCCTCTGATAAAGCCAGTTGTGAATCAGGAAAAGTCAGTATTTAATTGCAATGTGACATATGCAGAACAAAACATGGAGGAATATTCTGCATGTGCTTCTCTGACACCAACACAACATGCACATGTTCGGTAATTGCTTACCAGGGCATTTTTTAATCACAGCAGCCCACTGAGAAGGGTGCGGGCCAGACAGGGCATGTTTTGTCATCATCAATGACAAGCACAAAGCTCTTCCAGAGCAGACCATGCACAGAGCTCTGCTGAAGAGCTCTAGCATGAGGAAAAGGCCTGGTATTTGTTATGCACAGCGCAAGCAAATTTAATAACATGCTTGCACTGTGTTGCTTGAAACTTGTCTCTGGTGTCACCATAGAAGGGATACCAGAAGACAAAAATGCCAGGAAAGAGTATTGTGCATGTGTTTGGACCTGCTTGTGGGATTGAGTGTGTGTAGAGTGAGCTGATTGTGGTGTGGTATTGTGTAAATAGGCTGGTTTTAGTAGTGTTGTATTTGTGGTGTAATGTAATGTATGCATGTCTAGGTGCTGCAGAGAGTGTGTGTATATTGGACATAGTGTATATAGGGGATGTAGCGAGTGAGTGCATACGGGCTGTAGTGTGTGTGTGTATAGGTGATGCAGTGTGTGTAGGTTGTATAGAGTGTGTGTTTAGGGAATATAGTATGTGTTTGCTTACAAGGAATCCAGTGTGTGCATATGGGATCCAGATGATGTATTTCAGGAATGTAGTGTGTGTGTGTGTAGGTGGTGCAGTGTTTGTTGGTATGTAGGGGATCTAGTGTGTGTTTGAAGGACCCAGAGTGTGTGTATAGGAGATCTAATGTGTGTGAGAGAGAGAGTGTGAGAGAGAGAGCGAGTGTGTGTGTTTGTATGTGTGTAGATGATCCAGAGTTGTGTAAGGGATCTAGTGTGTGTCTGGAATGTAATGTGTTTAGGGGTGCTTTGTGTGTGTGAGGGGTGCTGTGTGTGTGAATGGTATATTGGGGTTATGTGAGGGGTGCAGTGTGTGTGAGAGGGCTGCACTGTGTGTGAGAGGGGTGCACTGTTTATGAGAGGGGTGCACTGTGAGTGTGATTGGTGTAGTGTGTGTGAGTGAAGGTGCTGTGAGTGTCAGTGGTGCAGTGTATTTGTGTGTGTGAGTGAGGGTGCTGTGAGTGTCAGGGGTGCAGTGTGTGTGTGTGTGTGTGTGTGGGTGCTGTGAGTGTCAGGGGTGTAGTGTGTGTGTGTGTGAGTAAATGTGCTGTGTGTGGAGGGCTTGTGTGTTGTGGGGGCAGATTATTGTCAATATATATGTATTCTTTATTTTTTATAAATAAAAATAAAACAAACATTATATGCAGCAAGGTCCCCCCTCCCAGGCTAAAGGTAAGAAGGGAGGGGGGACTTGCTGCCATTCCTGGTGGTCCTAGTGCTAGAGTTCACTCTCGCAGGACCAGAGGGTTTCCATGGCAATGCTCTGAATCTCGCTAGAGGATGTGTGTGAGGGTGTTGTGTGTGTGTATGTGTGTGAGAAGTGTAGTGTGTGCGCGAGAGGGGTGCAGTGTGTGTGTGAGGGTGCTGTGTGGGTAAGTGAGGGTGCTGTGTGTGTGTGGGTGCTGTGTTTGTGTGAGGGTGCTGTGTGTTAGTGTGGGTGCAGTGTGTATGTGTGAGGGTGATGTGTGTGTGAGTGAGGGTGCTGTGAGTGTTAAGGGTGCTGTGTGTGTGTGATTAAGGGTGCGGTGAGTGTCAGGGGTGCAGTGTGTGTGTGTGTGTGAGTGAGGGTGATGTGAGTGTCAGGGGTGCAGTGTGTGTGTGTGTGTATGTGTGTGTGTGTGTGTGAGGGTGCTGTGAGTGTCATGGGTGCAGTGTGTTTGTGTGTGAGTTAGGGTGCGGAGTGTCATTGGTGCAGTGTGTGTGTGTGTGTGAGGGTGCTGTGAGTGTCAGGGTGCAGTGTGTGTGTGTGAGTGAATGTGCTGTGTGTGAATATGTTTGGAGGGCTTGCATGTGAGTGAGGGTGCTGAGAGTGTCATTGGTGCAGTGTGTGTGGGGGGTGCTGTGAGTGTCAGGAGTGCAGTGTGTGTGTGTGTGTGTTGTGAGTTTCAGGGATGCAGTGTGTGTGTGTGTGAGTGAGTAAGAGTGATGTTGGCGTCAGGGGTGCAGTGTATGTGTGTGTGTGTGTATGCTGTGAGTGTCAGGGGTGCAGCGTGTGTGTCTGTGTGTGTGTGAGTGAGGGTACTGTGAGTGTCAAGGGGGTGTAGTGTGTGTGTGTGTGAGTGAGTGAGGGTGCTGTGTGTGTGTGTGTGTTTGTGTGTGTGTGAGGGTACTGTGAGTGTCAGGGGTGTAGTGTGTGTGTGAGTGAGTGAGTGAGGGTGCTGTGTGTGTGTGTGTGTGTGATTGAGGGTGCTGTGAGTGTCAGGGGTGCAGTGTGTGTGTGAGAGTGAATGTGCTGTGTGTGAATATGTTTGGAGGGCTTGTGTGTTGTGGGGGCAGATTATTGTCAATATATATGTATTCTTTATTTTTTATAAATAAATATAAAACAAGCATTGTACCCCCCCCTCCCTTCTTACCTTCAACCTGGGATGGGGGACCTTGCTACCATCCCTGGTGGTCCTAGAGGTGAGTGAATTCTAGCCTCCGGGGCTAGAGTTCACTCTCGCAAGACTGTAGGGTTTCCATGGCAATGCTCCGGATCTCGCGAGAGGAACCCCGCGGAGCTGCAAGAAAGAGCTCCTCCGGGTCCTCTCCTGTCTCCCTCACTCTCCAGCCAGCGACTGCATGTAACCAACTGTGGGCCGATGAGGGAGAACTTTGATCTCCCCACCAGCCTGTCATGGAATACAGGCGGGGCACTGCATGGACCGGCCGGGGAAATCCTCTGACCTCCCCAGCCATCCTCGACCCATGGCCATCGCGGCCCACCGGGCATCAGTCCGGGCCTGCTACACATTGAAAGCAAGATTGACAAAGGTAAGGATAGCCCTGATATTTCTGCTTTGCATGCTCCCTTGAAAGAGGCAATCCTGCCGAAACGTTGGGGGCAATTTAGATTTTCCTCCTCTTTTCACTATTTCTGTTATTTTATTTTTTATGGTATGCATTTTTATGTTGGGTAGCTTTTTAAAGGTATCAATGTGACTCTATACCATGAATAGCATTATTGTATTTTCTTGCTGTTTTCAATGAATACATGTGATCGTTGTATACCTTGTATATTTTTCTGTACTGAGCACTGTTTTTTATATTATTGCTAATGTTTTTGGCATGAACTTTTAGGTACCTGGTATATTGGACGCAACTAATAAAGTGATTTTTTTTATTTCTATGGTTGTGCTCCTCGTTCAGTATTATTTGTAGATTGTTCAGGTCCTTGGGGAAATAGGACCCTTGAGTGACCACCCTGTTTGGGTATTTTGATTCATTTGTTATATCCTTATGTAATTCAACTAGTGTGCCTACTTTTTCCTAATTAAATTGCAGTTTGAATGGGGAAGGACCAGTCTGTACCAAAGGTGGAAATGCTTAATAACACAAAACAAATAATGCACTAACTTAAATATGCATTAAAATAGGTGGCAAAATACACACTGGCAAGTGTTCAAATATCTACTATTTTAGTGGCTCTCTATACACAATATATCATTCATTTTTCAGAGATGTAAAAATATGTGTTAAATTTGGAAATCCACACATAATATGGCTACAATGGTGGTAATGTTCATTTTCATAATGTTTTAAATCTACATATTAAGACATTTTATTTGTATGCAGTGTGATAATGTTACTATCTTTCTAATTTATATTGTAGGTTTTTTTCTGTGTTTAAATGATCTTGCAAAGGGGTTTTCTGAGTATGAATACTAGGTACGTATGAACATATACACAAATAAACAGGGTTGTTTACTTAGGTGAATTTAAATGGAATATCTATATTCCTAACAATACAGTCCAGTTGCCTTTATCATTTCAACCCAACTGTAAAAAAAAAAAAAAAAATTACAGTGAGGGAAAAAAGTATTTAATCCCCTGCTGATTTTGAACGCGTGTCCACTGACAAAGAAATGATCAGTCTATAATTTTAATGATAGGTGTATTTTAACAGTGAGAGACAGAATAGCAAAATTAAATCCAGAAAAACGCATGTCAAAAATGTTAATGAGTGAAATAAATATTTGATCCCCTATAAATCAGCAAGATTTCTGGCTCCCAGATGTCTCTTATACAGGTAACGAGCTGAGATTAGGAGCACTTTCTTAAAGGGAGTGCTCATAATCTCAGTTTGTTACCTGTATAAAAGACACCTACCCACATAAGCAATCAATCAGATTCCAAACTCTCTATCAAGACCAAACAGCTGTCCAAGGATGTCAGGGACAAGATTGTAGACCTACACAAGGCTGGAATGGGCTACAAGACCATTGCCAAGCAGCTTGGTAAGAAGGTGACAACAATTGGTGCAATTATTCGCGAATGGAAGAAACACAAGTCTTCCTCGGTCTGGTGCTCCATGCAAAGATCTCTGTCACGGCTCCCGGCTCTTTTGCCAGCGTGGCTGCACAAAAACTAAGCAACCACGCCGACAGAGATATTACATACTTACCTTGGTCATGGCAAACTGCTGCCTGATGACTTTGACTTTGTTTTGACTTCCCTGATTTTTGGTATCCTTGACTTCTGGCTTTCCTCATCGTTGTGTCTTGCTCTGTGTCCCTAAACTTGGCAAGTATTTTGACTATTCTCTGGTACGGTAAGTCCGGCCATTCTAAGGTCTGGTTAGACGTTATCCTTAGTCCTAGGTGTGAGACTATTCTGCGTGCTGGATCAACTATAATCCTGTCAATCTCACCTCGTTGTTGTATAAAATGATCATGAGAATGATGAGGAATCAGATCAGAGCTACACAGGAGGATCTTGTTAATGATCTCAAAGCAGCTGGGTAACATACTACACCTGCAATTGGTAACATACTACACCTTAAAGGACTGAAATCCTGCAGCGCCTGCAAGGTCCTCCTGATCAAAAAAGCACATGTACAGGCCCGTCTGAAGTTTTCCAATGAACATCTGAATGATTCAGAGGAGAACTGGGTGAAAGTGTTGTGGTCAGATGAGACCAAAATAGAGCTCTTTGGCATCAACTCAACTCGCCGTGTTTGGAGAAGGAGGAATGCTGTCTATGACCCCAAGAACACCATCCCCACCGTCAAACATGGAGGTGGAAACATTATGCTTTGGGGGTGTTTTTCTGCTAAGGGGACAGGACAACTGCACTGCATCAAAGGGACGATGGACTGGGCAAATCTTGGGTGAGAACCTCCTTCCCTCAGCCAGGGCATTGGAGTCAAGGCAACAAAGGAGTGGCTCAAGAAGAAGCACCTTAAGGTCCTGGAGTGGAAAAGCCAGTGTCCAGACCTTAATCCCATAGAAAATCTGTGGAGGGAGCTGAAGGTTTGATTTGACAAACTTCAGTTTCGAAACCTTAATAAATTGGAGAGTGTTACGACACGTACCGTCGGGTAAATGAAGCCACCGTTTAGTCAATAATCCCTTTCTCCAGAAATGCAGTTTAAATCCAGCCGACCGCCAAACTCCCGAACGAAGTCCACGAACACGGCAACTCCCGATCAGCAAAACAGTCGAACGCCTTCCACAGCTAAAAATAACGAAAGCGCTGTCCCAGTAATAATTCCCCCACAAACGAGACCAAGCTCCGTGTTGAGGGTCAAATGAAGATCTGTTTAATGGGGGCTACCTGCCCGGTATTTATGCAGGTCTCCACAAGGTGGACACTCCCCGAGGGGACCTTGTGGAAGACTGTAAAATATGTTATACAGTAGCCAATCGCAGTGGCTTCAATAATAGCCCTTCCCATCTTGCCCATAATTCCGTCTTCTCTACCTCGGAGATAATTAGGAAGAAACCTAATTATCTCCCAAGGTAGAGACAATCGCCATTTTACTTTACAATAATAAAAATACATTAAAATACATAACTGCAGAAATACCGAATGCATATGGTTCGTGTAACGTATCCCCAGACAGCCTGGATCTGAGTGCCTGTTTTCACCGAATAGCGCTCAGATCTGATGTATCTAGTCGAATCGCCATGGAGTCAAAGTCTTTCACCAGTCCTTCGGTATACGAATGACTCCATGGGATGGCCGTCTGGGTGAAAGTCCATACGAATGAATAAAAACTCCCGAACGACCGACGTTCGCATGCCTTGTCGAAATGGAAGGTAGGCAGCTGCTTTCAGCGGTGTTCGGTAGTTTAAGTGTCCGTTTTTAGTTCCATACAGTTTGTACCGAACACCGCTATGCGTTCGTATGTCCCAAAATGGCCGCTGCCTCGTGGTCGACATGCGAACGACGACCACCCGTACGAATGGAATGGAGAGGTGTCTGCGGTTAACCACAACGTTCTAATTGGGGCCAAGAGGTTAACCAGCAGCACACTCCTCTCCTGGGTGGTCGTTCGTTCGGTAGTTTCAATTGGTAGTTTGCAAATTACACGAACGGGGTTATATGAACAGGCAATTCAGCGAACAAAGGGAAACAGACGAACCAGCAATACAGATGAATCTGTCACACGGCTCCCCCCTTGTGGGACACTCCGGCAGACCCGGCTTGACCCTTTAGCGGGTCAACGTGGGGATGACCGGACTAAGATGGGGTGAGGATGTCGGTTTGCCTGGACAATCCATCTGCATTCCCATTCTGCTTACCGGGTCGATAACTGATGGTGAAGTTATATGGTTGTAGTGCTAAACTCCACCTCAGCAGTCTGCCATTGTCTCCTGAGACCCGGTTAAGCCAGACAAGGGGATTGTGGTCCGTCACCAGGGAAAATTCCTGTCCATATAAATACGGGCTTAACTTTTTCAATGCCCACACCAGGGCCAAACACTCCTTCTCCACTGCCGCATAACTCACTTCTCTGGGTAACAGCTTTCTGCTGAGATATGCGACAGGGTGCTCTCCTCCATCTTCCCCGACCTGGCTCAGCACAGCCCCCAGTCCATACATGCAAGCATCTGTATGGACGAGAAAACGTTTGTTAGGGACTGGGGCAGCCAGGACAGGGGCATTCACAAGAGCTTGTTTGAGTGCTTGGAACGCAGCTTCACAAGCTGGAGACCACAGGACCTGCTTAGGAAGATTTTTCTTTGTCAGGTCAGTCAGGGGTTTAGCAATAGTGCTGTAGTCGGGGACAAAGCGTCTATAGTACCCTGCTGTCCCTAGGAAGGCTAACACCTGGGTCTTGGTGATAGGTGTGGGCCAGTTAGCAACTGCCTCTATCTTGGCTGGCTCTGGCCTCTGGCTCCCACACCCTACTCTGTGACCCAGGTACTGCACTTCAGCCATGCCTAAATGGCACTTCTCTGGCTTCAATGTCAGGCCAGCGGCCCGAATCTTGTCCAGTACTACCCCTACATGTACTAGGTGTTCTTCCCAGGACTCACTGTAGATCGCAATGTCATCCAGGTATGCACAAGCAAATTCCTGGAATCCATCAAGAAGTCTATCCACCATACGCTGGAAGGTAGCCGGGGCATTCTTCATCCCAAATGGCATGACCTTAAATTGGTACAGGCCAAATGGGGTGACGAAGGCCGACTTGGGGATAGCATCCTCGGCCAGGGGAATCTGCCAGTAGCCTTTGCACAGGTCTATGGTGGTCAGATAGCGTCCCCTGGCAATGCGATCTAACAATTCATCTACCCGGGGCATCGGGTAGGCGTCAGTGGTGGTCCGCTCATTGAGACGCCTGTAGTCCACACAGAACCGGGTGGTCCCATCCTTCTTGGGCACCAGGACTACAGGCGAGGCCCAAGGGCTATCGGAGTGTTCGATGACCCCCAGCTGGGTCATCTCCTGTATCTCCTTCCGCATTCCTTCCCGGACTGCTTCAGGGATACGGTAAGGGGGTTGTCGCAGAGGGTTCTGTCCAGGGGTTTCTACCTTGTGTACAGCTAGGGTAGTGTAACCAGGTTCTTGGGAGAAGGTCGCCTGCTTTTCCCACAGAAGCTGTCTTGCCTGGCCCTTCTCGGTAGAGCTCAATCTGTCCCCTAGCTGTACTAGGCTAGTAAGATCCGTCTGGGGGTCCCTCTCTAACAGATCTGGTAAGGGTAAACTCTCTGTATCATCTGCAGCAGGGGCACATACTGCAGCGACATTCTCTGGTCTCTCCTGATACTCCTTTAGCATGTTCACATGGAAGGATCGCTGGATCCTTTCATCTGAACAGCTGGCTATAAGGTAGGTAGTATCACATCTCTGTGCTAACACCTTATACGGGCCCTGCCAGGATGCCTGCATCTTGTTCGCCTTCACCGGTTTGAGTACTAACACTTTCTGCCCAACCTGGAAGACTCGCTGTCGGGCACCCTGATCGTACCACCTCTTCTGTCTCCCCTGAGCCACCTGGAGATTCTCCCTTACCATTAGGGACAGTTTATCCATGCGGTCCCGGAGTTCCAGAACATACGGTACTATGGGGGTCCCTTCCTGCTCTGTCTCCCCCTCCCAGTGGCCTCTAATGAGATCTAGGGGTCCGCGGACCCTTCTCCCATATAGCAACTCAAAGGGGGAGAACCCAGTAGATTCCTGAGGCACCTCTCTGTAGGCAAACAACAGATGAGGCAGGAATCGCTCCCAGTCTCTGCAAGTGTCAGAAAAGGTCCTCAGCATCTGTTTGAGGGTGCCATTAAATCGCTCGCAGAGACCGTTAGTCTGTGGATGGTAAGGTGAGCTAAGCAGCGGTTTAATACCGCACACCTTCCACAGTTGCTGGGTGAGCACAGCGGTGAATTGGGTTCCCTGGTCAGAGAGAATTTCTTGAGGGAACCCGACTCTGGTAAAAATCCTAACCAGGGCATCAGCAACTGTCTCTGCCTCTATATTAGACAGTGCTACTGCCTCTGGATAGCGAGTGGCATAATCCACCACGGTGAGAATATATTTCTTACCGGATGGACTAGCCCTGGCCAGTGGACCCACAATGTCAACGGCTATGCGGGCAAAGGGCTCCCCAATGATAGGCATAGACATAAGTCTAGCTCTTGGGTGGTCCCCCCGCTTTCCTATCCGTTGACATGTGTCACACGTACTGCAGTATGTCCGAACAGCCTGATTAAAGTTTGGCCAAAAAAAGTTCTGCATGATCCTATAGGCTGTGCGGCGGGAACCTAGATGTCCAGCTAGGGGAACATCATGCCCTATCCGCAGAATCTCCTGCCGGTATTTTGCGGGCACCACCAGCTGTCGATTCGGCGGAGGGGCAACACTCTTCGGGGAAAGCTTGGGGATCCTATACAACCTGTCCCCCACCCACTCATACCGTTCCCCATCTAATCCTTCCTCTCCAGTATCTGCTCTGTCCCTATACTTCTGGAGGGTCGAATCTGTCTGAGTTTCCCTCCCAAACTCCTCTGGGGAATCCCAGCTAATACAAGTCTGTTCTAGGGTACCAGTCGGGGACTCGGTTCTTACCTGGGTCTCAGCAGCAGGTGGGCTGGTTCCAGCAGCACGGGTCTGGGCACGGGTAGTCACTGGGTTGATAGCGGCAGGTCCCATTGGAGCATAAGCGGACACCAAAGGGGCCAAGTCATTCCCAAGCAAAACATCGGCCGGTAAGTCTTTCATGACCCCCACATTCACGTGTCCAGAGCCCACTCCCCAATCCAAGTGAACCCGGGCAACCGGTAAACGGAACACTGCACCTTCCGCCACCCTCACTGCCACAGTATCTCCAGTGTGCTGATGTTCGGAAACAAGGTTCTTTTGGAGCAAAGTCATAGTGGCTCCGGTGTCTCTCAGACCAGTTACTGCTTTGCCATTTAGTTTAACGGTCTGCCTGTGCTGTTGACGGTTATCCTGCTGTGCTGCTTGTACTGGATCCGCCTCATGTAGTATACCCCAAAATTCCTCCTGCTCCAGACAGTGAGCGGAAGGTTGGGGTGGCTGCTGATTCCCGCCGGCTGGTCTTCTCCACGACTGGGCTTGGCTGGAATTGTTCAATGGGCACTCGGGTCGCTTGTGCCCCAACTGCTTACACCCATAGCAACGGATAGGCTGTGAGTAATCCCGGGCGTTGAACCGGGCTGGCTGAACATAATTGTTTGCTGTTGGCATGGTGGGGGTGCGTTGTGCTGGGTGTTGATACACTGCAGAGGTTGGAGGGGCTGCTGGTTTGTACTCCACTCGGGTAGGGACCTTGGCTGCTGTCTGGTCCAGTTTCCTGGCGTCAGTGTACTCATCAGCCAGACGAGCAGCTTCGGGTAAGGTAGCGGGTTTGCGGTCCCTAACCCACTCCCTGACTCCTGCAGGTAAGCGGTCAAAACAGTGCTCCAACAAAAATACTTGCAGCACTTCTTCCCCAGTTACCGCTTGGCACCCTGCCATCCAGTGGGCTGCGGTGCGGTGTACTCGGCATGCCCACTCAACATAAGAATCGCCAGCCTGTTTGTTAGTGTCCCGGAATCGCCGCCGGTATGCCTCAGGGGTCACAGCGTATCTGGCCAAAAGGGCATCTTTCACTGCCCTGTAGCTGGTAAGTTCCTCCTCTGGGATGGCCCGAAACGCCTCACTGGCCCGGCCGGATAACTTCCCAGAGAGGATGGGGACCCATTCCCCTGCGGGTACCAGGTGTAAGGCACATTGCCTTTCAAAATCAGCCAGGAACCCATCAATTTCTCCTTCGGCTTCTACAAAGTTCCGAAATGCAGCAAAAGGTACTTTTCTCCTTTCATTATTATTGTACGGTACCTCAGCTGCTGCTGCGCCTCTTCCTTCAAGCGCCTGTTGTGCTGCTACTGCTGCTTGCACTTGCACCACAATATCTGCTGCGGGGTTGGGGCCAAAATGTGCCAGCCTGATCTGGACTGCCCGGTTAAACTGTATCTCCTCGGGTGTTAACTCCAGTATGCCAGGTACATCAGCTCTTCCCGTTCCCTGTGCTGCATCCATTTCCAATAGTATAGCAATAATCTCTCTTTTCTTGAGATTACTCGCTGATCGTCCTCTGCGTTCTAATATATCTTTAAGGGTAGCACGCCTTAACTCTTCATACTGCATTTCCAACCTGGGATGTGTAGCTGGCCTTCTGGGCTGTAGGATTCATCCCACCGCTGCCACCAATTGTTACGACACGTACCGTCGGGTAAATGAAGCCGCCGTTTAGTCAATAATCCCTTTCTCCAGAAATGCAGTTTAAATCCAGCCGACCGCCAAACTCCCGAACGAAGTCCACGAACACGGCAACTCCCGATCAGCAAAACAGTCGAACGCCTTCCACAGCTAAAAATAACGAAAGCGCTGTCCCAGTAATAATTCCCCCACAAACGAGACCAAGCTCCGTGTTGAGGGTCAAATGAAGATCTGTTTAATGGGGGCTACCTGCCCGGTATTTATGCAGGTCTCCACAAGGTGGACACTCCCCGAGGGGACCTTGTGGAAGACTGTAAAATATGTTATACAGTAGCCAATCGCAGTGGCTTCAATAATAGCCCTTCCCATCTTGCCCATAATTCCGTCTTCTCTACCTCGGAGATAATTAGGAAGAAACCTAATTATCTCCCAAGGTAGAGACAATCGCCATTTTACTTTACAATAATAAAAATACATTAAAATACATAACTGCAGAAATACCGAATGCATATGGTTCGTGTAACGTATCCCCAGACAGCCTGGATCTGAGTGCCTGTTTTCACCGAATAGCGCTCAGATCTGATGTATCTAGTCGAATCGCCATGGAGTCAAAGTCTTTCACCAGTCCTTCGGTATACGAATGACTCCATGGGATGGCCGTCTGGGTGAAAGTCCATACGAATGAATAAAAACTCCCGAACGACCGACGTTCGCATGCCTTGTCGAAATGGAAGGTAGGCAGCTGCTTTCAGCGGTGTTCGGTAGTTTAAGTGTCCGTTTTTAGTTCCATACAGTTTGTACCAAACATATATGTTCATATTGTACCGCTATATGTTCGTATGTCCCAAAATGGCCGCTGCCTCGTGGTCGACATGCGAACGACGACCACCCGTACGAATGGAATGGAGAGGTGTCTGCGGTTAACCACAATGTTCTAATTGGGGCCAAGAGGTTAACCAGCAGCACACTCCTCTCCTGGGTGGTCGTTCGTTCGGTAGTTTCAATCGGTAGTTTGCAAATTACACGAACGGGGTTATATGAACAGGCAATTCAGCGAACAAAAGGAAACAGACGAACCAGCAATACAGATGAATCTGTCACAGAGAGGATATTCAAAAGAAGAGTAGGACAAAATCCCTCCTGAGATGTGTGCAAACCTGGTGGCCAACTACAAGAAACGTCTGACCTCTGTGATTCCCAACAACAGTTTTGCCACCAAGTACTAAGTTGAAGGGGTCAAATACTTATTTTACTCATTGACATGCAAATCAATTCATACCTTTTTTTGACATACGTTTTTATGTTTTTTGTTTTTTTTAATTCTGTCTCTCACTGTTAAAATACACCTAACATTAAAATTAGAGAATAATCATTTCTTTGTCAGTGGATAAATGTTCAAAATCAGCAGGGGATCAAATACTTTTACCTTCACTGTAATTACTCACTTTTTCTCCAGTGCCAAGTTTCCCTCTGTGCTATCACAACTTCCTCCTCGAGTTGCATCATCCTGGAGGTATGCCTTCAAGATGACAGGACAATCCAGCATTGTTTAAGTTTTAAATGAGTAGGTAGGACTGCATGCACTATAACAACTTCAATAAGATGACGTTGTTAAAGTGCTTACAGTGTCCCTTTAAGGGCAGAGTTGCCAAACTAAAAGTATAGCTGACTTCGACAATTTTTCCATGTCAGCTTTTTTGACCTTATATTTAGAAATTTACTTTGAATTCTCACGTTAGCAAACAAACCTGCTACTGTATGCACCCTGGCAATGACATTATAGGTACATAACAACGATACTCACAAGTTGGATTGAGTGGAAATATATTTAGGTGTATATGGGACAATTCATGTAGTTTAAACTGGGGATGGAATGTTCCCAGTCATGTGAGGGTTTGATGGTGAGGTTATGGCGATAAACTTGAGAATATGGATATTCAGGTAGAGGGACATTGCGAGCAGACATATAGATCTGGTGCTTTACCCATATAAATTGACTAAAGCCCCTCCTAATATTAACCTTATATGACACCCTGTCTTAGACCCCTAACATGTTCTATTAATCACATCGTGACATCATAATTGATTCAGCATATCATATACACCCTGTGTCGTCCCATTTTAACGAATTCAGCACCACTTTGCATTAAAATCCTATACACAGCAATGCCACACTGTACTGTATAATTATCTTCAAATAGAGTGCATTAATATGACACTGTCACAAATCATGTAATTGGAGATGCTATTTCTCTCTCAGTATTACATCCGACTTAGGGCTAACAATAAAAGTGCTTTTTTCAGGACCCCATTCCGGGCTCCGGTCCTCATCAGCATTCTCCTAGTAATGACCCTGTTAAGGAATGATGTTTTGTTTGTGTGGTAGTTTTAGCCATCAAGCCTCTCTTGACACACCATGAGTGATCAAGGACCACTTAGGGTATTGGGTTTGCCTGGTGTTTCATAATAAATAAAGATAGTCCAAGTGATGATTACTAGAGTGCCATTACCAGATGATCCAGTAATATAATACAAGGATCTGTACAAGTGCAGTATATATTTAAATTGTCTTGATACAAATGCTTATTTTGATAGTTAGTCACCTTGATGTGACATAGAAATGCTATGCAAAGAATTGAGTGAAATCCATCTCAACAGTCATAACAAAAAACACTGCAACATATATTGAACAAATGAATAAATTATGGTTTTATACAGTCATATAACATTACTTTCCTGACAATAGACAATCCATGTCTGGGAAGATTGAAAGCTTTTTAACATCTTAGAGAGACAGAGACCAGCAATAGTTGATACTGAAAATCTATATGACATTAACTATATTCCTCTCCACTAGATGGGTTTTCAGTAATGGCAAATCTGCATTAATACTCATTAAGCTTCAGTACATAGCGACTTTACGTAAAAATATATGCATACAGTTTATACAACCATCATGGTGCCAGAAGTGGGATTATTTTGTATAATCTAAAAGTATTGCAAGTATAAGACACTGTAGTAAATATTTATTCAATTTAATTAGCCCATTTTCCTAGAAGTCTATTAGCATTTGTAAAATTTACAAAGATTTGATAAAAATCATTGCAGATTATTAAAATGCAGAATGTTGTGCCATCAATTAAGATTATATTTGGTAAGGCTTTAATAATTTCTAGCCCATGAAACTCACGTCATTACATTAAAAACCCAAATAAGTGTTGGCTTTAAATCAAATTAACAGTAGATACTAATATTCCATTCACACACTCATGCATTTATTCATATCTTGCATTTACTCACTGTTTAGTTAATAAAGGTAGATGGGCAGAATTTACTTAGTTTTTCATTACTTTGTAAATAAGGTTGTTAATGAATGAGTTAAAGCAATAGTTACACAGTGCTGGCTACATAGAGTAATCTATAATATATTTTAATAGGAATTCATCTTTTGCATAATATTTAAATGATTTAAGGGGAAATCGACACAATTTTCTTTTATGCACATAAGAAATCTAATTATTTGTGAGTCTTAGTAGGCCATCTGCCTAATATTGTATAGGTCCTCCTTGTGCTGCCAAAACAGCTCTGATACATCAAATCATCTCTATAAGATCTCTGAATGTGTCCTGTGGTATTTGGCACCAAGATCATTTAAGTCCTGCAAGTTGTGAGATGAGACCTCCATTGATCGGATTTGTTGTTCCTGCACATGCCACAGATGATCAATCAGATTGAGAACTGAGGAATTTAGAGGCCAAGGCTACACCTTGGACTCTTTGTTGTGTCCCTCAAACCATTCCTGAATATTTTTTGCAGTGTGGCTGAAAAGAGGCAAGGCAACCTTCTTCCATTGCTCCATGGTCCAATTCTGTAATTAAATGCACTTCGGCAGTGGACAGGGGCTATCACGGGCATTCTGACTGGTCTGTTGTGCCTCCCCAGAAGTAGCAACTGATAAAAAAGGTGTCAGAACTGTGTGTTCTGACACCTTTCTATCATGGCCAGCACTAAGCGTTTCATCAGTTTGGGTGACCATGACCCTGATACTGATTCACCGGTTGTCCTTGTAAAACTTTTAGCAGGAACTAACCACTGCATACCGGGAACATCACACAAGACTTGCCATTTGGAAAATACTCTAGCCCAGTCGTTTAGCAATCACTATTTGGTCCTTATCATAGACACTCAGATCTTTTCGCTTGTCCAGTTTTCCTGCTTCCAACACCTTAAGTGCTTGAAATTCAAGAACTGTCTGTTCACTTGCTTGCTAATATATCCCACCTCTTGACAGATTCATGCCTCCCATCCATCCCGATTTCAGCAAGACCATCCCAATTTGTCAGGTCACGTCCCGCTGTTCTGCCTTAGTTTCCTGTTGTACTACTTTTGGGAATATCGGAAGATGTGTTTGCAATATGTTCAGGGCACTGGGATCCTGCAGAGACTAAAACAGTGCTCCCTGCATGCCCTGCTGGTCTGCCCCTTTGGGGGCAGAGCTAGTGACACAATAACATCACTGGCCCATCTTCTTTACCTTCCTCCCACCGATATCCTGATTCTCAGGATGCCAAGTTGGGAAGTATGCAACTTGCATTGTAACAATATAATCAATGTTATTCACTTCACCTGTCAGTAGTTTAAGTGATGTGGCTGATCAGTGCATATCAGAAACCATTTTAAGAGTAAATATTTTTTCCCCAAATAGTCTTCAAAGATATTTTATACCACCACATTTCATCATACGGAAACCACTGAAGCAAAATAATAAATGTCCTTATTTCTCTTTTTATTTATTTAAATATTCTTCTCCATTCCTCACTTTCTGTGTTTTAAAAACAGTCTTTAATCAGTGAAAAGGATTTTTTTGGGTGGGAGACAAATATATTTCTAGTTTGGTAATGTAAGGCTAAAAATATAACATAATCTAACGCAAAGACATTTTTGAAATAAAAAAAAATAAAAACCAGAAAAAACAAGATGGAATAAAAGGCACTATAATACGAAAACACATAAGTGAAACAAATCAACCATGTTAAAAATCTCACCTGGTTTACCAGCATTGTAAAATTTGATTAATTCTTTAGTAATTGCAGAATAGGGACATTGTATGTCATTATAATACAGGGTCCAGGAGATAGCAGTTCCTGGGTACCCATGGGACTACTTATATTAATTATAACATTTCTGCAGCACCCCATTATGTACATTCATTCTAGATCATAATGTCCAAGCATAGCTCAGTTTCCTATTTTCCCAAAGCAATAAATTCTGCGTTGGCCTAAAGATGGTCTGCGTTATCCTCACAGATTAACAGTACCTCCACAGAATAATGATCAGCCACGTCTGTTTAATTAACAAAAGCAACACAGAGTAACAAGAGGATGGCAAACAAACCATACAGATTTTCTGAATGCGTTGTAAGCAAACATTTCCTTTAATTAAAATAATTATTTACCCAGAATTCCATTTTTTTCTTGAAACTGACAATGTTGAATTGTTCATTTTTGATCTTAAACAGAGAGATATAAAAAAAGATAGTGTAAATAAAAATTTTTAAAAGGCAGATAAAACCCTGAATACATAATGTAACATTCTAATCCTGTATCTGTACAAATATATGAAGATTTGTGATAAAAAAAAATATATTGTTGATAATAAAAAAATGTTTAAAATTATGAATGTATTTCTATAAAATATGTATGTCATGGTCAAAACCTAAGTTATTCTAATTATTGATATTGCCACCAGCATATTGAACTTTGGGCAACAGCCTCTGGCCAGTGTTAGAAACGACAAGGCATTTCACGAAAACAGTAGGTCATACTAAAATTTGATGATATTCAGGTAATTCCTTTATTTGTCTACTGAAATTCAATTAATATTAAACAGGACTGAGCTAAACATAACATTCAATTTTGCTATAATCCTTTTATGCCCAAGACTGTTGAACAAAATTATTGCACGTTGACAATGTTCAGATGCTGTAACCACAGCAGACAGAATTTTGTTTTCTAATACACAAAGCTAAGAGCAGTCAGGACAGTACACAGCAATTCATCATTTCAATTAATGTAATGAATCCCGGCTGTGGGTAGGTGCTGTGAGCAGGCAAGAGGATGCTGAGGCATTTTACCGATTGGCAATATTAGATCTTGCAGGAAACGAGGCTGGAAATTAGATATTGTAGATTTTTAAACTCAGCAGAACTTGCTTGAAGACTAAAATATTACATATTGTACAGGACAATTGTTCAGTGACAACTCATAAGATTCACCCTGGCCTCTAACTGCTCTGGAGTGCAAAAATTGCAGCATGTCAGAAAAACTCACCTGCTTTAAGTGTCTTAGCAGCAGACATTACACACAAGATAAATGTGTTTTCTGATTCACAATGAGTCTTAAATTGTATATGGCGCATAGAGACTCACATTATTCTACTCCTTTATAATACAGATGTCACAAAGGGGATAGCAGCATGTTGCAATAGATCTGGCGTTTTTTTAATTCATTTTTTAATTCATTCTGGGCTGAAATTCATCGAAGATTTCACTGTAAGCATTGCATATAAGCATGTGAGTATATATCATACTTGTCTTAAACCTTTTTTTTGGTATTCTTTTCGCCTTAATCCAGGCTTAGATGGGGTCTTCCATATCCACTCTCACAAGGAGCTGAGGCAGGTGTGATTTTTTTTTTTTACCAAATATCACACATCTGAGTCCATTTTTATAAAATGTGATGATGAAAAATAAACACATCTCTGCTTCTTCTCGAGTTATGTTTAAAATGCGGTTCTGTACATATGTGTATCTGAAATGCAATGCACATGTTCTATATAAAAAAAAAAAACAGCTGTGGTGGTTATGGTGCCGTCGCAACATAATCTGTCAAACTGTTTCAGCACTGTTTGGCTTGCTGAGGGCATGTACTGCTGCTGGATGCCAGTGTGGGTCTTCATTTATTTAGAATTTCAGCTGATATAATTCAATAATTGAGTTGAATCAGTTCCTGAAGCGAACAAAACTGAAATTTGGTTTCTCCAGCTTCGAGAAACATGATGGGACCCAGGTAAATGTCAAACCAGAAAACAATTTGAAAGATCACAACGGGATGGTGCCGGCAGTCCTAGCACTATAACCACTACATCGGGTTGTAGTGGTTATGGTGCCTGGAGTGTCCCTTTAATACAATTGTATCTTTTATATTTAAACACATTTTAAATTATCATATATCACTTGATACTCTTTGTCTGCTACTGCCAAGCTGCCCAGACACTAAGGCTAATTCTGCTAGATTGCAAAAAATACACATTATGTTTAACTAGGCAGTCATTACATCCTGTCTAACAGCAAGGAAGAAGTAGCAGGATAATCATCACATGTGGTAATAAGTCATTGTATGAAGGTACTTGCCAAACAATAATCTTCCATTTCTCTGACTTTCTGTTAGTATCGTCCATGGGAACGCATAGTGAGACTAATACAGCTAAGCTCAATGCTTATTATAGACTAGTACACTGTGTGTAATAACTGTAATCAGGAAAACGTTTGCATTGCCTAGATAGTGTAATTGGAGCAGCCCCTGTATCATCACGTGATAGACAGAATGACTCTGCAATGTCAACCATTTGATTGTATGGGAGGGCAGAAGATTTACAATATAGAAAAAGAGGGAGGTGTGAATCAGCGCTATTAACTCTAACACAGTTTAGACATCAATCCTTTAAGAAGGGGAATCCCTCCTAACCCTTCAGAAGATAGAACAGAAATATAGAAAACAAAGGCTGGGCCAAGTACAAGTATAAAATTAACAATATGTTTAATAGTCCCCAGAAAATAGTCCTTAAAACATGTGTTAGTATCTCTGTTTTCAGAGGTAGATGTTGTTTAGGTAGGTATTATTTATCACTGGGGCTGTTTTCTTGGTTCCTTATAGATGTATATGGGAGACAAAAAATAAATGGAAATGCAATGGTACCAATCAGGCAGGATAGGTGCAATAAAATAAATAATACGATTCCCACTCACAATTTGTAGAGTCTTAGCCAGCTCTAGCGTGTAGAGCCTGAAGTGGTGCAATCCCCATTCAAGGATATAACGTGAGTGTTCCTCAGTTGGGAGATGGTGTCAGGAGCTCAATGGGAAAAACATAAAAGGCAACAATAGTGCTCTTGGTATAATCCACAGATAATTAAGAACTAAAATAAAATATACTCAGAAGGTGGAGCAGGCAAACTGCTCTTTGGGTGTAGCATTGGTTGAATAATCCCCACCTAGGATTTCTTTGGAGTAAAGATGTTTAAAATAGATGTAGCCAGGAAGTAGTTGAAATGAGGTGACAATAAAGGTAATTGGCACAAATATAAGTGAAAAAAAATCCAATCCTTTAGTAGTAAAATCAATTCATATCCATAACGCGTTTTGTCTATCAGACTTTTTCAAATGGAATGTGACATACTACCTGGATAATAGGCTTGATATAGGAATAAAATCAATTAAAATTGGTGCCAGAATGTGTCCACCAATCAGAAACAAGCATCCATATAAAATAATAAAATCAATAGATTGATATAATTTATTTCACTATAACATTTGGCAAGTTGTTTATGTTTAAAATACTTTAAAAACTAGGGTGGGAAAGGGATGAATAAAAAGAAAATTAATAAGCATGTGACACGCTGCATTTACGCGTCATCGACCTTAGCCTCATGGGAAATGTTGTTTCTGTCAACGTCAACATATAATACACACAATCCGACATCAGTGGCCATATAAAATATAAGGAGCGTGTACAGCTGTCATCTAGGCAGGCAGCGTGCACGGCCGGCCAAGAGGAATACCTCTCCACGTAAGGGAGCTAGTCCTGGGCTGTCTGTCTATCGCGGCCATATTTTGAAGAGCAAATAAGGTGCTTGTGCAATATATCACAGCCACCAAGTGGAGGACAAATCTAGTGATAATTAGCCATGATACTGATTCGGCTTGTGTGTATTATAAGCCGACGTCGACAGAAAGTACATTTCCCATAGATATTAACGTATGTTTTAAGGACTATTTTCGGGGGACTATTATACATATTGTTAATTTTATATTTGTACTTGGTGCAGCCTTTGTTTTCTATATTACTGTTTTATCTTCAGAAGGTTTACAGCCTAAATCCCTCTTTGAAGCTGGGTCCCCAACAGAGCTACTCGGTAAGGTGTGAGAAGTCACACATAAGTGGCCTGGAAGTCTGGTTTAAATATAAACCAACTTTCTAATTTGCCATTTATCTAGATTCCCTCTTAGATAGGGGGTCCTTTGATATGTTAATGGCCAGTAGCCTTGTGTTCCAGTATCATATCCAAAAGAAACATTAATACTTACCCACAGATTAATAATTATGCCTTATTTTTATTATATTTAGAATTGGATAAGCACAATCTATAATCAAGCCTAAACATGATTGCGTAACTTAACCATAGGGGAAGAGATTGTGATGTCCACTATATTGGGTCACAAGTAAAGAGTATGTCATTTCTATGGAATGGAAAAATGGTAACAAATTCATAGATGCAATTATTATTTCTGTGGCAAGTACATAAAAGGACATATAACCTAATGTTTCCATTTGGATTGATGTTGGTCTGGAACACAAGGGGGTGGTCACTTATAGTTACTATAGGTGCACCTTATCTCCACCTCTAGGCGAGGCTTGGTAAGCCACAGAGTATATATATAACAATACTGAAGTGTGTATTGTACTTGCTTGGGGACAAAATCTATTTTTGAGTGAGTCACCATCTTCTTTGCCAGAGACCCCCTGGGCAGAAGCTTTACGTTGAAAACCTAAGGAGTAAGTGATTAGGACTTCTGTTATTTTATCCATTTTGTTTTTATCTGTTGTTGGTGTAACTAATTTGATTGTCATCTATATTTTTGAATGCACTGTGACAATTTTTTTGCGCATAATCAATATTACTTTATTAAGTTCTGCCTTTGTCTGGTAAAGAATCATGTTACATCAAGAGACTAATTAGAGTATTGCCATTTCATAGATATTGTGCTAAATTTTACTTGGTGCGTTTTTAATATTATGTTACCTGGGGCACAAAGGCACCCCATTTATAAATTGTCTTGGTGGTGGCAGCATTAAAATAGTAATATTATTATTATTAAGTGTGGGTGGTGTTAAGAGGGATTTTTATCATTATTTCCGGTCTAGTACAGACAAATAGTGAACTTTAACCCTTTCACCACCACAACTACATCACACACACGCTTGAAGTAGGGTGCGTTTATGACAGTGGCTGTTCTCCATAATCTATACTTTACCAGAGTTTTTATTGTTCAAAAGTACACTACACTCTAAATGTCAGGGAAAGCACTTGCTACAATACATTGCTTACTTGCATTCTGCAATTGCAGCTTACAAGTACTCATTAGTACTGCTTAGTACTCATTACTGAATTTAGCCAGCACTTTATGCATGTCATGTCAGTGCATCTCTATGAGGAGATGCTGATTTGCACTGCATGAGCATAAGCATTGAGCATTTTATTGACTGAGATGATCAAGATTGATGATCTCAGCCATGGAGGCAGAGATCCAACCGTGTCAAGACCGGTGTGGCGATGGAGAAAAGGTTTGTTAAAAACCTTATATCCCCAGTCTGAAGGGGGTTGCAGTAACCTAAACAGCCACCCCAATACTATAATGTTAGGAATACATTTTTGTAATTATAACACTATAGTGTTCCTTTAATGCAGTTTAATTAAGAGAGAATAGAACAGATTTTCTATGATTTCCTGATGGTGATAGTTCATTATCACAACTTCTGAATATTTCTGTTCCCAAACAGTGTTTGCATATCAGTTAAAGACTAGGAAAATAGTACAGGTCTATTGAGATCTAGATACAGAGCAGCAGAGTGAAGCAGGATAACTAACTGTCATTTCATTTTACTTGGGGCAAATGTATCTTTAATTGAATTTTATATGACATTTAGATAGCCCGAAGAAATAGCTCAGGATTTACGAAGTGTGGCCTAGTTCAAAGTTATTAATGTATTACATATGCTAATTGTAGCTTTGAACATATTACTCAGGTTCACTCTGTATAGTAGCAAATAGGTTTGCTGGAAATAAATAGTCTATGGTAATCATCACATCCAACCATGCAATAAACATGGCTCACTACATGACACCAAATAGTAATATACTGTCAGCCAACATACTGCTTTTTAAAATGAAGATCATTATTCAAACTATTATTATAACAGTCAACATTTTAAACCCCATACCTTTGAGAATATTACTACCATGTTTTGTACTGATAGACTGTAAATTGTTAGAATGTCTGTAGTCGTGAATTTCAAACTAGAATTAAGGACCAATAGTGATCACAGATTGAAGGATTATCCAAATGCTTTGCCAATAGGGATATCTCTAAATCCAAATAATTGGTAGTCTTGGAGAAGCAGATTACTGATCTAGAAGGGATTTAGATAGCTCACCACTTTCAAATATTTCTCGAGCAGCTATTTAAAGACTTTGAACAGCTAGTAATGGGAAATTATAGTTTGTTAATTAAAGACTATCTAATTTGCATGTGCATCATTCAGTGTCCTCAAAAAGAAAACCTGTCTTTCTACAGCCATTACCCATGCCTTGGTCATATGACTGGACCCCAGGGAAACCACTCACCTGCACCTAAAATGTATAGAAGCAGGGAGAGGCTAAAAAAATGTAAGCTTTTACTTGTTTGTGTTTTTGTCAGTGTGGTGTATCTGAGTGTGGGTGTAAGTGTGTATATGTATCTGTGTCAGAATGTGTGTATATCTATGTGTGTGTCAGATGTACCTTGCATCTTTGCCGTGAATGAGAAACCAATGAATGTAAACAAAACAAAATTCAACTCAACATGTTTAAAGGAATTCCAGTATAGTATTGTTACGACACTCACCGCCGGGTAGATGAAGCCGCCGTTTAGTGAATAATCCCCCTCTCCAGAAATGCAGTTTATATTCAGCCGACCGCCAAACTCCCGAACGAAGTTCACGAACACGGCAACTCCCGATCAGCAAAACAGTCGAACGCCTTCCACAGCTAAAAATAACGAAAGCGCTGTCCCAGTAATAATTCCCCCACAAACGAGACCAAGCTCCGTCTTGAGGGTCAAATAAGGTTCTGTTTAATGGGGGCTACCTGCCCGGTATTTATGCAGGTCTCCACAAGGTGGACACTCCCCGAGGGGACCTTGTGGAAGACTGTAAAACATATTGGACAGTAGCCAATCACAGTGGCTTCAATATAAGCCCTTCCCTTCTTACCCATAAACCCTTCTTCTCTGCCCCAGAGATAATTAGGAAGAAACCTAATTATCTCCCAGGATAGAGACAATCGCCATTTTAAAATACAGTAAGAAAAATACATTAAAATATATAACTGAAGAAATACCGAATGAATATAGTTCGTGTAACGTATCCCCAGACAGCCTGGATCTGAGTGCATATTTCTACCGAATAGCGCTCAGATCCGATGTATCTAGTCGAATCGCCATGAAGTCAAAGTCTTTCACCAGTCCTTCGGTATACGAATGACTCCATGGGACGGCTATCTGGGTAAAGGTCCATACGAATGTATAAAAACTCCCGAACGACCGGCGTTCGTGCGCCTCGCCGAAATGGAAGGTGGGCAGCAGCTTCCAGCGGTGTTCGGTAGATTAAAGTGTCCGTTTTCAGTTCCATAGGATTTGTACCGAACACCGCTACGCTTCCTCGTGTCCCAAAATGGCCGCTGCCTCATGGTCGACATGCGAACGACGACCACCTGTACGAATGGAATGGAGAGGTGTCTGCGGTTAACCACAACGTTCTAATTGGGGCCAAGAGGTTAACCAGCAGCACACTCCTTTCCTGGGTGGTCGTTCGTTCGGTAGTTTCAATCGGTATTTTGTAATCACACGAACAGGGGCATACGAACAGGAAATTCAGCGAAACAAAGGGAAACAGACGAACCAGCAATACAGATGAATCTGTCACAAGTATATATAGTAGGCGGAACTGTTCATCAAGGCTCATTTGTGGGTTTTAATTCCCAGAAAAGATGTGAGGTGCAGCTTTACAGTGCAAAGCTGTACCTCGCATCACTGCCATGAATGAGAAAATGACGAATGTGAACATGGCAAAATTCAACTCAGCAAATTTTGCCGTGCTCAGAGAGATCACATGGGCATCCGCAGGAATCTTTCCAGGGGTGGCATAATTGTAATGACATCCATGCTTGGTCCCTTTTTGACAGTGTCATGAAAGGGAAGGGGCATAGTCATTATCACATAAAGCCAGGGTGAATAGCGTTTTCACAACTATGGTGTCAGGAATACATGTTAGTATTCCTGACACTATAGTGTTCCTTTAAGCAAATTAAAGGAACATTGTGATCACCATAACAACTTCATATAAATGAAAATGCTATGATGCCAGGAAGCCCCTGGGTGCTCTTTCCTTTAAGGGGTTAAAGCGCTCTCAAATAGTGGAACCCCAAAGGCTTCCTCCAGCTCCAGATTGCTCAGTGGTATTCGGCTTCTGAAACAGAGTGTCAGGAAGTGCAGATTGACGTCAGGCATGGGTGCTGCAGAGTGGTCAGTTCATGCTCTAAGCCAATCGCTAGTTACCGGTTCATAAAAATGTTTTACTTTTTTATGAATGAGGAGCTACTGATTGGCTTAGAGTGCCAGCTGACCGCTCTAGCCAATTAGGGAGGCATTCTGTGCCTCCTGACACTCAGTAAATAAAAGTGAACACATTAACACTGATATTTTTTTTTTACCTGTGGAGATGAGAAGGTCCTAGTTTCCCTGCCAGGCCCAGATACCAAAGCCTTATGATGTGGTGTCCAGAAAAGTGGAGGGTTCACTTCACTTGTCCTTCCTGCTCCAATCTCCTTTTCTTCTCCTTAATTTGACACATTCTTATTTTTCTTCTGACACTGACTTTACCTTTGTGTTCCTTATGTCCCTTCCTGCTCCTTGCTGTCCCTTCCTGCTCCTTACTGTCCCTTTCTGTTCCATGCTGCCCCTTTCTCCATGCTGCCCTCTTTGCTGTCCCTTCCTCTTTCTTTCTGCTCCTTCTCCTAATTTACCTTTGTGCCCTTTCTGATTCTTTCTGCTCCTTCAACTTTGTGCTCTGTAACGGCACCCCCAGGCATAAAAAGGGGTTAAAAGACGTTTAGTAGATCTTCCCTTCCAGAGACACAGGCACAGCTACTGTAGACACCAATACACCGAACCGGAGAAGCATAGGAATGCTCTCAAACATATGAATGCTGTAGACAGCTGAATAGGAAAAACCATACGAATAGGTTTACACTCCTAGCAGTCAAACTGGAACAGCATACAATAAATCCCCCCATGAACGAGACAAGGCTCCGTTTTGAGGGTCAAGCAGGAACAGACAGAGCTGTGGGTTTATTGTTCTTATATACACATTCTTACACATTAGTACCACCCACAGGGTTTTGGAAAACAACCAATAAACACGTACTATACACTCATACACTCCCACACAAAATCCTCCCCTCTGCCTGTGATACAATTACCTTACACAATGGGTAATGTTATTATCACAGTTTTTCCACATTATTCATAACTTTAAAAGTATGCATCACATTCACGTTACATTTTCTGAATCAGCATACTCCAAATACAAACATATGTCAAAATCATCCAAATTGGTCAATTGGTTCAAAAGGTAGATCGAAGTCCTTTGTGACCAAATGAAGCATGGCTTTTCTGCCCAAAACCAGTTCCACAAAATCTTCTATCCTGGAGATAATTGAGAAATAATCAGATTATCTCCAAGGACAGAGGCAAAACTCCATTAGCCACATGGTAGCAAAATACAGTAAAATACAATAAAATACACATGGTTACATTTATTACATAAAATACAGACATGCAACATATCCCCAGATAGCTTAGGTCTGAGCGCACATTATTACTGAATGGCGCTCAAACCACACACATACAATTCAATTGCCATGGAGCCAGAGTCTTTTATTAAACGAATAGGCTCCATGGCAAAGTTATCTGGGTTAAATGAGTTCATTCAGTAAATCCAAGAATCTACCAGGGCAGAAATACATGAATAGACCTTTCTGCATAGGAAAATAAAGTATTTAAATGCCGGTCCATAGTCAAAAGGCAGCAGGCAGGCAACCAGGCTCCTCCAATGCACAGTGGCGAGATTGGTCTCGTCACATGCTCCTTCTGTTTTTTCCTGCTTCTGATGCCACTTCCTGCTCATTTCTATTCCTTTCTGCTCCTTCTCCCACTTTACCTTTGTGCTCCTTCTGTTTGTTTCTGCTCCTTTACCTTTGTGCTCCTTGCAGACCCTTCCTTCTCCTTGCAGACCCTTCCTGTTCATTGCAGACCCTTCCTACTCCTTGCTGCCCCTTCCTACTCCTTGCTGACCCTTCCTGCTCCTTGCTGACCCTTCCTGCTAATTTCTGCTCCTTCTCCTACTTTACCTTTGCACTCCTTGCTGCCCCTTCCATCTCCTTGCTGCCCCTTATCCTACTTTACCTTTGTGCTTCTTCTGATTCTTTCTGCTCCTTTACCTTTGTGCTCCTTCTGTCCCTTCCTACTCTTTGAAGACCTTTCCTTCTCCTTGCAGACCCTTCCTGCTCCTTGCTGCCCCTTCCTGCTCCTTGCTGCTAAGTTCTGCTCCTTCTCCTACTTTACCTTTGTGCTCCTTCTGCCCCTTCCAACTCATTGCTGACCCTTTCTGCTCCTTGATGTCCCTTCCTGCTCATTTCTGTTCCTTCTCCTACTTTACCTCTGTGCTCATTCTGTCCCTTCCTGCTCCTTGTTGCCCTTTCCAGCTCCTTGCTGACCCTTTCTGCTTCTTCTACTTTACCTTTGTGCTGCTTTACCTTCCAGCTCCTTGCTGACCATTCCTGCCCCTTCCTGCTCCTTGCTGACCCTTCCTTCTCCTTGCTGACCCTTCCTGCTCCATGTTGACCCTTCCCGCTCCTTGCTGATCCTTCCTGATAATTTCTGTTCCTTTGTGCTCCTTCTCCTACTTTACCTTTGTGCTCCTTGCAGTCCCTTCCAGCTCCTTGCTGCCACTTTCTGCTCCTTGATGTCCCTCCTGCTCATTTCTGTTCCTTCTTCTTTCTGCTCCTCCTCTTACTTTACCTTTCCTGTAGGCTGTCTCCCCCATTCCTCACTTACCTGATCTATAGGCTGTATTCACGCCATCTCTAACTTACCTGATCTCTAGGTGGATCTCCCATCTCGTACTTACCTGATTTTTAGACTGCACCCCCATCCCTCACTTACCTGAGCTATAGACTGCCACCACATCTTTTACTTACCTGATCTATAGGCTGTCTCTCCCCTTCCCAATCCCTCACTTACCTGATCTGTAGGCTGGCCCCATCCCTCACTTACTAATCTATAAGTGGTCTCTCCCCCTATCCCTCACTTACCTAAACTATAGGATGTCTCTCCCCTCCCCTATCCCTCACTTACCTGATCTATAGACTGTCTCCCCATCCCTCACTTACCTGATCTATAGACTGTCTCCCCATCCCTCACTTACCTGATCTGTAGGCTATATCTCACCCCCTATGCCTCACTTACCTGATCTGTAGGCTGCCCCATCCCTCACTTACCTGATCTATAGGCTGCCTACATCCCTCACTTACCTGATCTGTAGGCTGCCCCCCCATGCCTCCCTAACCTGATCTGTAGGCTGCCCCCCATCCCTCACTTATCTGATCTGTAGGCTGCCCCCATCCCTCACTTACCTTATCTATAGGCTGCTCCTCATCCCTCACTTATCTGATATATAGGCTACCCCCATCCATCACTTACCTGATCTATAGACTTTCCTCCCAATCACTCACTTACCTGATCTATAGACTGTCTCCCCCCCATTCCTCACTTATCTGATCTATAGACTGTCTCTCCCATCCCTCACTTACCTGATCTGTAGGCTGCCCCCCATCCCTCACTAACTGATCTGTAGGCTGCCCCCCATATTTCACTTACCTGTTCTGTAGGCTATCCCCATCCCTAAGATACCTGATCTGTAGGCGCCCCCCATCCCTCACACACCTGATCTGTAGGCTGCCCCCCCATGCCTCACTTACTTGATCTGTAGGCTGCCCCCATCCTCACTTACCTGATCTATAGGCTGTATTCACCCCATCTCTAACTTACCTGATCTCTAGGTGGATCTCCCATCTCGTACTTACCTGATTTTTAGACTGCACCCCATCCCTCACTTACCTGATCTGTAGGCTGCCCCCCATGCCTCACTTACCTGATCTGTGGCTGCCCCCATCCCTCACTTACCTGATCTGTAGGCTGTCACCCCATCCCTCACTTACCTGATTTGTAGGCGGCCCCCCATCCCTCACTTACCTGATCTGTAAGCGGCCCCACATCCCTCACTTACCTGATCTATAGACTGTCTCCCCATCCTCACTTACCTGATCTATAGACTATCTCCCCCCATCCCTCACTTACCTGATCTGTAGTCTATCTCTCACCCCCCCATGCCTCACTTACTTGATCTGTAGGCTGCCCCATCCGTCACTTACCTGATCTATAGGCTGCCCCATCCCTCACTTACCTGATCTGTAGGCTGTCCCCATCCCTCACTTGCCTGATCTGTAAGCTTTCCACCATCCTTCACTTACCTGATCTGTAGGATGCCCCCCATCCTTCACTTATCTGATCTGTAGGCTCCCCTGCATCCCTCACTTACCTGATCTATAGGCTGTCTCCCCATCCCTCACTTACCTGATCTATAGGCTGTCTCCCCATCCTTCACTTACCTGATTTATAGGCTGTCTCCCCATCCTTCACTCACCTGATCTATAGGCTGTCTCCCCATCCTTCACTTACCTGATCTATAGGCTGTTTCCCCATCCTTCACTTACCTGATCTATAGGCTGTCTCCCCATCCTTCACTTACCTGAGCTATAGGCTGTCTCCCCATCCTTCACTTACCTGATCTATAGGTTGTCTCCCCATCCTTCACTTACCTGATCTATAGGCTATCTCTCACCCCCCATGCCTCACTTACCTGATCTGTAGGCTGACCCAATCCCTCACTTACCTAATCTATAGGCTGCCCTCCATGCCTCACTTACCTGATCTGTAGGCTGCCCCACATCCCTCACTTACCTGATCTGTAGCCTGCCCCCCATGCCTCACTTACCTGATCTGTAGGCTGCCCCCATCCCTCACTTACCCGATCTATAGTCTGCCACCCATTCCTCATTTATCTGATCTGTAGGCTGCCCCCATCCCTGTCTTACCTGATCTATAGACTTTCCTACCCATCCCTCACTTACCTGATCTATAGACTGTCTCCCCCCCATCTCTCACTTACCTGATCTGTAGGCTGCCCCCATCCCTCCTTCACTCCTTCCTGCACCTGATCTGTAGGCCTTTAGCTCCCCATCCACATCCCTGGTATGTAGACTGCCCCCATGCCTCACTTACCTGATCTGGCAGGCCGCCCTCATCCCTCACTTACCTGATCTGTAGGCTGTCACTCCATCCCTCACATACCTGATCTGTAGGCAGACCCCATCCCTCACTTACCTGATCTGTGGGCGGCCCCTCATCCCTCACTGACCTGATCTGTAGGCTCCCCCATCCCTCATTTACCTGATCTATAGGCTGCCACTCCATATCTCACTTATCTGATCTGTAGGCTGCCCCCCATTTCTCACTTACCTAATCTATAGGCTATCTATGCCCTCTGCCCCTCACTTACCTGATCTATAGACTGTCTCCTCCCTTCATCCCTCACTTACCTGATCTATAGGTGGTCTCCCCATGCTTCACTTACCTGATTTGTAGGCTGCCCCCCATCCCTCACTTACCTGATCTGTAGGCTGTCACCCCATCCCTCACTTACCTGATCTGTAGGCGGCCCCCCATCTATCACTTACCTGATCTGTAGGCTTCCCCATACCTCATTTACCTGATCTATAGGTGATCCCCCATCCCTCACTTACCTGATCTGTAGGCTCCCCCATCCCTCATTTACCTGATTTATAGGCTGCCACTCCATCTCTCACTTATCGGATCTGTAGGCTGCCCCCCCATCTCTCACTTACCTAATCTATAGGCTATCTATCCCCTCCACCCCTCACTTACCTGATCTATAGACTGTCTCCTCCCCTCATCCCTCACTTACCTAAACTATAGGCGGTCTCCCCCCCCATCCCTCACTTACCTGATCTGTAGGCTGCCCCCCATCCCTCACTTACCTGATCTGTAGGCTTTCCCCCATCCCTCACTTACCTGATCTGTAGGCTTTCCCCCATCCCTCACTCATCCGATCTGTAGGCTGCCCCCCATCCTTCATTTACCTGATCTGTAGGCTTTCCCCATCCTTCATTTACCTGATCTGTAGGCTGCCCCCCATCCTTCACTTACCTGATCTGTAGGCTCCCCTGCATCCCTCACTTACCTGATCTATAGACTGTCTCCTCCCCCCATCCCTCACTTGAATCTATAGGCTGTCTCCACCCCATCCCTCACTTACCTTATCTATAGACTGTCTCCCCCATCCCTCACTTACCTGATCTGTAGGCTGCCCCCCATGTCTCACTTACCTGATCTGTAGACTGTCTCTGCAGGCTGGGAGTTGCTGGCTGCACTTTGTGCTGCTCCCCTGCGGATTTAGTCAGGAGAAAGAAGCAAGGATAAGATTGTGACGGATCACCTGGCACCCCGACTGGGTACCTCCATTGAAGGATGCTCCTAGCGCTTCCTGAGGGCTCCAAGCACTCCAACTGACACCATAACTACCGTATACTCCTCCAGATAGCAAGGCAGGAACAAGCTCTTACAAGAGCTTAGTAGTGATATAGCAAGGGAGTATGAATAGCAATCCCTTGTAGCAGATTCCCTGAATAAGAGACGGCACTCCAAATTGAGGGTGAAGTAGAACTGTCAAAAACTTTATTTTCCTTGGGACTAGCCCATATGGTCATTACATTAACATTGCTGTGAAAACTCAATAAAATTACAAACAGTCAAATCATAGCAGGCAACATACAGTGACTTATTATAACACAATGGCATACTTTTAAAGAGGTGGGGGAGACAATAATTAACAGAAAATATCTCACGTGCCTGCAGAATTAGCAATATGCAAATGTCCCAAATATGCAAATGAACCTGTCTTGCTATTCAGGTAGTGCATATTGCTGTTGCTACCAACAGAGGGCACTAGACAAGCTCCATAGCCAAATCCACCTAGTTGGTAGCAAACCTCAGCAGTACAGGAGAGCAGGCAATACATCCCAGGGGCCATAGTCACATGGCAGGAGGCTGGCAATCAGTCTTCTCCGATACCCAGTGACGAGCCTGGTTCCGCACAAATATGTAGCTTCCTATCCCTGCCTCTCTCCACACACACCGCCACCTACTGGCCGGTGCCAGTATTACACTGTATTTTCAATCTCACACGAAAAATAGCAGAACAAACTGAAAAATCCAGAGGGATTGCACCCTTGCACCCTCCCTGCGGACACCCATGACTGTACATTTAGTACCTGTACTGTTAATCAAGGCTCATTCACAGGATTTCATTCATGGCAAAGATACGAAGTATAACTTTACGTCTTTTCTGCGAATGAGACATTTGGTGAATGATAAGTGGCGGTCCTCGCTTATCGACCAATAGTAGTAGGAACAGAGCTCAGTTGTTAAGTGAGGAGCACCTGTAATTTAGGGTTTTTTAAAGACCAGTTATTACAGATATATAGACCATGTGATGGAATCCAGTTATCAATGTGAATATATAGTTAGTGAACACTCAAGGCACCGTAATTGCTATAGCCTACTAGAGTGGTTATAGTGCAAGGAGTGCCCTGGTGCCACCTATTTTAATTTGTCAAACCATTCTAGCAACATTTGACAACTTTACTAGACACATATATCCTCACCCCTTTCTTCTGATCTTCTCCTTTAGGAGAATTTGGTTAGTTCTACTGAGTTAAGCAGGGCCATGTAGTACTGTGCTCCTTGGTTGAGAAGATCAACTTGAACGCTCTTAGCCATTGTGTAAGGTCCTGTGTCAGCTATGCTTAATTGTATAGAGACATTTAGTTTCTGCAGCAAGAGTAGACTACATGCGACTTTGGTGCCCAGAACAACTAGGTGAATTAGAGTTCCTGGAGCTTTCCTTAAATTTCACAGGAATGGGTACTGGCACAAAAACAAGAGTGCTTATAAAAAACTATTAATGACCAGAAGAAGGGCAATCTAGAGGAGTGAGTTATGAATGCAGAGAGAAGAATATTATATCAGTTATTAGATTAGTGATGGGGTGGTGATAGAAGCAAAATGTTAGATCAATTATATAAGGGAAAGTTGTCCTGGACCATTTTTAGGATAAGTGGGAGGAGAGAAAAGAGAGAACCATACTGAGAGAAAAGAGACAACCACATTGAATCAATAAGCAAAGGTTATAAAGGGTGATATCGGACTTGCGATTAGATTGAGAAGGAGAACAGCAACTGCTTATTGAAACAGTGAGAGGAATGTAAAAGAGGACAAACACTGGAGCAATGATTAATAATATGAGTCAATTTTATTATTTTTAGAGTAATTTGATAGTTGCAATCTTGGGAAAAGATATGGGAGGGTTGCAGCATTTATAGCAATACGTAGTTTGGAGGGATTAATTAGTTGAAAGGGAAAATGTGGCAGTAATAGATGTAGGTATGGACGTTTATTATGGCAGTAAAGGGAAGGCAACAGGTGACAGCAATAGGATTAGTTAGTTAAGGCTTATTAGAGGCTGTGTTACATCTATTGAAGGAAGGACCGTTATTAGTGCAGTGATTTGGGGTCATTAGGTGAAAGTTATTTCAATGGCAAGAGAAGGTTAAAAGGGGTAATTTTAATGCTGTATGGGGAGGGTGTTAAGTGTCAGTAATCAGCGGAGTAATAGTGTATAATGGCTAGAACATCAGTAATGAAGAAAGGTGAGTAAAAGAGGTTAGTTGCTGGAAAAGTGAGACACAAGTGATAATGGTCAGTCATGAAAAATTAACATCAACTGATAATGGTTGCTTACCAGAACAGTAAAATAAAGATTATAGATGCAGTTTTTGAATATTAGGGAAATGGATAATAATTAGGCTAATAGATTAATAAGGTCCGATATTATCTGTAAGGGAATGTGATGGGAGCCAATTCATGGAGCAATGATGGGAGTGTTGTAATAACTACTGGAGCTGTAGATAGGGAGGAAGTAGTCATTAGACCAGTGATTCCCAAACCAGTCCTCAAGGCACCACTACCAGTCCAGGATTTAGGGATTACCCAGTTGTCTCTAAGGTGTTTTTAGAAAAAAAGAAAAAAAAGCACCTTAGACACAACTGAGTAATCCCATAATTCTTGACGGTAGGGGTGGCTTGTGGACTGGTTGGGGACCACCGCATTTGAATATTAAGGGGAGCAAGATTAAAGGAACACTATAGGCACTCAGACACTTCATCTCAATACATTTTTCTGAGTGCCCTGTTCCTATAACTTTGTTCCTACAGTGTAAAACATTGTTGTTCTGCAGAAGGGCAATGTTTACATTGCAGGGTTTAAATTCCTCTTTTGGCTGTAACTCAGACAGCTAGTGTAGGTTTTTCTGACAAAATAGCCAAGGTAACCTCTGATATTACATGCAGGTGGTCTCATGAAGATCATCTGATTGCTGTCCATAAACACTTGCACTCAATGCTTTCCTAAGGGAAAGCATTGTATTGGCTGAGATCATCAATCAATGATCTCAGCCAAGGAGACGGGATTGCAGTTGAGGTTGAAAAATTAAATAAAAAGGTGAGTAAAACTTCCTTCTAACTCCTTATATGGGGATCCATAAACCTAAACATTTAAAGGGACACTATAGTCATCAGAACAACTATAGCTTATTGAATTTGTTCTGGTGAGTAGAATCATTACCTTCAGGCTTTTTGCTGTAAACACTGTCTTTTCAGAGAAAATGCAGTGTTTACATTACAGCCTAGTGATAACTTCACTGGCCTCTCCTTAGATGACTGTTAGAGATCCTTCCTGGGTCATGGCTGCCTAAAATGCATCCAAACATTCAGTGTCTCTTCCCTCTGCATGCAGACACTGAACTTTCCTCGTAGAGATTCATTGTTTCAATTCATCTGTATGAGGAGATGCTGATTGGCCAGGGCTGTGTTTGAATCATGCTGTCTCTACCCCTGATCTGCCTCTTTGTCAGTCTCAGCCAATCCTATGGGGAATCATTGTGATTGGATCAGGCTGCCACTTCTGCTTATTTCAGCAGGCAGTGGGCAGGTCTAAAGGAAACAGTGACAATACAAGTAGCTCCAGACTTGAAAACAAGTAACATTTCTATATTTATGGAGGCATGAGGGGACCAGGGTGGCTAGATGGTAGTTTTAACCCTATAGGGTCAGGAATACATGTTTGTGTTCCTGACCCTATAGTGCTCCTTTAACTGTGAACTATAACGTTAGGAATACACATTTGTATTCATAAAACCATAGCGTCCCTTTAATACTGCAATGAGTGGAAGGCTATAGGGAAGAATTATTCATGCAACACAAGCATAGTTATAAATGCCAGTTATGTAGAAATGCCAGTAGAACGTTTAGAGAAACATTTGTTCACCAACATTATCTACATTGTCACATCTCAAATACTGTAGCAAAATACATTTCCTGCTTTGGAAAAAAAAGAGCAAAGACTATCATCACGGCATCACATCCCAGCAACTTCAAAGCTTTTTACATCAAATGTAACACTTTAACTGCAGAAAAGAGGCATTTATTACATTTATTTCAATTTATGTTTTTTTTTTTTTCTTTCAGTAACAGAGAATTCATATTTAATAATTGACTTTACGAAAACATTAGCGGAAATGCCATAAATATGACACATAGACATGAAATCCTGTCTCTGCGTAGGTGAAACTGCCAATGTTAAACGCTTTAATCTTAATAGAGAGAGCTATTTTATCTTGTTAGACATTGCCGTACAATACTCTCTTCCAAGCTTCAAATGACAGGCTGTGACACAGGTTGGATTACATGACAATTGCTACTTTCAGCCTAGGTGACAATTGCTTGTAAAGTAATCATTATCAAAGCTAAGAAGGACTCTCCACACTTGTTCATTTAATATGAAGAATAGCTTCTTTCTGCCTGGTGTCTGAATTTACATTCAAGAAAAGCTTTGAAAGAGAAAGATAAATATTTAACTTCCAAAGTGGCCATCAACCAGCTGTTGAAGGGTATATTACATGTTCTGCTATAATATTGCTTTAAAAGAAACATTTCATTTTTTTTCATCCTGCGTTACTTATCATCAGATGGAAGAAAAGGCTCAGTTTTGAATGCTTTTAAAAAAATATATATATATAGGCTAACAGAGATGGGGACTGGCAAAGGGAAAGGGGCATATTATAGAAAGGCTTGTGGGTTTCTTCCACACAGCATATTATTAAATATATTATGTAACCATAGTCATTTTTTATTATTGAAATTATTACTGTTACAGTTATTACAGTTATTGCAGTAGCATTTAACATAAGTGTAACGACAGAGTGTGCTGGTTTGGACTTAGATTGAGCTATTTGTAGCTGCATAAGCCCTACCCTGCAGGCAAAGGCACCTTGTCGTTCTCTGCAATTTTGGCTAAGGGTGGTGTGGATTGTAGTCAAATAACAGTTATAAGAATGCAGTTTTGCCTAGATTGTTAGTCATTACTCTTATATTTTGAGTATAAAATAAAAATCGTTTTTTTTTTACCTACCTATACACCTGATTTTAATGTATTTACTGAACACAGAATCTATGAATATGGCAAATATTGCAAATATGGCAAACATATTTAACATTTTATATATACACACACACACACACACATATATATATATATATATATATATATACACACAAGTATAGTTGCACTCACCCTTTCAATGAATCAGTAAAAGGATCTTAAGGAAGACCTGAAGAGGTTGAAACGTCGATCAGATGTATGTTACCTGTTATTAAATAATATCGAGTTTTTTTACAAAGACCTGAGAGTGCATCTCTTTCCTTTTTGCTTTATATATATATATATATATATATATATATGTATATATTGTTTATTCCCTTCATTAACAATTACATGCAGACACACTCACTACATTTACACTATATTGACACCTATAAGCATTCTCCTGGAACACACACACACTCCATGACACATACACACCTTCCTGGATATATATTGCCGGACATATGTACACACTCTCCTGGATACACACACAAGTACACACACAGTAATTCCTGGCCATACACACTCCCTCTTACTGCACTCTCCTTTTTTGCATTGAGCTGTAGCATGACAGACATACTCTTACACGCACGTACACACACACACACACATTCCTGGCCATATACAGAAACACATTCCATACCATATAAGCAAACACATATACTATGTTGTATATACAACACATGGGAACCAGCTGATGATATAAAAACAATATATATATATATATATATATTTTAATTTTTTTTAACATATACTATGTTACTTGACAATTGCTGTTGTAAATATCACTGCAAAATAATGTGAAGGAAACTAGTCAAAGTACCTTTTATCCCAGTTTTCAACTGAACATCAAATTATCACAATTCTTTGAATTCTGTTTGTAAGCTAGTGCTTTGTCAATTTGCTGTGTTTATGCATCATAACATTATAGTCCATCTATTACAACCAAAGTTTTACTTTTCATAGAAAACACGTCAATTTGTTTGACATAATCTATTAGACATAAAACCATGCTAACTCCCACTAAAGATAGTGTTGTTCACAGTACAATTCTCAATGTTATCCCATAAAAGCCCCACTAGTAGCGGTTTTACTATAGATATTAAGCTTATTAAAGCATGATTCCCAGATTGATACTGTGAATAATGAAACATCTTATTTCTGTCAATTTTGCCATACAGTGTTTTGGGGAAAAAATGGTTCAACCAAGCTAAATTTTTTCACTATGTTGTGTCATTCAAGAACAAGCAAATGATAAGAATGCAATTATATTTTCTTGCAAGCTTTTAAAGAACGATATAAGTAATGTACTTGGTACCTGCATTGTAGACATGTTGTATCCACCTGGTCAAATTAAGCATTGTCCTCACTCTGCTGAAAAAGAGCCACTATTGACTGACGTCACAGTTATGCCATTTGGTAAAGAACACTAGATACTGCATGTGGAGCATAGTTCTCTTTCAAATTACCTTTCAATTTTCCACTTCAGCTGACTGTCCTTTTTGATAAGTATGTTGTGTTATGTGTAGCTTTTAATGGATTCCAACTTCTTTATGAATGAGCACCTTTCCCCCTATATTTAAGAGAACATATTTCACCGAACGAATTCTAAGCATACGGTAATATAGTTGTTGTGTCACAGTGATAACTCTGAATTAAATGTTATTTAGAATTATGAATAATTATGCTTCTCTAAGTAAAATGAAAAAAGAAAATACTTCCAATTTGATCTAGTTTGAAGGCAGTGGCAAATGTAATATTAATTTTATGAATCATGCATGTGGCTGCTCCCTGATTTAAATGTAGAGATGATGATATAAGCAGTTTAGGTTACGAGTAAAAGAAATATAAACAAATGAATGTATTCATTTTTCTCGGTTTCTACATTGTCACTCACTCCAGAGTAAAGAAAATTATTATCAAATTCGAGGACTTGAATGTCCAAAACTCACTCACTTTTTCTCTCTCTCTTTCTCGCTCACAGTCTCTCTCTCTCTCTCTCTCTCTCAAGAGATTAAACATTGCAAAATAGTCAGTTTAAAAGACAGTTCATTAAGAGGCAATTGCTCGTTCAAATATTCTAACATAAACAAAGCCAAGAAAACAGAACTCAACCTTTACAATACTATGCTTGCAATCCTACACCTGATCACCTTAGCATGGCCTCCTAAGGCATAAGGCCTTATATATATATATCATGCAAGCTAGTCATTCAAGCTTTTTAATCACGGAGCCACCTAGCTAAGGGTAAGTTTTTACACATCACTAGGACATTGATACTTCAGGATTTAACACAATGGATACTTTTCTCCCCTCATTCCCCACTTCCCCCGCCTTCTCACTTGGCAAGGCAGTAAAAAAAACCCTCATAGGTTCTTTAGGACTTTTGTATTCCTTAGTTGTATTATTAACTTAGGTGATCAATATAATATTGGTGACTCATGCTATGATACGTTTACGTGGCCTTTGTACAATCTATCTGGGAAAAAGAAAATAGAACTATTCTATCCATTAACAATCTGAATTTCATTTTGTTGCATTTCCTGTGATTATCCTTTTGACTAAATACCCATCCCCTATCCTGTACACAGCAGGTACAGATTAACATTGTGTTGAAGATTAATTAGCTTTAAAGCAGTCTGACAAAGTTATAAGACATAAAATGCAAGTTGCTTTTAGAAAATGGCCAACCTGTGTTCTCATTTACTTAATTGAATTGCCAATCCTGTTAATTAGAAGAAAATGAATAAGTTTTAAACACAAATGCATTTTAGGATTCAATAAAATGAGATTGATGGTTTAGAGGAAAAAAAGTTTATTTTCCTTTGAATGATTAGAACAATATGTGTTCTTAGAAGACAAGAAATTTAATATCTAAGAAATGCAGATGACCATTAGGTTATAAGCTGGTGTTGTCGAAGTGATGTCATTGTACTAAACAATGTAAAAAAATAGTTATCCTCAGAGCAAAAAAGGTTACCTTCAGCCACGAGGTATTTTGCATCCATTAATGATTTAAGGGTCAGAAGTATGCTCCTTAAAGGGATTCTATAGTCACCAAAAGAACTTTAGCTTAATTGAATGATTTTGCTATATAGATCATGCATCTGTAGTCTCACTTTTCAATTCTCTGCCATTTCAGATTTAAATCATTTTGTTTATGTAGCCCTAGTCAGACCTCCCTGCATGTGACTTAATCAGCCATCCTAAACACTTCCTGTAATGTGAGATATAATGTTTACACTTCCTTTATTGCACACCATGGACGGTTCAGGATCGTCATCGGTACCATGGACGGTTCAGGATCGTCATCGGTATTTTACTTTTGAGGACCGCTGATGGTCCTGAACCGTCACAATAGTATTATGTACTTACCCGACCGTCGCCGTTCCCCCGGCGGCGATCAGCGGTGCTCCCTGTATGGGGAGACTGCCTGCAGCCCAGGCAGTCTCCCCACGGCGAATTAGGCCCCCAGGGGCCATGTGATCGCTCAACATAGCGATCACATGGTCACAATAGGTGTCCTAGTGTCTGCCTGCAGGGGGCTTTATAGACCTCGAATTATATCAGTTTTTATATCAGCAACATCCACGTAGCTCAATCATCTACAGCATACCCAAAATCCATAAAGACTCACAAAGACCTCCAGGACGTCCCATAGTGTCTGCAATTAATGGGGTATTGGCACCACTGGCCAAATGGCTTGACTTACTCTTCAAGAAACCAATTGAAGCATTAGAAACCTGTATAAAGGACACACCAACACTATTGTAAAGAATTAGTGAAGTCAAGTTCCAAGAAAACAAACCCATCTTGATTACTATGGACGTAAAGAGTCTATACACAGTTATTCCACACAGTGAAGGGGTGGAGGCCATGAGAACAGTACTATCCCATTCATCAGCCTACAAAGGTCCTACCATAGAGTTCGTGTTAGAAGTTTTGACACTTACCTTGGAGCATAATTACTTCCGCTTCGAAAATGATTGGTTTCTACAAGTGTCAGGCACATCCATGGGGGCGGCGATGGCCCCCAGGTATGCTAACACAAACATGTTTGTGTATGAGAAGAACAACATCTTGATACCATATGGCCACTTGATACAGGGATATTATCGCTTCATTGATGACCTGTTGATCATATGGAATGGAAGGTTAACAGAGGCATACACCATGGTTGAGGAATTGAATCAACTGTAGACTCCAATTAAACTGACAGCAAACATCAACCCTGATAAAGTCCAATATTTGGACGTTGAACTGTCTATTGGGAAGAATAATATTGAATTTTGCCTATACACGAAAGCCACGGATCGTAACACCTTACTCCATGCACAAAGCGCGCATCCTGAAGCTTTGAAGAAATCTTTACCAAAAGCACAATTCCTAAGAGTAATAAGGAATAACTCGAATGACACTGTGAAAGAAATGCAACTACAGGAAATGACTAGGAAGTTTTTGAATCATGGGTACCATAGCCAAACCCTCAGTAAGGCTTTAGAAGACGCCAAGGCATCTCAAGCACAGAGGGTGGCATCTTCACCCCAAAGATTAGTCTTTCCTATGACTTTCCACAGTTCGACCTCATAGATTTCTTCAGCGATCCGGAAAAATTGGAAAATGTTGGCCATAGACGACACGCTCCCTAAGGTCTTTCGTGAAACCCCGTTGATTTGCTACAAGAGAAACAAGAACTTTAAAGATATGTTGGTACACACAGACCCGATCAAAAGCTATGTGGACAGGAATGTTATCCAGAATCTAGGATGTATAACGTGTGGGCACATGACACCTTCAAAAAGTTTTACCCACCCGCACACAAACAGGAAGTATACCATACAACACACCATTACGTGTAGAACTACACACATAATATACAAGCTTATATGCCCGTGTGGACTGGTTTATGTCGGGAAAACTGAAACAGCCCTATGTGAAAGAATAAGAGGCCACCGTTCCAGTATTAGACTAGCCTACAGGGACGGAACATCTGACAAACCAGTGGCTAAACACTTCCTGCAACACAAACATCCGCTGACCTCCTTGAAATTCCTGGGCGTAGACCATGTCCCCATATCACGAAGAGCAGGTGATCGAGGGAAAATACTGCTAAACCGAGAAGTATTCTCGATCTCTGAACTGGTCACTGTGTCTCCCAAGGGACTCAATGAAACCATATCTTTTCATTCCTTTCTATGAGTCTCAGCTCCAGCTTTATTCTATTTTACTGTTTTTTATTTTAGAATATAGTATTAAATGTGTTTTTAATCATTAAGTCATTTTTGGTGGCATCAATACCCAGTCACCATCTTTAATATAGTATAGTTGTTAGTGTACTGTAACAGGCTTATACTTTAAATATAGTATTTTACACAATTAAATACCATTATGGGGTTGCTTTGATGTAATCCTTGGTCTCACAGTATTTTCATCCATGGTTTTTTTTTAACTATGGATTTATACATTTATTACACTATATTGTAACGTTCAATATCAATTTTTTCTTAGAGCACTGTTTATTTTATTGAAGCTATCTTCATGTTATTGCTGTATGTGGAAAGGTTTACATTATTATATATAATTGTTAGTCTATATATTTGGATTTTTTTGTTATATTCACAATGGCACTTTATAATATTACTATTTGCATTTTATATGTTGGTACAAAACACTTTTTTCCAAATATGCACTTTAAAAAGCAATACTATAACCTGGTATCCATTACCACTTGTTATGTGCACTATCACTTTAAATGACTTTTTACGCTTTACAAGTCATTGACGTTCTATAACTTGGCACTATGGTAACTAAGACCTTTTTTATCTTGTGACTTAGCACAAAGCACTTTGTATCAATCATGCACTTCATCTTTTTTCTATATAGCCTATTTAATCCTCAGATCGAGCAATATACTGCACATACTTCTATAGTCAACTAATGTTGTTGCTATCCTATCTCCATAGTGACGCGGTGTGTGCCGCGTCGCCATAGTAACGGACGCGATGAGAGCACTCTGCGATGTCACGTGGGGGCGGAGCTTCACCACGCATGCCCATTGGTCACATTAGAACGCCGATCTGAGATGCACTTCACCTGGGGGTAAGCCAATTTTGTTAATGTATCTGCCTATATATGTTTATTTTGTTAAATGTTTAATTGTATTGATCCTGAAGAAAGTCCCATATAGAGGACTTAAACATTGATCGTGATTTTTAATATGAATAAATAAAGATTGGAACTTTTAAACTCCGTGAGTGCTGCTACCTCTTTGGATATCTGGATAACCAAGCCTTGGCTTAGCACCTGGCAAACAAGGGACATTTACAGCGTGAGTGCAAGAGATTTTTCTTTTTTTAATATATATATATATATATGATATATAGACATATATGTATATAATATATGTCTATATATCATATATAATGTTATTCTAAGTATATTTTTACATTATTATATACATATATTAATATAAAAATACACACATATATATAATATATAATAACTATATACATTGTATATATATATATATATATAAATATATATATATATATATATATATTATAAAATACAAATAATAAGTAAATTAAATTAAAAAATGTAAAAATAATAATAAAAATTAAAAAAGAATTATATATCTATATGAAATTTTATTCTAACTGTATTTTGATATTAATATATATATATATATATATATATATATATATATATATATATATATATATGTATATCAAAATACACTTAGAATGAACTTGTATATATAAATAAATAAAAATAATACCAAATATACATATGTCCATATACAAAATTACATAAATAATTATATAAATATACACGTAGACTTCAAATATATAAATATGCCTATATATTTAAATTCTACGTGCGTATTTATGTAATATTTTTACATAATTAAGTCATTTTATTGATTGCAATTTGAGGGACCTGCCTGACAACCCAGGTCGAAAGTCCAGAGAATTTAATTTGCTAGCACTGTATTTTACCCTGTAACTTTCTATGACACCCTAAAACCTATACATGTGGGGGTACTGTTTTACCCGGGAGACTTCGCTGAACACAAATATTAGTGATTCAAAACAGTAAAACTTATCACAGCGATGATATTGTCAGTGAAAGTTATTTTTTTTTGCATTTTTCACACACAAACAGCACTTTTACTGATGATATAATTGTTGTGATACGTTTTACTGTTTTGAAACACTAATATTTGTGTTCAACAAAGTCTCCCGAGTATAACAGTACCCACCATGTACAAGTTTTATAGCGTTTTTGAAAGTTACAAGGTCAAATATAATGGTCAAATAATTTTAAATTGAAAATTGCCAGGTTGGTTGGGTTGCCTTTGAGATCATATGGTATGAGAATTACCTCCATGATGGCATACAATTTGCAAAAGAAGACAACCCAAAGTATTGCAAATGAGGTATATACAGTCTTTTTTAGTAGCCACTTAGTCACAAACACTGGCCAAAATTTATTTTTTTACTTTTTTTACACAAACAAATATGAACGCTAACTTTGGCCAGTGTTTGTGACTAAGTGGCCACTAAAAGAGACTGGACATGCCCCATATTGAATACCCTGGGTTGTCTACTTTAAAAAAAAATATGTGGGGTGTGATTCAGAGATTTATGACAGATAATAGTGTTACAATGTCACTATTGATACATTTTAAAAATATATATTTTGAAACAGTAATTTCCTATTTGTACTTATAGCCCTATAACTTGCAAAAAAAAGAAAAAAAGCACGTAAACACTGGGTGTTTTTAAACTCAGGACAAATTTTGAATCTATGTTTTTTTTTATTAGTGTTCATAGGTAATTAAAAGATTTTTCAAGCAAAAGTCAAAACACATGTTTTTTCTTTCAATTTTTCACCATATTTTTTTTTTTTTTTTTTTAAAGTAAATTATATGACATGATACAAATAATGGTATGTAAAGAAAGCCCCTTTTGTCCTGAAAAAACAATATACAACTTGTATGGGAATAGTAAATGAGAGAGAGGAAAATTACAGCTAAACACAAACACCACAAAAGTGTTAAAAGAGCCCTGGTCCTTAACGTACAACATCGCAAAAACAGGCCGGTCCTGCAGTTGTTAATCTCATGCACTGTTAATAGCTTGTTTGACCTTGCAGGAGCCTCATTAGTGTGATCAAAGTTGAATTTACAGAGCAGAAGATAAAAGTGTCTAAAGTAAGTTGGGTATACCCAAAATACCCAATTGACTATTTTATTTTTTTAAAGGGTTCCTAAGAAGACACAATTTGTATTACTTCATTGTCAAACATCTAACAACATAGCAGATGGCCAGATATGTGCTTTGGTCACTGAAAATGAGTGTGACATGTTTTAACACTATTCAAATATCCCCAATTTAACCAAATAGAAATAGACAAAATACCACAAAGATAGTCCCATGCAAGGTGAGTTGCATATTAAGGTAACAGTGCAATGTGTGATAGAATATTTACAATAATATACCCAATTTATAAATCCCAGTATCAGTATATGTGCCTATCTATTATACGTAAAAGAAAAAAAAAATATCACAGACTAAGATTACACACATGAAACACGTTCTGTCGCATACAATCGCACTTACTAAAAGTAATCGCCCTATGGATAAGCACAAAGAGCATGTAGTGGCTGAACAGCCCTCTGTGGGTGTCTCCAATTCACATGTTTATTTGCGTGAGGTGGGAATAAGGTCCTGCTACTGGTGTTCGACAGTGAAAGAGAATCCAATGTGTATGGAACCACATCTAAAGTGCCAAATACAGTCTGAACTTTGAATTTAGAATATGCCAAGAATCAACCAGCTTTGTTGTTTATTACAAACTTTTCAACTTTTGCTGTAGTGTATGTGACTTCAAAGGACATTATATAATTAACAAAATTAATCAGCAAAACTGACAAAAATGGACACTAAAAAGTGGTTATTGAACAAAGTCTTGCAGACTCTTGTGGAGTACAGTAATGGAGAAGGTAAGAGTAGAACTACTGCAGAAGCATGTAATTGAAGCTAATGATTGCATTAAGGCTAAAAATATTGTCATTAGCACAGATGTGCCATGTCAATGCTCCTTTATTAATTTAATTCGAGAAAACATGAAAACCTTTCAGTTATTTAATCAGCTGGACTCTACTTCCATTTTAAGGTCTGCTCAGGGACCCACTAATGAGCACCTATGGCCAGCACTGTATTTAGCGCAAGGCTGACAAGGCGTTTGCCTTGAGTGGCACTTTCAGGGGGAGGCAAAAAAAGCTGCCGCCAATTGCCCTGTCAGATGCCTTGCCAACCTCTTGTATTGGGGGGCTCTAGAGCATGCTGGCTGGCCACCTCAGGGCCCCCAAAAGGTTGGCATGTGCTGATGTAGGAGGCGGGTGGAGAGGGAGCACTCTCCCCTGCTCAGCTCCCTCGTGGCGTGCAAAGAGCTGAGCGTTCAAAGGAGCTGAGCAGGAGGATCAGAGCTCCCTCGCCGCCCGCCTCCACTGTGTGCCTGTCTCCCTGCCCGCCTGCCCGCTGTGCCTGCCAAGCCAGCCCCACTGGAACCCAAGAAGGAATACACTCCAGCACTTTAAAAAGTAATGTGAGTAAAAAAAAATGTGAGTAAAAAAAAATGTGAGTGTGTTTGTGTGTGAGTGTGTGAGTGTGTTAGTGAGTGCCTGTTAGTGAGTGTTAGGGAGTGTGTTAGTGTGTGTCTGTTAGTGATTGTTAGTGAGTGTCTGTTAGTGTGGGTCTGTAAGTGAGTGTGTGTGCCTGTTAGTTTAGTGTTAGTGTGTCTGTTGATGAGCATGTGTGTGTGTCTGTTAGTGAGAGTGTGTGTGTGTCACTGAGAGTGTATATGTGTTTGTCAGAGAGTGTGTATGTGTGTTTGTCACTGAGAGTGTATACGTGTTTGTCAGTGTGTGTGTCTGTCAGTGTGTGTATGCATGTGTCAGTGTGTGTATGCATGTCTGTGTCACATCCTGTTCCTCGCTGCAGATCATTCTGGCAATGGCTTCTGGTATCCTGTACTCTTTTTGCTGTCCTTGCTTGGTTTTTCTGGTTTTCTTTCTGGTGGGTTTCTGGGTTCATTCTTAGATTCTGTCCCTGGATTTCCCAGTCTCTTGGTTTCACTTAAATGTTTGTTTTATGTTGCCACACCCGTTTGTTTTCCAGTGTAGGACCTGCCACATATGGGGTACATTGGCGCTGTTGGCAGGCTTGTGCAATGTATGATCATATAATTTGACTAAATCCCCATACTTTTCATAATTAGTGCTTAGCTATGTTTCCTCTTGTTTTACCTTGTATCTCTTGCCTTGTTTTACTTTGTCTTGTAATCCCAGTCCATGTACAGTCCTGTCCAGTCATGCCCATGTTATGTTCTTGTTTTCCTCATGTCATGTGTACATGTTCTAGGTTCTGCTTTCTGCCCTGTTCTGGGTTCTCCTAGTTTTGTCTTGTTTACATGTATGGTGCCTATTTCTAGTCTTGCCCTGTTCTCCTAGTTTTGTCTTGTTCTCATGCATGGTGTCTATTTCTAGTCTTTCTTTGTTCTCCTAGTTTGGTCTTGTTTTCTTGTATGGTACCTTGCTCTCCTAGTTTTGCCTTGCTTCAGTACTGGATACATCCCTGCTGCAGAGCCTCCCTATTCAGCTCCTGGGAGGTCTGGTTAATTACCTGCTCTTAGTTCCTGGGATCCGCATAAGCTAAATCAGGGTTCTGGTATGTGGCTGCACAAACGATGGTGCTCAACACCAGGGGGCGTGCGGTTGCCCTGCACCAGACCCTGCTAATCCACCTCCACACTGTGACTCCTGCTTTGAACATCAGGCATACATGGGTCCAGGTCCACGCACCGCCGCCCGGACAGTGTCTGAGTCCCGGGCACCGGACCGCCACCCTGACAGTCTGTCAGTGTATGTATGCGCATTTCAGCGTGTCTGTCAGTTTATGTATGAGTGTCTGTCACTGAGAGTGTATGTCTGTCAGTGAATGTGTGTGTCTGAAACTGAGTGTATATATGTCTGTCAGTGAGTGTGTATGTGTGTTTGTCAGTGTGTATCTGCCAGTGAGTATATGTGTGTTTCAGTGTGCATTTGTCTGACACTGAGTGAGTGTGCATCTGTCAGTGAGTGTGTATGCATTTCTGTCATTAAGTGTGTTTGTTTCTGTTGGTGAATGCCTGTCTGTCGGTAAATGTCAGTTTGTGTGTAACTGTGAATGAGTGAGTGTTTCTGTGAATTTGTATGTTTTAGTGAAAGTGTGTGTGACAATGACTAGACATGTACAATTTGTTTCATTCCGATTAATTTTGTGCAATTCGGACATTCGGATGCTTACAAATTTCCGAAGTTCGAATTGTGAATTGCCGAATTGCTTAAGTGTCCGATTTCCAAAGGTCAGAACCGAATTGCCGAAGTTCCGAATTGCCAAAGTTAAGAATTGCCAAAGTTCCGAAGTACTTTGGATTTCTGAAAAGTGGAAAACAAGTAGTTAGGGTTAGAGGTTAGGGTTAGGGTTAGGGGTTAGGGTTTAGGGTTGGGGTTTAGGGTTTAGGGTTAGGGTTACCGAAGTTCCAAATTGCCAAAGTGCCAAACCGAACCGAATGCCATTGGCCCAAATTGCCGAAGCAGACAAATAGTTTTACTTACTTACTTATTACATTTCCAAACCGAACCAAATTTTTTGCCCATGCACATCCCAAACAATGACTGTGTATCTGTGAGTGTATATCAGTACATGCATCAGCGAGGGCATGTGTCTGTAAGGAAGAGAAATTTGAAAGGGGAGGATGCTCCAATTTTGTCATGCCTACGGCAGGACAAAACCATAATACACCACTGCCTGTGACTGAAAAAAAATTGATTGAATGTTAATGTTCATTAGACAGAATTTGTATAGCTACCTAAAGTACTCAGTTGACTAAGTTTAAATAAGTAGGGTATGGTGTGTGTGTGAGTGTGCCAATAGCTACAACATACAAAATGAAGTGCATTCATAACTACACCAGCTATAGAACTAAAGGGGCAACTTTACCTTCCAATGAGTTTAACAATTACGTTTAATTATTCCTTTTAACCCATATGTATTTGTGAAGCATGGAAAAAATAAATAAATATAAAAATCTACTCATCTTTATCCTGCAACTGTGAGCCATCTTAGCTTCTTGTCAGTCATTGTTGTAAGCGCTGTCCTTTGCATCTGGTAGTCAGTATATGGAGGAAACATACATAGAAGAGAAGAAATTAAACAATATTTCTGCTTTTTGTCTTCATTTGCAATTTTTGCCCTGGTCTCTGAACTGGACCATGATGTAATTTGCTAAATCGCTAATATCAATATAAAAGAAAGTGGAGCACCACATGAAAAAGGGTTACAATTTGTTACTCATTTAAAATTAACTGAGCTTCTCATTTTTCAAAAACTGAGCTTCTTATTTCTCCTCCTTTTTCACTCTCCTTGCAAGTTTATGGTATCCGCAACTGCCCATCCTTGCATACTTTTCCCTGTCTTGGTGTTATTTTGAGTCTGGCCTCACCTTTGCCCCTCACATCCAGTTTGTTGCCAAATCTTGCCCTTTTCTTACATAAGATGCTGCTAAGGAGCTCGTTCATACTCTAGTAATCTCTTGCATATATTACTGTAATTCTCTCCTGATTGGTCTTCCCAGAAACCTTACTGCCCAGGTACAGTCCGTAATGAATGCTGCCATCAGACTGATTTCTTTCTCCTGTCACTCCTCTCACTCCTCGCCTCTCTGTCAATCCTTACATTGGCTTCCTGTACCTGTTCACAGATACACTTCATTGTCTCTGTGACATTCTCCTGTCCTCTACTCGTACCTTTACTGCTAAATGACACTTGCAGGACTTCTCGAGGGTGGCTCCATTCCCTTGGAACAGCCTATCTACCCCGAACAGACTCTCCCCTAGTCATTTTATTAATTAGGAAGTCCCTCAAACACCATCTCTTCAGAAAAGCTTATGGCCTCCCAGAGTAACTTCTGTCACAAACCCTTTTTGGCACTCTCTTAAAGAGCCACATTCCTCTCTCACTTTGCAGTTATGATAGTTTTTATGTAAATATATTTTTTTATTATAAAGGTTTTCAATGAAGAACAAAAGAATAGAATGGACCACGTAGGGGCCAGATTCACAATTTAAAGTATAACGAGACACGCAGGTCTGTGGTTTTGAGTAGTAGAAACAACATACACAAATATGCAGCATCATAGACAATAGTGTAATAGTAAACTTATTTGGCATTTTCAGCAAAGGTATAAAGTATATTGCACATAAAATACTTTTCCACCTTGGTGGTTGGTTGTTATCCCTGACTCTGCACTTCCTATTGTGTTTTTTATACCCCACCTCCTTGAGATTATAAGATCAACTGAGCAGGGTCCTCACCAATAGAGTTGAGCGGACACCTTGATGTTCGGGTTCGCCGGGTTCAGCTGAACTTCGGCAAAAAAAGTTCGAGTTCGGGACTCGAACTTGACCCCGAGCCCGAACCCCATTGAAGTCAATAGGGACCCCAACTTTTGGGCACTAAAATGGCTCTAAAAAAGTCCAGGAAAGGGCTAGAGGGCTGCAAAAGGAAGTAAAATGTATTGCCTAAGTACTAATATACTTACCCAGTGGAAGAAGAAAAATGTTACACTATATACAATTTTAAATAAAAAGTATACAAACATAGCCAGGATTCAGCTGTAAGCATTTGCAACACTTACAACAATCAAGTAACACACATTAATATAAAATGCAAGTTACTCAGTGTAATGGCAAGAATGAATAAGTAGATAACTGTCAGGATTACAGAATGATCCAGCACGTAGAATTGTGTTACACAGAGGACTGATAGGTAACGTATACCGGACCTTAGAATGGCCGGACTAACGTACCAAAGAATAGTCAGGAATAGCCGAGGTCAAGGGAAACAGAAAGAGACACAACAATAAGGAAAAGCCAGGAGTCAGGGGTGCCAGAAAACAGGGAAGTCAAAAACAATGCCAAAGTCAAATAACCAGAATTACCAGAATCAATAACGCGCTCTCAGACAACCACAAGGGAAACCACGACAGGGCACTGAGCAGGATGAGAACTGGGCCTAAATACCCCTCCTCTAGATCTGATAGGCTGTAACTGGCCTTTGACCCCAAAAGCAGTTTCCAGGTTACCATTTGCATAATTGCTGCTCAACATAAACCCTTCTGTGGATTTGGTTGCTGCTCGGCACAAATTTTCCTGTGGGGACAGTAAATGTCATTAACCACTTTTTTATAAGCGGATGAATATGTGACATTACCCCCCACCTGAAGAACGCCCACCGGGCGGGCAGGACCAGGCTTGAGAGGAAATTTGGCATGAAAATAGCGAATCTTGCGGACAGTATGTATATCAGATGCCGGAACCCAAGAACGATCGGCAGGTCCATAACCTTTCCAATCCACCAAGTACTGTAAAGTGCCCCGAGAAAACCTGGAATCAATTATGGAGGAGACCTCATACTCTTCCTGTCCAGAAACAACAAAGGGAGGAGAAGGACACTTGAGACAGTATATTTATTGCATACAAGAGGTTTGAGCAAGGACCCATGAAAGGTATTAGGAATTTTCAAGGAGGCCGGAAGGGCCAGAGAGTACGCAACAGGATTGATCCTACGAAGGACACGAAAAGGTCCATAGAACCTAGGAGCAAATTTCATGCTAGGGACTTTGAGCCTGATGTTACGAGAAGATAACCAAACCCTCTCACCCACTTGGTAAATAGGGTTGGCCCCTCGATGTGTATCAGCAAAATGCTTGAAACGGTCAGCAGCAGTACCCAGAGCAGATTGAACTTTAACCCAGGTATCACGGATGGAAGCCAGACGGTCATCCAAAGCAGGAATAGCCGTATCAGAAAAAACAGCCGGTAGGACAGTAGGATACCGGCCATTATTAACAAAAAATGGACTATGCCCAGAGGAGTCATGGTCAGCATTGTTCCTGGCAAATTCGGCCCATGGTAATAATTTGGACCAATTGTCTTAAGTGCTATTAACGAAACAACGCAAGTATAACTCCAAAGACTGGTTAGTCCTCTCAGCTGTACCATTAGTCTGGGGTTGGTAAGAGGATGAAAAAGACAATTCAATCCCCAATTGCTTATTGAAAGCCCTCCAAAACCAGGATACAAACTGAGAACCTCTATCAGATACAATATTGTGAGGAATGCCATGCAGACGGACAATCTCACGTATAAAGATCAGTACCAGGTCTTGAGATGACGGTAATTTCTTATGAAGTGTGAAGTGAGCCATTTTAGAAAAACGGTCAACAACCATGAGAATAGTGATATAACCATTAGAACTAGGAAGTTCTACAATGAAATCCATAGACAAGTGGGACCATGGGACCTCAGGAATGGGAAGAGGTTGTAGCAAGCCACAAGGGAGTTTATGAGGTACTTTGGAAACCGCACAAACAGAACAAGCCTGCACATACTCCTTAACGTGCTTCCTGAGGGAATCCCACCAGAATGACCTCATGATAGCAGAAGCGGATTTATTAATAAAGTGCGTCGGTTATTATGGATTTTTATGTGGCCATTTTTGGGGCTGAAAAAAGAAGATTTTAGAAGAAAGAAAACATCAAATGGAAAGTTTAATTTTATTTTTACAGGTACTTAGTTAAAGGCCCCCCTCATTATTTTTAGGGTGAGGGGGGTAGGTAGGGGTTAATTTTTTTTGGGGGGGAGGTGACTAGGGGTTTGGGGACCCCTAGTCACCTGAGGGGCTAATTTTTATTTAGGGCCCCCACCTGCCGCTCAGGGGAGGACATTAGGTCCCCCCCTATTCTAATTTAGGGCCCCCACCCACCGCTCAGGGGTGGGGGCCAGGGGGGAGAACAATAGGTTCCCCCGCCTTATTCTAATTTAGGGCCCCCACCCGCTGCTCAGGTGTGGGGGCCAAGGGGGAGGACAATAGGTCCCCCCCTTATTGGTATTTAGGGCCCCCACCCGCCGCTCAGGGGTGGGGGCGTGGGGGGAGGACAATAGGTGTCCCCCCCCCATTATTTTACTTTAGGGCCCCCACCCACCGCTCAGGGGTGGAGGTCAGGGGGGAGGACAATAGGTCCTCCCCCCTTTTCAAAATGCACCATTAAATCGCCGAACACCGAACTCGAGCCCGAACTGTTACTGAAATGTCCGGACTCGTGTTCAGGGTCAAAAAATTGTAATGTTCGGTAATGTTCGCTCAACTCTACTCACCAACCCATTGTTCAAATAACATGTTGTAATTGTCTCCTTTATTGATACATTTTTCCCTTTATAATATTTTAAAGCACTGCGGAATAGGTTTGTGCTATATAAAGGTCAATAATAATAATAATAATAACTGAATCCAAATTCATACTAAACAGATTGTTGGAATTCAGCACTTCTAGAAATCATTGATTGCCAGAAGATAAACGACGCAAGCATTAAAGAATGGGTTAATAAGCAGGTCAGTTTATGGTTATCATAAAGATGTTACTCCATGGTTACAATCTCCTCCTCCACATAAAATGTTCATCTCCTCTTAGCTTAATCAGAGAGAATGGTTTGTTTTAGGGATGCTGCATGCTCATATTTTAAGCTATGTATATTAAAATACATTAACTCCTCGGAAGCTAGAACCAGTCTAGCATTGTATAGAATGTTGGTAAATAATCCATATCCAGCATTTGCAACTGTCATTTAGCTGGAGAAATGAGCACACAGAGCTTGTAGGCCTATAGTCAATTTTGGAGTTTATTTGCTGTTTCCTAAAGATGCTTATGCTGTAGAAGATGCTTGCTTTTCAAGGATAACCACTGGACTTTTGAACCATGTTCATGGTGCAAGAAAATGTAGGGGGAAATCAACTGTCTTATTCTTAAACGAAAGGGGAATGAAAAGGGGGTTCATGCATCTGTGGGGGATTGAGACAGAGAAAGTATGGTAGTGTGTTTGTAAAGGTTTGAATGTCTGGTGTAAGAGGTTGAATGTATTCTTGTGAATTGAATGTATGAGTACCTGAGGGGAGAGTGATTATTAATGATTATTAAAAAGAGACCTCAAGGGAAGCCCACCTGGGTATAACATTTTGCAGACACACTTAGAACTAATTATTTATTTCCTTGATGATCTTCGCCATACTTTTATACTTTAGTTCTGCCTGTAGGAGGAAAGTAATGGGAAGATGAGGTTGCTGTCTAAAGATAACTGGGATAGGAGGTTTTGTGGCTAAATCGATTCGATTATCGAAACGGTCCATTTTTGATTGTTATTTGTGTCTAGATTTCAGCATTCCAAAAGGGAATAGATATCCAGACTGAAGCAGGTTAGCAAAAATTAAAGCTTCATCTGATAACAAAATAGTCAGTATAGCATTGTGGCAATAGCAAAAGCACGGAATGGCAAGGTGGGCGGCGCGGGGGGAGGGTACAAGTACTTCCTCAGAGTTTAAAGGTGTCAAAACTCATGGACAATTACATCTATCTTGTTGTAACTTCATATATATTGCCTTGAGGACTCTAGTGAGATATTCTGTGGTTGCAATCTCCCTGTTGATCACAATTTTATTTGAGATCAAAGTAATTAAACATGTTGGACTGGCCTGAATTCATGCCTCACCAAAGGTGGAGAAAATGTAACACAACAAAAGGCATAAAGAAAATATTATGAAGAGTTTTGCAGAAGAAAACTGGTTTCTTATTGTAAAAATATGGACCAATTTATTGAGACATTAATAGGATGACAAACCACTTTAAAATTTAAATTACTCTACTGCTAGGAACACAGATCATCTCAAAGTAAACTGTGAACTGAAGGACAGTGGTGTGTGTGTGTTATTTGTGTCTGAAATAAGTGATCCTGTATTACTAATACAGAGAGAAAGGTGCCCTCAGCCTTTGCTGTGAATCAATCCATATAATATATGTGGGAGCTCAGTAAAAACTATACTTTTTTAGTACAATAAATATATGCAGAATGTTTGAGTTTGGAAAATTCAAGTCCTTTGCAAAACTTCTGCCTGTTACACCGACTTCAACTATCCCTGATTCACTGAAATAATGAGCTTTCTATTTTCTCCTCCAGAATCAGCATTTGCATTTGGAGAGGTAAAAAATTCCTTCTACCCAGTGAAAAAAGAATTTCAATAATGCAAGAGAGAAAAACAACTAATTCTGTCATTACAGCAGATACACAAAATGTCCTCCTCTCCCTGTCTGGTTAGTTTATATGAAAGGCAGTTTTGACAAGTCAGAGCCCAAATTAGGATTCGATTCCGAATATTAACCAATTTTATTTAACTCTGTAACAAAACAAATAAAAGGGTTAAACAACATATTTTAAGCATACTGCCCTTTCCAGCCAACAAAGCAAGTAAAACAAGTGTATCAATAAAGTCAGTTAAACTGAGCTGATCCTGCAAATATATATTATGTGTAATTATTTTGTGTGTAGGTAAAGGGTAACGGTGTATTGGCATAAACCTTCACCATTGATAAACCACCCCAACCTCCTATTTCCCAAAATGAACCACAACAGACTTGCTTTGGATTAAAATAGGCCACAGCTTTTTAAAAATATAAATATATAAATCTTTAAACTTCAACCTTATAACATAAAACACAATATACATAATTACTCAGTAAACAGAAACGTCACTGAGTACCACGTTGCCAACCAAACATAACTTAGGGCAGCTGCCCCTCCCCCCTTGTTCCACCCAGCACAAAGCCTTTTCTTGGGCCTTCCTTTTCTTGGGCCTTCCTTTACGTAATGATAACCAATAGCTGATATTAGCTCAGTGGGTACGTCCGTTATCCATAACTGTATCTGAGGTTAGGTGAGGGACAGCCCTACCAATCCACTTTCCCCTGGGCCCGCAACCCGGACCATCCAAACCACACCCTACACAACTCTTCAATATCACTATTCACCGAGCCCCCAAATAGGTGTTTACAAGTGGTGAATCAGCTGAAACTTACCCTGCTCCTTTTTAGGCACCACCCCCAACTGGGAGAAACGTAGGTTAGGGATTGGCGGGGACGCGAACAGGCCAGCCATCCATCCATGAGACAGCTTCTTATTGAGCTTGTCAGCCACCACTTAGGTATGATCCCGAACTGACTTGAGGTTCAGACAAACTCTAGGAGAATTCCTCACCTGATGGGGAATCCAAAACCCATCACGGACATCCCCAAGGAGCAGCTCCGCTGCCCTGTGGTTCTTATAATGGCTTAGCCACTGGAACATCATGACGTCATCCACCGGTGTCCTCGCCTTTCATGACCACGGTATCCCCGCGCTCACCGGCTTTTCCCTGCTTGAAACAGCGGAATGCTGAGTGACAACCCCCACGCCCGGAGCATTCATGTTTAAACTTGCAACCAGTCTCCCACTTACACTGACTTTCTTTGAATTGCCAGCAGTAACCAGTGCGCCTGGAGGGGTGCCCCACTGTGCCACCCCCCTCCACCCACCGAGAAAGGACGACATACCACCCTGATGCGAGGCCGAGCGAGTCATAATAGCCAGCAACAAACCAGCTCAACTCACCATACACCCAACATGCAGTCCAGACTGTATCCTGATAACAAAACAGGGCCGAGCATTTTTCTGGAAGGCTTGTAGCTTCCCCATGCTACCGCCGGGAGGGGAGGAGGCAACAACCGCAGAGGCCTGAAGATGAGCCAGCTGAGCCTGCAGGTGCAGACCCCCATCTGGTAAGGCCTCAGCCCTGAGGGTAGAGAGGACAGATTTGATATCCATACCAACCCTCGCCGCAAACAGCACTTGGAAAGGAGGTATAACGAGAGCAGCAACCAGAAATTACCAAGCTGTTCCTAACTGATAATTAAGATGGCCATTATCCTGTAAGATTGGAAACCTATTTATACCAGTCCACCCATTACTACTCCACCCACATCCCAAGACCACCTTACCACATTCCTCTGTATACACTCACCTCACACTCACATGTCCCTGTTCTGCCTAGGTCTTGCCTGGCTTCTCTGGGTCTTTACCATTGCAATATTAAATTACTTTGACTATTTGGGGTTCTGTTAAAAAAGCATGCAAGTCAGTTGACAATTTTCAGCAACTTGCTGCTGACTCTTGTTCTATTAACTTCTTCAGGATAGGGGGTTAGGTAAATGCAATTATATAGTGACAGATATAATACGTCATCTGTTCTGAAGGGGTTAATAAAGGCAGGAATATGTCATACAGGGGACTGTCTACGCGGACAATAAAAATGTCTCTTTATAAATCACTCCAGCTTTAACTTAGAATGGTAGACAGGTAGCAAATTCGCTAGGAAATGAAGTGGGGGAGGAAGATGGGCCATACTATATATCTCGCTCCTTCATATTGCTCTAATGGATTTGGAAGCCCTTGGTCTTAAATGAAATTAAATGCTCTGCAGATGATACAAGTTATATCAGCATTACAGGAGGTAACACCTCTACACATAAACGTTTTTTAACACATTGCCTCGCAACCTTCTGTCTGAGAAGTAAGTTTGGCCTGGGTAAAAGAAAGTCTGCTAATGAGGACTATATTTATTTCTATGGACAAGTCAAACCCTAAAGCTATTTTGCACTTACTTGGCAATTATCCCTATCTATAGATTCAGTTCTCGATAAATGTTTGTGAATGTCTGTTAATTCACAGAATACATAAATGCAAATTCTGCATTACAAGGAAACAGATGAAAAATTGCTATCAGTCCAATAAGGACATTATATGTTTTATTTGTTGAGGTTTAGTATCCTGATGAAAGGTTTGGCACATAGTTATTTCTAGGCCTTGGTACAATGTTAATAAATTATTAAACCACATACAAATAAATTCAGGTGATCTATATTAAAGAGGAACTGTTACCTACTACATATTCTTAAAGTTGAATTCTTCAAATGAAACTTTGGAACAATAACAGTTTTGGGAAGAAGGCAAATAGAATTGTATTGATAAAAATGCAATTCAAAACCATAATAATCATTATGTAAGAATTTCTGCAATCAGGGAACCCTTAGCATACCTCGTGGCAAAATACTCTCCCTTTCCTCCCTCAGCAAAGGCTATTTTTTTTTCCACCTGTCAGAACTTAGTGGACATGGTAAGGTAAGGACATAGCGAAGACAGAAGGAAAGGAGATATGGGGAAAGAATGAGAAGGGCCCTTGTGAAAGACACAGGGAGAGATTGGGGTTAAGGGATAAATGGGGTCAAATTAAAGTGGGCATGGGAAGAGACATTGGGTTGAGATCAGCATAATGAGAGACATCAGGTGGTAATGGGGAGGGGAAATGGGTCAAGATGGGCATGGGAATCAACACAAAGTTGGAGTAGCCCAGCATTCTGGGAAAAATTTAATGATCTTAAAAGATGTTGCTATTATAACTTTGAAAGAGCATCACATCTTACTATGATGCTAAGGGTCTTCAATTGTTTATTGGTAAGCACGAGAATTTAATTAAGAAAAAGGCTGAATTGAGGAAAGCATAGAACAAAAAAAAGAGTGTGAAACCACATAACCAATTTTGTGCTAAACAAGGGACTTACTTAAAGTACATGAACTTGCACCCCTATTCTTCTCATTTGTGACTTTTTGTGAATTTTTTCTCATTTGAGACTTTTGTCTGTCTTCTATCTTCTGGAAACCCATATCTCTGTGAATTTCTATTATGCTTACAGGCAAATATAAGTTCACATTGACAATACAACTGTTCAAAGTACTGCACCACGAAACCCACTTATGGTATACTATTTCATTTTTTAGAATTACAAAATCTTTTATCCAGAATTATGAAATCCTCTAAAATGCCTCTAAAAAACTCCTGGAAAGGGCTAGAGAGCTGAAAAAGGAAGTAAAATGGGGGTAAGAGTAGGACAAGTACCCTGCAAACAAATGTGGATAGGGAAATCACTTAAAATAACATAAAATACCTAAAAATTACAAATACAGCTGAGCCATAAAATAGCACTAGATGGAATTTTTTATTTTAGCTTTGGAAGAACATAAATCAAAATCTAAAGCATGGCTGTCAGGAGGATCACCAGAATTATCAATAGGAGGGTTGGAGTGCAGGGTATTCTCTTTCATTGTTTAAACTGAGCTCAACTCCTGATGCATGGAAAAAAGGCCTTCACAAGCCTCTGCTAATGTGTACATAGTTTATACTAAGTGACCCATTGGTTGAGGAGATGTTGACGTGGTGGTGGAGGTGGCAGCGGCGGTGGAGGAGGAGGATGAGGTAGCCAACACTGTTTTTTATTTATTTGTTTTGTTTTTTCGCTTTTTGTTTTTAATTGGGGTAGCCCCCAAAATATTGGGGACATATAAAAAAAAAGATACATTTGTGGCCTGCGGTGCATTTCTTGCAGTCCTGATGCATGAAGAAATGCTCTACTCCTAATGCATGGAGAATAGGCCTTCACAAGCCTCTGCTATTGTGTACATAGTTTTATACTAAGTGACCCATAGGTTGAGGAGGCGGTGACCGTGGTGGTGTAGGTGGAAGCAGCGGTGGAGGAGGAGGATGAGGTAGCCAACACTGTTTTTTATGTTTTTTTTATTTTTTAATTGTGGTAGCCCACAAAATATTGGGACATATAAAAAAGACAAATCTGTTCCGCAGAGTAGCTGTTGACATTATAGTTGTGCAGGCACTTTGTTGACTCTAGAGAACCTCGAGCCAATCGCACATCCCCGTGACGGCGACTTTGCATTTGGATGTCATCCATATCAACTTTCGATGCCAGTTTCTGTGCCTACCATGGTGACCACAGGTAATGGGGAATCAGGGTTCCATTCCGTACAGGGACCCTGAGAAACGGCTACCACATGCAAGGAAGGCAGCAGGCGCGCAAATGACCCACTCCCGACGGGGGAAGGTAGTGATGACAAATAACAATACAGAACTCTTTAGAGGCCCTGTAATTATAATGAGTCCACTTGAAATCCTTTACCTCTGATCAATTGGAGGGAAGTCTGGTGCAGAGCCACTGACCCATGCGTGCTGCAGCTGAAACTCCACTATCGCCTGTTGCTGCTCGCACAGTCTCATGAGATGGTGAGCGGGAAGGCCGATGTTATGCTGCAGCGCAGACAGGCGAGCAGCAGCAGGGTGACAATGCCAAAAGCGCACACAGCACCTACAGTGAATGTCACATCCTGTTCCAAGTTGCGGATCAGTCTGGTGATGGCTTCTGGTATCCAGTACTCTTTTTACTGAAGCTGCATCAGGGTCCTGGTATGTGGCCGCACAAACGCTGGTGCTCAACACCAGGGGGCATGCGGTTACCCTGCACCAGACCCTGCTAATCCATTCCACACTGTGACTCCTAACTTCAACATGCAGGCATACTGGGTCCCGGTCGTCCGACCGCTGCCCAGACAGTGTCTGGGTCCTGGTCACCGGACTGCCCACCTGACTGTGAAACTACGAATGGACGAATGGATCGTTAAATCTGGTATGAACCCGAACTTTGCAGTTTGGGTTCACTCAACTCTATTATGGATCCTTTGATCGATACATGTATTACTTGGATAACTGGTAATTCTCGAACTAATACATGCCGACGAGCGCTAGGGGACGGCCGCTCCGCTTTTTTTTACCCTGCTCCCTCTTATGCTGTGCTGGTGCCTCTGTGCGACCAGCGCCTCTTCCTCCAAACTGCACACATCACTCACATCACGCTGTTAGCGGAACACCTACCAGGGGAAACCAACACGACAGCGGATTGGAAGCACAAAGGGGTCCCTTCTCCCTGGATTTATTCACCTCCCGCAACAACCGTCAGACGAAGGACTTCTTCAGTTGGCTCCCAGATCCGGAGAGTCTAGCAACGGATGTGTTCCTGCAACAATGGCCACAACACGGGGCTTACGCATTCCCACCATTCTCAATGATTACGAGGGTTCTCCACCGAATCCGCATGCAGAGGGTGATACTGAACCTCATCACGCCTCTATGGTAAAGCCAACCATGGTTCCCGGATCTTCTGGAGTTGTCGAACAGGGATCCCCTCCCCCTACCAGATACTCCGACCATTCTCAGGAACCCGATGGGACAACCCCTTCCGCTGGTCAGGAAGGACCGGCTCCCCCAGGTGGCCTGGACTCTTTCAGGGGTTCCTGGAGAACCGAGGATTTATCGCATGAAACTAGGGAGCTCCTATGGGACTCATGGGCGCCAGGAACAAGGAGGTGCTACTTATCAGCATGGCACTGCTGGACAACTTGGTGTCTGGGACGGGATCTCAATCCCTTTACGGCACCTATTCCCTCCATCATGAATTTCCTCACCTCTCTGTTCACAGCCGGGAAATCATACCGGTCCATCAACGTGATACGTTCAGCCAGCTCAGCGGCTCATACGCCGACTCAAGGGACACCAGTGGGCCAGAACCCACTCATCTGTAGACTCCTCCGTGGAATGCGCCTTCAGCGCCCGCCAGAGCCCAAATACTTGAGACTTTGGGACGTTGGCATAGTTTTACAGTTTTTACGGGACTGGCCTCCTAACGAGAACTTATCACTCCGCCAGCTTACGGCAAAATTCACCTTCCTACTCTGCCTAGTCTCCTTTCCTCGAGTGTCCGATGTACGCGCTTTTGACGCCGACGCATTTACCTTTTGCCCAGCGGGAGGAACCTTCCAGGTCTCTAGGCGCACGAAGTCTGACTCTTCATCTGTTTTTTACCCCCTTTTTTCCCTCAGACCCTCAGCTCTGTGTGGTCTCTACTCTTCGTCGATACGTGGAAGCCACCACGACGTTGCGGCCTACTTCCAATTGTCAACTTCTCATCTCTTACGTCCGCCCCTACGCTCCAGTCTCAGTTACTACGTTGGCCAGATGGGTTAGATGGCTCTTAGCCCTTGCGGAGATAGACCAGGCTTTTGGAGCACGCGGCCTCTTCCGCCTACGTGGCAAGGGCCTCCCTTCCAGATATTTTACGAGCGGCGGACTGGACTAGAGAATCCACCTTTAGGACGTTCTACTTTCGTCCTCCATCTAATCCAGCTTTTGCTCTACTTTCTCAGCTTTGAAATTGCAAAATACGAAGCCTCCTGACATGTGATAAAATTGAAGATTATGCTAGCTTCAGTGTACAGATAATCTTAATTTTAATAATGACAGGAGGCGAGTATTTTCCCTCCCTGCTCTCCTTCGCTCTTCCCTCCCTCTGTCTTCATGTATATTTCTATCTCTTTGTTCACATGTTATTATTGTTCTAATGCCTAAGTTGTTTTTTTTCTCACACTTAATACAGATATACCATGTGGGTGGGATGGTTTAGTTAGCATCAATAGATGGGAGGAATGTATTCGCTCTATTGCAATAATGATATTTTACTTAATCATAAGGGATAGACAGCTCATTGTTTTTACACAACCATATCTGGAATCTAATACCCTTTATATTCTTGTTTCAGTTTAACCAGATGAATCAGGACACTAAAGACTCCATTCAAGATGTCATCATCGTCTTGTCATGGAAGATCGTCACTTGACATCAAGAAGTCTTCCCTTGGAGTCTATCTGTTTATGTTCAATCTTCATGTTATAAGTTATCACTATTGTTATTCTGCATTGTGATCTTGTGATGTTGCATGCTTTAAGAGGAAATGATATCATACGTTACACCTCTTATACTCTATACTGCATTGTGATTGGTTCTCAGTTATGTCACTCTTTTCTTAGCTGCTATGGAGTTAGTAAAGAAAGATTATGCAAAATACTCGCCTCCTGTCATTATTAAAATTAAGATTATCTGTACACTGAAGCTAGCATAATCTTCAATTTTTGCCGTCTCTTCTCTGCATCATTTCTGTACTTCAGTAATATTGGTTTTCAAGTATGAGACCCTGTTTAACCCCTTAAGGACACATGACATGTCATAATTCCTATTTATTTCAGAGGTTTGGTCCTTAAGGGTTAAAGTCCTGACACAGCCTCTCAATGAAGTTAAAGTCAGGACATTGGTTAGGTCGCTCCAAACTCCTTATAGTTTTTTTTTTTTTTAGTTGAGATAGACTTACTATTGTGATTTGAGCTATTGTCATGATGCATAACTTAATTATATTTCAGCTTCAGATCATAGAAGGACTGAAGTTCATCTACTGAATTTTCTCATCGATAGAAGTCATAGTTCCTTTAGTAAAAACAAGTTTCTAGGCACTGAGGTAACAATGTATCCCCACTCAATCATATTACTACCACCATGATGTATGTTCTTATTGTGAAATAATTTGTTTACGTTATGTCAAACATAATATAAATAACATAACATAACCAGTGTCATACACAAAAGTTCTGCTTTTGAGATGTCTGTCAAAAAGTGTTGTGGGAGATTATATATATATATATATATATATATATATATATATATATATATATATATATATTTCTATTTGTTGCAAATGTTACATGAGCACTAATGATTTTCTTAGCAGTGTTTTTTACAACTCTCCAATGAATTCTATTTTTGCCAAATCTTTTTTTTTTTTTGACGAGTTGTGAATGCTAAGAGGCCTGCAGTTCCTTAAATGTTTTATAGCATGTTTTTACGACTTCCTAGTCGCATCTTCTTTAGCCTTTGGGGACATTTTTGGTAGGCTGGCTTTTTGTAGGAGGGGTCACTATTGTTTCCAGTTATATCCATTTGAGGATTTTGGCTCTTACTGTGTTTATTTGTAGTCCAGCAGCCTTAAAAAAAATCCCATAGCTTTCCCTCGATAATATATCTTATGTTTTGTTTTCTTGTCTTCTCTAGTGTTACTTTTAATTGTGGCATAATGTGCTGTACTGTATACTGAAACCTTCTAGACTGCTTTACATTGATTTTTAAAGTATTTTGAATTGCAGAAAAATGCTGGATGATTGGTATTTAAAAAGTAATCATTCTTTTATAATTTGCGTTTTTTTGTTGGACATCCATTTTAAATATACTGGAATGTTCTAGATGATCTCATGGGTTCTTCCGCCATTTTGGACTCGACAATATTATAATAAAATAAACTGGTCATGTGGCAAACAATCAGTGATTTACTAAGTACTAATATTAAGGGTAGTAATAATAATCTAAATTTTTAAATCAAGCATCTAGTAGAACTATATGTATATATAAAATATAATAAGCTCTAAAAGAAGAAACAATATACAATGTCTTGAATATACAACAAAAATATACATAACTTTTTTTAATTTATTTTTTTACAATGGATAATATACTCACACGTTAAAAAATGTCTAAAGTTACATTAAGAGGTACAATAATTTATAGCACCCATATTAGAAAACTAAGGGGTTAATAGTCTTTTCCATTTCTTCGGAGTCTGCAATAAAATACTATAAGAGTCATTAATATTTCAATTTGTAAAGACTTTTACGATCAATAAAACCTCCATTTGTTACTTAGTCAATCAGATATTTAAAAGTACTTCTTTTTCGTTACAGGGCAGAGTTAAACGCTCGTTTGAACAGATTCTACAAACATGTCAGTGAGGGTCCCGTAGGACTTTATCTCTTCTTCATTTCAGCAACGTTTTTACATTTTTGCCTAAAGGCTTCGTCCCTCTGAGTTTTTGGCCATTGGCATAAAAAATGCTTTAAACAGAGTAACAAAGAATTATTATATACCTAGATCCCTTGAAAAATTACATCAACTATGTTCGGTTTCCCACTCAATATTTTTTATAATAAATCTTTTTTTAACCTTTTCATAAAAACACTTATAAACCCTTAGCAGTGTAAGTACAGTCTAGCACAAAAGTTGGAAAATTAATTATATAGAAATATATAAGTACAAAGAGGTTCAGGTGTTATTATTACCCAACTCAATGTTAATCATTTTCAATGACCTTGGAAATATAAAAGACAATGCTACCGGGAAATTAACAAACCTGGAATTTAAAAAGGTGATACGGACTGTAAGATTATTGTATGTTTTATCTGCCATCAATATTGTTGTTACCTAATCAGCAGGTGGTCTTACATTGTAGCATCATATTGCAAACTGTTACTAGATTGCAAATGTCTAATCATCAGACCTCTGTCACTAATGCCTGGCTTCAGACCTAGGCATGATCAGGTTGCCACCCTCACTTCAACAAATCTCTCCTCAACCTTCTATAACCTTATAGGTAGGCAGCCATCAGCACTCAAGATGTTGTGGACAACATCTCTCATAATGTTTTCACAGCCATTTTGACGGCAAAGCATCAGGAGCAATGTAGTACACAACATATGCAGTGCTGAAGGTTGCCTAGATTGTACTAGACTCTACTCCAGAGGCACCCAAAAGGTAGATTGCCTGATGTTGTAGAACTATAACTCTTTGTATGCCTTTGCATGCCTTCAGAATGATAAAGCATCATAGACTGTAGTTTTAAAACATATGGGGATCTTCCTTTTGGGAACCCCTTCTCTACTAATTGAGTCCAAGTATCAGTGTAGGAAATGAAAAAAAAAAAAACCTTCAAGAATCACTTTTTATTGTAAACCTGGCACCCTCAGAGAGCATACATTAAACCATGCAGTCTCCAGTTGGCAGAATAATGCACTTCATTTGAAAGGTTGTAGGTAGAATGAGCTACAGATATAATATATATGTAAGCTACCAGACCTCACCTGTATAGAAACACATATTTTCCAACAAAAAAAAACCCACAATTTGTTATAAAAAAAAAAACAAGTTACAGAAGTTAATAAAACTATTCATTATATTTTAGCCCAGTGATATTTTTTTCCACATTATTAAAAAGTTATTGCTTTTAATCATGTGTGGAAAAGATAACCAGCTCCCATAATGTGTTTTACTCTTCTCATCTTGCCTAACCAGTAAAGCAAAATATTTTAAAAGCTACATTATAATGACTGGGGAGGTCTTACATCACTCAGCCCTCCACAGGATTATCAGGGGGGATCCACCCCAAAATTCCCCACTTCCTAAACTCATGCAGGAAAGCAGAAAACAAGGGTGGCAAATGTTCACAAGCCATCATCACCAAACAATAACTTTAAACTTTTTTTTACAACAGCGCTGTCACTTTGAAGACTTTGCTTTTTAATTAAACCCTTTTTGGCCTATATTTCTCCTTGTTTTTATTATTTTTTTGTAATCCACCTTAGTTTTTTTAATTGTACATAAGATAAGCACTATAACCATTTCATCTGATCAAATTGGTCATAGTTCCTTTATTCTCCTGATACTTTACTTCCATTCAAGGGTTAATCCATTTTCAAACAGTTTAACACAGAATGAGGGTCCCTGCTTTCCTACAGTCTCTCCCCTTCTGGGAGGAGGGACTGTGGGACTAAGACAGAAATTACACACTTCCTTACAGCCATACCGATTCATACCTGCATAGACACTGTGATAGGCTGAAATCAGTCAGCTGACACTCTCAGCCAATCACAGCAGCTCATTGCTGCTCAGACTAATACTTCCTCATTAGCCCAAGCAGCTCAGAGAACATGCATTGCTGGAGACTCCTGTTTAGCAATACAATTTTAAAATTAATGGAAGGGAAGTGCCAGGGGACTTCATAATCTATAATCACCCCCAATTAAGCATTTATGATGCCTACAGTGTTCCTTTAAGAAAACTATTTCAGTTGCTAAAATAATTACCGATAATCCATCACTAAAAAAATCCCACACAATGGCAAACTGCAGACTACATAGACAGATGATTACAAAACGGCTGTTTCCAAGTATTGAAATGTGGTACAAGCAAAAAATAAAAATAAGTTCATAAGATGCAGGGTAACATGGAATATCTACGTAACAAGCACAAAACAGACGTAGGACCAAACATATTTTCGTATTTTTTTTTTATATCAATTTTTTTTTTAACATAAACTGGTTTTATCATTATTGGAAATAATACATATATAATATATATAATACATATATTGTAGCAAAATTCATACCTTCAGTGCGTCGTCTAGATTACATTTGCTCTGTTGGGTGACCATCTTTAAAGGTCACCCAAACATGTATTCCTGACCCTATAGGGTTAAAACCACCATCTAGCCACACTGGTCCCCTCATGCCTCCCTAAAAATAGTAAAATCTTAATTGTATTCAAGTCTGGAGCTGCAGGCTTTGTCCAGGTTTCCTGTAGACGTGCCCACTGCCTGCTGACATCAGCAGAAGTGGTAGTCTGATCCAATGCATCCCCATAGGATTGGCTGAGACTGACAAAGAGGCAGATCAGGGGCAGAACCAGCATGATTCAAACACAGCCCTGGCCAATCAGCATCTCCTCATATAGATGAATTGAAGCAGTGAATCTCTACGAGGAAAGTTCAGTGTC